>JASFXZ010000001.1:8478760-9135911 GCA_032209605.1 Mactromeris polynyma
AATGATTAGTTCGATCCAACTAAATTGCATGATACTTTACAAACCACATTATTTCACTCTGATGGATAAAATCAGCCAGCTAACTTTAGAATATATGTCTATTTGTGATTCCAAGACTTAATGGAATCATTTTGACACTAGTTTGTAGCTTTTGTTGATAAGGCATGTACATAAGTATGTCCCCCACGTGATGAAACAATTGTCGTAAGAAAGTGGCATATTTAATGACAAGAAAACATAACAGTTCATTTTCATCCTTCTGATCTTTATATTTGAAAAATAACCCTTAAGGATCTCTTAATCAGTTCATGGTACCAAAGCGGGATCTATTCCGCATTAAGTTGCGTTTTGAACTTACGACGCAAGTAAAGTCAACCTGCACGCATTAAGTGACATATTTCCTGGCTAGGTGCATTGATTATAGATAGCGTAGTTTGTTGATGTCATTTGTTTTCGTTGTATGTATTTCTTTCAAAATATCGAACATTGAAAACAAGGCGTATTGAAAACGGAGAGTCGATTTTACATGCCCAGTCAGGGTTTAATTTAATTGCTATTGCCAACTTATTTGCTGTGCAAATATTGCCTTAAGTAAAGAATTCTCTTGTAATAGACTTTTTATTAACAACTTCGTGAAAAATTCTTTTCACTATACAAAAGACGACAGACGGAAACAAAATTTAGATTTCTAAAAGAATGTGTGTCGATGTACATACCAAATTGGAAACCTAGATTTATCATGAACTATGGCGAAAGTCTTGATCTGCATTAACAAACACGTTGTTAACCCACAAATCTAAATTTCCAAAATTTAAAGTAATGCACTCCTAGTTTTTAGGTGTTGTACATTGTCCAATTTGACGTACATATCAATTTCTATATGTGTGTTTGTGTGCTGATACAACGTACGGTAAAACCTCATTAATACGATCACCATTGGGACCCTTGAAAAAACTGATGTTCTAATTGAAATGATCTTAATATTGAGGTTGACTAAAGAGCAAAACATTGAAAATGGACTTGGATATTGTGTTCTGAATATTGAGGTGGTCATTAGGTGATGTTTTACTGTACAACGTTTTGGTGCAATGAAGCCCCCACTATCTAATTCTTTACTGTCAGTTCAAAGGCTGTATGCCGTTGTATTACCTTAATAAACATGTTGCTTTGTCAACCGGTGTTGTTACATTTCCATGAACAATGAGGTGTTGGTTTGCCTCTCGCTGTGTGTACCTCCTCCCTTTATATTTTGTTTAGATCAGTCCAAAATAGATCTTATGTGTAAATGTGACATTCCTTGCTCTACATCGTTCCCTTATGTATCACAAATAAATAAGTATACCACGTACAGATCATTGACAGGAACTCCCTAGTGAATTAGGTTAGTCTAGGTACAAAGTGATGTATTCATTGTTCTTGTAAGAAAAGTTGCTGATAACCACATGACTAGCATCACACACGTGTGTATTCTTAGCATTTTTTATAAGCGGCATATGAATGACATTTTTTTGTCATATACATAGGTTAAATATCATACGGTTCTGTTGCTATTATGTATGGTGTTTTATTCTGATGCTTATTTCAATATTACTAGTTAATATTGTAAATAGCTTGGTTGAAATATGTAAATATGTATGTGGTATGTGGCAACTTATTATCACAATGAATCCCATCCTTATTTCTGTTGGTGCTATTTATCGTATATCATACGTGTCGACATCAAGTCTCACATGTGTTTATGAGTTATGAGGGTTGTCAGTGTTATTAAATCAGTAGGATTCATAGTTGAATGTGACCTATCTACCATTCTCGACAGCTCTCGGATATTTCCGTACCACTTCGTTACTCTACTTAACGTAGTTGGCCGAGGTTTTCCGAATGACCTATATACATCGTATCTTGTATTTATGTATGTTTCTAGTGGAACAAAAAATTTTTGTCTTTGAAAATATTCAGATGTCTAGTTGTTCAAAGTGCTCGTTGTTTGGTACACACAAATGAGGATGATGTGTTTAACAGGACTTTTCAGGGAATGTTAAAGACTTATTACGATGATTCAGCAAATCCTGATGATTTCAATGGATTGGGATGCCACGTCATTATATGGTTTATCTGATAGATGTAGGAGCAAAGCGCCCTAAATCAACATGTTTGCATCACCATTGTCCATATATGGCTTTACAGTCTTTCTATGATCAAGACATTAGCTTCGATCTTTTTAACAAATATTGTCCAGCTGTCACCCCGACGTAAATGTAAGCAAATATACAATGAAAGATATCAATTTCGACCATAAATATCAGACCAACAAAACGTGAGTTCCAATGTATAATGTAAAGTGTATAAATCCTTCAACTTTACATGCATTTTGGAGGATAACAGTCATTTTAGTAGAACTTTTAATAGTTTTAATTAATTTTAATCTTGTTATAGACATTTGAAGCCTTAAATGCATAAATTATAAATGTGTTCGTTTTCCTTATACATAATGACATTGGTGTTTAAATGTGTACTTATCAAGCTTCTTACGCGACATTTGTTTTAACTATAATGCAAATGTCTCAAAAACGGCGTGAAGTATTCCATTAAATTTGGCATACTTTTAGGAAAATATGATGTCGATACTGCGCAAAAATGAAGAATCAAATTTTAAAATGTTTTGTAAAAAATCAGCATTTTTTACACACGTTACAATTAGAAGAATTGTAAAGTGTATTAGATCTAAGCGATACTAGCGATTTTGCCAGCTTTTACATTACTGTTACACATATACCCGTAACAGTGTTTTGTCTGGGTCACTTTAAACGGAAAGTAATTCTTCAAAGAATAAATCTGATAGTTTCCCACACTAAGCCACTTTCATACAATATGGTCTGAGCATTTATACAAATAACGTAATTATTTCGAAATAGACGGCTTTTACAGTATGTTAGTAGTGAATGGTCTGTTTTCTTAAAGTATTTGCGCGGTTAGATTTGCTATCTGTTATATTAACATACAAATTACCATACAATTGTCGGTTACAGGTAGAAACCAGGGGTATTTTTAAATATACATAAACTCTCCCATAGATTGAAATAATGAGAGTTATGACCTTCAACGCTTTTTTAAAGACATGTTGAGCAGTCAATTAAAAATGAAAGATCCGGTTATTAATTATTTTTAAAATACGATAGCAGTAAACTAGAAAAACCTTAGTATTTAGATTATATTTTTTTTCTATCGTAAAAAAGAATTTAAGGCTATCAATAACTGATGCTTTTGTAAAATATCTAGCGCAAATTTTGTGAACATGCATTTTATTTTGCTGTAAAATTGGACAATGCAGTAATGTGTCTATTTAATTCAGAACAATACAGTACAGAAGAACAGGTACAATTTAAATGAAAACGACTATTTTTAAGGTACATGTAGTTGTAACTTAGCTCTAAATATTTGTTAAAATATATTAATATGCAGTCTACTACGTTAACACGAATATCCTGCCAACCGTTGAGAAAAAAGTTAATGTCTATATAGTAAGTCACAGTACAACATTTTCTTGTCGACTGTGTTGACCTTCAACCAGTCCGCTCCCAATGTTTCAATACCACTGACATTAAAAGTCTCTTTGAGACTATCCAAGTTGAAAAAATTATAAGCTACATGAAAGAGATTGGCTTTTACAACAAACTATGATACATTTTTAATCCATACTTACATATATTACATTTACCGGTGAATGAGGATTGCCTCACTCACCCTGGTACATAAAATATATTCTTACCCTAATGATCCCAATTTTTACCCACTATATTTACACCTATTTAACACATACAAGTATATCACGTAGCCTTTTTAGTTTCACATATTCTATACATTCGTTGCGCGCTAAATGACCAAAGCTGTCGATGCGCCGTAAAACAACAACATAATAATAATGTAAGTATTACTTAAAAGTCTTACCAAAATGCAAGTCCATTTTCTTCACCCTGTAGAACACCAGTCTTTCATTTGTATGCCCCTTGAACTGAAGACATGACATCTATTTGAAGTGTCCTGATCGCACAGAAGAGGTGTAAACGTTAATACATTCATGTCATATTAATAATCGACATTAGGACTTTATCTGAAGAAAAACCACATATTTTAGATGTAATGACAGCGAACAATTATTCATCCTTATTCATTTGACGATTTTGAAAGGAGAAATGAGACACCGCTTCTTTTATACGATGTGTATATGCGCGGGTACATTCAATAATTATGTTTAAATATTTCAATATGTCATTTTTCTAACAATTAAAACACGGCTGAAAATCTCGCGTGAATGAGACTTCGACCGCCATCTATAACGTCGCTTGATGACTTGTTGGGACAAAGCAGAAAAAGACGAATAGTGTTATTTATACAGCGTTAATATATATTTACCCTTCAGTCACATAGCACAAAAGCGCTTTTAAACATTTCCTTTCGTATTCGTGCCATACACAATACAACAATTAGTGCGAACATAACAGAACAATGGATATTTATTCGTGCTCAGAAGTCAGAATCAACATCATATGCATTTGTTAGTTTTACCGACAGATGATAAAATGGAAACATAGTTTGTTGACAACTATTAGACTAAACCCCATTTTCCACAAATTTTCTCGAATTAAGACTCATTGCATTTCTTGTGTACTGCAAATTATGCAACAACCAGTCTCACGATTAATTCTGAGCCTTGTAAGTCTAAGTCTAGATTACACAACAGTTCTCTTGATTAGCTGTGTGTCATATTACTGTGTCCATAACTCAAACTATTAGTTTTTAATTAAGTTTGAGACAACATCTCAAAAAAAACAGTTTTGTGAAATCAGAATCCAGACGTATATAGGTAAGGTAGTTGAAGGAACTCAAGATTCGGTATAGCAAATGTTTTTTACACAAATAAGACAGAATGAGCACATAACTATCAATACTTATAATACAAACCAGCAACACATGAAGAAATAAGTCAAACTCAACGAGTCTGAGTTCAAACTCCCCCTAATACTTCTCGAAATACAGTCAAACCTGTCTGTAAAGACCACCCATGGGAACAGCAAAATGTGGTCTTTGTTTACAGGTGGTCTCTATTAACATATTAAATATCATTGAAAATGGTCTGATGGGAGATAAAATTGGTGGTCTTTGTGCAGACAGGTTTTGCAATAGTGGTCTTTGTTCGCAGGTGGTCATTAATACAGGTTTGACTGTATATTGAATATATTTCAGGAATATGACTGTGCTGTATATAGAAACGCGTACCAATCAAGTCTCACGGTTTCCAAGTCAAAATCGTGGTCTCTTTGTATGGAAAACTCGCATGTGCATTTTGCTTTATAAACAGACACTCTCTGTTGTTAATGAGACAGTCTTTATTAGTGTGTATCAAGCCGCATTTGACAGAGATGATGATGATGTTATAAACTTAAAGCAAGTGCTTATTTTTTATGCGAATTACTATCTAAATGAAGGTAAAATTCGGGCCACCAATTCTCTAAAAATACTAATGTAAAGGCTAAGTCAGATTCTAAGCATTGTGCTTAAGTCCGTTATATAACTTTGCCGAGCTTTAGTGAAACAGAAATTGAATTCGGCGTTCAATATCGGTAATTAAGAATATTTTAATTGATTTTATACAGTTTCATTGCGGTCTCAAAATTAAGATGATTCAGTAGACTACAAAACATTGTAGTTTTCGTGAAATACTCCTAAACTAACATTCTTAAGGACCGCGGACACAGGTTCAGGACCAGAGGACAATCGCTTCCTGACCCCAAATATCACTCATAGTCAGTAGATACCATTGACAGCTGTGGAAACGTTGTGAAAACTTTGTGAAGTTAGTTTCATAAACAAAATACTATGCTTAGTGTCACTGTGTTATACAACAGTGTAACATTTGACTTCAGGAGCAATAAAAACATCATGAGATACCCATAATATACCTACATTTGTATATACAAATGTATGTATATGTGCATGCTTGTATCCTGGAATTTTATTTTTTTTGCATCATTGTCATGGTGATTTTTAAGCTATTTAATAGGACCTTCCACGTTTTTTCTACAGTACTTCACTAATTCACGGCGATCGGATGACTTCATTATGGTTTCAAACATGTTCATGTACTCACTTGTTCACATCCAAACCTCTGTCAACGTCTAAATTTAAGAAACAGGGATTGAGACTGTTTGGTTATACAATACACACTGCGTGAAAGTGTCTGAATAAAAAGTTAAACAAACGGGCAGATAATTTGAACGCATAAACGTAATATGAGATGCGGGTAATAAAAAATTAAACATTTGTAATTGGTCAAGAGTAGGAAGGCAACTGGTAGATGTAAGGTACATATAGTTCCATTCTGAAACGCATTTTACTATTTTTACGCTTTTACACATTCGTGCACCCGTGTTGTGCGTAGGCCCTATTTTATTGTGATCCTCCTTTTGCCCTGTGACATACAGTGCTGCTAGTTGTTTTCACACTAGTGCCCGTGTATCTTATTTCGCATGGTGTGTTATCAAAATATCTGAGAGTTGGCTCATGTATTTGCTTGCCCTAGATCTAATTATAAACTTTTTGTTGTGAGATTTCATTTAAAACATCATTTTCATTGCCATTCATTAATTTGTTTACTTTCATGTTTTCTTGTGATTGTTGTCCTTGACATTTTGTAGTGACTTGTATGTGTTGTTGGGTATTACCATGTAGGTAAGTGTATACCCGGTTTGTGTTTAAATGTGGAGTCTTGGCTGTATAATGGTTACGTGTGAGGTGTGACATGCCGGCAAGCTAGGGATCTGTGTGGGAAGGGGGTCTTGTTTTGTGAATTAGGATTTCCCTGTCTCAGTTTGCATTATTCGTGTGTATACTTATAAAGTTATTGTAGACAAGACAAACATATGACAATAGGTATAGTTGGCGTAAAAACAAAGTATATTGTATCAAAAAATAGTTCTATAGATTTCTATGGTGGCGTCCTTGTTACACTTTTTAATTCAACGATGCAAACGATTTTATAGGTAATGCTTGCACAAAACAGTACTGCACACTGTTAATACTCTGTCAAGAAACACCATGATTTACCCAAATCGTAAATGGGTCATGAAGCAGAAATCTCATTCATCAAAGCCGTTGTAAAACAACAGCAGCAACATGAACATATCAAACTATTATACCTTTTGGAACCCCCCCAAAAAAACAAATAGTGCTGATCCGTATTGAGATTGCATACCTATACAAGTAGGCAGGAGGAAAAATACAGTTTGGTACGGACCAGTAAATGTAAATCTAAGTTTCTATATATTCATTTATGTGATTTAATTTTTTTTAAGAATATCATGGTGTATTGAAAACATGTTTTGACCCAACAGAATGTACGTTTTTGATATACACTCTTGGTGTAACATTACATAAAGGATTATAGTCATGATACTACATTATACATTCAACTCTTTTCAAATAAAAGAAGATTGCTAAAAATTGATATCAAATATTTGAAGATCGGTGTACTTTTGTCATTGATTTATTTCGTGCCGGTGTGGCGCGATTCTATTGGCTAGAAATGTTTGCCTTCCAACAATGCATATTTGATTTTATTATTATAATGGCAATGTTTACTTTGATATTGAAAAATAGACACCAGATATTTAGATTTTCTATTCAAAGCATACCTTGTACATGTTCAATATGAACTCTTCTTTATTTGAAAGTATTGACATTTTTCAAATTAATCTTTAGCACAGATTGTTGATAAATTGATTGCAACTATTTTGTCGTTCGTATGCAACATCGATATTTTATATAATTGCCGCAAACACAGTATTTACTAAAAGTACGTGTGTATCATTTAAGTTGTGTATAAATGTAAAATGATATTGTACTAAAACGTATCTCTAAATTAGTGTCACTAAATTTTCAAAAAAATGGGTTGAACATTAGTCATGTAATCTAACGGATTCATTTTCATAGTTATGCTATATGTCGTCGTACAATATGATCTGTTTGTTCGCAGATACGCTCGTATTTCAATAACAATAGCATTCATAGAGATGATACCTGTCTCAAACACTTTTCTGTTTAATAGAATATATCTAGACAATATCTTCAAAGAGATATTCGGTGTCTCTTTGTTTTACGTGACATTCCTGATGTATTGTTGCTGGATCAGGATCATCACTTTACGAACACTCCATTCTGTTTAGCATGAATATGTGTTGTTTAAATTGATATATTTGAAATATTATACGATGCCTTTCACGCAAATTCAAAACTTACAGTAATACGCCACTTTCTGTCGTACTTTGTAGAGTTTGTATCAAAATCCCCACCCGATTAGCTCAGTCGGTAGAGCGCTGGGTTGTCGCATCTGATGTCTGGGTTCGATACCCGGGCGTGGAATCGTCCTTCAATGACATTTGGTCGCGGTCGACTGCACTCAAGTCTGATACATGGCGAGAAGCTGTCAGCTGCTAACGGAAGGGCAAGTTAGTACTAATTAACATTTAATTCAAGGCAAACTAGTTGGGACAACTGACTGCCAATGTGTAACTGACTAAAATGTTGAAACTGGGGTTAAACATGATAAAACATTGTACATTCATAGGAACCATTCGTAACTTTCAGTTACCGCATGACCTCCGTTCATCATGATTGAATAGACTTAAACGAGTCACACATATTGTGTTTGCATGGTTGTACAATCCGCGTGTACCGCAGTTTCGTAATTACAAAGGGAGGTAACACATTATAGAAATTGCTTATTCATTGTACTGGATTGTCGAACTTCTACTAAGGCAAATGTATTAAAATATTATTAATTTTACTGCATGAATCGAATTAAGATGTCAACAGCGTTTATTTTAGAAACGAAATGACACCGAAAATTCATGGCTTGAAAACTATATAGTTCATGGAAGCTGAGTATCAAGGGAACATGATTATGATAACATTCTGAATATAAAAAAATACTTTCGCTTGAGAATATAGTGAGAAATGCAGTCTGCTTGATAAAGCTATATATTTTGATATGCTACTGTATGGAACTAATTTTTATCGTAACTTTGTTGCACTATTCCGAGATGTCAGACATTGTCAACTATCACATATATGGCTAATATAAATTCAGGAAAGAAATACATTTTTTGTAATTAAGTCGGCGTCAGAAAAGGTATTATAGCCGAAAATGTGGCTTGATAAATTAGTAAATTCACAAAAATCAACAAATCGTTGATAATAAACCATATATACTGGTCAAAATAGCACTACCACCATTTTGTATTTAGGGAATCCTCTCTATTTTATGCTAAATGATTGTGAAATGGTGAACAGCTTACTACACTCAAAGCAACAAGAAGACGATGGATCCAGTAGATGTTTGGAGAAACTATTTGAAATAGTCCTGGCGGGTAAGCACTGTTGAGCTGTATAAATTCACAACGTGTTGCTGAAAATATTGTGTTACATATATTATAATATCGTCATGTTATACGAACAACGAGTACCGTACTTATTCGATTCTATGGGAATTAATCGAGGAGAGTTTAGCAGTCTTAAATAATGTTTGAATCGAGGTATCTTCCTTTACTTTGGACTTTCCATTTAAAGAACTAGCTTATCATTCGGTTACCTCCCTTAATCAAAGATCTTACCTTGAAAGAACATGATAGTTTAGCTGTACTTTTTAATGTTCTCATCCAATTGACAATGTATACAATTTGTGCTCTTTTCAAGCCAAGGATTTGATGAACTATTGTTTCAGCAAGAAAAGAAGCCAGATGACTTCAGTATATACTTATCGTCTGCTGTTTGTTTTGTCTGAAGCACTATATTGCTGCAGTCTTATGAAACCCTACGACCTTGTTGTGACGTTTGTATTTTTATTGAGTTTAACGCCATTTTGCCAACATATGTTTAGTTATACAAGTCGGTAAGTTTTCCTGGAAATAATCATCAACCAACACTAACTTCTACAAGCAACTGACAACTTCTCAATATGAAACAGAGGTGGTGGACAAATGACCGTTGCCAACTGTCACTATAGGATAAGATCTGCCCTGACCAGGAATCGAGCCCGGATCTCCCGGTTGACAAACCAGCGCCTTACCAACAGAGTTACCTGGATTGGATTCAAAATTTGTGAAACTTCAAATATAATCGAATATTCAGATTATAGGGCTTCAATTTTACCCCTAACAGTTAAGGACTAGAGATTCATCACGGATATTTCTAAACTGATTTATGTGTAGTCCCTCCTCGTGCAGGGCCTACGTATGCAGAATGTCCTGCTTGACCTCTGTTGTCCCTTTATACAAAAGTTGTATATATAGTGATATATAGGTTGTACAGTGAATCTTCTTCAGACCAGAAATCTCTTCAGCAACAAACTCTCTGAAACAACAAGAACAATTTTCAACATTTAGAACCAATTTCTCCTCTGTGGAGCAAAATCTCTCAACCTCTGCAATTATTGCTTCAAAATGATGTTGCTACGGAGAGTTTGCAATTGGCATTTAAAATAATTACGGATGATGTTGTAGAGAGGTTCTTGCTCATGATAGGGCTGCTCCAGAGATGTTATACTGTACAGATATTGTACATATGTCTACATGCAAAACAAAACCTAAGGAACAACACAAGAAAGACAATGATGTATTTGGTAGAATCTTGTTATGGTTGATCGATCACTAGGGAATCGTTGGTGAGCATAAAACGGTCTTACTAACTTATGTATCGTCACTTAAATGTTGAGATATACGGAAAACATAATTTACTGTCTGACACATGGTGCTAATGCTTCTAAATATATTCACATTCCATGGCATAGTATTTGTGCATACGTTTTACAAGCGGTTTACATGTTCGTGTAGCTAACACGTCTTGACGGCCTGTCACCGTGATGTGAATATACGTTTTTAAAACCACGAGCTACATATAGTTTTTTGCCTTATCATTTAACATAGATATAACATGCTCGTATGGCTGCTAATTGTATATTTTTTTCTCTTCTATGTTTTATGAATTTTACCTTTTTATTCTGTTCTAGCTCTGACCAATGGGAATGGCATGTTTCGGTTGCTGCGTCTATAGAACAAACAAATAAAAATGGTGTTTTGTGAGTGTTTTTAAAAAATCGTGACTGTGCAGGATTACCCATCTACGATGTATAGATGAATGTGTTCATGAATGATGCAACGAACCCGTCTTACAGTTCCAATCTATTCAATAAATTAATCATAATTATATTTTAGGAAATACATGTATAGTACAGAAGACTAAGCATTGATACGTGACGATATGGTGTGTTGTCATAAAATGCTATTACTCGTGAGCATATGAACATATGTGAACATATCACTTATTATCATCGACAAGTACATGTTAAACTGGTATTATGTTTGCCCTGTAATTGGGTCAGACAGAAAAAAGGGTTTCGCATGACAAATAATATCACCAGGATTCATTAACACAATATAACAGAGTGCATTTATTATCTTATTATTATTAAATACTTAAATACATAACCTAAACATTTTCACATTCTCACCGGACAATTTAGCCTTCAGCTCCTGAGATGGCGTTAAACAGTTTTCAAGTCATAATTATTGCAAAGAAGGTGAAACATATTCACAGATGAACATGATGGTGTCGTATATATTGCCTGGCACAACCAAGAAAACCTGTTTTAAATAAGAATGTTATACATGTATATTACTATCTTACTTCTCACTGTGGTAGTGAGTAGTTCTTATATAATACTATTCAAATTCGTATTGAGAAGATTCTCATGAGATATTGAAACGGTGAATACTGTTATGATGTTAGACCTCACATTTTTGTTCATATCGTAAATTTCTTGTTGAGTAAAATAAAGTCAAGTTTGAGAAACACGAAAAATCGGTCACTGGCGCTACCGAGAATCGAACCCAGGTCTAATACTTGTTTTATTTGCACTATTAAATTGTCCATTGAACTTTCATCAATAATGGGAGTGTACACCAAGTATAAAATAACTAATTTTATCAAGACTTTTCAATAAGGGATCATTATTCATCCAATGTTTATATGATAAACTAATTATGGATTGTATAGCTGTACACTGCCTTCCCAGAAGCACCAGCTGGCATAATTTACATACATAAAGTCAATATGTATGTAGTCAAGTTTTACAACGGTATATATTTAAATGCCTATCTCATTATCGGGATTAGTTTTAAGGGACAATTGAATTTATTGCAAATGTTGATATTTATTTGTGACACCGTCTGTCCGGTGACCATATTTCAACACAGACATAGGGCGCTGTTATTTAATAGGTCATACATATTCTGTTGGCTCACGCCTGTTGGTATCCTATCGAGAGAAAGCCCGATTTTATCATTAAGTAGTAAATGATCGTAATAATTATTTGCGCGCCGTCATTTACGCTAAATTTGATTGAGATGGATTTTCTGCTTCGAGAATCTCGTAAACAATTTCCTCACGTATCGATCCGTTCCTAATGCGAGGAATGTATTTTACGAATTTGATAATCGGGTTTTTACGCGGAGATTTACGGACATGACCGACTAGTAACGGAAATTGCCGATAAAATTTCCGATAACATGTTAGGATTGTACTGCACGAAGATTTGCACACGCTATTGTTACCATCACTTTCACCCTATCGTCAGTTTAACGCCACAACACCAGACAGTCGCAACATTTATTCAATGAAATATACATAAACATACTTCGACAATGTTGTATACTTATAGGGATATATGTTACTTTATTATTATATATGGCGCCTTTGACGTTGCCATGGAAACACGGAATCGATACTTGCAGAAGAGCAAAGCCATCACGTGAGAAAGGAGAGAGAACTAGCATCTTTTAAACAGCCACAAGGGAAACATAGAAGTACTGGATTCCATGTATTTAGTATATTTGCAATGTATATAATGTTCCAGCAACACCAGCAACACCAGGAAATAAGAGACAAGCCACACACATCACGCTGCCAATTGTCTTCCAAAATCAAAACTTTATTCCCAATAATTCTGTCAGCTAATGGAGGGTAAGAAACAATTCTCAGAAAAGTAATATCCCTCGGCTTAAGCTAAACAATAATACAGCTATGCGACTGAATAAAAATTATGCGACTCCGATATAAGACCTTCCAATTAATTCAAGTAGCCATGATTACATAGAAGTGGACATCAGGAATCCGTTCAGATATTGGGGATAGGAATTCTCGTGTAAATACGTGTAGGGCGTTCGTGTTGTATGCTCCATAACAGTAATTTTCTTCTCTAGATGTGCTGTGGAAAGTGTAGTTTAGTCGGTCTGTCTTGTGTCTGTGCTAGCGGAGAGAAATAAATGACAGGAGCATGTAACGGATATTTGAATAAAAAAGTGTCCTATGGTTTGAGGAGATCAGCTATAGAACAGTCGTGGTATTATCGCGTGTGGTTGCTGTGTGCGCTGTTTATGGCGATCTAGATCAATGTACACGTGCCCTGTGATATAACCTCAATGAATTGTATGGTGCACTGAGAGGACCTTGGATTATAATTACTTGCCTTATATTTTATTCCTATAGTGCAGCGCGTGCATACACGGTTATGACCAGTTAGGATTTAAGCGAAAAACACGTGTGCACGTGTGCGGAGATGCACGCGCTTAGCACGTGCGTGTTTGGTATTCATGATTTTACGGCGGTGTTTTTCCATATTCGACCTGCCATCTATGATGTTATGTTGTGGGAGGGGTTCCGAGGTGAGTAATGCTATATTCATCACAATACACTTACTTCACGCATATAAATTCCAATGTTAGTTTCCTAGTTCCAGGAGCTGCATCACATCCTTCATGGTATGAATTATTTATTTGCAATATTTACCGTTTCTACATGGCTGTAAATCAATGCCCAGTTGTCATAGCGCATAACAACCTGTTGGAGTATATCAATCATTCATGATAGATTTGACGACCGTGCGTTCAGTGAATCTCACGAATCGTTAAATTTAACGCACCACATTTTTTTCTTTTTACGTCGTCAATTGAAGTATTCGCTGTTAAACGGCTCGCTATTGAGTTATAATTGCTCAACATCCGGTAAAATGTAATTTGTTCCATGTTTAAATAACCTTTTATCACGAAGCAGACATAACTCATTAGAGGGAATAAGCAGACAAGTTATATTTCGGATTCCAATTATCTGTCGTTCCTTATCACGTCAAATCATTATTTCTCCTTTTATTTAAAACCGAAAGGGAATGTAGCTGTATTTAATTTAAATGATTCGGTTCAATACAATTCGCATTCTGTTGTCTAGGTGACGGCTGAGAGAAAATGGCTTGGAATTTATACATATCGTATTATACAAATTATTCCAGAATGCGTTAACGTTTTATAATTGGCTAGACACGGCTGCTTTGTGTCCGCCACAGAAAGTTCTGGGGTTTAACACGTTTTGAAACCTTTGCGCAATAATCTTGATTGTACAAAACGGGTATTGAAATATTCTATCGCAAACAGTTACTGATATTCTATATCAAGTAATATATCAAGCGAGCTTAGTATTGTTTCTGTCAGAGTCAATGTCATATGACTGAACCATATGGTATAGGTTTTCTGCAAGATTTGTCGCGGTAACTTATACTGTCAAGTTCTCGATGGTAAATAGTAATGATCATGGTGTTATTACAGGAATACCAATCAATATTATGCTCATTTCATTATTATTCGTTTACAGCGCCTCACGTCTATAATTGGTTGTCAGGGTTGTTACTGTTCCGATAATATGGTAAGGCTTGACCTAAAATTGACCTGCATTTCAATATTGTCCTAGAAGTTTGTACATGTATATCGATATATATTTGCTATTATCACACTGAATGTATGGTCACAGAGCTAATGAAAACAATATGTTTAGATTAATAAGGAACGTACGTTAGTCTTGACATATGGGGCTCGTTATTAAGTGAATTAAGCGGCAAACATACAACCAGTCTAATATTCACAAGTTTATCATGTTGTAAGCGGTTTAATATGCAGACGGTGACAAATAATATTTTTGTTTTATAAAAAAACCAGTTTATTCACCTACTGTAAATGGACAACGAGTACATCTGCATGTAGATGTTAGTATCTCTCTCTAGCGACTTTACATGCAGTTCATGGAAAATTGAGTGCCGACGATAATTGATTTGTCTGCAGGATTCTTCCAGTCTTAAACACGACAGTATGGTTGATACATCAGACCCCTTGACGATATATTTATCACTAGACAGACTGTTACACACGGAGGACTTGATTGTTGTGTGCCCTGACTTATCTGAACCAGAATTAATAAATATCATGATGGAAATGCATCACTAGAACGTGCATAGAACATTAAAACAAACTTCACTGCAAACTGTATTCATTCTAAGCACAAATTGATTTCCAAAAGTACAAACTTTAAAACTATGCATGTTTTATGTTATTTTGTGACTCAGAATGAAACATCTGCGTATCATGTTACACTATAGTCTCATAATGGCGCAGGTCTTGCTTGTCAGCATTTGATACGTCATACTGGTATTGTGCATTTTGATTGTATTGCTCTCGATTACCGTTATTTATCATGTTTGCAGCCGACATATCAGTTAGATCCGGGCCCTGAAACATGCGTACATGTTCAACTTTTCTATCGGGATGGGTGCATGCGGTCACATTGTCTTGGTTTCATCATGTCGTTTGTATTCGTACGACATAACTTCGTCTTGCTTCATCATAATATAAATATCGCTGGTAACTCGGTATACATACAGTCAAACCTGTCTGTAAAGACCACCCATGGGAACAACAACATGTGGTCTTTGTTTACAGGTGGTCTCTATTAACAGATTAAATATCATTGAAAATGGTCTGATGGGAGATAAAATTAGTGGTCTTTGCAGACAGGTTTTGCAATAGTGGTCTTTGTTCGCAGGTGGTCTTTAACACAGGTTTGACTGTATTGAATTTAGTAAATATAAAAATGTCTGGCCGGAAATATTAAAAAATATCGGCGACTGAGCCCAGGCTAGCGGTCAACATGAAGCAAGAGAAGCACAATAAGCATGAACTTTCAAAATACCATTTCAAATATTTGGTACACTGATTTTGCGTTTTAGTCTGGTGAGAACCAGTCTCGTCTGACTATTTCAATGATCAATTTTGAAAACCAGTAAACGATGTGTCTATACTGAACAAGCGAAAACGTGAGAACAAATAGTATCGCAACGACTGCATCATGAACTCTTGACCCAATAGTACTATGATCGTTGTATTGATCTATTTATTTGTTTCTGAGCAATGTTGTAGTGCCACTTTGTTTGAAAACAAGAAATATCTTTAAAGTTATACTATGCTCAAATTTTGTTCATTTGTTTAATTCACCAAACATGAAAAATATATTTCCTATGGTTAAAACATCACTAAACATGCATTTATAAAGAATGAACTCATAATGTATTAATCCACATTTGTTGAAGAAAGATGTTTGAACATCATAAAATTAAAAAAAACTTCCTATCAGGCAATTTTACAGATTTGACTGTAAATAATATGATAATTTTTTTTTTCAATCGGTTTTACATCGCAATAGTTCTTATTAAAGATGTTTTAGCCAATGTAACAACAATACTGGATAAAGCCAATTCAAACATTTTATGTTCAGATGAGCCAGATACATCTTTAAAAAAGATGAACGGCGTAGATAGAATGTTGTCTTCCGGTATGTTAAATGAAATAATGTTTTTTGCAACATGTTGGAAAACAAATCCTTTCAAAAAACTAACTCGGTTTTATATATACTATTGGACCTGTCTTATCAGGGTCATTTTTCTTCCGGCAAAATTCTGCTGACGAACGCACTTCTTACGAAAACCCCATTTGGTGCCTCTTGTGTGAAAATATGATTGGTCAGATTTTAAAAAGCCCGCTTCGAGGACAACATTTGATTGGTCAAATATGTAGGTCAAAATCAATGTTATACAGCTACGCCGAAAAACTTCTATCCATTATAGGATAAAACAACGAGTACATTTGTCACTGTCAAAAAACGAAATGTAGACACTTTGAACTGAGCAAGAAGATCACAATTTTCAAACCAAGTTAACAATCTAAAAGTTTCATCAAAAATGATAATCGTTAAACAATTTACTAATATAACAAACTTCGATTAGATCCGACAAAATCACGTGACCATCAGATGCTGGACGGTTCCCCTTATATACTACATATACTACTGTAAAATCTTCCAAGAAGCTGATGTACTGAAACTGACAAAACATAAATTAACGCCAGCCTAATGTCCACGGCAACAGACAATGTACTTTGATGTGGAAATATAAGCACCAGGAGACATTGTCAGAGAAGCACGAGTATTTACACTCCGTGCAATTCCTCTCAAAACTCAGGTGACAATAATTACTTATATATTTACCTAATATATATATAAATGATTTTCTGATAAATAATTCATTAACATTCGTCGATCCAACTCGTGTTCATCCGTTCTATATGGTGGCACATGACATACATTGGAGTGCTACTTCTGTTTTGTTTTTGCTTTCATCCGGAGATGTACGCTACACTATCTGAGAAATAATATCTTGAGCGTGAACACCTTGAATTATTTATTAGTTAAGTATACTGGGCTTGACCAATTTAAATCTACGGACTTGTTAATCGCCAATATTGTTGCAGCCGGTTGTATCATGATCTATTGTTCTTGGTGTCATGTCGCCTGGATGGCTCATTCTGTCCACTGTCAATCTGAGAGTCGAGTGTTAGAACCCTGGGAGACATATGTTCTTCGTGATACATTGACTGAAGAAAATTCATCAAAAAGATACTTGTCCGCCACCCGAAGTTGTCAGTTAGTTGTAGAAGAACATGAGAGTACTGATTGGAAGCTCATGAACATTTGTTAGGTCGATTGTCAAACATAGCTGAAATACTGTAGAAACGAATCGTAAAACTTCAACGCAACATAAACATGTTGTCGAATCATATAGATACATTCTGAAGAGGTCAATACGATCAATATTCATCCAGAGAAGCGTAGTTATTGACTGAGTCGCGTTATATGCTTAAATGCCGTTGTCTGATATATATATCTACTACCAGACCATAGGTACTGTGGTACAATACAGAACAATCAATATGATTGTTGTGAGTATAATTCTTAATCAACTGTGAACTGTTCTAATTTGACTGTTTCTCGTATAGTACTATATTAGACATCCGAAATGTCTCAACCGAAAAGTATGCAATACGGTTCAGTACTTCCGTCTTTCGCGCACTGAGGATTTAGAACGGCCTTTACCACATAGAATATATATTTATGACAATATTTCTGTTCTTTAGTGCAGCATAGCTCGTATACATAATTGACAAAGATCTGGTTTACTGCCAAGAACAACAGGAATGGTTTATTTTCTCTCTCATCAGAAAAAAATGAAGTATTCGATATTAGCAAGCTAACCCCGTCCATTTCATTCCATTATTCCGAGTTTAGATTAAGCTATCAATATTTGCTGGAAAACAATATCCGAACATTGTAACAGAAACAAGCAGTCACAGAGTTCTCGCGTAAAATAATTCCCCATATGACAGGTTGGATGATGAAGTATTACTTGAGTAAATTCTCGGATATTGACGGATACTTCTTCAATGTCTTCACAATGAATTGTGACAAAATTGTGTTTGCTGTATTTTATGTCGTCAAGTTTTTATCACGGTTGGTAGATCTGCTTTCTACGGTGGCACATAGGTGACATGTGTAAGTTTTTATTTATCTCGTGCGCACGACATAGTAATTCGTGCGCACGACTTAGTATGTCGTGCGCACGAGATAAATAAAAACATACATATGTCACCTCTGTGCCACCGTAGCTTTCAGAGCGTTTGTTAAGAACAGAATCATCATGATACGTTTAGCTTTTTTCAGCTATGAATGTTTCGAATAACTCGTTTTTAGCAACACTATTAATGATTTATGTATTTTTGCACGAAATAATTGTGCTTTTTTAAATGTGTGACTTTGTCGTCACTGATGCTAGGATATATGACATTGCGGTGTATGTTTGTAAGACTAGAACATCAAGTTGAGGTTAAGATATATCTTCATTTCCGTCGCTTTCATATATATATATAGAAACATTATACATACATCAAAACATTAACACATGTACCCAAACATTCAATATTGAATTATAAGATGTCTTGGCACAATACAGCAAGATCCCATATGTTGTTTGCTCAACTTAATCTGTTTAAAGATAGAATACCCAGTGTTTGGTTTAAGACCTTCGTCTAATGGAAATATTAAACTACTTTTGTTCTTTTGCTGCTTTCCGTGACTTGATCTATTATGCAGTGAGAGAGTTTCTAAGGAAATACAACATTCTATCTATAAAACAAATACTGTACTAAAATCTACATATCATATGGTGAAGAATCTCACACGAGATAAATGCTAGTTATAATATATTATTTATTAATTCTAAAAATATACATGCGTTTATACACCTTTTACACACACTTACGTTCATACACCTACGATGAATAGTCGGACATGCTGCTTTTTGTTCGTACCTACAGTGACTTTACTATTTATGTTTATTTCCACTTTGTTTCATAGCATACATCGTGAAATCATTGAAATCACGAATTATGAATCGTGGAATCATGAATTATGAATCGTGGAATCATGAATTATGAATCGCGAAATCATGAATTAAAACCAAATTATGAATCGCGAATTCAAGATTCGTGAAATCATGAATTATAAATCGTGAAATTATGAAGTATGAATCTCAAAATCATGAATAAAAAACAAATTGTGATACCGCAAATCTGTGCATTCATGGCGTTCGTATTTCACAGTTCACAAGTATACAGATTTGGCTTACCATTAAACCGTATGCTGTATGTTCATGATTGCATTTTTTCACGAAATCTTAATTCCATAAAACAGTTTCTTGATAACTGTGAATGCTCAGTTCATAATTGCATTTTTCACGATTTTATTACACACATTGAACTCGTTAACTGTGAATGCATGAAGTTTTTCCAGTCAAACAATATTGATACTGCATCGTTAACTTGTTCTTACATCGTCCGCAATGATCACAAGGTTACATTTAGCTATCTAGAAGTCTTTAGTATACTGAATACGGGTTCTTGGAGGATCCCTTGTACTTCTTGTCCTGATAATTTATTTATCTTATAATTGAAAGTTTCATTTAAATCTTTCCATATTCAAGATTTTTAGGTAAAATATTTCAATGTACCGTTGTCGTGGTTTCAACGAACTTGGACGCGTGTGTCCATGTCCAACTTGATTTGTACCCCCCCAAACGTTCCAACATGTTTTGTACCCCCCCCCCCCCCCCTCCCAAACGTTCCAACATGTTTTGTCTGCCATTAGCCTATCCAGATTTATGACCTAAGCCTTCCTTTGCCTAACTAAGTATTGGCAAAACACATTCTCATTCAATAAATAATTATTAGCCTATAAATGAGTGTCATTCCACTTACATTTAATTTTCTACAACTTGAACACAAAATAGAGGAAATAAATGTCATACGGTTAAGTACATAATGCTGTACCAATGTGAACTCCGTCGAGTGATGCGTTTGAAACAGGACTAAGCTTTCGAGACAGTTCAGTATTGACATTAATATTCAGACAAACAATGCGTTACTTCGATGGTACTGTAGGATCTTTAATTGTGTGAACGCCCTTGAATGTCTAAATTCACAGTAGCAACGATACAAAGCGGCATCATTAGACAGTTTATGCGTTTCTAACACCCCGTTGCAGAGTGCAAACAGAGTGATTAATTTGCATTTTGCTGGTGACGGCGACTTATGTTTTCTATTTGTGATGAGTATGATCGTACAAAAGTTACTAGTAGAAACACCGTCCCTGCCATACACAGCTGTCCCTTCCGGTTAACAATTGACCTTCAAATGTATCACTTACCAGTCGTGTATGAGCGTAGAGAGCATATCCGTCTATTCTTGATGGTGCAGTGCTTTCGTGTAACTTACAAATCTAAAAGATTATCGGAATTCATTCCCGATGGTTGATTCTATTAGGACAGTTTAAGGCACACGTATACATACAATTACGCAACGTTTCTTACCGAGTACGCAATCTTAACAACACAATTTACTGCATCCATGTTGCAACCTTGTCTGTTCAAACAGAATGAAGAAACTACGTGTTTTTCTATCGACAAAATGTGTTTCATTCTAGCGAAATTCTTTTGTATTCAAGACTGGTTATGTCTGCACTTATTGTGCTGTATGCAGATTACATGCAAATTGTCAGGTTTTATGGCCACGTCTTGTAACGTTGGTCATTTATAAAGTTGTGACCGGCATGAGGATAGCGCTATGCTTTGTCTTGAATGTCTTAGACAAATCTGTCAGAATTCACTTTTTATTTGATTATCTGTTTGTTAACGTTAGCTTTATATGGACAATGTGTACAACATATATTAACCACTCTCGATAACTGTTGGGTTACTGTCTAGTACTCGTGACTATTTCAGGAATTGTGAAGGTGTAAGATGCCATCAGCAGTTGTGCTCACTCCTGGATTTGGACCCACGAACAATACCATAACATGAATTTCATCTGATACCGATTACGTTTTAATTCAATAATGTTATCCTTATATGCTTATGCTATATTACTTATTTTTGTATGACCTGTTTATATATCTGTACTCCATTTACTTTGAGCCTGTAAAACTGTACCATTTACTAGAACCAACTATACGGATTTAATGCATACTTTTAGTTAGTAATTAAATATGCAAATCATTTAATATCTAGCATAGTCATATTGTTAACTGTTGGTTGCTTTTATTTAATTAAACTAAACTAATTTGTGAACGTTTGCCCGTTTTATGGATCAGGAGCAAGGATCAGAAAACACCAACAGGCCATGATAGAAACAACGCGTTGCTTGATGCATATTGTTTAGTGTGCGATGTACACCTTACACACAACTGATGACCTAGAGGTTATTGTATTACAATCCGAACAAGCATACGACTGAATCTTAAAACGTGACAGTTACTGGACTGTTGAATGAATCGCCGGTCGTAACACCTCCTAGTTAACATCGTTAGTGATTGATCGTTCCATCTTGTCTGTGTCCCGAGGCTGTTCTCAACACATTATTTGATTAGCGATGCTAAATCTTCGTGATTTAATCTTGTAGAAATGTTTATAAATGCATAGTGCGTAAAATACGACCACGTTATATTCTATTGCAATGTTGACAGAAATGAAATAAATCCATAGTCTTGATTTTGATTTCGATTTTTGTTTATATTCAATATTAACGTAGTGATGTACCTAATTGGTAAGACCTACAACTGTTTTTAAGAAATCCTTAAAGCAGAAGCATGCCAGTATGATATAGTTTTTGTACTCAAGATTTTCAAAATGTAAAACTGAAGAATATGAAGAGATTCACTAAGTATGCCGTAGTTTCAAACTTCGCCAATGTGAGACCAAACCCTCAAGTAATATTAATAAGTTCTGGTATTACCCAGGAAGCAATATTGATCCTGAGAGAAAATGTTTTCATTACAACAGGGCTTAGATTTGTATACAATTTTACTTCAAACATAAAAGAGCGTTTAAAGTGGGTGTTACAAAATGAATGTCAAAGTGATTGTTGTTGCACGAATTGAATAAATTGAATGTACGATCGTAGTATGTTAATAATACATCTTGTTTAGCATTTACCATTGTCATTAAATGTTCATCTCAGTGAGAATGGAATCCAGATTGCTTCTATTTTCAGACAATCATTGACTTCTATAAGTTACATCTTGTGCATTGTTTTTGGTTTTGTCAAACAATCTGTCAATTTGAAATCTTGGGTTTGCTGATGATTCTCCGTTTTTTTGTTCAGCTACTGAGCGTTTATTTCATATGTCCGTAAATTGATGAGTTAGCATTTTCAGTTACTTTTGCAAAACTTCGCGAAACAATCATCCTTGATTTTTATTTCAGTCCAAGTTGATGATGATTGCTTGACGAATAACTTAATTATAGTCTCTGTCTAAATTTTAATTTAATTTGTATATACGCTACTAATACTTGTTGAATGTCATTTCATTGAACACAAAAGGTGATTTAACAGGTTTGTATTTTTGTTAAATTTTATTATTTAAATAGAATATGAAGCTAGAAATAGTACGCCTGTAGCTTCATCATGACTGACATTGTTGTTGGCTGCAGGTTTCCTTGTACGGTCGTCTACTACAGCTTGTATGTATAGAATTTCAATCAAATTATCAAGAGATAAAATGGTTCGTAGTTACATTATATACTCCAACTGCAAATATACGAAAACTCTGCCTCAATGCTAAGTGAATACAGTACCATTGAAATGAAGCGTCCACAACTGAATAAAGACGCTTTCGATTTATTTCCATTATTGCCAAATAAAAGTAGTAGACATACTATTTTAAAGAGACACTATTTATATAGTGTACCGTGTCTTTTACCGTGGAAAAGTAAATAGATGTTAAATACATTTTTTCACGAAATAAATCACTTAAAGAAGCTTCTGTATATAACAAACCAAAATCTTCTTCTTTGTCAATAAATGTTGCTAAACATGCATTTTGTTGGTATTCAACTCACATAGCCTTCCCGTGTGTAGCAACAACGGACATCACTGATCTTTCAGCTACCTGTGCACTGTCTTTTAGTAGGACGTCAATGTTGCACACCATCTTTATTACTGATTTAAAGGCGTATCCTACAATAAAGCAGTCTTTTTTCTAACGTAGAGATTTCCTTTAAACTTTTTTATATTTGATCAGTGTAATGTATCTAACCAAAATATGAAATAAAAATGATAGGTCACCTTGCTCGATTTTATGACAATGAAGATTTAAAACGTGAATATTTCATATGAATATAGAGCAAAATCGATACAAGTTCACTATATTTTTTCTAGCGCGGAGATATTCTTACAACTTGGTATACTATATGAGAGTCACTGTCTGAATGAAAATATGAAATAAAAATAATAGGTCACCTTTCTTGATTTTAAGATAAAGATTGTTTAATGTGTTTCAAATGTAATACATGTATACAATGTATATGGAAAGTGAAAGTTGAAAACATTTACCCTTAATACACTTGGTAACCCATTATCGTTTTACATTTTCATAAAATATGTTAGTTTTAAATATTTATTGAAGATCATTTTATAATTTCAAATGTAGAATTTTAGATATCAGTGACTTTTCTGTTTTTAATAATATAGTATACAGAAAAAGAAAGTAGAAGGAAAACTGCAAAACTATAATGAAATCCTTCAATTAAACATAATGATATAATTATTTGTATTGTGCTTGGTGACTATAAAGTTCAATAACAATCTTTGCATCGTGAAAGAAAATAGTAAACTACTCCCTTATACGTCTTTAACCCAATGCAAACACTACAATAATCGAAAAGAACATGCGCAATGGCAACTCCCGAATACGTCTTTAAGACAATCCAGATTTTCACCACAACAATCCAATGAAATTCAAACGCTGTTTCCTGACCACGTTCTTAAACCACGAGCAGATATAACGCCTTGGGGAAAATAACGCGAGACAAAGTTGTTAAAATGCATAATCAAATTCTCGAGAAGACTGAGCCTTAGGCCATAGTGTACACAAATTAAAGCAAAGCCTTAATGATCAGTTTGGTATTGATTTACATATTTCTACCAGTTGTAGATTCGTCTTGCGGGAATAATAATGTATTACTTTACAATTTGGAACTTCTGTACACCTTCTTCAGGAATAACCTTTGTGCCAACTTATTTGTGGTAGTAAGGGTATGTTGAAATTTAAGAAATCTCAGATCCCCTGTGTGGAAAGGTTCGATGATGAGTGACTAAATTATCTTGAGCTCAGCTCCATACTGGGTTTCCTATGCAAACTCATGCGTCGTCATGTTTCAAACACTTAAAAACTGTACACTGTATATATTTCTGTACAAAATCAATGCAATAATCATTAAAAACTGAGCTGAGTATCATTATGAATAAGTAATGCCAACATCATTATAAGTCCATCACAAGAAACAGAGTACATTCATTACGAGATGAATGTATTTGAAAAATGTAACATATACTGGTGTTATTCCCGTAAAGTGCTTACTTGATAATGGCGCTGTTTCTTGTAAATGTTACTTCATTTTCTGCTCCATAATATCACTTTAAATAAAAAAGTGCTCTTCAGATTCATACGCGCAAATTACGTCCCCAAAACGCATTAGCATTTATTATAACAAATAATCTCTCTGATTGATATCATGTATTTCATTATTACAACCTATCTTTACCATCTGTTTTATTAGTTATACGTACTTCCATATCTTCACTTGACACACTTCAAGTACACAACTCTTCTTTGTGTTTGTCTCAACGACAGTATCCTAGTATCCTAGTTATTCCTTATGGTCTGTCAGGCCATTCCTTGTGCCTCTGTTCCTTAACATTTGTACCCTTTGGCCTCCTTAAGTGCCTTGTGTTTTGTGGATTGTTGTTTTCCCGGAGGTCTGCGTGGGGAGGCACTGTCTTATGTATGTGGCGTTTCCTGTAGCCACGTATTCTTTCTCTTTTCTTTTACATACAATCGACGTCATTCAATGGCTCCTGTAGGATTGACACTTTACGATCCTAGGGGTTCAATTAATGATCACTTTACTTCATTGGCTCATTAAAGAACTTGGGTTATGATTGATTGTACCGCCTTATGTTATCTGCCACACTTAGAGATGAATTCTGTTCCTGAGATCTCTAGATAGCGTTTATCTAATTATCACGTTTCTTCTATTGATGAGGAAATCGGTGACCAAGGTCCTTGGTATTGGTTTCTACATTCCTCACGGGAAGTTACGAAGAGTTTATCACTTGTATTTCGATCGAAACGATCTCCGCCATTGAATCTGTGTTTCCGATGGCATTTCGCGTCCTAAATACCTGTCCCTTTTCTCGTAGTCGATGAATAATTCGGTGCAATGTTAACATACATGTAGTTCCTTTCTCATGACATTTATAGAAGCAAGACTTACTTGTGAATATATAGAAAGCAACATAAAATTGTGTTGTCCTATTCTTAGAGTGAACTATATTTGCTAGATTTAGAACCTCTAGTCATAAACTCCATATAGAAATAGGACGATATTTTAATATTGACAGAAATTATCGCTTTGGTATTTTCCGTTTATTGAACAAAGATATACTGGTTATTGAAGATGAGTATCATGTATTTTTCAAATGTTCTAGATTCAACGACATTCTTAAACATTATTTGCTTAACTTGGTATACTGGAAATGCAGACATGGTACATTTTTGTATTATTATGACATCTGAAAATGTAACTAGTATTAAATAATTATATTGTTGTATATGTTCATAAACTCACGCTAGTCATAGATTATAGCTATAGAAAATCAGACGACACGATTCTCATATATATTTATACACAAGCCTTTTGTAAAAAATCATTTTATCTGTAACATGTATTATGGGCCGGAGGCCTTTTATTGAAATAAATATTTCGTTCGTTCGTTCGTTCGTTCGTTCGTTCGTTCGTTCGTTCGTTCGTTCGTTCGTTCGTTCGTTCGTTCGTTCGTTCGTTCGTTCGTTCGTTCGTTCGTTCGTTCGTTCGTTCGTTCGTTCGTTCGTTCGTTCGTTCGTTCGTTCGTTCGTTCGTTCGTTCGTTCGTTCGTTCGTTCGTTCGTTCGTTCGTTCGTTCGTTCGTTCGTTCGTTCGTTCGTTCGTTCGTTCGTTCGTTCGTTCGTTCGTTCGTTCGTTCGTTCGTTCGTTCGTTCGTTCGTTCGTTCGTTCGTTCGTTCGTTCGTTCGTTCGTTCGTTCGTTCGTTCGTTCGTTCGTTCGTTCGTTCGTTCGTTCGTTCGTTCGTTCGTTCGTTCGTTCCAAATACATAGGAGAATTGATTCTTATATACTGATTTGTAAAACTATATCAGGCTTTGATTTTGCAAGGATGATTCCGTTGTTTGAGCACACGACTGCAAATATGTAGTGAGTTCAAAATTGGTGCGTATGTGATGATTGGATACAAAGTTATATATCAGGGCTAAAATCATTATTAAATTGATGGAAAAGTGACCCAAATGTTACAGTATCATCATCATCAGGCAATTTCAAGTTACAAATGATATTCAGTATTAAATAAATATGAAAATGCTTGAATAATAAGTGTCTTTTTGAAATACTGGACGCTTTCTTCTAAAACTGTCCGTACATGCATTTATTTTAAAACTTTTTCCACTTGTATACATGTTTTTAATGGTATTTACTTGACATTGGTGCAGTTATTTTGCTGACTTTGTAACCATATTATTTTATGGACCATACTGCAACTTTATGAAATCACAGTAAAATCTCACTTAAAGACCACCTCAATATTAAGACCACCTCAATACGAAGACCAGTTTTCTCGGGTCCCAATGATGGTCTTATTATTGAGGTTTTACTGTAACTAAAACTTTTCTTCTCCTCCACAATTGCTCCATTTGGAGAAGCTGGCATTTGCATGTTGTTGAGCGAGTTAGATCTGGTTGGAAAACAAGAGTAACACGGATAAGTTAGATTCTGTTTAGATGTTTGTCCTTAACATCCCTCTTTTCATTGACCCGTATTCACAAACACTTTAAGACTGAAACTCAATCTTAGACTTTAAAATGTTAAAAGTTATTTTTGCTCGTACGTTTTTATTGCAATATAGATCTTAATAAAAGTTGGCAAAAACGTTGAATGGGTAACACCAACTATTCTGACAAAATTTTCTTCCATTCAGATTGAACTAAATCGAAAGGCCGACAGGGGCGTAGCTGCCTATACGCGAGTACGCAGCTGAATCCACATGATTCTGACAAAATGCACCAGATTGCACCATTGTTTTCAAAATATTCCGGGGGGGTGCATGCCCCCGGACCCCCCTAGCACAATTATGAATCCACATGAATAGAGGGCTAGCTAGGCCCCTGTCCGATAACTATAACTTTTGCAAATTTAAAGTCTAAGTCTAAGTTTCAGTCTTAAAGTGTTTGTGAATACGGGCCCTAGTGTGTTGTGTGCCGATGTTTCCATTGGATATGTGCGGGAGGCAATGTCTTGTAACCATGGCGTTCCATGCACCAACGTAACCCCTCCTGTGTTATAATATTGAGGACTATGTATATTATATTGGTATGCTTTGCCCATATCACTCCAATTTTCTAATATTTTAAAGCATTTGTCATCAAAACAAAATTACTGTACAGTGTAAGAAATAATGATGAAAGATGAATAGCCATTTAAATGTCGACTTTCACATCAGAGGACTTAAAAACATCGAGTTGACAGCGTTTTGAGAAATCGAAGATAGCATTTATGTTCCATATGTCGTTTTGTATTTGTCAGATATTCAGAAAATATGTTTGCGCATCATATATAATGCATAACATTATCTTTAAGGCTGCAATAAAATGGTGATATAAATATGCACTTTCCGGGATGCTGTTATAAATTAATCATTATGTTGCGCTATTGTCAGAGTGACACGTTTAGACTAGTACAGTCCGGGAATCGTTTCGTGTTTTCACCATGTTTTAAAGAATGTTGATTTTAAAACCAGTCAGATCTTGTGTATACGCAATGGACAGTTATTGGATATTCATGTGACTCGATGGTGTACTTATTCGTTGGTATTATTGTACTTATCTTATTATTGTTTATACACATCAATTCATATTCAATATTATTTCTTCATTGCAGTATATTGTTTTGTTTTATTGGGTTCAACGTCATTTCAGTTAATAATAACGATCAGTTGATCTAATGAAATAGTGCTAACTGCCAACTGTCTCACATGAATCAGAGGTGGAGGACACGTGACTGTAGCCAAATGTCAGAGAAGGACATGACCTTCCTGCTCGAGAATAGAACCTGGACCATTCGGATGACAAACAAGCTCTCTACCAACTGAGCTAATCGATCTGACTACTTCACTGAAGACATTTCAATTGTTCCTTACCAACTCCAGCATACATTAAGGTGTCATACATCAACAGGCACCCTCACAGAAGTACATTAAAGTATTGATTGCTTTATTTTTTTTGTCATAAATCGTGGACAACACAATGTGTCGTATATCAATGAAACATGATAATTAATTGCCACTTAAAATGTACTCATAAAAATTCTAGCCACCGTATCAGATATTAATGTCAGATTTTACACGTTTTCAGATGAAATATTGAGCTCAGAGACTCATAAATCTCACAAGGTGAAACATGATAGCATACTGCGAGGCTGAAATCGTCGAACCAATTCCAAGCTATCATATGCCCAACATTGCTCCTAGATTTTCATAATTATGTTTAATGTTTGAATGTACTGATGAAATGGAGACAATATAATTATACAGAATACACAATAAGTGATAAACAATGTTATGGTATCTCAGCTGAGACATGAGCGAGGCATACATGTTGACGTTTTCAGCATGTAGATATTGTTACATATATAGTTATTGACAAAATGAAGTTAAAGGCTAACATATGAACTATTCAGTCCCAGGTTTGTACGTCAAGTCTTAGAAAGAAATCTAAAAAAGGGGACGAGAACGAAAAAAATCCATCATTTGATCCAAAGCGCATAGAAAAAAGCTTATTCGTTCGTCCATCCGACCGCATACACGCATCAAACCGCCCAGTCTGCACTGTCAGTAGAGCAGTCGATTACTCATCTGGAGGGCGTAGATTCGATCCCCGGACAAGCCCAATATTCTGTGTGACAATTTAACTGAAGATAATACATCAAAGTCATATATCACCCAGGTATGTTGTCAAGTTGTCAGTTATTTGCAGGAGAACAGATTTGTACCGGTTGGTAACACTGATTTGGTCAACATCTGACCACCGTACATGACTGAAATACAATTGAAAAAGAGCATAAAACTTCAAAAACAACGTACAAAAACCTACCAGGAAAAAGCTCACATCATGATTTATTACCCAATATTTCTTCAAAATATTTTGTGGTAAAAATGCTATATATTATTTGAAAACTGGTTCAACAAACAGATAAAGAGACACGCGCTTAAGTTTGTCTTCATACGAACATTCTCCTGTTTATGTTTTATGATTTATGACTGTAATTAGTTGTAACAGCAGCATGTTTTGTACGCTGGAATTCAAAAGAGAACTATTTATTTTCGTGAATATTACACAAAAATGATAACCTAATGTTCTGAAAAGGACAGTAGGAATATCCTGTTTGGTTTATGCTGTTTTGCCAATGTCAATTTTTTGGCTTCCTGTTCAGTATGAGCTCAGTGATCTTACTGTGTGACGATATTTCCTGTTATGATTCTAAATATGGATTCAGTGACAGCCGTTCTACGACTGATGTCATTTTCCTATTGCATTCAATGATTCAAAAGGTTTCAAACAAAAAATATCGAAATTATACAGCGTCTTTGTTGACTATTTGGATAAGGTAAACAGAGACGCATTATGGGTAAAATTGATCCTTGTCCGTTGTAAAATGATTAATATCATAAAAGGTATATATACAATGAAGTGTTATTTGTGTAAAATTATCTAGTGTTATGCAAATGTCGTTGCCTTTTTTGATGCGACAATTGATTTAAAACAAGGAGAACAATTATCTCCCCTTTGTATTCATTTTAATTATAAACAACATTGTATAATTGATTTTGACAAGTTAACTAAAACATATTTAGAATTATTAACAATGTATATGATATTAGTTGCCGATTATATAGTTTTGTTCACATCTGATCCTAAAGTCTGCAATCTCAAATAGGCAATGAACATTTGAGTAAATATGCTGAAAAATTGGGATTAAAATTTAAAGTTTCTTAAGCGAAATACGTATATTTGAAAAATGTAAACAATTAAACGTTTTTGATTTTATTTAATGGAAAAACATTGAAATAGTTGATGAGTTTACTTTAGGAATAAATTCACTTGTAATGGAAATTTAAATGCAGCCGTGAAAACTCTGAATGACCCAGCTCTTACAGCATATTATAATCTTATTTCATTATTTGTATTTGACAAAGGTAAATTAGATATTAGAGATTAACTAAATTATCGCTTGTTGATGAAATGGTAATTCCGAATACCTTTAACGGGTCAGAAGTTTGGGAAATGTATTTCTATAAAGATGTAGATATATTTCATATTAGATTTTGTAAGTAAATACTTGGTATTAAATATCATACGTCCAATTTTGCTGTTCATAGCGACCGTGGCAGGTTCCCTTTATCAATTTTAAGCAAAAGTTCGGTTAAATAATATTAAAAACAACCCATATTCTAGTTATGCTTTGTGTCACTTAAGACCTCCCGAAAAACGTAGGATTCACCTATGAACTCGTCTGTGTGACTCCGCTTGACTTTCCATCACAGAAGAGATGACATTATTGTTTTAGGACAAATATAACACCACTGACTTACAGCCATTGGTCTTGTTTTTCTAACTTGTAACTCATGTCTACTACAAAATTGGAGTTGGCATTGTTATATTTTTATAATCTTTCGTTTTGTAATGAAATTTTACTAATTGGGGAAATTTTTGATTGGGACCAAAGAACCAAGGAAAGTCTTCGAACATGTAAAATAATTTATACCGGTACTTTTTGCCATGTAAATACAATGGTTAACTGACTTAATCGGTACCAATGACAAAATGATATGGAAGACCGGCGTTGACTTACGAATTCATAATTTCATATCCTCGCGTAAAATCGTGATGCACATTTAATATTCTTTCCCGAATTCTGACTGAATTGTAATATAAATAATGAAATGTGAAGTCATGAACTTATTGGTAAAAACGCACAATCGGGACTCTGTGAAATCGGGAAGTTCAATATTTCGTGATTCACTGTAATCACAGTTTTAGGATATAAAATGATTAGTAAGGAAGTCACTACTCGTACATGGCCAAACGTACTGTAATGAATATTTCTTGGATATCATTTCAAGGTTTTGAACGTTTTATTATTAGATAGGAACGTTTTCAAGCAGACGATGTCGAATGCCCGTGTTCATATGTGCTCTGAACAGCCACATATCAGCGAAACGGTTTAAATAAAAAAAATATTGCGCTCATTTGACACCATCGTAAATGCTTCGATTGATTTCTTAATCCTCAATGTCGTTTGGTGTTGTTTGCACGACGATGTTATTCTCACGCACCGTATTAACCTATTGTCATTCAAGCACACTTTTCGTGCTTTATGGTTTCACGGGTTGCCTGTGAGAGGATTGTGATTGCGTTGTTTTTACGACCCGATCGACGCATTTGATTGTGTTTTAAACGCCAATGATATTGACTCAATACAACCTAATTAACTGTTAAAAGAGATTGTGATGTTGGTAAATGATCGGCTATTAAGGTATTCGTCATGGCCTTAACTTGTTTAAGGACTTGCGAGTTTGAGTTAATTACCTGGTGAAAAGCGTGGGGGAATGGGTACATGTTAGGTATAAAATATGCACCTTGTATGTGTCAAAATTATTCATTATACTTAAATACGTATATGGGAGTAGTTTGCTATTTTCTGTTTAGCTGCAAAGAGTTTCACTAAACTTAATAGAGTCACTAAGACCTGGGACCAATGTATATATTGGTCCCAGCTAAGACCAATACAAATAATGATATTATTATGGTTTATTGAAGGATTTTGCAGTTTTCCTTCTACTTTCTTTTTCCATATACTTCATTATTAAAAAAAGAAAAGTCATTGATATTTAAAATTCTACATTTGATTCTATAAAATGATCTTCAATAAATATTTAATACTAACACATTTTATGAAAATGTAAAACGATAATGGGTTACCGAGTATATTATGGGTAAATTTTTTCAACTATCGATTTCCATATTTATTACATTTGAAACACTATAAATCAATCTTTATCTTAAAATCAAGCAAGGTGACCAATTATTTTTATTTCATATTTTTATTCCGACAGTGACTCTCATATAGCGTACCAAGTTGTAAGAAAATCTCCGAGCTAGAAAAAATAAAGTAAAATTGTATTTATATAGGAGTTACGATAGTCTTGCACTGAACCCTCGATATGGCCTAAATATTTTTAATGTAAATGGTATTACACAGATACTGTCTTTTCATTGTATTTGAATCTAGTCAGCGCAACAGAGTAAAATCTCCATATCTAGGTTTTCCTCGTGCGACCCGTGCACATTTACCATGTGGTTGATTTGATTCGAACTTGATATGTGTAAATGTATAACAGACCTACACATCATAAAATTAATCAATTTTGGATAATTCTAAATTCGAGTGATGCCAAAGTTAAAGGATTTTAGGACTTTTGGAAAGTGGAACCATGCAAACGCAAGAGGCTATACGTTTTAACGTCAACCAATCGACACTTTTGCGGTTACTTCAGCGATAGAGTTGTACTGGTTCGGTTTTGGATCACCCTCGAGCTGGGGCGATGCCGGCAACGACGCCACGTCAAAATGTTAACATTCGTCACATCATCTACTTGATCGTAAACTTACGGTGGCATCAACTGCGAATATAGTAGTTGAGACAAGTGGTTGCCCTATCCATCGAACCACAGTTACTAAACGATTACGTGATTACAGGATACCGTACCGGTGGCCAGCAAAAGTTCCCGTGCTCAGCGTGCGTCATCGACTGCAATGGGCACGTGCAAACACATAAATAACGTGAACTGGAATATGGTTTTGTTTTCGGATTAATATATATTAAATTCGTTCAATGCAGACGGGAGAATACGCGTGTACCGTCAACGGAATGGACGTTGTGCATATCTTTGTTTTGTGGAGCATAAACGTTACGGCGGCCGCGTTATGGTCTGGGAAGCTATCGAACTGTGACTTAAAGTCAGAGCTAGTGATGTGCAATGTTAATTTGAACAAGCGAAGCTAGATAATTCAGATTATGACGCGATTTGACTTGCCGATGTACCAGCAACGTTCCACCTCATCGCGTCAGACTTACAATGAACTTGCTGAACAATAACAACATTCATGTGTTGCCGTGGCCGACTTTATCACCCGGTTGTACTCCTATAGAGCGTCTCTGGTAGGGGTAGGACGTCGGATATGTTAACGTCCTAACCTTGCCACCAACGTCCAGGAGTTAACGAACGCACCGATGTATGAGTGGAGACGTATTCCACGTCGAGTATATAGGATTATGTGTCATTCAATTCGTTCATGGCTTCAGGAAGTAATCAGGAAACATGGGAGACATATCCAGTACTGACCATTTATGCCAACTGATGTGATTACACAACAACGGTTAGTGGTATAATCGTTTTGTTTTTACACATGCATTATTGATATGTCACTGATTAATGTGATATACATGTACCCTTTTTCACTTTATGAGTATTGTGTAGTTCTACAAACCCGTTGTTACGTTGCATACCTCGTTAGTATAATTATATCTTTGAAAGGCTAGACAATAGCAATTTTACCACGTATGTAAACTTTGGTTTTCTTTGTTGTTGCTGATGTTATATCTGGGACATTTGTCAAAAATCTTAATTTAATCCAGACTTTTGCTTTGTTCACACATAATAAGCTTACGATTGTCTGTTTCAACTTCCAAATTCATTTCAAGAATGAGTTCTTAATTGAAATATTTCAGGAAATCTTGTCTGTTAATCGTGATTTTAATGACTGGATTTGTCTGAATGTGTTGTAGTAATGTTATTTTAAGCCTGACTTATTCTGCGTCAGACAATGAAATTATCCATCATTGAATACTTGTTCTGTCTTATTTGGAACCGGGGCGTAATTAGGTTGTATTGTTGTTTTGATGTTTGGCAGAATGTTACCTAACGATCGTTGAGTAAATCCTATTGAGAATTCGGGAAATGTAACATAATAATTACTTTTAATTGATAGTTAAGCATTAATTATGTTCGAACAGGTTTTATTCCGTGTCCATGCAGTTTGTTTCTGCAGCATGTCTGAATAAATAAGCGCTAGACTAATCCAATTTCATTGTAAATAATTTAATTTAAGAATTCTAGACATTGACATTAAGCATGACACATATGATACAGGTTTGCATAAATACGGCCATTATATTCCGTGTTGACTTGAGCTATTGTGCAGTCTATTTCCGTATATACATGTTGTTCGTGTGTAGTTCAAACAACACGACTTGCTCTTTTATTAAATAAAGTTAATATATGTTGAAAAAACTACACATACAGACGAATTTAAGTTTTAATCAATAACTAGACTTGTCTTTGAGCTTCATCATGCTAGCAGGAGTTTGTTCAGAACTGTTAATAAATGTTGCAATTAAATAATCAAATGAACAAAACGTAATGATTGTGAGAAAGAGGCAGTGCTTGTTGGTTATATGAGCTCGTTCATTGCTATTACTCTGCTACTGTCTAGAATAAAGGTTTCTCACTGATTTATGGATATAATTGACTGTTTTGTTGCACGGATTGATATTGTTCATGGAATGAAGTCTCAATGCACAACCGTGTTTACTTGCCAAATACGGTAAAATACTGTCTTCAATGCAATTAGATTACTTGTCCAATTTGTGAACGTGTCCTGTACGTGTGAAATAATAATTTGTATTCTGGGATGCAATTATCTTTTATTTACTTTATTCATTAACTATTTGAAAGCACAAATATAGTGTGCTGTTGGGTGTTCACAGCTTTAAGTCTGGTTAACACTCACAGGTGTTTTTGTCGCTGATAGTTCTAAGGCGGTACTCCTTTTTTTACTAGGGATGTCAACGAATATTCGGATACTGATTCGGCATTCGAATATTCGATAAAATATATGTTATATATAAATAAGCTGAATATATGTGTATTCAATTTCAATAATGGACACTATCGCATTGAATGACATTTTAAGCTAGACAATAATATCTACATGTGTTTATTGACATGTCATGTCGTATATTTGGGGGCAAGAGAGATCTTACAACTTGAGTGATCAGTTTTAAACACAAAATTGATAAGCATAAAGTTAAACTTCGAATTTCAAATGTATTATTATTAAATAAGAAGGTCGAATGTTCGAATATTCGTTTGGAAGGTTGACCGAATATTCGAATACCAAAAATTGCCATTCGTTGACATCCCTAATTTTCACCCATCATCTATGCTTGTGTTCTGTGTCCCTTCTGTTTCTGGCAGGGCTGTCCCCTCGTATGTACCATTTCCTGTTGGCGTCATTATTCATTTTAGTCTTAGGTTTTCTTTACACATTTAGGACATGACACTAACCGTGCATTTTACAAAGTATGAAGGTAAAATCAATACCAAATACTTTTGATATTGGCTCATAGTTTTCGATGTCGTTCAGGTTTGGTGTTAAGCTTGCCACATTGTTGTTTATGTAGCGTTCAGATGTTGTTATATATAATTTTTGTCCTGCGAAATGTTCGAAAGTCATTTTATTGCATTTTGAAACTCTGTTTATATGAACATACCTGTTTCTTGTAATGGGATATAGCATACATGTTGCACAAACATGAACTATTATTGTGTTATGTCCATTTCTTGTATACCCAGCTAAGTCCATGAAACTTGAGAAAATATTTATTGTACTGAGTATATATTGTCTCCTCGAAAATATCTTTAATATATTTATTCATCATTTAACATCATACTAGTTAAAACCCGACTCGTAGAGTTTACTACACTTCGTTTAAACTGGACTATTTGCTACTATTCGATTCTCGTTAAATCACATCTTCGCGTAACATAGGCTGTAGATTTATTGATGACAAGACGCGGAATGGGCCAATGACACATGGACTGTGTGGTTGAACCAATAGCCAATATCGCTTCCTGCATTTTGTAATTAGTATACGGTGTCAGTAACTTGAATATCTCAGCATGAAGGTACATATTGTTTCCAACAGAACAACTCTGTTGTTACATAATAAATATCGCATTACATATGTATACATGTATCTGAAATTTTACATACATGAAATAATTGTTATTTTAAAGAATGGCGTACCCGAGTGTCTATGTCAAGTTGTAAAATTGATGTTACGCATTGTCAAACTATATCAACGTATTAGGTCTGAATTTTGATATTTACAGCTTTCATTATATAACGTTTGTTTAATCTCACCATTACAGAACATTTGCTTAAACTTACCATTACAGAACATTTGCCTAAACTCACCATTATAGAACATTTGCTTAAACTCACCGTTACAGAACATTTGCCTAAACTCACCATTACAGAACATTTGCTTAAACTTACCATTACAGAACATTTGCCTAAACTCACCATTATAGAACATTTGCTTAAACTCACCATTACAGAACATTTGCTTAAACTCACCATTACAGAACATTTTATTAAACTCACCATTATAGAACATTTGCTTAAACTCACCATTACAGAACATTTGCTTAAATTCACCATTACAGAACATTTGCTTAAACTCACCATTACATAACATTTGCTTAAACTCACCATTACAGAACATTTTCTTAAACTCACCATTATAGAACATTTGCTTAAACTCGCCATTATAGAACATTTGCTTAAACTCACCATTACAGAACATTTTCTTAAACTCACCATTATAGAACATTTGCTTAAACTCGCCATTATAGAACATTTGCTTAAACTCACCATTACAGAACATTTGCTTAAACTCACAAGCAAATAATGAAATGTCAAACAAGAATGCGAAACACGCACACATGTGTTGTATAAAGAAATTCCGAAATTCTAAGTAGGGCATCTCTATTGGAAGTCACATTATTATGCGATCACGCACGCTCAGAACCTAGAGGGAATTCTCAGGACAAATTACACTGTCTTGGAAAATGTATGTGGAATGATCCTGTTAATGGCCATTGTCTTTTTGTGCTACTGCACGATGCACGACGCACGACGTTACGATGCACCACGATTCGACATGGTGTGCGACGAAACTACCCGGTGCCTGACGATAGGAAATGATGCGCGGCGGTACGGCATGACCCGCTTCGACACACCGCGGTGTGCAGCGAGACGACGCCGTGCGCAACGATACGACACGACACGTCGTGTTATGATTTATCACATTTGTATTATAAATGAAGTCGCGTCCATGTATTATATTCGATAAAACAAATGATTTGACATCACAGTTGCTTAGCCGCTTATAGAAAATTTGTATTTACAATTTATGATATGAATGAAACATTTCATGTGTGCTTATGAATTGCTGTATATGTTAGATTCGTTTAAAGTGTTTTTTTAGCGTTTCCAGAAATCTTGTCTCATCAATTGAGTAATTTATTACTATTCATGCAATATCGTCTGTATGAAATACATTTAGAAATTTCCCGTTTCGTAACATTGTGGCATTTTTACTCACTGTTCATGTTCGTTTTAGTGCATACAAATCGAGTGTTGTCTTATTAACAGATGTTTCCGTCATTACGCAATATATGCCAACTTCTACCTCCCACACGGTACCTGTAATGTGAACAAACAATTATCGTCTGCTCCCGGTGATTATAAATTATAAAAGTCGTAAGGAATGGATATTACGTAACGCTTTTGACAAAGGTCGTATGTTCTAAATGAAACGCGTCTTGTATATTTTCCTGTAACTCATCAGTTTTAGAAGCAACCAATGAATATTGACGTGCTTTTTAACAGATCCATTAAACTATCATATTGTGTCTTTAAACATTTTGTTGGAAATGTAAAATCAATAAATTTGACTGAAATTCTTTAGCATTTGCGAAGGAATGCACATTGCATAAATACGAATGAGTTATTGCAAACCATTTCGCGAGCGTAGTAGCATATGTATCCGAATATCAATCACCACAACAGTATATCGACCATTCGGAAAACCTCGGCCAAGTACGTCCAGTGCCTCGGATGTTCGTAAAGCACTACTTTCGGAAATACCATTCGAATATCATGAAAACAATAGGGCGGCGTGAACGCTGGAGTGCCGATGAAACGGGATTATAATCTAATATTTAAGCCATATGAAGACTGAAATATGTGAGTTTTTAACTAGAAATGACAACGATAATCCATTTCTTATGTGAATTTATCGAAGTTATTGAAGTTATAAATCCTTTTTACGAGAACTTTTTTTAGACTGCACTAAATGTTGAATTTTGCCATTTGGATGGTTTAAAACATCTATATAGCCATTTGAGAAGAGAGACAAAAAATGATATGCCGCTTCAATAAAAATGTTTGATGGTGTTTTAAATGTATGTTATATTCCCCTTTACACTGTGGAATTATTTCACTTTATACAGTGTTCATGTTATTTTCTGTCCAGTTTCGGCCTATTGTTGCCAAATGTCTTGACTCGTCCTGTGATATTTTCCATTCATTAATTCTACCCCCACTGTCCTCTTTGATTTTCCTAGTTCTTCCTTATGTTCGACCAGGCCATTCCTTCCGCCTCTGTTTCCTTACGTATGTACCATTGAGCCTCCTCAAGTGCCTTATGTTTTATGGATTGTTGTTTTCCCGTAGGTCTGTCTCGGGAGGCACTGCGTTCCATGTAGCAACTTATTCTCTCTTTCATTAATCCAACAGCTAGACGAATGTTATATATGGGCTATTCTGGAAAAATATCTCTCGGTTGGAAAATGTTGCATTTATTTTGTTGTATACACAGAATGTATATCCACCCAACATATGTCTTCGTACGCGTACGAGTGGATTTATACTGGTCAAAAGAACTTACCTGCTATTTTGTATTTTAAGAATCTTCACCACATCATGACTAACTGATTTGAAAGGAAAAACGTCACTTTGACAGGTTAAGTGTATCTAAATAATAGATTTGATAGCTAACTGCAAGCAAAATACAGAGAAGATTTATCAGTAGCCTTTTAGAAACTATGTTACAATTACTAGCCGGTTATCATTTTTTACTAATATATATTCGCTTCAAAATATTCGTATATGTTCATGTAAATTGTTCTATCATGACGGCGACATCTTAGATCTTACTAAATGTATTGAGAAAAATATGTGTAACACAAAACTTCTATTGATTCTTACAACTGTTGATGACACTTATATAAAGAAAACTTCCTGTTTCTAAATTAGACTTATTCTCAACACCAGCGCTTTTCCGAACACTTTACTACATGTAAACTCATCTATATCTTATTATAGAATGTTTATAATATATTTTATCATGCCTTAGTTAATTGATAATGTAGCGGCTGTGTTGTGTAAGATAGCTTGTAGAACAATGCATAATTAGTTTCTTACACGGTATGGACTCATTTTGATGAAGCGTGAATAAGTTGGCAGTTCAGTGTGAAATTACTTAATATGATACATACTGCTTCTGAACTGAATTACATTACTTTCACTTACTCCCTTGCGTGTTCTAGAATCACTATATAACGGAAATCTGTCTTATCCGACCCAAAGGGGATTTTGATCTATCACTGACCGTGGTCCGACCATTATACGTCAGCAATCACTTTGAAAATAAAAAGCCAAATTACAAAAATAAACTAGAGGGCCATGATTGCCCTGAGTCACTCACCTGAGGCAACTGAATAGAAACAGTGCTTATATATACTTGACGCCATTAAAAACGCAACTATTTGAAATAGGCGCCATTTTGTAGTACCAACTGTCAAAAGCGTGTTACAGTTATCTATGTGTTAATTATTGTTCAAAACTTTATTAAATCTGTGTATCAATTATGTTTTATTTTATTATTGAATAATTTTATGAAATTATGCATGAGAAATAACGAATATGTTTTGCCTTTGTAATGTCACTTTAACTATATGCACAGTTTTTGGTCGCGTTTTTAATGGCGTTTAGTATATATGGATGACAGCAATGGAATTTACTTGAATCATTTTTGTTTTAGTCTTTCGAAAATAATACTGTTCGACGTCTGTTATCGTTAAACCGGAACTACACAGACAGTAGGTGCGCAAAAGTAAGGGAGGTAAATCATGTACAAACTGTGCGACAACTCCGTATATCGGTAGTCCCCCATTTTCACAACGTTTTATATTATCAGCCTAACAATGTACTTAACTGCGGAAGTAATTTCATCGCCAGATTAAACGTTTAATAAATTGACCGTGTGGTCGAAAAATGTTCTCCCTGATAGTTTCAGTCGTTTTGTTAATAGCCTGAATTATCAACAGCAAGTATGTTATTTTGTTGTTGTTGCTGTTAGTGAAATGTGACACCGGGTTGTATATATTTAGAGTGTCACCCAACCAACGAATCTTCAGTTCCCTTCACATAATTAGTATCACATTTTCACAGGAAATGTTATCGAAGCAAAATAGGAAGTTTGATATATTGTTGTTTTTATTGTTGTAGTTGATAAATCGTGAAGCCTTCTTGAATATTTGTAGAGTGTCGTAAAATGAATATTCCATCAAAGTTTCATAAAAATTCGGTCTTGTGGTTTCAGAGGAGATGTTATTAAACGATTGTTGACGGACATACATACGGACGGACGAAAACAAATCATAAATCTCTCCTGAGCTAAAATCAACGGTTAAATAAAACCAGTAGTCAAATCAAACCGGTGGTTTTGCAAATTTGGTACTTGTGCGATTTACGTCATGTAGAAGTATATATAATCACGTTACTGCTTCCCGGTTATGTTACGGAAATTGGAATGTTAACAAACACCTTACAACCATAGACTCGTATGATTGTGTACATAACGACTCCGATTTATACTTATATACGTCCCTGATATCCGAGAATAGCTCAAGGGGTGAACATAGATACACTAGTTTCGTTTTCATCCCTCGAAATGTTTTTCAATAGTATATTAAAACATTTTAGGTATGCATCAAATACGTGACATAGTAGTCGATTGTTAGAGCGCTTGACTCCTGATCCTAAATTTCGAATCCCGGCTTGGGCGAGGATGTTCCGCGAATTTCAAAATTCCTGAATTAAGCGCGAGTACAGGCTGGTAAGTCAGGATACAGTCGTCAAGAGTGATTGATATAATTTTTTAACTTGTTTCACAATATAAAATAAATATGTTTAACAATAACAATTCAAAAAACGGTATAGGCCTACTGTTGATTTATGGCAATATTTCACATTACCAAATTCCTTTGCTTGTGTAAAATCTTGTCTAAATAAACCAATTAATAATTCGTTTGATTCCACAATTACATGTGAACGTGTGTAATATCCTTCCTTTAACAATGAGATGTCGCGAACTACGTTTTTCTCTGCCCAAAAATGACTACACACAATGCCGCGTACTAAGTAAGACCCGGTGTAATGTCAGAAACGATTCGTTAGTGTATATCGGGCGTAGGGTTAATGTTCCTATACGTTCACGGCATGGCATCTAATAATTCCCTGAAACGGGAAAGTGGCATACCCGAGTATATCAAACAACCACTCGCCATAGATAGATAGATAGATAGTTTATTTCAAATTCAGTAGGCCATAGGCCCATGTGAACATAATAATGACATAATACAATTTCCATATGACAGTAACAAGAGGCAATAATTGGTTTTAGTAACAACTTGTACATTCTTATAAAGAATATATAGGTTAGTCAGTTTAGATAATGTATTTATAAGTTATGTTTAAGGAAACATAATATATTAAAGACAGTACAAGAAAGGACAGAACAGTGTTTGACGGAGAAGGTGTACAAAGTATAGTAAAGTAGTTAAAACAACATACAACACATTTTAAATACATGTATGATTTGTGCATAGCAAAAACGGAAGTAATATATATATATATGTATACACGTATAACACTTAGATGGTAATATGATACAAACTACTATCGTTTATCTGACAACTATGTATAATGCACTGATATAAACATAAACATAAACATAAATAGCATCATATGAAACCACATGTGTACTGAAAATCTCACTGGAAAAAAACAACAACAACAACAATCTCTTTTACATCTAAGTTATGCATCTCGCTTACATTAGGTCAGCGAATCGCGATATTGTAAGGCCTTGAATATATAAACACTCAAGCTGTTAATTAATGTTTCATTTTTGCTTTCAAATAATTGTTTAAGTTTAAACATGCTTGGCCATATACAGCTATAGTCTATATAAATGACCACAAAGTAATTTCATACATTCTGTATGCTCTGCAAGCAGCGTTGAAGTCTATATCTTCATTATCTTGTATCTATATTATGTTTCTATGTCTGCCTTCTAACAATGAACTGCTCTAAAAAGAAACATTTTGTAATAATAATGATTAGTTTTTATATTTTTGCTTGGATTGCGGCAATGTTATTTTTTGCAAAAAAAAATTACCCTGATTGTTGTTTCATCCCCTTTGTGATGACGTCAAAAAAAGCATTTATCAGTTATTTCAATTAGATGCAAAAGGAATTTTCCTCTTGAAGTTCTCGTATATCAGATGACAAATGGATTGGTTGTCTTGCATAACATTATGATTGTAAGGTGCCATTAGATCTAAGAGTGTTCACTCGCGTGTATCAATAATCAACAGATGCAGGCAATTACTTTTATATGCACATTTCGCGCGTGTTCAAAGCTTATTGCTTTTCCAAAGAATCTCTGACTGGCGAGTGTTAATAGAATTGTCATGTTATATGTTCGAGTTGAATTTGATACCCTCTGTTGTCTGTTTTGCCTCGAAAACATTTTGCTTTAACCTTGTCAAGTACAATGTTTGATTCTGTTCACATTTGTTCGAATTTAAGTTGAACAAACAATAAACCGGTGGTGACATACATAGTCCATTATTTGTCTCCGAGGAAATCTTGAATTCTTGAAGTTGAAATCGTGAATTCGTGAAGTTGAAATCTTGAATTCTTGAAGTTGAAATCTTGAATTCTTGAAGTTGAAATCTTGAAGTTGAAATCTTGAATTCGTGAAGTTGAAATCTTGAATTCGTGAAGTTGAAATCTTGAATTCAATATTTTCTAGGAAAGAAATAATGAAGTGTCAATGTAGCCACCGGTCTTTAAGTATCTTCAACATGACATTGCGATTGTTTTAACAAACGTAGTTTTAGGATAAAAACCCATTAAACAATGATCCGAGATCTGAAATGGTGAAACATGAACCAAATTAGCAAATCTGTCGCTTTTTCTTGTATTAAGTACTGAGACGTTTTGTAATATTACAATTTACAATTTACAAATAATCAAGTACATTCTATTCTAATTAAAGCACCCCAAATAGTTTCTTGCACTCACCAAGTACAACACTAATTCGGACTTTCACAAACGTTTGAACAATTCGCTATGTTGTTATACAGTGAAACCTCTCTTAAAGACCACCTCAATATTAAGACCACCTCAAAATTAAGACCACACTTTTCAAGTCCATTTTGACTATTCCGTTCTTTATTCAACCTCAATATTGAAACCACCTCAATATTAGGACCACACTTTTCAAGTCCATTTTGACTATTCCGTTCTTTATTCAACCTCAATATTAAGACCACCTCAATATTAAGACCAGTTTTCAAGTCCATTTTGACTATTCCGCTCTTTATTCAACCTCAATATTAAGACCACCTCAATATTAAGACCAGTTTTCAAGGGTCCTACAAGGGAGGTCTTAATATTGAGGTTTTACTGTATAAGGAGTCCAATTATACTTTTATTATTTTGAGCTACGCAGAATTTTTCTATTGTTGATATTCTGTCCGGTTATTATGGAGAGAACACGTTTTGTCAAGAGATGAAACTGAATATTGATTGATGATCTACTTTACATTGAGCTGCCTTATCATTTCTGTATTTAATATTTACACATTGCCCAAAAACATCCTGTAAGTTATGCTATAAAAATAAAAGAATAAAGTGAATTAATGTGCTTTCACTGTGGAAGTCTGAGCTGATATGTTTGGATATCATAGTTTGTGCTCATTGCATTGCTCCGTCACGCTAGCACTGAACAATAGTATTACCAGAGGGAATTCTTGTGACAAATTATACATCTCCGGTACATGACATGTGGAATCCAATATCTGATTGAAACGTAGATCAGAAAATCTCTTGTATGAAGCCACCATTTATAATTTAAACATTTACAACAGTTACATGATATTTTTCTTTAAAAAACATGTTATTGCCATTTTACTCGTACATCATCACGAAATTGTTTATTCATATTCGGCGTCTCTACCAGATTCAAGACTTTTAGCAATTTTTCCCAGATGAATTTCAGACATGTTATGTAATGTACCGTACGTCAATTTTGATTCTAAGTAAGTTAATTAGCGCACTTTTCAAATTTATAGGTTATTTGCCATATTATTATAACTACATGGTCATACCATCGAATCAGGCATGCGATGTTGCGTACATATCAGTCAAGGAAAAACGCGTTTGATAATCACGTATGTCCAAAATCCCATATGGCATGGACTCTCTTAACTAAACCACTGTAGAAAACCGTATTGTAAGTATATTTGTATTGTACTGTTATTATATTGACGTTAATTGCACATATTTCCCGAATTCAGTAATTATTTTGCGATGTTAGCATGCCATTAAAGTGGCTTAAGCCGTGATGTTGTCTTAATTCTCCTGTTGCTTTGTAATGCTGTCCTGTGTCGTTCTGTGCTGTCCTGTGTCGTTCTGTGTTCATGTTTTTAGGTTCGTTGGTGGAACAATGATGCTTGATTTCCTTGTCCTTTTCGTTCCGGTCATTTATTTTATGCCCCCCTCTCCGTGTGTACCTCCTGGTCCGTATGTTATTCTTGAGTTCCTCCCTGTGTGTGCCTCCTGATTCGTATGGTACCCTTGAGTTCCTCCCTTTGTGTGCCTCCTGATTCGTATGGTACCCTTGTGTACATCCCTTTGTGTGCCTCCTGATTCGTATGGTACCCTTGAGTTCCTCCCTGTGTGTGCCTCCTGATTCGTATGGTACTCTTGAGTTCCTCCCTTTGTGTGCCTCCTGATTCGTATGGTACCCTTGTGTACATCCCTTTGTGTGCCTCCTGATTCGTATGGTACCCTTGTGTACATCCCTTTGTGTGCCTCCTGATTCGTATGGTACTCTTGAGTTCCTCCCTTTGTGTGCCTCCTGATTCGTATGGTACCCTTGAGTTCCTCCCTGTGTGTGCCTCCTGATTCGTATGGTACTCTTGAGTTCCTCCCTGTGTGTGCCTCCTGATTCGTATGGTACCCTTGAGTTCCTCCCTGTGTGTGCCTCCTGATTCGTATGGTACTCTTGAGTTCCTCCCTTTGTGTGCCTCCTGATTCGTATGGTACCCTTGTGTACATCCCTTTGTGTGCCTCCTGATTCGTATGGTACCCTTGTGTACATCCCTTTGTGTGCCTCCTGATTCGTATAGTACTCTTGAGTTCCTCCCTTTGTGTGCCTCCTGATTCGTATGGTACCCTTGAGTTCCTCCCTGTGTGTGCCTCCTGATTCGTATGGTACTCTTGAGTTCCTCCCTGTGTGTGCATCCTGATTCGTATGGTACCCTTGAGTTCCTCCCTTTGTGTGCCTCCTGATTCGTATGGTACCCTTGAGTTCCTCCCTGTGTGTGCCTCCTGATTCGTATGGTACTCTTGAGTTCCTCCCTTTGTGTGCCTCCTGATTCGTATGGTACCCTTGAGTTCCTCCCTGTGTGTGCCTCCTGATTCGTATGGTACCCTTGAGTTCCTCCCTGTGTGTGCCTCCTGATTCGTATGGTACCCTTGAGTTCCTCCCTTTGTGTGCCTCCTGATTCGTATGGTACCCTTGAGTTCCTCCCTGTGTGTGCCTCCTGATTCGTATGGTACCCTTGAGTTCCTCCCTGTGTGTGCCTCCTGATTCGTATGGTACCCTTGAGTTCCTCCCTGTGTGTGCCTCCTGATTCGTATGGTACCCTTGAGTTCCTCCCTTTGTGTGCCTCCTGATTCGTATGGTACCCTTGTGTACATCCCTTTGTGTGCCTCCTGATTCGTATGGTACCCTTGAGTTCCTCCCTTTGTGTGCCTCCTGATTCGTATGGTACCCTTGAGTTCCTCCCTGTGTGTGCCTCCTGATTCGTATGGTACTCTTGAGTTCCTCCCTGTGTGTGCCTCCTGATTCGTATGGTACCCTTGAGTTCCTCCCTGTGTGTGCCTCCTGATTCGTATGGTACCCTTGAGTTCCTCCCTGTGTGTGCCTCCTGATTCGTATGGTACCCTTGTGTACATCCCTTTGTGTGCCTCCTGATTCGTATGGTACTCTTGAGTTCCTCCCTGTGTGTGCCTCCTGATTCGTATGGTACCCTTGTGTACATCCCTTTGTGTGCCTCCTGATTCGTATGGTACTCTTGAGTTCCTCCCTGTGTGTGCCTCCTGATTCGTATGGTACCCTTGAGTTCCTCCCTTTGTGTGCCTCCTGATTCGTATGGTACCCTTGAGTTCCTCCCTTTGTGTGCCTCCTGATTCGTATGGTACCCTTGAGTTCCTCCCTGTGTGTGCCTCCTGATTCGTATGGTACCCTTGTGTTCCTCCCTGTGTGTGCCTCCTGATTCGTATGGTACCCTTGAGTTCCTCCCTGTGTGTGCCTCCTGATTCGTATGTTATTCTTGAGTTCCTCCCTGTGTGTGCCTCCTGATTCGTATGGTACCCTTGAGTTCCTCCCTGTGTGTGCCTCCTGATTCGTATGTTATTCTTGAGTTCCTCCCTTTGTGTGCCTCCTGATTCGTATGGTACCCTTGAGTTCCTCCCTGTGTGTGCCTCCTGATTCGTATGGTACCCTTGAGTTCCTCCCTGTGTGTGCCTCCTGATTCGTTTGGTACCCTTGAGTTCCTCCCTGTGTGTGCCTCCTGATTCGTTTGGTACCCTTGAGTTCCTCCCTTTGTGTGCCTCCTGATTCGTATGGTACCCTTGAGTTCCTCCCTGTGTGTGCCTCCTGATTCGTATGGTACCCTTGAGTTCCTCCCTGTGTGTGCCTCCTGATTCGTATGGTACCCTTGAGTTCCTCCCTTTGTGTGCCTCCTGATTCGTATGGTACCCTTGTGTACATCCCTTTGTGTGCCTCCTGATTCGTATGGTACCCTTGAGTTCCTCCCTTTGTGTGCCTCCTGATTCGTATGGTACCCTTGAGTTCCTCCCTGTGTGTGCCTCCTGATTCGTATGGTACTCTTGAGTTCCTCCCTGTGTGTGCCTCCTGATTCGTATGGTACCCTTGAGTTCCTCCCTGTGTGTGCCTCCTGATTCGTATGGTACCCTTGAGTTCCTCCCTGTGTGTGCCTCCTGATTCGTACCTTCTAGTCCGTTTGGTATTCCTGTGTCCATCCCGATGTGTACCTCCTGGTCCGTTTGGAATTATTGTGGCCATCCCGATGTGTACCTCCTGGTCCGTTTGGAATTATTGTGGCCATCCCGATGTGTACCTCCTGGTCCGTTTGGTATTCCTGTGTCCATCCCGATGTGTACCTCCTGGTCCGTTTGGAATTATTGTGGCCATCCCGATGTGTACCTCCTGGTCCGTTTGGAATTATTGTGGCCATCCCGATGTGTACCTCCTGGTCCGTTTGGTATTCCTGTGTCCATCCCGATGTGTACCTCCTGGTCCGTTTGGAATTATTGTGGCCATCCCGATGTGTACCTCCTGGTCCGTTTGGAATTATTGTGGCCATCCCGATGTGTACCTCCTGGTCCGTTTGGAATTATTGTGGCCATCCCGATGTGTACCTCCTGGTCCGTTTTGAATTATTGTGGCCATCCCGATGTGTACCTCCTGGTCCGTTTGGAATTATTGTGGCCATCCCGATGTGTACCTCCTGATCCGTTTTGAATTATTGTGGCCATCCCGATGTGTACCTCCTGGTCCGTTTGGTATTCCTGTGTCCATCCCGATGTGTACCTCCTGGTCCATTTGGAATTATTGTGGCCATCCCGATGTGTACCTCCTGGTCCGTTTGGAATTATTGTGGCCATCCCGATGTGTACCTCCTGGTCCGTTTGGAATTATTGTGGCCATCCCGATGTGTACCTCCTGGTCCGTTTGGAATTATTGTGGCCATCCCGATGTGTACCTCCTGGTCCGTTTGGAATTATTGTGGCCATCCCGATGTGTACCTCCTGGTCCGTTTGGTATTATTGTGTCCCTCCACTAGTGTACCTTCTAGTCCGTTTGGTATTCCTGTGTCCATCCCGATGTGTACCTCCTGGTCCGTTTGGAATAATTGTGGCCATCCCGATGTGTACCTCCTGATCCGTTTGGTATTTTTATGTCCCTCCACTAGTGTACCTTCTAGTCCGTTTGGTATTCTTGTGTCCATCCCGATGTGTCCCTTCTGGTCCATTTGGTATGATTGTGTCAATCCCGATGTGTACCTCCTGGTCCGTTTGGTATTATTGTGGCCATCCCGATGTGTAACTCCTGGTCCGTTTGGTATTCTTGTGGCCATCCCGATGTGTAACTCCTGGTCCGTTTGGTATTCTTGTGATTCACGCTGTGTGTTCCTCCTTGTCCGTTTGGTATTCATGTGATTCTCCCTGTGTGCTCCTCCTTGTCCGTTTGGTATTCTTGTGATTCACCATGTGAGTGTACGTTTGGTATTCTTGTGATTCACCCTGTGTGTGTGTTCCTCCTTGTCCGTTTGGTATTCTTGTGATTCACCATGTGAGTGTACGTTTGGTATTCTTGTGATTCACACTGTGTGTTCCTCCTTGTCCGTTTGGTATTCTTGTGATTCACCATGTGAGTGTCCGTTTGGTATTCTTGTGATTCACACTGTGTGTTCCTCCTTGTCCGTTTGGTATTCTTGTGATTTTCCCTGTGTGTTCCTCCTTGTCCGTTTGGTATTCATGTGATTCGCCCTGTGTGTTCCTCCTTGTTCGCTTGGTATTCATGTGATTCACGCTGTGTGTTCCTCCTTGTCCGTTTGGTATTCTTGTGATTCACGCTGTGTGTTCCTCCTTGTCCGTTTGGTATTCATGTGATTCACGCTGTGTGTTCCTCCTTGTCCGTTTGGTATTCTTGTGATTCACGCTGTGTGTTCCTCTTTGTCCGTTTGGTATTCATGTGATTCACGCTGTGTGTTCCTCCTTGTATTTTGGTATTCTTGTGATTCACTCTGTGAGTGTACGTTTGGTAATCTTGTGATTCACCCTGTGTGTGTGTTCCTCCTTGTCCGTTTGGTATTCTTGTGATTCACCCTGTGAGAGTCCGTTTGGTATTCTTGTGATTCACACTGTGTGTTCCTCGTTGTCCGTTTGGTATTCTTGTGATTCTCCCTGTGTGGTTGCTGCTTAGGAAATTATGAGTTGTGAAAGTGTGGCATTTCCTGCTCTGCATTTCTACTTGACCTAATAGTACAGTTGGGTAAGCAAGGTCGTTATTGTAAATGCAAGACGACGCGACTGTAACAACTGATATTCTGTCCTTCCTTTCGTTGATTGATTTTTTTTGAATATATCACTAGAATCTAGATATCGTTTAGTGTCCTCACTTTTCATATTTGTCTATACTTTTCTTGGACAATTCTGAGATAAATGGTATTCCCAAACAGCGAATTGCTGAACTGGTATATAATCTATTACGGGAGGACCCTAGATAATGTTGTCAAAACTTTTGGCCCAACCCTTTTGCATGCGTGTACTTTTAAGTATTTATGTGTTTGTGCAAATATGAAGATTTTATGTATTCATAAATACAATAAAATATGATTAAACTAAACTCGAACTAGTATATTTGGCGGCACTGACAGATACTGTATGATACGTCTCAGCCTGTCGTCATTGATTGGCGTGCAAATCTGAGATTAAAAGAAAAATGTCAAAATATTCAATGTCTGTTACTTGCTACAGTTTCGTTGTCAGCCGAACTTAATATCATTGTGACAACAGCCATGTTTTGCGTAATATTTGCCTCTTTATTATCGGAAGTTAACCAGACTAAAATAATGTGTTGATCTACTGCGCACAGTGTGTTGACACTCGAGTTGTTTCTATTCTTTGGAGGTAAACAATATTAGTATGACTGTTATGTAAAGATCCATTCAACTCACATATATCAGTTTGCCGACAAGAAGCTTTAATTACTGTTTTTATCAATTAAATGAGTAATTATTCTAAATAGAAGTTATGCCTTTATATTATATTACATTATAGATGTAATGCTGGTATAGGTGCAAACATATTATAATTATGGGGTTCTTGTGGTGAAAAAAGATAGCCGATACACCTTATGACATTATGACGAACATTTGACTGTTTTTGAACTTATATTACTGTCTTTTCTTGAAGATACATATCTAGATAACACGTGGTTTTAACAAAGAAACAGAACCCATATGTAGTTGGAACCGAAAGTGAGACATATTGTTTTTGATGTTACGTATTGACATTTCATTCCCTGGAAGAAGTTAATTTTCCGAGATGCATGTAAAGGCGAACCAGTTCTTTAAGGCCAATATAATGTTTTTGTCATCAATTTAATATCCTTACCGAATTGATTATTTACATAATGTTGCAAATATCCTTAACTGCAAACATTCGTGGAACCTTTCATACCCGACTACCTGACTCTGATCTCCCAAAGCAACTCTATTTGAATCTCAGCTTAATATTGAGATTGTCCTCTAATTAGAATCTGAGTTTGAGACAAATCTCATTTTGGAGCTCTTGAACGATTTCTGACAAAAAAAACTCATCTCAATTGTTCGTGTTATACTATCGATTTTGGGTCCGATCTCAGATGAGACTAATCTCAACGATTTGAGACAATGTTTGAACTACGATTTAGCTCAGATTGAGATTTTGCGGGAGATCGGTGCCTGTTCCGACACGTTATTGCCGCTCCTGGCAATGTTCACAAGAATGCTTACCAATTAAGTAAGACATCAGTTTGAGAGAATACAATCAACGTATAAAGTTCGACTTTTCAAACATGTCTTACTGCCTGACGTGCCAAGTAAAACCTTAATCAGTCTGGTAATTATTTCGGGAAATGTACAATACACAAGCAGAAAGGTAATTTTCAGTCTGACGAAAACTTGTTGTATCTGATTGTGTGCAAGTTTTTCTTGTCTTGAATTTATTACAGTTGTTGTACAATACATATATATTTAATTATCATAGAAGGTTGGCATTTGCAATGTTGTGTGCTTACAATTAAAGATGAATTTGAATGAAATATCAGTGTGTGTTTGTATACGTTGAATGAAATATCAGTGTGTGTTTGTATACGTTGAATGAAATATCAGAGTGTGTTTGTATACGTTGAATGAAATATCAGTGTGTGTTTGTATACGTTGAATGAAATATCAGAGTGTGTTTGTATACGTTGAATGAAATATCAGTGTGTGTTTGTATACGTTGAATGAACTATCAGTGTGTGTTTGTATACGTTGAATGAAATATCAGTGTGTGTTTGTATACGTTGAATGAACTATCAGTGTGTGTTTGTATACGTTGAATGAAATATCAGTGTGTGTTTGTATACGTTGAATGAAATATCAGTGTGTGTTTGTATACGTTGAATGAACTATCAGTGTGTGTTTGTATACGTTGAATGAAATATCAGTGTGTGTTTGTATACATTGAATGAAATACCAGTGTGTGTTTGTATACGTTGAATGAAATACCAGTGTGTGTTTGTATACGTTGAATGAAATATCAGAGTGTGTTTGTATACGTTGAATGAACTATCAGTGTGTGTTTGTATACGTTGAATGAAATATCAGAGTGTGTTTGTATACGTTGAATGAAATATCAGAGTGTGTTTGTATACGTTGAATGAAATATCAGTGTGTGTGTGTATACGTTGAATGAAATATCAGAGTGTGTTTGTATACGTTGAATGCAATATCAATGTGTGTTTGTATACGTTGAATGAAATACCAGTGTGTGTTTGTATACGTTGAATGAAATACCAGTGTGTGTTTGTATACGTTGAATGAACTATCAGTGTGTGTTTGTATACCTTGAATGAAATACCAGTGTGTGTTTGTATACGTTGAATGAAATACCAGTGTGTGTTTGTATACGTTGAATGAAATACCAGTGTGTGTTTGTATACGTTGAATGAAATACCAGTGTGTGTTTGTATACGTTGAATGAAATACCAGTGTGTGTTTGTATACGTTGAATGAAATACCAGTGTGTGTTTGTATACGTTGAATGAAATATCAATGTGTGTTTGTATACGTTGAATGAAATATCAATGTGTGTGTGTATACCTTGAATGAAATATCAGAGTGTGTGTGTATACCTTGAATGAAATAAAAGTGTGTGTTTGTTTACCTTGAATGGAATACCAGTGTGTGTTTGTATACCTTGAATGGAATACCAGTGTGTGTTTGTATACGTTGAATGAAATATCAGTGTGTGTTTGTATACGTTGAATGGAATATCAGTGTGTGTTTGTATACTTTGAATGGAATATCAGTGTGTGTTTGTATACGTTGAATGAAATATCAGTGTGTGTTTGTATACCTTGAATGGAATACAAGTGTGTGTTTGTTTACCTTGAATGGAATATCAGTGTGTGTTTGTATACCTTGAATGAAATATCAGTGTGTGTTTGTATACGTTGAATGAACTATCAGTGTGTGTTTGTATACGTTGAATGAAATATCAGTGTGTGTTTGTATACGTTGAATGAACTATCAGTGTGTGTTTGTATACGTTGAATGAAATATCAGTGTGTGTTTGTATACGTTGAATGAACTATCAGTGTGTGTTTGTATACGTTGAATGAAATATCAGTGTGTGTTTGTATACGTTGAATGAAATATCAGTGTGTGTTTGTTTACCTTGAATGGAATATCAGTGTGTGTTTGTATACCTTGAATGAAATATCAGTGTGTGTTTGTATACGTTGAATGAAATACCAGTATGTGTTTGTATACGTTGAATGAAATACCAGTGTGTGTTTGTATACGTTGAATGAAATATCAGAGTGTGTTTGTATACGTTGAATGAACTATCAGTGTGTGTTTGCATACGTTGAATGAAATATCAGAGTGTGTTTGTATACGTTGAATGAAATATCAGAGTGTGTTTGTATACGTTGAATGAAATATCAGTGTGTGTGTGTATACGTTGAATGAAATATCAGAGTGTGTTTGTATACGTTGAATGAAATATCAATGTGTGTTTGTATACGTTGAATGAAATACCAGTGTGTGTTTGTATACGTTGAATGAAATACCAGTCTGTGTTTGTATACGTTGAATGAAATATCAATGTGTGTTTGTATACGTTGAATGAAATATCAGTGTGTGTTTGTATACGTTGAATGAAATACCAGTGTGTGTTTGTATACGTTGAATGAACTATCAGTGTGTGTTTGTATACCTTGAATGAAATACCAGTGTGTGTTTGTATACGTTGAATGAAATACCAGTGTGTGTTTGTATACGTTGAATGAAATATCAGTGTGTGTTTGTTTACCTTGAATGGAATATCAGTGTGTGTTTGTATACCTTGAATGAAATATCAGTGTGTGTTTGTATACGTTGAATGAAATACCAGTATGTGTTTGTATACGTTGAATGAAATACCAGTGTGTGTTTGTATACGTTGAATGAAATATCAGAGTGTGTTTGTATACGTTGAATGAACTATCAGTGTGTGTTTGCATACGTTGAATGAAATATCAGAGTGTGTTTGTATACGTTGAATGAAATATCAGAGTGTGTTTGTATACGTTGAATGAAATATCAGTGTGTGTGTGTATACGTTGAATGAAATATCAGAGTGTGTTTGTATACGTTGAATGAAATATCAATGTGTGTTTGTATACGTTGAATGAAATACCAGTGTGTGTTTGTATACGTTGAATGAAATACCAGTCTGTGTTTGTATACGTTGAATGAAATATCAATGTGTGTTTGTATACGTTGAATGAAATATCAGTGTGTGTTTGTATACGTTGAATGAAATACCAGTGTGTGTTTGTATACGTTGAATGAACTATCAGTGTGTGTTTGTATACCTTGAATGAAATACCAGTGTGTGTTTGTATACGTTGAATGAAATACCAGTGTGTGTTTGTATACGTTGAATGAAATACCAGTGTGTGTTTGTATACGTTGAATGAAATACCAGTGTGTGTTTGTATACGTTGAATGAAATATCAATGTGTGTTTGTATACGTTGAATGAAATATCAATGTGTGTGTGTATACCTTGAATGAAATATCAGAGTGTGTGTGTATACCTTGAATGAAATATCAGTGTGTGTTTGTTTACCTTGAATGGAATACCAGTGTGTGTTTGTATACCTTGAATGGAATACCAGTGTGTGTTTGTATACGTTGAATGAAATATCAGTGTGTGTTTGTATACCTTGAATGGAATATCAGTGTGTGTTTGTATACCTTGAATGAAATATCAGTGTGTGTTTGTTTACCTTGAATGGAATACCAGTGTGTGTTTGTATACCTTGAATGGAATACCAGTGTGTGTTTGTATACGTTGAATGAAATATCAGTGTGTGTTTGTATACGTTGAATGGAATATCAGTGTGTGTTTGTATACGTTGAATGAAATATCAGTGTGTGTTTGTATACCTTGAATGAACTATCAGTGTGTGTTTGTATACCTTGAATGAACTATCAGTGTGTGTTTGTATACCTTGAATGAACTATCAGTGTGTGTTTGTATACGTTGAATGAAATATCAGTGTGTGTTTGTATACGTTGAATGAACTATCAGTGTGTGTTTGTATACCTTGAATGAAATACCAGTGTGTGTTGTATACGTTGAATGAACTATCAGTGTGTGTTTGTATACGTTGAATGAAATATCAGTGTGTGTTTGTATACGTTGAATGAAATACCAGTGTGTGTTTGTATACGTTGAATGGAATACCAGTGTGTGTTTGTATACCTTGAATGAACTATCAGTGTGTGTTTGTATACGTTGAATGAAATATCAGTGTGTGTTTGTATACGTTGAATGAAATATCAGTGTGTGTGTGTATAGATTGAATGAAATATCAGTGTGTGTTTGTATACGTTGAATGGAATATCAGTGTGTGTTTGTATACGTTGAATGAAATACCAGTGTGTGTTTGTATACCTTGAATGAAATATCAGTGTGTGTTTGTATACGTTGAATGAAATATCAGTGTGTGTTTGTATACCTTGAATGAAATATCAGTGTGTGTTTGTATACGTTGAATGAAATACCAGTGTGTGTTTGTATACCTTGAATGAAATATCAGTGTGTGTTTGTATACCTTGAATGAAATACCAGTGTGTGTGTGTATACGTTGAATGAAATATCAGAGTGTGTGTTTGTATACGTTGAATGAAATATCAGTGTGTGTTTGTATACGTTGAATGAAATATCAGTGTGTGTGTGTATACCTTGAATGAAATATCAGTGTGTGTTTGTATACGTTGAATGAAATATCAGTGTGTGTTTGTATACGTTGAATGAAATATCAGTGTGTGTTTGTATACGTTGAATGAAATATCAGTGTGTGTTTGTATACGTTGAATGAAATATCAATGTGTGTTTGTATACGTTGAATGAAATATCAGTGTGTGTTTGTATACGTTGAATGAAATATCAGTGTGTGTTTGTATACGTTGAATGAAATATCAGTGTGTGTTTGTATACGTTGAATGAAATATCAGTGTGTGTGTGTATACGTTGAATGAAATATCAGTGTGTGTTTGTATACGTTGAATGAAATATCAGTGTGTGTTTGTATACGTTGAATGAAATATCAGTGTGTGTTTGTATACGTTGAATGAAATATCAGTGTGTGTTTGTATACGTTGAATGAAATATCAGTGTGTGTTTGTATACGTTGAATGAACTATCAGTGTGTGTTTGTATACGTTGAATGAACTATCAGTGTGTGTTTGTATACCTTGAATGAACTATCAGTGTGTGTTTGTATACCTTGAATGAACTATCAGTGTGTGTTTGTATACGTTGAATGAAATATCAGTGTGTGTTTGTATACGTTGAATGAACTATCAGTGTGTGTTTGTATACCTTGAATGAAATACCAGTGTGTGTTTGTATACGTTGAATGAACTATCAGTGTGTGTTTGTATACGTTGAATGAAATATCAGTGTGTGTTTGTATACGTTGAATGAAATACCAGTGTGTGTTTGTATACGTTGAATGGAATACCAGTGTGTGTTTGTATACCTTGAATGAACTATCAGTGTGTGTTTGTATACGTTGAATGAAATATCAGTGTGTGTTTGTATACGTTGAATGAAATATCAGTGTGTGTGTGTATAGATTGAATGAAATATCAGTGTGTGTTTGTATACGTTGAATGGAATATCAGTGTGTGTTTGTATACGTTGAATGAAATACCAGTGTGTGTTTGTATACCTTGAATGAAATATCAGTGTGTGTTTGTATACGTTGAATGAAATATCAGTGTGTGTTTGTATACCTTGAATGAAATATCAGTGTGTGTTTGTATACGTTGAATGAAATACCAGTGTGTGTTTGTATACCTTGAATGAAATATCAGTGTGTGTTTGTATACCTTGAATGAAATACCAGTGTGTGTTTGTATACCTTGAATGAAATATCAGTGTTTGTTTGTATACGTTGAATGAAATATCAGTGTGTGTTTGTATACCTTGAATGAAATATCAGTGTGTGTTTGTATACGTTGAATGAAATACCAGTGTGTGTTTGTATACCTTGAATGAAATATCAGTGTGTGTTTGTATACCTTGAATGAAATACCAGTGTGTGTTTGTATACCTTGAATGAAATATCAGTGTGTGTTTGTATACCTTGAATGAAATACCAGTGTGTGTTTGTATACCTTGAATGAAATATCAGTGTGTGTTTATATACGTTGAATGAAATATCAGAGTGTGTTTGTATACCTTGAATGAAATACCAGTGTGTGTTTGTATACCTTGAATGAAATATCAGTGTGTGTTTGTATACGTTGAATGAAATACCAGTGTGTGTTTGTATACCTTGAATGAAATATCAGTGTGTGTTTGTATACGTTGAATGAAATACCAGTGTGTGTTTGTATACCTTGAATGAAATACCAGTGTGTGTTTGTATACGTTGAATGAAATATCAGTGTGTGTTTGTATACCTTGAATGAACTATCAGTGTGTGTTTGTATACGTTGAATGAAATATCAGTGTGTGTTTGTATACGTTGAATGAAATATCAGTGTGTGTTTGTATACGTTGAATGAAATAGCAGTGTGTGTTTGTATACCTTGAATGGAATACCAGTGTGTGTTTGTATACATTGAATGAAATACCAGTGTGTGTTTGTATACCTTGAATGAAATATCAGTGTGTGTTTGTATACGTTGAATGAAATACCAGTGTGTGTGTGTATACGTTGAATGAAATATCAGTGTGTGTTTGTATACGTTGAATGAAATATCAGTGTGTGTTTGTATACCTTGAATGGAATGTAGGAGCTGTTTATGTACTCTAGATGAACGATGTATTTTATATATAATGAGAAAAATGTAAACAAATGTGGATAATGCAATAAATGGAATATTGAAGTTATTTAACTTTGTGCAAAGTTTGTAAGCGCGTAAAAGGTTGAAAGAGTTTATGCATTAAGAGAATGTTAATGCAATGTGATTATATGTAATGTGAGTGAGATGTTGAACACATTTGTATACAGTGAGTGAAATTGTCTGTGTATTTTGAGTGAAATTTGAAATTGTTTTTACACTTTCGAGTGAAATTGTCTATGTAATACTCATCTTACACGTCATAACTTTAACGCGTCATACTGACTTTTTCTATATAAGAATATAGTTCGGAATTACACACAATGCGATGACTTAGCTTATTGTATAAACTGAATGTACCTAAATGACAATTGTAACGCGTAATTCCGAACATGAGAAAAACTAGCTAAGGTGTTCGGAAATACCCACACCCGCTCTACTGTGAGTTGAATGTTCATGCTTGTCTATGTATAAATGAACCAAAAGTTGAATTTTGTATGTACCATGTAAGAATGATAAAGACATTAATTTAATCTAAAAAGAAAAAAGAAATGTATTTTGCTTCTATAATTCATTCTCTCATACAAAGGGATACCTTGTAAAACGACATAGCTCAATACTTGTATTGAATAATTCGTACTGCAAAGGAAAGAGAGATGAACATCATCTGGGTTATTAAGTCATCTGAACAATAATAACCATATTTATCAGCAAACAGACACACATTAGGTATTACTCGGACACATTATCCTGATTCGCCTTACCTCTAATTGCACAATTTCACAGTCGACTGATTGTCTAAAGTTATCTTCATCTGTAATCCGATTATCTTCAGCCCTGCGTTCAGTAAAGGTATTTGCGGCTCACGTTTCGAAACGTTTTGCAATTTGGTTCGTCATATTGATGTACACGTTTGGTCATTTAACAATTTATTGTGAAAGCATCCAAAAATGCAATGATTTCCGTAACTGCAACGAAAAATACCGATGATGCACGATTCTCTCACGGAAAATAATATAGTCAGCGTAACCGATGTATAATATATTCATGCATAAAGGTCAGGTTCAGGTTAATATGTTCGGACTATATTATATTATACAATGCAATTATAGAATAAAAAAATAACAATAGCATATAAACATCAATTAAGTGTCAATGTTTATATATCTTGGTAAATAACAGTTTGACATACATACATATAGGACTTTATAAACGGGTTGTATTGACTGTTCGGTAATCTATATTTATAGTAATTATGGTCGTAAATAACACGATATCGTTTGGGAGTTTTAGATAGACACATAAATTTTGTCCAGTCAGGCAAACATCTGTTTCTTGTTATAGTTTGGAGTTGCGTTGATTTCTTCTTACCGTTAAGGTATCACACACTCCAATAATGTATTTTTCGTACCGGCGATTTTCTAGGGCATACAGTACTTAAAAAAAAATTCATTTCCGAAAAATGTCTCAATGGCGTGTTTGAGAAGCAAAGAATCAGATAAACCCTTTATGAACAATATCTTAACGAAGTATCGTGATTTACACGTTTTATTAATGGGATTTATGGGACATCGATACATAAAACGTTGAAATAAAATGGCGTGTCTAGGGTCTGAGGGGGAATGAGTCTATCCCTATGTAATACAGGAACAGTTAAATGAATAGTTTCGCGTTCGCCTCTCGTTGTCTTTATTTAGAAACGTTAAAACATAGTGTTAACTTTTCTGTAATAAATTAAACTTGATTATTGTACATCGATGGAGTCACACGTTAATACAACTGCTACTCTAAGCACTCTCGGCGACTGCTTGCAGGGTTACACATTGGAATTGTTTACACCTTAGTCAGGGATTTTGAAGTTTACAGTTTTTTCTCAAACCTAGGCGGGAATCTAACTAACAGCGATGCGTAGTTTAGTATCTTTGTATCGATAATTCGATCTGTGATTGTGATTTCTGTGTGATACAAACGATGATGGTTCATATCGATTCTCAAAAATGAATTTCTGTCTTATTGCAATCAAATAATAGATTTTCCCTAAAAATCTATAATGTGAGACAACGTGTCATTCCTTTGCGATGTCAACATGAGAAAATTTATAGGTTATTTCAATGAGAAGAATGGAAAATGTCCTTTTGATGTAGCTATTAATAAGATGATAATTGACTTTGGCTTTCTTGATCATAATTACAGTAAGAACAAATGGACGAATCAATGTGGCAGTGGCGAATGTATGTTTGTAATATCAGTGTGGATGAAGATAACGTTGGTAAAAAAATCTCGTCCGTGGCATTTAAATGAATACAACAGAGGCTTCTGTGTAGTTACTTCAACAAAAAACTGAGGAACCTAATCATAGTTACAAAGTAGGACAGCCCACGCAGATCCCGTGGTAACGATGTGAAATAGTAAATGAGGAAGGGACACATAACAAAACTAAAAGTGGGGTTTGTGAGAGAATTACGCGGATCTATACACCATGAAGCAAAACTAAGCAATCCAGCGGTCTCTAAGTCTTGGAACTATCAGATACATTTTCAGCTGAATATTTCTTGTTACTCACTTTACAATTTTGCCATGTTTTATCAAAATATATTGTGTAACAGTAACGTAGGAACAAAATGAAAATTTACCATTTTAAAGTCTAAGTCTGAGATTCGGCAGTCTTAAAACGTTTGTGAATACGGGTCCTGGTATCAGCTATTTATAATGACGTAGGCAGAACGTACACACATTCAATGAAAGAGCAAAATTATCAAAGCAACAAAAGGCATACTCTCACTTATGCTTTGTATTCTTTATTTATGTTGTAACGTCAGTTGATCGTTCACACGTTCGTGTGCTTAAATAGTTAAATGAATGATACATATGAATAATGTCTTGAAAGAGATCACATGTTATAAATGCGTACATAGAAATGTCATGATAACCTCCCCTACAGTTTTCTAAGTGTGAGTGTATTGCTGTGATTTACATCTTTATATTGAATTCGCGTTTCAATGGAGCACGTCAGAAACTATACAAATCATACTAATGTCTACTCTCCAATTATCTTCCGCTTGGTAACTATTATGTAGCCTTATTGGTAAAAACGGATAATAAAACTCGGCCACATTTGTTATAATTCGCACAGATTCGTATCAGAATTTTTTTAACTTGACTGTCCAAATATTGATCATCACAAACTTCACCGGCTTATAACGGTTTTGGTGACAGACAGACAGTTTGTACAGAACTTTTTCTTTGGTTGACCAATTAGAAAAGTGTTTCCGTGTGTTTATGTTGTACCATAAGTAAGAAACGTCGTCAGTGTAGATCAGCTCGGTCGCCCTCCCTTATTACATATACATGTAATTGAATATGATTCCAATGTGTGGAAAAATGAATTCCAGAAGGTGCCATTGTTAAGAACTCACAAAACATTTAAGACTGAGTTTTCTTGTGAACAATATTTAATTATTTTAAACTTGAAATGAAACGATCGTGCAAGATATTTACAATTCAGATGCGGTATTCTTCCGCTGCGTATAGAAACTGGACGATATATTCGGGAAGCATCACGTCAGACTTTGTAACGTGTGCCGAACAGCTGTTGTCGAAGACGAGTCACATTTTTTAACTGTTTGTCCTCTATATAATAATCTAAGGACACTAACATTCCGTGATATACTATCTACAGATTAATGCATAATGAACTCGATCTCCTTAAGTGCCTTATGTTTTGTGGATTGTTGTTTTTCCGGAGGAGTGCGTGGGGAGGCACTGTCTGGTGTATGTGGCGTTCTCTGTAGTTACGTATTCTCTCTGTTCGATAAGAGACCACCAATGGGTCCGCCATAAAGTGGTCTTAATACCGAGTTGGTCTCATTATTGAGTTTAGTCATATTGTGCGTATCAGTTTCTAGTAATGTTATATTTTTTCCCAGACATTTGTGTTATTTTAAACACTTATGTGTCCCATAAATGTGTGGGATTATAAATAAAAGTTCAATAATGGAACATAACAGGTTAATAACACAATTTAATTTTGATATGGATAAATACACTATAAACAAATGTATATTGATATGAATGCCAGTGATAAACTTGTTTTTCTCATTAATAATTGCCAAAATTAAGTGATCATATTTTTAACAAAAGCATACCTCTTACGACGACAATTAATTTATGACAAATAATTTGTTTAGACTCTATGTTTTATGAAATAAAATGATATTGTATGTAAGATACTCAAGCTGTGTATCTGTTTATCACATTTTGATTCCGTTATAATTTTGTGATCTCATATTCACGTTTTGCTTTTAATTTGCATAATTAGTTATACTATATGTTTACGATCCATATATTAGGTGATATATAGGTCCAATGGGCCGGGTGTCTATTGCTATATAATAATATTTGTATATGTTAATACTTTGTACACAAGTCACTATAATGATCTATTTACTTACTTACTGTACTATTTGTACAGCGCTATATTCCTGGTACTTGTTCACGTTTAACAAATTATAATCATGAGAGCTAGCTAAACGTATGTTTGTAGCGCATTGAGGGACAGTAAACTGAAGAGCTGCGTAAGTTGATGACTACTCAATCCTTATAATACGGTGGCTGATTTGTGTCACGTTGTGTTGGCTGGGCGCCAAGCCGACAAGTCAAACACACGACAAACAGCTATCTTGGACTGTTTTACTGTCGGCACCTTGGCGTGGCCAAAACAAATACGTGAAAACCCACCAACACGACACAATACTCTTCAACATTAAACCTTTCGCCTTCCTGTTCGCATGCGCAGAACGATTGCAAAGCTCTCCAGCTTCAATAAGAACAAGAAAAAAGTAAATATTAATTCTAATGATGATGATACTAATTATACAAATCGAGATTGCAGACCGTCTGCAAGTTTGCTATAGCTGTGGCATCAAGGATCTGTGTTCAGATTCAGGGATACACGTGTTTCATAGCTAGCTTCACCTCAACAAGATAGATATACTCGGCATGTGCTGTATTCATATGGAACCATAATATGTTGAGACAGTCCTTGTAGATTATCTAGATACATTGAATGGCACTTTCGCTTATTTTTTTTTTGTGTAGTTAATTTGGATGAAATGAGACAAGTACCACTGAACTGTGTCATATCGTTTTTGGAGGGGGCGGCAGAGTGAAGCACATTTACCACCATTTACGGTCTTCATTAATCAATATAACCTTGCTTTGAGTACGTTTGTACGCAAAGAAAAGTTATATTGATTAATACAGACGGTAAATGGTTGTAAATGAGCTTCACTCTACCGCCCCCTCCAAAACATTTACGCCATGTACCACAACCCTAAGTTTATGTAGGAGAAGCTTTTGATATACAAGCGAATGGATGATTGGTCTTCGAAAATCCATACACTTACAAGTACTGACCAGTCGGGTTATTTGTTGAGACATAAGTTGTTGATATTTCGATTTCTCAGTCTGTGCTTTTACGATCTTGTTTAAATCATCAACTCATAAAAACGACATTAAAGAGACTCATGATTTCACGCATGAATGATAAGAAATCAATATTAGTATTTTAAGGTAATGTCAGCTTAATGTTCCTGATGTTCAAATGATTACAATAGAGATCTCTGTGTATTTATGTCAAATCTAATGGGAGGAATGTGAAGGCGTCATTCACAAAACAGGGCTCTACCTAAGTCACCATATGTGCATCGTATCAGTGGTTTATTTTAGTTTTCAAATTTCCTAGAACAGATGAAGGTACTTGGATGTGAACATTGTCGTTTCTTAATTTATACAAACTATTCTACCTCCCGAGACATTACTTTTGGGACAACCCTCGTAAAGTTTATCGGCTTATATCGAGTACAATACTGTCCTGTGTTCAGTTACAGCTATCAGCCCTATCGTTTCGAAACGTTTTGCAATTTGGTTCCCTTGTGCAGCCAATGTGCTATGATGAACAAGGGATACAACACAAAACGTTTTCCACGGATAGCCGTAACTGAACGCAGGGCTGGTAACGAATGTAACTGTTGATATTACTTGTGATTCAATGATTTACGCTTTGTGTTTCTCATGAGATATTTTTGTTGCCTGAAACAAATCTACCTGATCAAGTTTCTACCATAAAATTGCCATAAATAATGTATTTTAATACAAAAAGTTACTTACGTTTGAATGTAGAAACCTTGACATGACGTGTTCTATTTCGATATTTGAAAATATATACACAACACGAAATGAAGATTAATCGCGGTCACTACACGATTTTCATGTTGACCAAATGTTCTTCACATGAACCAAGAGGTTCTGAAAAACTGGCACCGATGCTATTAAGTATATCAATTAAAAAAGTGCAATTTGAGACAGTTTAAAAACGTATTTATACTATCCCATATATATATCGCACCCACTGTCAACTTTATCGAAGGTTCTTTAGGGTAGTGGTCGATATCTTTAGCAACAATGTTGGACTAAGTGTGTAAGATACATATGATATAATGTACCTGACAATTATTTAAGGAAAACAATTTTATGACATGAAAATTCATATAGGATACTTTATACTCGTGTATGTCTTAGTACCGTATGTATGACATTCAAAAGGTAGTTAAAGCTTTGATTTTTATATCGCGTTCTAATTACCGGATGGACTTTTTCATTGCCACCTAACGGTTACTATCGTCGATAGGATTTCATTCATAAAAAATGTCAGCTAGCGGAAATGACGAAATCGCTCTTTGCTTAGCAACGGTTATGTCCTCCAAATGTGGTGAAGTTGGCAGTTGCTTGCGGAGGAGTAAGTTAGTACTGGTTGATAATTAATTCCGAGGAAAATGGTTCGGTCAATTGGTCGCCTTATATGACTGAACAATTGTTGAAATACTGCGTAAAATCTGACGAAACATAACAATACATAGGTATTATGGAACCGTTTATCTTTATCGGCTCAAAACATTATTAGGAAAATACCTTGGTATCCGTTAAACAGACCGGAACAGTATGTCAACGCTACTAGTATGCCGACACTTCCCTATTCAAACATTGTTGTCGCTGTCAAGGGATGAGACGATACGGTCAACACACGATACGATACGTATCGATACAACTACATGCCGATACGACGTTTTCCGATACCATACATGTACTTAAATTCAAATACAAAAAAAATATAATTTTATAGCCATTTTGTTTTCAAAACTTATCACTAGTTATTGAAATATTTTCTGACAATACATTTATTTGCAATCAGAATTTTACATGAAAAAACAATGAACAGATTTGTGTTTGAAATTGGAAATTCGGACAGCAATATTTTGCCATTCATTTAACTTTTTCTAAAATGATATTTTATAATATGCTAAAAGTTTCTCAGACGTACTTGTGACTAGAAGACATGTGATTAGAAAAAAATAAACAATGTTTATAACCAGATGACATGTGATTAGAAAAAATAAACTATGGTTATAACCAGAAGACATGTGATTAGAAAAAATAAACTATGGTTTGGGAATGGTTTCAGTTTGTTTCTTGTTAGTTCAATATTTGAAGGAATTGTTTGAAGTCCCTTTGTGGATACGAGAATTCCCCAAATGGAACTGTTTCGTAAATTGTATTTTCTAACACTTACTATCCGATTACATTACAACAGTTCTTGTTGTTCACTTTGTTATACACAAAAACAATGACTTTTCCTCCCATAACAGTGTACCGCGATGTTAGGACTTTCAGTCCTTTGATTTGATTAAGCGAGCAAAATGCGTATGACAGCACAGTTGATATTTTATAAGAAGTGTAGGTAAATCTACAGCCTGCTATATTGTCGGTTAGAATTACTACTTCGTTTACTTCATTGTCTCATCTTTGCTATTAAGTTCTAACAACGTAGATATAATACCAGACTTGTGTACACAAAAATCCAATCCAATATAAGTAATATTTTGCTACTTCAGAATACTGTTTGAATGTTATAGTCCTACATTTTGCAATTATACAGAACAAGAATGACGGGTATAAAATGAGAATATATAAATAATTTGACAGGGAATTATGAGAATTTACGTAAAATTACCAGTTGCTCCGACAGAATAATGCTGGAAATAAGAAATCAGAAGCACTAAATGAGAACATGTAGATGACAGAGATTTAGAGGAAAATAATTTAGAAGCTTTTTTAAACTTTGAATGTATATGGTATATTTATAATCATAAATCTTAATTAAAAGTGATCTATCCTCTTGCGTAGGCATGGCATTATTATTCAGTGTGCTGCGAATCTAGCCATAATATATATCTAGTTTATAGAATCACTTGAAAACTAAACTTTTGATGACAAACTTCTCAAAGTAGACCTCAGAAATTGAACCATATCAGACAGCTGGCCATTTGTTCAATCCCAATTGAGAACGGATATCCGGAGTTGCACTGTATATATTTGTTCTGTCAATAAAACGCACAGTCTGCCTCTTGATGATTGTATTTACGTATATCGACCCAGGACAGAATGAAGCAAACAGCAAAGTGGAACGCAGGTAGCGCTAGAAGCAGTTAAAAGTACTTAAATCAACTGGTGAAAACTACTTCCAACATGTGTTAATTAGATATTCCTAATTTTATGCACAAACTCCATCGTGTGCCGTCGCCATTGTAGATCATATTCGTCTCTATTAGACACTAATTGATACCCTTGCGGTTTGGTTCGCCGGAAAATTACAACTGTTAAGTTTAATTTAACTTGATCTCAGACTTAAGAATGTGATTTGAATATCTGGATGTTTGCCTGGTGTTTTTTATTGAAAAAAACACCAGGATAAAATAATGATTTTCATTTTTTGCGGTTCACTTTTTAAGGAAAAATCATTTCAAATTTGCATGTTCTTTTGCAATGATGCTCACCATACTAGTTTAGCGACTTTAAGATGAAATCATGTTGCCGCCATTATCTGTTCGGCCTTGAGGAACGCACGGAAGCTAGAAAAACTTGAAATTATGATTATTACATTCAACATTCGCGTTGGACATTTTGTACCAAAGGTAGGAGCATGTTCTATGACTATTACATTCAACATTCGCGTTGGACATTTTGTACCAAAGGTAGGAGCATGTTCTTGTCCATAACATAGCGAAAATGTCAATGGTTGGAGCGGAATTCCGTAAAAATACTTGCGCTTGACAGAATCATCACATGTTTACAGAAGTTACAAAAATGCAGAAATAAAACAATACAAAAACACCAAACGTGTCTCCAGTCGAACCGAAATCTATGAAACTGTTGGTCAAAAGTATGTATCTTAATTTTACAAGTACCACGTGACATTGCCGCCTCTATCGAAAAACATAGCACGATAATTCTCGCGGTATTCGATTATACATCTTTTTGTAATAAAATTCATGTTTTGGTTATATTTTCAGATGAATTGCCTTTTAGTAAATCGTAGTAAATCATCACCTTTTCGCAAGTAATAATTCAATAACTTGTTTGCATGTATGCCACACGAGTTAATCCGCCACGACACGTCGACATATCATTGTGTTCAAATATCACGGTACCAATTTTTGTGGGTCTAATTGTCATACCTGCAGGACAGTCATACAGACGAATAGTTTGTGTTATTTATTGATACGCCCCACTACCCCACCCACTAGCGGTGTCGCGAGCCGCGGCGACACATGGTTATTCCAAAATATTGGCTAATACATTTTACTTACATCATCTAACATTGAACATTCTATAACAAAATGCACTAACCATCTAACTTATTACAAAATCACATTTCCTCTCTTTAAGTAGGATTCTCATTGGTTTATGCCATATACCTGTCTCTGTACTAAGGCGATGAGCAGACATTCGTAATTTGCTTAATGCGACTTTGTGTTTCTGATTGGTTACATCTTTTAGATTATGTTTTTAATTTGAATCAACAATGGTAAAACAATGCTCTTGATGAATTTCTAATGTTTGCATTTAAAGTTTACATAAATTTTTCGTTCAGTCCTTGTAAACTAGCGATTTGAGACCTTCAAACTTTACTAACAATTCGGCAAGTAGGTGTAAATCTCCCGAAGGAGCGATATTTGGGGCTCGTTATGGGGCTCCATAAAATGGGATACAAATGTTTAAACACATACCTGTAATCTCACCAGCCTTATGGACATTTAATTATTAAATATCGAACTTTATCAAACCCTGCCTTGTTATTGTCAACGTGTACATATATCGCAGTTAGCTTCGTGTGATCGATCCTCGCACTACTATCTGAATTGCTTCAAGCACATGCCGATATTTAAGCTAAATACTCTGTGCGCTTCAAACGTCACATGTATTATCGAAGTTTTTCTCGCATAAATAGATGAAATTGGTGATCTTCTTTAAAACGAGATTAATTTGTCCAATAACTACCAGTTTGTTTGAACGTATTATGTGCATTCGGTTTGTTATAGAGAGCAGAGGGTAACACACGGAGAGACGGAGCAAGGAGATACAAAGGCATATCTTCATTACATGAGAGGTGACATCTTATCAAAAAGTGCTAGTGACATTTTAGAGAAATTTTACGGAATATTTTGAGGTGAATATGGCTTTTCTAGTGAATACATACATAAAGGCAGGGAAGGGTTCGCCTTGGGCACATCCCCAGAAGGTAAATATTCGTTACTTCTACAACAGTTGGCTTTATGCTTTCAACTTTAACTTATAACTGCGGCGGAATGTTCTGGTGATAACGAAATTTCCGAAGATGTTTTCCGGACAAACATTGTGTGTAAGGCATGATTGTGTTCGTATCGCTCTTTATCACGTGTATTTTGTTAATAAAAAAACAAGAATGTTATTTTGAGAGCCAACATTTAGACAGGCTTGTTAAGTACTGGCATCACCTTGTTGATATTTGAATTTGCCTTTGTCGCTCAACGCCAATAATGGGTTGAAAGTCACTGTCTTTAAATATAATACAAGAACCTGGTGCAAAAGATGTAATGTACATTTCTCAAATTGGCAACCAAGTAATATGTAATGAGAGACACGATATTCTGATCTTTATTATCATTATGTTGTTATGGCGATTTCATAATGCTTGGTCTGTGTACATTACCACGGAACGCATGTGTAGTGAATCAATAAAATAACACTGCACTTGGATGACTTACATAAATGTGACTGCAACATTAAAGCAATGATGATCACATATGAAAACTACTTGCGAACATTGTTTTGAAGCGATATTTAGTTTAATAAGTGAGTTAATTGTAACTGATTGATATGTTCTTTGTCGTAATTCCCCAAAATGGGGATTGTTATGAACATTTTATAGAGATCAGGCACCATCTTTCAGATTTCAGATTTGAGTCGTATACAAATATTTGGTCTCGCAGTTTATAAACCGCTGGTTCGAATATCGTGTATAATATCAATGGCCATATTATCACAATGAAAAACCATTAGGCTGCCTGTGATACCGGTGCAAATGGACTAGACTACTTTATATAGATATGGTTGCATAATTCAGCAGTTGTGTGAAGTATTACGTGTAAGCGTAGTGTCTCAAATGGCTTTTCATATTGATTCTCCGTGATGCTTTTGTCACCAATATTACCGGTCCAGGTGGTCGCCTTATTTGATCAAGTTTATATACAACATTGTCGCAAATATCCAACGCACTATTGATGTGGTGTCGATATATAGGACGCTGAAAACATCAGATCTGAAATGGACATGATAAAACTATTTAGGTTTATTTCAAGAAAGAACTTTAGTTCACCTTTTGTCTATCAGTAGTTTGTTATCGGCGTGCTTTCTAAGCTTCCAATTTCAGGTTTTGTTTTTAGAGTCATTTGAAAAATTTACATAATTTATTTAAATATTGGACTCCGTTTATGATTATCTTTTTGTGTTGGACTTTTCCGAACCTTTTATTAGTATTACAGTGAATGGTGGTTATGTGACCTACCCAATGATCCTAGATTACCAACTAGTCATGCAACTGACAACGCCCATACATACATCAAATGCTTTTTGTGTATTATTCATGTTAACGTTTCAAAGAGAACTAAATTCAAACTTAGGGTTCGATTCTAAGGCCTCAAATTTGGCAGTCGAGTGTTCTACCGGGCGGACACGGTACTACTGATATCAATTATAAAGTAAAAATGTTGGTACGTGCCGTAATGTAAAGTTGTTGGCTCATTAAATCGATCAAGGGCGTAGATTCCTTAGGCCGTGTAGGCCGCGATCTATTCATTTTTTCGAAATGTCGAAAAACTAAAATGGCCAAAACAGCAATTTTCTAGAGTTATAAGATATATAAATCTAAGATATTTAATGTATGTTTTTGATGTTGTTGTAAGCATTTTTACCGGTACGAAATATACACCAAAACTCATATCGCATTTTTCTGGGGGACCATGCCTCGGACCACTAAAACTAGGTTTAGCTACGCCCCTGTCGATCTCAGTAATATTGTCTATGTGGTTTTCGTACACATATGATGTGAAATTCAATATATACTGTTTATTAGTTGTCGCACGTATTAGTGGTGGTTCCACGCAAACTGATAGAAGAGATAATCTCATTTAAATCGAAAACGTATCATCCGAGACAGGTTGGACTTAACGATCGATAGTCAGCATTCCCGATCCAACTGTTGAATTTGTCCTTGTAGTGTTTTAAGCCTATAGTTAAATACTTTTATAAAACTTGATATTTTCAAAACGGTGTTCAATGGTTGTTATAGTGTGTACTGAAATATTTATGAACTGACGGAGCTACCATGGCATTTCTTGTGAACACATATGTTAAAGCGGGTAACAGCTCTCCTTGGTCAAGTTCATTAAAGGTAAATTGTTTTACTTATTTCATATGTTAATATTTGAAGAACATTATAAGTTCTTAGCATGTCACAGTCTGTAAATACTAAATTGACGTGGCTATTTGCATATTTCTCTTTTAAACAATCGAACATTTGCTTCAAACTCTTTTCGAGGAATTCATATAAGGTCAATGTTTGATGTCGTTATTTCTATTTCAACCACTTTTTAAGAAATAAAGTTGCTAATGAGGCCCGTCATGGAAAACGCATTGTGTTTAAAATGGTATAAAATATCCAACTAATGTAGATCTTTATGGGCCTAATTTATGAATTGAATTTCACGATTCACTCATTGTTACAATTCACATTTTGGAATGCTTATTCGCTGTTCGGTAGGACGCTGTTCATGATGTAACGTATCTTTAGTGTATTTACCAAAATAATATAGCAATATAAAATGTTCTTGTCAGCCCTCTAAATTCCCCTCCAATGTATCATAGATACATCAAGTCAAGTATTTTATTGCCAAATGTCTTTTTCGCTATTTTATTGTTTTCTTGTATGTTGGCTGTCTGGTTCTCTGTCAGTAATGGTATTCTTTAATTAACCGTTCGCGTTATCTGTATGCGACATTAAGGATGATGTAAATTTGTCAGTCGTTTCTACATTCTCCATCTTTTAACGATAATCGAAACTTAATTTGGACCGTGGTGAAGATAATTATGATGTTGTTTTTTATTTCAAGCTAGTAAAGACGTCGCTATGCGACATGCATACTATTGTAGAGTTAGGGTGACATGCTAGTTTCATTTTTGTACAATGTGATATTCAATGGTTAGCGAGATTGTAAATGTATGATCGTGAAAGGTCGTTATGCGCTATCATGATTCACTTCTGTGATCTTTCTGTATATACTTAAACACCTCTTGAAAACAATGCATCCCTTCAGAGCAACATCATTTTGAAGTCACACACTTGATTGTTGTTGAGAGGTTGTTGCTCTTAAGAGGAAACATAGATCGGAAATACTCAGGAAAAATGTACTGTCGATAACAATTGTTGTTGTTGAACAAGAGAGGGTCGCTCAATAGACGGTACACTGTGCTTTACAATGTGAAATATTAGTACTTGATCGAGCTGGTGAACTAGAGGAATGTATATGTACATATCTTCTACAAACAGCCACCTAAGGAAGACACGTGTTTGAATAAAATTCTCATTTTAATTCGATGTAACACGCGTCATATTATCGATCGTGTGCAATATGGCACGCGTTATTTCTCTACAGTCCTGTTTTAAAACTAAAATGTTCACAAAATTCGAGACAACTTAACATTAAAACATAGCAAAATAACCATTTGGTACATGCACGATATATTCTCTTAGCGTTTTATAGCGATCGGTGAATAAGAAATGACATTTAAATGTCACTTGGATGCGGGATTGTTATCGACTAACACAAAGTAGCACTCTTAATTGAAACTTTTATCTTTTTGTTTCCAAATTGTACGTAGTTAGCATTTTTGTTGTATTTCTTAATATTGTTTTATGCCTTGAGTGACCTTGTAAGGCTTGGTAGGGTTATATATATGCGTGGTTCTGAAAGTTAAGTTTGACATCTGGACAGTAATGGTCATTCGTACTAACATCAATTCTACCGGGTATACTAAAAGTAATATGTATTCTGTCTGATCTATTTGCTACAAATTGTACACAACATATTGCAATCGAAGTGATATATGGTGCATCCAGTGTTTTAATAGTTACATACATATATGTATATTATATACATAACAGCGATAATTGTTATATAAATAGACGTTTGGATGAGTCCTTACAGTACTTAGGATGTGTGCTGTTTCTTTAAAATGACTACGTATCAGTGTATACTCAGTACAATTAAAAACTTACGTAGGGATGTACGATAAGAACATAACATAGGGATGTACGATAAGAACATAACATAGGGATGCACGATAAGAACATAACATAGGGATGTACGATAAGAACATAACATAGGGATGTACGATAAGAACATAACATAGGGATGCACGATAAGAACATAACATAGGGATGCACGATAAGAACATAACATAGGGATGTACGATAAGAACATAACATAGGGATGTACGATAAGAACATAACATAGGGATGTACGATAAGAACATAACATAGGGATGTACGATAAGAACATAACATAGGGATGTACGATAAGAACATAACATAGGGATGTACGATAAGAACATAACATAGGGATGTACGATAAGAACATAACATAGGGATGTACGATAAGAACATAACATAGGGATGCACGATAAGAACATAACATAGGGATGTACGATAAGAACATAACATAGGGATGTACGATAAGAACATAACATAGGGATGTACGATAAGAACATAACATAGGGATGCACGATAAGAACATAACATAGGGATGTACGATAAGAACATAACATAGGGATGCACGATAAGAACATAACATAGGGATGCACGATAAGAACATAACATAGGGATGTACGATAAGAACATAACATAGGGATGTACGATAAGAACATAACATAGGGATGCACGATAAGAACATAACATAGGGATGCACGATAAGAACATAACATAGGGATGCACGATAAGAACATAACATAGGGATGCACGATAAGAACATAACATGATTTTATTCCACTTTATGTAATACCAGACGCTAATTTTCTTTTAGTAAACTGATATTTTATAAAAATGAGTTTAAAAACACACTGCAATGACATTTACAAGACATATTACAGATACAAAAGTGTGCGTTTTTAAATGTACTGAGTATATATACCGACTACATATTTCTATTTCCTTCTCAATAAGCATAATTCGGTGCATAGTTATGTTGCTTTACAAGCCGTTCCTATTTCCCATGTTTACTGATCGAATGAAACACGTTTAAAGTGTTGTTTTGTCAGTTTGGATCATATAGGTATGTCCCAATGTTTGAGAGAGAATCGCATTATCGTCGGGACACTATACAGTAAAACCTCAGTAATAAGACCACCATTGGTACTCTTGAAAATGGACTTCTTGTTGAGATGGTCGTAATATTGGGGTTGAATAAAGAGAAAAAACAGTGAAAATGGACTTGAAAATTGTGATCTTAATTTTGAGGTGGTCTTAATATTTAGGTGGTTTCAAGAGTGGGTTCACTGTTGTTATGTCACATTAGTGTCGTTCTCACGACAGGGAATATATGTATTAATATACTGTCAAAAACAGTTTAGCATCAAAAACTTTATTTTTATGTTAACTGTAAAACTTCAGTTGACGACCACCTCGAAATTAAGACAACCTTATAATAAGGACTTTATATTCAGGGACCATTTTTTGATTTACTCGATACTTAATTTACTCGATACTTAATTTACTCGATACTTAATTTACTCGATACTCAAACCACCTCGCAACAAAATAGATGGTCTGCCCAAACAGTTTATGAGACTGAAATGCGGCGTACAATAGGGTATTGAGAGGATAAGCATTTAACATTCACATATATAGATCAAAAGACAGTTGCTCGAGGGTGAACTTATTTCCGGATCTCGCGTTGAAATGCGAGATAAATTGAAAAGGAAATATGACTCAGGCGACAGTAAGTCATGACATATTTGCGTCAAGCTGATGACGTCATTGATGTTTAGTTGTTGTGCTGTACAATTCATCGGAGCCTAAGTGATCATTATTACAGTTCTTATATACGTCAATGATATTTCTAGAGACATATGTGGCAATTAATTAGCAAGTTTGTGCAATGTGTTAACCGAAACATTACAGCATGATACTGACGTATGTTTTATAGTTATACTGTATGAAAGGTATTATATACATACCAGCAGCATGATACTGACGTATGTTTTATAGTTATACTGTATGAAAGGTATTATATATATACCAGCAATATACATTATATATATTGATATATAAGTTTCATGGTTGACTTTTGAAGAGGTCAAGGGGTCAAGGGGTAAAACAATGGGTCAGATCATTGTGGCTGATGTGGGTGCTCTTTCACCTTCAATATTGCAAATTCAACATAAAGTTTACTAAAATAACCACTTTCTGCCTTTCGTTCAATCAATTGCTTGTCAGGAGTTAGTGTGTTATTACGAATATCACATGGCTATTATATTGTATAATGGCATACACTGAATGGCGTAGTTAGACAATACATTGTCTGCGTCAAATGAAATATAGTCTATGAAATTTTAATTGATAATATCAATAAATATTTCAGACATACATGATTCAAAAAATTTTAACGCAGAAAAAGTTACTGTTCAACGGTACAATAACACGGATATTATTACACGAAGCCCTTATAAGCCCTATACAATACATGTTTTCGCTTCAAGTGCTATGCTAGCGTTCGGTGATATAGTCGAAATAAAATTATAGACTTCGTACACTTGAGTGAAATTATGTTGACATGATCAAAATAAATACATTGTGCATATAACGCTATGTTGACGTTATAGCCATTAATACGTGCATCTGTCGTTACGTTAATGTTGACGTAATAATGTTGTCCACCTTATAGTATGTTGATGATAACGTAATAAAGTCTTTGTGTACCTTATGGTGTGTTGATGATAACGTAATAAAGTCTTTGTGTACCTTATGGTGTGTTGATGATAACGTAATAAAGTCTTTGTGTACCTTATGGTGTGTTGATGATAACGTAATAAAGTCTTTGTGTACCTTATGGTGTGTTGATGATAACGTAATAAAGTCTTTGTGTACCTTATGGTGTGTTGATGATAACGTAATAAAGTCTTTGTGTACCTTGTGGTGTGTTGATGATAACGTAATAAAGTCTGTGTGTACCTTATGGTGTGTTGATGATAACGTAATAAAGTCTTTGTGTACCTTATGGTATGTTGATGATAACGTAATAAAGTATGTGTGTACCTTATGGTGTGTTGATGATAACGTAATAAAGTATGTGTGTACCTTATGGTATGTTGATGATAACGTAATAAAGTATGTGTGTACCTTATGGTGTGTTGATGATAACGTAATAAAGTATGTGTGTACCTTATGGTGTGTTGATGATAACGTAATAAAGTATGTGTGTACCTTATGGTATGTTGATGATAACGTAATAAAGTCTGTGTCCACCTTATGGTATGTTGATGATAACGTAATAAAGTCTGTGTCCACCTTATGGTATGTTGATGATAACGTAATAAAGTATGTGTGTACCTTATGGTATGTTGATGATAACGTAATAAAGTATGTGTGTACCTTATGGTGTGTTGATGATAACGTAATAAAGTATGTGTGTACCTTATGGTGTGTTGATGATAACGTAATAAAGTATGTATGCACCTCATGGTGTGTTGATGGTATCGTAATAAAGTCTGTATGCACCTTATGGTGTGTTGATGGTATCGTGATAAAGTCTTTGTGTACCCTTATCACATACCCGTGCGTGTTTTTAGGATGCCATAAAATCACATAGCACAGTGTGCATATAATATGCAAATTAGCCCCAGAGGCTCGCTTCATTTAATATTGTTCAACTCGTTCAACAAATTTAACAAATCACTCGTTTGATATCCTCAATTTATGTTATGTTGACCTTATCGTTATGTAGACGGTGTGTCTAACGTTTTGTTGACTACCGTTACAGCTGTTATTACATTGAGCTCTTATCTTCCGGGAACATTTGGGCAATTTTGAATTTTATTTAAAATTAAGTTAGAATTCGTGCGGCGAACGAAAATTATAAACTTGGATTGTTCGTATAAAAGCCATTGACCCAGTTCTGTATCCGGCACGCGTGGGCGACATTCTGGTTTTATAATTATCGTCTGCTTGAAATCAATTGTATCATTGTTTATTCAACTCTTACCAATATTAATAAAGGTCGTTATGCAGTGAAATTGGGTCTATAATTGATGTATAAAGATATGATTGACTCTCCTTGGTAACGGTGATATAATCTGATAAAAATGTCAATAAAGCACAAATATCACGCTCGCCATGAGACAATTTTTTAAACAACCTATTTATATGTTAGAGTGTAAAACTGCTGAATGAATCTAACGAGAACCAGTTTGTTTGTTTCATCGGGTTTAACGACGTTTCTCAACGAGAATTTCAGTTATATGAACGGCGGCCGGTTCACCTAACCAGTTATTCCTGGACTGAATTCTAACCAGTACTAACTTACCCTTCCCCAAGGAGCCGGCAACTTCTCCACATGTGTAGGAGAATCGACATTTTTTGTCAGATTTTCATGGAAGGGTATGACCTGCCGCGACCGGAAACGGGAATCGAACCCGGATCGCCGGATTACAAGTCCAGCGCACTAACCACTGGACCACGGCCGCGACTAATGAGAACCAGTACTAGCTTAGAAGTTACACATCAGTTAAATATGTTACTACTCTTTTATTACAAAGTGGAACCCCTTAACTACCAACCTCTCTGTGGCAACCATACTACCAATATAACCTCCCTAGAGGAACAACTAGAGGAACAAGCCTCTCAACAACAGTTGAAATTTGCCTCTCGTGAAGGGTGTCAACGACTGCATCATTCGTATAATGCAGATTCAGGATTAAATGCGATCTCAGTAATAGCAGACATTTCTATCACTGTGATGCTTACACAAGTGGTAATGAATATCATATTAAATTATTTAATGTTTTCTGCATTCGCTGGTTTAGCTCACTTGAACCGGCGGCGAAAGAGAACTATTTTGGTCGGTTTTGACGTCGTCGAATGTCATTCTCTGTACCGAATCTTCTATACAACAACTTGCAATATTCGACAATTGTCATGGAAATGAATTTTGCGTGTTATTACCAAATTCCCCTTAAAGTACGCCTCTTCACACTGCATACGCCATACTATGTCCCTACCATAATAAACCTAACTCTAAAAAGGAAGAAGTGTTGAGAAATGAAATATTTAGAAAATGATATTTTGCTTGTTTGCATTATTTTATGATTTTAAGGAATACATGTTACGCCTGGTTAGCTTAGGTGGTAGAGCACCCGAATGCCAGCATTGAGGTCCGTAGATTCGAACACCAGACGAGGTGTGGTTCTCCTAGATAAGTTGATCCAAATTTAATGCTCCCCCTTGGATTCTAGTGGAGAAGCTGTCAGTTGCTTGCTGTTGAACACATTAGTACTAGCAGAAGGTAAGGTCAACTGAGTACCGTGCATAACTGAAATACATTCTCGTCAGCTCTCGGGTATTTCCGTACCACTTCGTTACTCTAATAACACCCTCTAGTGTATGTAAGGCGGAGCACTATGTGGCAAAACTCAACAGTTTGTGCGGTCAAGAAATAGTTCTCGTAAAAAGATTTATAATTTCAATAACTTCGATAAATTAACGTAAGAGATGGATTATCGTTGTCATTTCTAGTTAAAAACTCACATATTTCAGTCTTCATATAGCTTAAAGATTAGATTCATCAGCACTCCAGCGTCCACGCCGCCATCTTGTTTTCATGATATTCGAATGGTATTTCCGAAAGTAGTGCCTAACGAACATCCAAGGCACTTGACGTAGTTGGCCGAGGTTTTCCGATTGAACTGAAATAGTGTTAATAAAGTGAAAAGAACTCCCAATACTACACAAGTAGTCTCTTGCAAAGTCTTATTTCTAACAAACGCAGAACTAGTTCCCCCTTGACGTTTGCTTGCTTCGAGTTTCTTTCCATTTTCGACGAATTTGAAATAATTGGTTTATTTGTCATATCGTTTGTTTTGTTTATTCTTGCGGGATTTGAGTAAAGAGAATGTGTTTCTAGTATTATATTAGATGTGGACATAGATGCCTTAAATGAATAGATTGGACGTCACACGAGTATCATCAACGCTCGTTTCGGAATCAGTTTGAAGTTCTCACTGGTTGGTCGGTTTAGCGTAAATAAGACAAATCTATGGTGTAGATATGAAGTATCTGAAAACATTTTAAGACAAGTAATGAGGCATGAAGACATATTAAGATGCATGCACTATTCCTCTACTGATGTAGATTATTTGAGAATACCGTTACTGTGTACACTCTTTCTATTGGTCCATAGTTTGTAAAACATGTTTTCACAATTTCTTTACAATCTTTCTCAAGTAAAAAAGCGGACTACATGTAAAGTGCTGTTAAATTGACCGCGAACAGGTGTATGAACTTTCAGGACCGATCCATGAAAGAAATGTTCTCGTGCGTGAAGCTATAACTGCTGTTTGGATTACTTTCTATTTAAACACAACCGTGGCCTTTTCTCTGTCAAGCGTTCGGACAATCACGAACATTTCAATACACCTATTTGGAAATGTAATGGTCCAGGTAATATATTCATACGTTCGCGGTTAATAAAACCGCACTATACATACGTGAAAATAAACAGAATTTGGGTGAGTCAAAACTAGACTTAGAGTGCTTAATGTGTCTTTTAGATAAAAATTAATATGTAATGATGAAAATAAAAGATTATGGTCCTCTTTCAGAATAGAAGATACACTGTAGTAACGTTATCCATACACTTGTTTATGCTATCCTAGGTGTTGGGGTTTATGACACGGATCTTATAATTATGATTTTAATTATCAATGTATCATGTTCTCCTTTACCGAAATAAATATTGTTATAATAATTATAATTACTCGTTAAATGAAACACGCAGCAAGTTAACATTAAACGGAAGCGTCCTGCTATTTGCGCGGGAAACATGATCATTTGAACATTGGATACCGGTATTATACACGGAGTTTTGTACTGTTTTGTATATTGTTTTGTTATGGGTTTTTTAAAGTGTTTAGTTAAGCATAATTACTCAAGCAATTAGTCAATACTGTCACTAACTGATTGTTTTTCTGACGCAATTATCTAATAATTGATTGAAACAAGTCTATTTTTAACAATTCAATTAACTCTCGGTGGCAGAACTATAAGTTTATTTAGTTTTCTTGTCTGAGCATAAGTGTATGACATTTAGACAGATTGTATTGAAGCAGAACTTGTTGGATTTTAGAATTGTCTTGTTGGTCGATCAATTAGGGCACATGATGGTCGCGAAAATATATCACTTTTATATTTCGAGTTTTTACAAACATCATTAACAGTCAGAACAGATATATTTAACAATGATAATGTGAACAGGAAAAGATGGTATTCGTAGGGACTGTCCACAACTGCCACCACTTACCCACTTTTGGATTACTATATTGTATAGTTTTTGTGGTGATTATTTTATAAGATTACCGTCTGTGTGAACTATGTTTTATCTTTCAATCATTCGTTATCGTACAACAGAGTAGTAATTGTTCTGTCATTGATGATAGTAGTTTTATCAAATGATTTACTTCATGTCTGTACTTTGTTTGGTTATAATAAATCATTTGTCCTTAGCTTGGATGTAATAAGGAAAAATATCCACATCACCGGCCGATGAACAGATGTTTGCGTTGTGCGCATATCTTTCGGTACGTACCCCAGTATAACTGAGGAGTAAACTGAACGAACCAAGTTTCGTATACATCCTACGAAAAAACATCAACGACTACATGGAATTTCGGCCACAAGAACGTATTAATTAAGCAACATAACAAGATCACTTGCAACATTCATTATGTATAGGATGGAAAATAGGCAGTCTTTAAGGCATATGCCTGGAAGTTCTATCGTCTTACTGGTTTACGTTTTATCAAATAAATAAATAAAATATTACTCCTGTCCTGTCCCGTAAATTTCTTCTACGCATTCGTCTTCTTTAACAGCTTTATTTCGTGAATGAACATATACACCAAATACCATATACCATATACCATATACCATATACCATATACCATATACCATAAACCATAAACCATATACCATATACCATATACCATATACCATATACCATATACCATATACCATATACCATATACCATATACCATATACCATATACCATATACCATATACCATATACCATATACCATATACCATATACCATATACCATATACCATATACCATATACCATATACCATATACCATATACCATATACCATATACCATATACCATATACCATATACCATATACCATATACCATATACCATATACCATATACCATAAACCATAAACCATATACCATATACCATATACCATATACCATATACCATATACCATATACCATATATATAATGTACCCAAATGTCAACACATAAGTTTAATGTACTTAAATAACACAGATACATAGATTATTGACAGTTAATCTTGTATTGTAAGTATTGTACTGCTTATCTAAACAAACATCTAGGATACTTGCTCACCTAAGCACGACGTGTTCATATTGAGCTTTTAGAATTGGTGGATGTTCGTCTTCCGCCCGTTGTCCACAATTAATTTGTTAACAGTAAAGCATCTACATTTCTGAGGAGTCTTTAATCCAAATTGAACAATTTTCAATAAATGTTGAGATGGACAAAATATCTCGGCTTAGTGCGATTATTGGCCGCTGGTTACTTGTTGGTCAAGATTTATTTTTACATTGATTACTCATTTACATTTTGCTCTTGCATATTCATTTTGTCATATGACATTATCGTGTTAAACAGCCAAATCAGACGAGGTACTCATGAGTTACGTACCCTTGTTATCTCACAATGGTGTATTTTCTCATTTTTAACACTCTACCTACTGAATATTTTCACATTGCCTAATCGTATTTAGAGAAAATGTTAATTCCCATTACAACTTGAGGTCATGTTGTATCATGAACCAGATAAGACCGATTAAGCCAGGATTATGTGCCATTGCAAAGGATGCTCTACCTCCACTCTTAAGACATTTCTTCACGTCTCCTAGTCATATTTTGAATGTGTATGCCTATGTGATATGCGTCACGTGATATGTGATGTATGTCATGTGATCTGTGTAATGTGATCTGTGTCATGTGATCGATGTTATGTGATCTGTGTAAAGTGATATGCGTCAAGCGACATGTGATGTATGCCATGTGATCTGTGTAATGTGATCTGTGTCATGTGATCGATGTTATGTGATCTGTGTAATGTGATATGTCCATTATATGCAATTGCGACTCAGGTTAGCGCTGTTGGGCCATCATGATTCTCTTGTTTCATTTACGATAAATTTGCAGTAATATTAACTTTTGCCCAGATATGTCCGGCGATAACGCCTACTCAAACAAATACACAGATATTCGGTGCTGTTTCATTTGCAAAAACAGCGTGTTATAATGGTGTGTTTCAGAATGTTATATTTCGTATGCAGTATAATAATTGAGAGGTTCCTGATGTTATTTGTTTTGTTCTGAGTGGTAATATTATATTTATGAACTTGTCCTAATGGCATTGTCACGATCAGTTGGATGCAGGAAATATATTTATTGACTGCAATGCTTTTACAACGAGAATTTGTGCTGGATTTGGGTTGAGCGTGAATCAAATTTAAAAATAAGTTAAACGTGTAACACTGGCTGCATTGTATAAGAATCTTATTATTTACAGTAGATAATAGTCGGCATTTACTAAGTTTGAAAGGGATAACATACACTTCAGGAAGTTTTAGCTTTGTGAAAGAAAATTTCTTTATTTACTCGAAGATCCATTCATACAAAACGACACTTTCGACCGACATCGCTAGCAATTTAGTCTATGCAAATGCTGATATATAATGGTTCTAACAATGCAGTCACTAATAAGAATTATGTGTGTTGCGTAGCTGACTGACAGGTGTCGTGCTTGTGACTGAAGGACTTGCCTTGCGATTGGCTGGTACCTGGTTTGCTGGTGTCTTCCTCAACAAGTGGCTTGCCGGTGAATAGCTGGTACCTAGCCGGGTGGTGTTTTGCTCAACAAGTGGCTTACCGGTGAAGAGCTGGTAGCTGGCTGGATGGTGCCTTGCTCAACAAGTGGCTTACCGGTGAATAGCTGGTAGCTGGCTGGATGGTGTCTTGCTCAACAAGTGGCTTACCGGTGAATAGCTGGTAGCTGGCTGGATGGTGTCTTGCTCAAGAAATGGCTTACCGGTGAATAACTGGTAGCTGGCTGGATGGTGTTTTGCTCAACAAGTGGCTTACCGGTGAATAGCTGGTAGCTGGCTGGATGGTGCCTTGCTCAACAAGTGGCTTACTGGTGAATAGCTGTTACCTTACTGGATGGTGTCTTGCTCAACAAGTGGCTTACCGGTGAATAGCTGGTAGCTGGCTGGATGGTGTCTTGCTCAACAAGTGGCTTACCGGTGAATAACTGGTAGCTGGCTGGATGGTGTTTTGCTCAACAAGTGGCTTACTGGTGAATAGCTGGTAGCTGGCTAGATGGTGCCTTGCTCAACAAGTGGCTTACCGGTGAATAGCTGGTAGCTGGCTAGATGGTGTCTTGCTCAACAAGCGGTTTACCGGTGAATAGCTGGTAGCTGGCTAGATGGTGCCTTGCTCAACAAGTGGCTTACTGGTGAATAGCTGTTACCTTACTGGATGGTGTCTTGCTCAACAAGTGGCTTACCGGTGAATAGCTGGTACCTGACTGGATGGTGTCTTGCTCAACAAGTGGCTTACCGGTGAATAGCTGGTAGCTGGCTGGATGGTGTCTTGCTCAACAAGTGGCTTACCGGTGAATAACTGGTAGCTGGCTGGATGGTGTCTTGCTCAACAAGTGGCTTACCGGTGAATAACTGGTAGCTGGCTGGATGGTGTTTTGCTCAACAAGTGGCTTACCGGTGAATAGCTGGTAGCTGGCTGGATGGTGCCTTGCTCAACAAGTGGCTTACTGGTGAATAGCTGGCACCTGACTGGATGGTGTCTTGCTCAAGAAATGGCTTACCGGTGAATAACTGGTAGCTGGCTGGATGGTGTCTTGCTCAAGAAATGGCTTACCGGTGAATAACTGGTAGCTGGCTGGATGGTGTCTTGTTCAAGAAATGGCTTACCGGTGAATAGCTGGTAGCTGGCTGGATGGTGTCTTGCTCAAGAAATGGCTTACCGGTGAATAACTGGTAGCTGGCTGGATGGTGTCTTGCTCAAGAAATGGCTTACCGGTGAATAGCTGGTACCTGACTGGATGGTGTCTTGCTCAACAAGTGGCTTGCCGGTGAATAGCTGGTAGCTGGCTAGATGGTGTCTTGCTTAACAAGTGGCTTACCCGTGAATAGCTGGTACCTGACTGGATGGTGTCTTGCTCAACAAGTGGCTTGCCGGTGACTGTATATTGGCTGTAAGTTTGCTAGTGACTGACTGACTGTTAGCTGGCTTGCCTGTGGCTTGTTCGAACCAATGGCTTGCTGTCGACAGGCCGGTAACTGGCTGGTGACTTGCCCGAGCAAATGGTTTCTAGTGAATTGTTGGTAACTGACTGGCTGACTTGACTGGCTGACTGATGACCGAGTGTTGACTTGTTGGCTGATGGATTGCTGCACCATTCTGTGACCGTGTACACAGATAAAGTATTGAATATTTAATGTTGATGATAGTTTCGTGAGGATATCGAATAGTGTTATATATGACATAAATGTGTAGCGTATATCTCGGATTCAAAATGTAGTGTTCAATAACAATGAATTCTAACTTTAACGGCTTTTACTTCAATTCTGAAATATGACATCGATCTGGTGCCTAGCAACAAGGCCTATTGCTGTTATATGTTTAATTATAACTCTCTTTGATGTACGTGAATGTATGTGACACTGGGCATATAGCTAACGTGCTCGTTAACAATGTTCTATACGAGTAAACGACGCAAATTCACGATGTTTCACATGCACATGTGCAGTTACATGTTGTAAAGAGTAAGGATAGGACTAATTATGTGACAATATCAATGACAATAGTATTCAGACGATCTATGGTATTGACATAACAACTGATCTGAATGCTATCGAAAGGTTATACACAATTACTGGTACATGTCTATGTAAGTTGTGAACGACAAAGCCCACGCTAAAAGCTCAGTCGTTATAGAGCACTCGAATGCAAACGACGGATTGGGTTTGTATTAACTGACGCTAATACATCCAAAGTCACTTGTCATCCCCTACACCTCATTTATGAGGGGAGTTTGTCAGTAGCTTGTCAACAGACGCCGCACTGGGTGGTCACCTAGGAACTCAAATGGTCAACTGATCATCTAAATTAAAATACAGTAAAACCTCAATAATAAAACCACAATTGGGACCCTTGAAAACTAGTATTTAATTGAGGTTGTCTTAATATTGAGTTACAATAAAGAGTAAAACAGTAAAAATGGACTTGAAAATAGTGTTCTTAATTTCGAGGTGGTCTTATTATTGAGGCGGACTTCAAGTGAGCTTTTACTGTAATGTTGAAAAACGGCCAACGACTTCAACAAAACACAATGTGAATAACAACGAGCCAGAGAATCATATCATGCAGAGTTGTATCAAACATATATACGCATTCTCGACAGCTCTCGGGCATTTCCGTACCACTTCGTTACTCGGATAACACCCTCTAGTGTATGTAAGGCGGAGCACTATGTAGCAAAACTCAACATTTTGTGCGGTCAAGCAATAGTTCTCGTAAAACGAATTTATAATTTCAATAACTTCGATAAATTCAAGAAAGAGATGGATTATCGTTGTCATTTCTAGTTAAAAACTCATATATTTCAGTCTTCATATAGCTTCAATATTACATTCATCAGCACTCCAGCGTTCTTGCCGCCATCTTGTTTTCATGACATTCGAATAGTATTTCCCGAAGTAGTGCATAACGTACATCCGAGGCACTTGACGTAGCTGGCCGAGGATTTCCGAATGATATATACGAAGGATGTTTTAAAAACAACGTGGTCTGTTCGGTGAAATTCATTAGTTGTCAAAATGTTCTACAATAACATATTTTATATCGCAACATAATTGCTACATTTGTAAGCCGCGTTAGTCACATCTACAGCAATCAATAGCCGCTAATCGGCTGTAAATCAAGAGTTATTATACTGATAGTGGATCGCACATATGACGCTCTCCATGAGCTATTGGCGTAATAAAAGTAAATTAAAAGTAAACTGTTTAGTTATTATAATGTCACCTCTCATGAGCCACCTTTCTGAACACAATTACTTCCTGATTCCTATCATTTAATGCCACGCACTTAGCAGGTATGCAAAGAGTAATCATCATTTATCTAGCTGGTGGCTCACCAACCATTCGTATCGGAACGGATCTCTACTGGGATTCCAACTTCATATCTCCCGCTCCCAGGGTAGATGCATTGACCGTGGACCACTTCTGATTCCTGATAAACATGACTTTGACATCTAAAAATATTATCCATTACGTCTTATTTCTTTGTTGTTACATTGAACATATCTTTCAAATATATCTTGGTATCGGTCATAACCATACTGATGAATAATATGATTTATCGCAGTAATTTTATCTTCTGTCCCAGTATCAGAGACTGAATATGAGGATGTGTATACTTTATACAAACATTCTACACGAAATAAGTATTAGTGATATTGCTATTTTCCATTGATTCGTTGAACACTTTCATTTCAAAACAACGATCCATGTATTTACAATTCAATTTCGGTTTAGGCTTCTTACATGTATTTATAACCAGCTATTTACCTTAAGTAAGTGCTTTGATAACAATCCATGTACTGTACAGTTCACCATTTAGGCATATACAGGGATGCGTAGCGGTGGAGGGGTATAGTCACTGGCTCCAGGTCCATGGGTCGTAAGTTCGAGTCTTTCTGAGCGGAGTTTGATTACTAACTTCACAATCCCTGATTTAGACGATAGTACTGGTTAGGAACACTGGAAGCAGTCATTGAGAGTGATAAATATGCTATGTACAATTAGGAACTAGTTTCACAAACTGTGTAAGATAAATATGTTTAAACTAAACTGATACAAACATAAATACAGAATTGTTAAAATGTTACTAGTTCATGACGCAAGTCTTGTCATGTTCAGTGAAAAATGAATCCATAATTTGTATAGCAATAGAAATCAACATAATAACCGAATTTGCACACACTGGATTGCCTAACATTCGTTATGCGTTTGAAATGCATTGAATTTAACGGCATTTTTCAAGATTTATTTAGTTATATATAGCGGTCACTTGACCTAACCGGTTTTCATGGAAGCAACTATCATCCAATACCAACCATCCCTTCTGCATGCAGCCCACACAGTCTCCACACGAATTAGAGGTCAAGGACAAATGACTGTAGCCATATGTTACGGAATGACATTACGTGCCCCGCCCAGACCCGGACCTCTTGGCTGACAGCCCGGCGCTCTACTAACTGTACCTACCGGACGAGCGCTTTAACACGTAGATCGTACAAAATATTAATCAAATATTACAAAACATTATTATTCATAAATAATGACAAAATCGGATACAAGTTACATATATAGCAAAAGTTATCTGTAAAACAAATCCGACTCTGAAGCAAAGATTGTACCTTGTATCAAGGATGTCATTAAAAACAAGTTTTGCGTTACTATATATAATAAAATGTGCCGATGTCTCCGATTTTATGGGACTCCTGACAATGTATGAATGAAGTGTCCCCTACTGGGTTTGATTCTACCGGTATACATTCATACCGTGGTTGTAAAAGAGATAACAAATCATAGGAGTGGCAGTGTGGTAGATATAGTGCCGTACCCTTGGGCCATGCGTTCGAATCTCACAGAGCTCGTAGTCTCATATTGTTCTTTGTTCAACTGGTATACTGAAATGTTATATAATAGACTGTGCCGAATAGTCTAAATACATGAAATTGGCCATGTGTATTAATGAAACCTTAATTTTGTAATTTTCTCGCTGTTTTGAAGCGAAGATATACATACATCAATGTTCCTGTATGATGTCGAGATGTTCTGAATAAATCATTGCGATCTCCATTATCTGCATTGTTTGAAAATAAAATGTACGTGGGTAAAGTAGTATTTCATTTTACTGTTATTAGATAATCGATGAACACGTTTAAAATATCTGTTCTTGCATGGTAATTTGATGCTAATTGTTAACTTGCGTGACGGACTAAAATATACAGCGCTAAGATTTGTTTCTTGTGATTTTATTACATAATATAACAATATTCGAACCACAAGAAGATGTTCTGAATCGTAATAATGATAATTATGGTGTTTGTTTCGATAACTCGTCTTTGACATATACCCAAGAGTATTGTCATGTGATCATGATGTGTAGAACACTAAATTAATATTGACAATTGATAGGTGCGCCACGAGCCATATCATGATTGAAATGTAAATTTATGATTTCTGTCGATAGTTCTTGTAATTTGATTTATTCGTGAGTTCATGACGAATTGCGTGTCACCGTAAAATACTCCACATTCATTCCACATTTGGTTGGCATTGACTCTCTTAATTAGTCACCCGTCTGATAAGTTCAGTCGGTAGGCCAATCGGCTGCCCGTTTTGTAGTAGAAGGTTCGAACCCATGTGGAGGCGTATACGAGTATTCTTTGTGATAATATGTCTGAAGATGATACATCCGGGTTAGTCACTGACACCATCGGTTTGGTCAGGTGACCGCCATGCATAACTGAGATACTGTTTAAACGGTTACATATGCTCAATAAGGATATGTGTATCCATAATTAATTTGTTGTCTCCAGATACGTCGTGTTTGACCATGTAGCGATTTCCGTACATTGCCGACGAGCTTCCGTGACTTTCCGTGTGCGATATAAATATTTATCAAAGAATTGACGACGTCAAACTCAACAACAACAAAAAAGACTGACCATATTTTAAAACTACCATCACATAATGAGACGTCATCGATTTGTGTGCACATTTCGGGTGCATCGGCAGAAGAGTGTAAACAAGAGACTCGGTTAAACTAACCGGTTGACAAGATAAGAAATAATTGCTTTTTGCTTTGATGTTGAATCTTACGAAAGTGGATGGGACAATTTCAATACGTGAATAACTAAGTTTTAGGGCGTACTTAAATATGGGAATATTCTTGAAAATGCGTATGTTTCGAAACAAAAATGGAAAAACGACTCTAATTTGGACTTTAAGCTCCACCACAATTGGAAATGGTTAGTTACTTTTATACCTTCATCGTAATTGCACTAGCCTCACTTGTAAATACGTATGCGGAATGTTGTCGTTCTTAATCGTTCTTTCGTCTTTATCTCTCAAATCACTACAACAGTGCCTAAGATATAGACATGCGGGCGTTTAACTTTCATTATCATATACCAGTATGTTTTAAAACAACATGTCAGTAACTGGGGACAGTTTCTAACACGTCCCTGTCGGTGTTGTTGATTAGATTACCGCCATCATGCACTGAGTTCTCATCGTCAAATGAGAAACTGCACGAGTGATTTGAGCGCCAGATGCGTCCTAAATTGTATGGAAATGTCTGAAGAATGGATTATCTGAACATTAAAATAAGATTGGTTTGTTTCTCCTTGTTGCAAATGCAGCCAATTACAAGCTGCATGCATCTAATAATGAAAGTCACTTACGCATGTTGTGTTTCTCGATAATGCGAACAATGAGGCAATGTGCGTGCGTGTGTATGTGAGTGCTCAATACTAAGATAGTATTATTGATGATTATATGATTTTACACTGTCTAGACAACATGAGTACCAAACCTGATAGCGACAGAGCAAACGGTGAGGTACACTGGTTGCACTGTGGTTTGCAATCTTAAAATCAGCATTCTACCTAAACAGCGCAATCTCTGCTGAGCACAACCCTTTGTGAGAGGTCGCTCTTTACATGTGTATTGGAGAAATCCCCTGAAATGCATTGATGAGCTTTCTGCCATAAAATGTTGACTTCATTTTTTTAGTATTTCATCCAAGTGAAAGTTTTTCAAAAACAAATACTTGATGAGAATATTTCATTAAACTCTGAGCTTATCAAAAAGTTTCATCGACTCAACTGTATTGCGACAAAGCCGTCATCTGCATCATCTGCATTAACTAGAATTCATTTTTGTTCGCGTAAAACAATCTCAATTCTATGTATACATGTAGCCGGATTTCATATTAAATGTTTATGTGTAACATCGTCAATTGAAAGCATTGGGTCACCGGGGACTTCTCTTCAAAGAGATTCTAGATCATTTTCATCACGGGATATATATATGTTAGTGAACATTTTGATTAAGTTCAGTTTTAATATGATAATGAGATACTGTATATCGAGGGCTCAACGCAACACTGTCGTAATTCCTATATAAATACATAGGAGTTACGACAGTGTTGCGTTGGGCCCTCGATATATCCCCCATGCCATGTGCTAGATGAAGTATTGATAGGATTAATAAATCTTTGTTCTAAATCTAAACATTTCGTGTTAGTTTCACATTAAGCGACATCATGATTTTCTGTTATTCTTATATTTAATAACTTCGTTTTTTACTGATCAGCTTTGCCATAATTGTTATTACCGGTATATTATCTATTGAGGCATCTTTGGTGAGAGGTAGAGAGCCAGACTCTGGTTCCGGTTGTTGAGGCTTTAACCGCGACTTTTTCACAGTCCCATAATGCTTTGCGAGTAGCAATTAGAAACCAAGGAAGTATTCTTCGCTGATGATTTGTGTGAGTTCCAATAACTTCATTCACAATCGATGTAAATCAAATACATCTTAAACAATTATCTGAAATGTCCACATGAACTACACTTTGCACGTATATTTTGGTTATATTTGCTGCGCAACTGACAAATGAAAGCACACATGAAAGATTATGTCGTATAGATAAATGTATTTAAGCAATTCATGTTTATCTCCCTTTGTCAATATATTCAACTGCCGTAGATCAAACATCCTTACCTAATCTATAGATCTATATGCACTACTTACTTAGGTATTTATCCCGCTAAGGGACTGGTTCTTAAATACACCGATTTAGTTTCAATCATGCTCGAGGAAAATTAATATGCGCATTTATAATATTGAAAACTTTAGTAGTTCGATGAGTAGTTTGGACAACTTAGTACAACGACGTGAATTCAATATGAAATAATGACGGTTCCTTCCTTAACTATTATTTCCAAACACAAACAGCGACCCCACACGCCACTGCAGCACCCCCGCCATTTTGTTTTTTTAATAGTTTAACACTTTATTGTTTAAATTATCTAAGTGTATTCCACTATCAAAAAGCGCTATCCAAGAAAAAGTAATGGTTTATATGGTCTGCAGATATTGAAAATAAACTATCTGTACCATTTAACCTGTACCATATACAGTCAAACCTGTCTGTAAAGACTACCTATGGGAACAGCAAAAACGCGGTCTTTGTTTACAGGTTATTAACAGATTAAATATCATTGAAAATGGTTTGATGGGAGATAAAATGGGTGGTCTTTGCAGACAGGTTTTGCAATAGTGGTCTTTGTTCGCAGGTGGTCTTTAACACAGGTTTGACTGTATAGTATGATCACCCCGTACCATTCAGATACGTTGAACGCAATTTTGACTTGATTGTTTGTACTTAAATCTATAGAGCCGGACTTTATATCAAAATTGTATGTGTAACATCGTCACTGATTGAAAGCAGTGGATCCCTGTGGACTTCTCCGCAAAGCTTTAAATTAAGTTTGTCTTCTTTTTTTCCTTAGTATGTACTTGGATCGAATACAATTCATTGTGAACAATTGAAAATGGGAATGGCTGGCCTCAAATTTATCTAGAGTAAAAAAACGTGGAACTTATTGGCGGACTTCCGAATTCAGCCTTCTTTGAATATTATTATAAATTTTAAATTCAGATCATATCTTACACATTTACAGGTTTCAGCGTATAGATTAGAAGTTGAGTCTGAAAAAAACCCCTGTGACAGTACTTTTAATTTAAGATTAATATGTGTACTCTTTTTTTTAAAGGCTGTTTATGATATTTTTCCAAAGAAAAAGATGATTTTCATTTGGTGTTATTTACATGTATATGTGTTTTTCTTACACAACAATATTGCAGATTCAATATTTACAAAATTCAGTTTGTGTTATTACGTCACTTTTGTTTTATTTTTTTACAATTGTATATTGATCGCTCTATACATTTCGACGGTGGTAAGTTGTGAATCTACAAAAAATGTCGTAAGTGGCAGAAGAACGCTGTTGGAATGTTGAATTACAATGAAACTTCAATAATAAGACCACAATCGGTTCCGAAGAAAGTAGCTATTGGTGGTGATGAGGTCTGATTTTCGAGTCATAGGTAGAAGAAAAATATCTGGTCCATGAATTTACGGTCTTATTAATAAGGTGGTATTAATATCATGAAGGGCTTTACATGAGTTTATACCGTATGAATCTCTGACTTATAAATTGAATTATATATATTCGAATAACCGTTATTAAAATAAAAAAGTTTGATGTGAAGACATTTTCTAAATGACCAAGACATCTGAATACATTTATCTTCGATTTTAGTTATACAAGACATGATTTCAAACCTGGTCTATCTCCACTATCGTCCGTCCCTGCTCGTTATCAGTTGCTTCAAACTTTTCTGGAACTAACGGGCAAATCTTGATCAAATTTGGTTTGATCCTTGTCTATCATTATTATATATGCTACCATTCTGAAACACTCCAACAATCTTTACTCTCAAACCAACGACGAGAAGTCGAAATGATTCGGTATAAATAGTAATTGAGTGATCTATCCACCAAATTTGATAAATGTATTCGATCTGTCGAAACATGTCCGTACAAGGTATTGTTTCCTTTCCTAACACACACATGCATGTTCAGTATAACTCAGGTCAGAATATTTAGGATAGTCTAGTAAGGAATAATTTATTTGAATCGTTTGCATGTCTTTTTTAAAGAACAGACATTATCAGCTTTTTCGGCACAGCCGTACTAACAAGACTTTGCTATTTGCATATCAGTGTTGTGTAAACCAATCAAAATTTACGTTAACCACTAAACCAAATTCTCTTCAACCGAGCAACGTGTGTAACCTTGACGCGGATTGGTTAACCTTTCGATAAGTTGTACGCTACCTTACGTGATTCACTGAATTTCGATGAATTACCGAAATCTCTTTTGGATATGGAATGACCATCAATCGTAACATCTCGGCAATTTTTTATGTTGCACAACAAATCTTAAAATTGCGCCGACCATCTTTTTTCAATATATTTCTTGTCGTATTAACCTTATTTTAATAAGTTTAACATGAACTGGGCTACTAAAGCAACTTGCTTCTTATATATTACTATTGTATGTTATCAAACAAACCTGCTGTGTCGATCTTGACGATTAATACGAAAGATAAATTGAAATCGCACATGTTTGGTGTACAGATATATCTGTAGCTCTACGAGTGTATGGGTAGGAATTACCTTCGATTTAACAATTTGAAGGATATACTTGCTTGCATGTTCGGTGATTTTGCACATGGTTCCCTAGGGGTATTGTGTTTGAATTCGGATTGATAACATTAGCTATACCATCGTCAGTAAAATTGTAAAAGAGAGCATACGCCTCACCTTGGGTTTACAACCTTCTGATTAGCTGAGCTCGGCCAGTGAACCTAGATTTTGTGACAAAACTTAAATTTTCACCTATTGTTGATTATGTAAACAATGAACCATAATCAAATATGGCGCATCAAAGAATCATACCAATAGTTTCAGAATTAATGAATGATGTTAGCCATTTAAGGGGAATAAACGCAATACTCGCTGGCAGTTATGTCCTGCAAGAGTTACATCTGTTTATTCTCTCGCTGTCGTCAACACTGGTATTGATTATTGGTGAAAACATCAGGTTTTGTGACACGCTATATCCTAGCTTGTAAAGATTTCCACGAGGAGTACAGCATACCGCATCAATTTATGATATCAGTACAAAGTGATTTTTAAGCACAAGGAAATCCTTGATATGAATGCGTGCGGTAAGGTTCATAGCCACTTACAACCTCTCACCGTTTTTATTCCTGTCATTTTAAAACGATCCCATCTATCTCAGTATAGCATGCTTGATGTCGGCGAGAATCGATATTGATTGTCGGCGTAGTCACAGTAAAACTTGGTGTAAACCACGTTAATAACATTGAAGGGAAATGGAGTCTGTTTTGAGCGCGTTATCGATCGAGATGCGTGATTAATTTAATTCTGTCTCTCTGTTGGTACAAATACGTCTGCTCACATTGTCTTCTGCTGTATTTCAGGAAGAGGAGTCCATGGCACAAGGGCCTGGTCGACTAAATTCCGGCAGGCAACGACACGATACTCAGCAGACGACAAGAACAACCAAACGATCGCTAAGCGCGGAAAGCAGACCGTACCAATATTCGGCGTACATATCACAACGCGCGCAGTCATCGACTGGGGAGCATGTAGCAGACGACTCACTGCTAAGACGACCAGGTAGCGGGGAAGAATTCCATTCTAATTATGGTGCTAAAAATAGGACTTCCAATAGAAACGGTGCACCGGAAATGGGCATAAAAACCATAGAAATGGAAAATTCGTCAGTAATACAAACTGTGGAGATATTTAAACGACCTGGTCAAACTCTTGGATTTTACATTCGCGAGGGAAATGGACAAGACCGTCAGGAAGGTGTGTTCATTTCTCGAATTCAAGCGGGCACGGTCGCCGAAAGTAATGGACTATTGCACATTGGGGATGAGATTATGTCCGTGAATAGTGTGGAGGTGGGTAAAATGTCTTTAGATGATGTTGTAATACTAATGTCAATACCTAGGAAATTAATTCTTAAAATCAGATCTAAGAAGAACTGTACAAAGAAAAACGCGTCATGTCCATCATTAGCTATCGTCGAAAAAGAGGAACCACCAGTGGTAGTGTTAAAGAAAGGTCATGTTCGAGCGAATTCGGACACTCAGTTAGAAATGACCGAGAAGATACCAAATATGTTTGAACCATCTCCGCATATAGATTCTGAATATTATGGGAAGCGTTTACACCGGCAAGAACGTTCTACCTCTCAGTACGCTAGTATTTTTATATCACCACACAAAGCAGAGGCTAAACTTCTAACAGGAGATGATAATAATAGTGAGAATTCTAGTGAAGGTTCATTACCACGGAGCATAGATTCAGGGAGCAGGGATAGGGATCACTATGCGGGACATCGCGGTTACACTACCTCGATGTTACCCTCTGATGATCCTTATGGCTACCTCGCACCTAATTCATTACCTACGTACTCTCTGCCACCGAGTGATTCAATGGAGCGTGAATATAATAAAATGTTTCATAAAGAACCAAAATACAGTATTCCAAGTCATCAAAGATCGCCTTCTAAAGCAAACACTTTATCACATACATCTAATAAGACTAAATACTATAGTTATGATAGTGATAGGGGAGCCTATAGTGACACTTATCAACCATTGTCTGAATGTGGGTATGGGTATCGTGGTTATACCGAGGGTTCAAGGCGTTACGTTGGAGGTTTCAGGGAGATGATACATTCCAAGGCAAAATATGGAAGCAAAACGCCTCGGCCTAGGTCTCCTGAATGTTACAATTCAGATTCAGAGGTTTTGTACACAAGCCCAAGTGGGGCGGTCCTCGCCGCCGACAGCCGAGGTTTTGCGTCGGATTATGAAACGTATGCTGGTGCCATGAGCGATGAAGACCCCGTGTATGCAATCCCAAAGCCGATCTCATCAAGTAGTAGCACGGAACTTCAGATGTTGCTGAGGAAATTTAACACCTTGTCTCACGAATTGCAACAAGAACAAACTCGTCTACAGCAACAGTTGTCTGCCAGAGATAAACCATCAGGTAAGATTACTATTTGTCTAACTTGCTCCGTTTCTTTGCAGAAGCGCTATATCTTCCACTACTGAACGTGTAACATATTTTCTCAACTTAACATGGCTTGTCCAATGCCATGTTACTTTACTCGAACAACCAATATTGGCCGATTGTTGTTTAAGACACCACTGTATGGTTATTTGTATTACGGGGTTTATGATACTTTCTTCTTCCTATTGTTGTCCATTCTTTTAGTGTTAATCAAACGAATAAAATAATGCTCATGCACCAAATGCTTGTCACGTGATGCGTTCGGATCGGTGTCATTTTAATGACTAATCATGACGCATAATTGCTCTGCTATCATCACCTCAGTGGACAAATATAGAGACGGGAAATATCTCAATTTATGTTATCGATTACACAGAGCATTTTCATGTATAGAGTAACGTTGGAAAAAGGGGATGGTTTGAAATGCAATCCTTAACAGTGTTCTTACGACATAAAATCTGACAACAGACAATTCAGAGTTTATATAACTGTGATGATAATATGCGATGAATAAATATATGTTTTATTTCCAATATTATTACTCGTGAACGCTTAAGTGCAATAATCAATTTATAGACTTGTCTGGCTAGTAATATCTCGCTTATGTTGTGATTTAACCTGACAAGGTTAAACATTTATTTATATCCATTGCTGTTTCATTTGCAAGGTCAAACTCTATTACATACTTTAACAGTTCGCTTACATATCATTTCCCATCCTTAAGCTCTTCATTTTCATCGTTTATATTTGATTCATTAACAAATATTTCCTGAACATGGGAAAAACGACTTAGCGTTTATTTACATATTAAGTATTGACACTTATAGCATATCGTGTTCTCGGTAAAATGGATAAAGAAAATGAGCAAGAAGTGCACCAGCATAGCTACCTTAACATCACAAGGAGGCATGCACATATATACACACAGGTACACAATGGCAAAATGCACACAAGACACAAACATAAATGCTGAGTGAAAGAAAATAGGAACACCGATTTGGAATGGCCAGTGGCTAAACATCACCGGGTGTTTAAACCTGGTTCAAGGGCGCACCTAACCGCATACTTATCCTACCATCACCCAAATAAAACAAACAGAGAAAATAATGAAATATCACTGGTGCACCCAACCACATTTATCTTACCATCACCCATATAAGCCGACAGAGAAAAAAAGGACATATCACTGGTGCACCCAACCACATTTATCTTACCATCACCCATATAAACCGACAGAGAAAAAAAGGACATATCACTGGTGCACCCAACCACATTTATCTTACCATCACCCATATAAGCCGACAGAGAAAAAAAGGACATATCACTGGTGCACCCAACCACATTTATCTTACCATCACCCATATAAGCCGACAGAGAAAAAAAGGACATATCACTGGTGCACCCAACCACATTTATCTTACCATCACCCATATAAACCGACAGAGAAAAAAAGGAAATATCACTGGTGCTCACAACCACACTTATCTTACCATCACCCAAATACACCGACAGAGAAAATAAGGAAATATCACTGGTACACCCAACCACACTTATCTTACCATCACCCAAATAAAACAAACGGAGAAAGTAAGGAAATATCACTTGTACACCCAACCACATTTATCTTATCATCAACTAAATAAAACAAACAGAGAAAATAAGGAAATATCACTGGTACACCCAACCACACTTATCTTACCATCACCCAAATAAAACAAACGGAGAAAATAAGGAAATATCACTTGTACACCCAACCACATTTATCTTATCATCAACTAAATAAAACAAACAGAGAAAATAAGGAAATATCACTGGTACACCCAACCACATTTATCTTATCATCAACTAAATAAAACAAACAGAGAAAATAAGGAAATATCACTGGTAAACCCAACCACACTTATCTTACCATCACCCAAATAAAACGAACAGAAGTAAAAATAAGGAAATATCACTGGTGCTCCCAACCACATTTATCTTACCATCACCCAAGTAAAACGAACAGAAGTAAAAATAAGGAAATATCACTGGTGCTCCCAACCACATTTATCTTGCCATCACCCAAATAAAACGAACAGAAGTAAAAATAAGGAAATATCACTGGTGCACCCAACCACATTTATCTTACCATCACCCAAATAAAACGAACAGAAGTAAAAATAAGGATATATCACCGGTAAGTTGCATAAACACCACTGTATGTTTAAACTCAACACATACATATTTCATGAACAGAATAAGACAACATCAGTTTGACTGTGTTTTCCAAGATATGATTTGTTTACACAGTGTAAGAATATGTGACAAGACAAATACAAATCGTTTTGTTGGTGTCCTAACTGACAAATAAGCAGTTTGTATATACTGCTAAATAAAAGGTCTTTGGTTGGAAGACTTATTCAGAATATTAACATTCGGAAGATATGAGTATCAACGTTTGCTAGAACATGTATATTGAAATATGTTACTCCATAGAAATCAGGCTTCATGTCAATTACATGCCGTGCTTAAGCGGTCTTTTTTAACAAACCTTAAAACATTGTTGATTTTAGCGCAATAGAATACAATAAATGAGTCATAAATGTCTCCTGTGAGCTATAAATACAATCGAATATTGGAATTTCATTTTATGTGGCATGTGTGTGGTATTAATTTATTTATGAGCCTGTTTTACTGATGGATGAATGATAGGAGGCAGTGATGTCACAAACCCAGTTATAGAAGTATTTATGGGTCAAGAGAAAGAATGGAAGTATTGAGAGAAGGCAAATGGCCTTTAGACTAACTTAATGTCATAGGGTGACTAAACTTGTTGAAATTAGCCATAAATAAGGATTGACGAATAGAAAAGCTGTTCCAAGTTCCCTGATAGCAGATCTTATTAAGTCGTCAAGCTAGTGGTTAGGACGAGATGTGAATATGATAATCATTTATACGTATACTTACTCATCTCATTAGTCATGTAGGACAGACACACCGAGGACAATCCACATTCAAAGCACTCGTAGTGTCAGGTTCACTAGTTTAAAACATGTGATTGAATAGTGTACATCATGTGGTCTTAAAGCACTGAAGTTTTATTGTCATTCTAACAAACCTACCTTTTGACTACATTCTTACTTTTCGGTTCCTCGCTTGATATACGTAAATCATTCCTATTTGTTTGATGGTCAACATATATCTAATATTTGGTTGTACAACAGGTATCAGGATATCGGGGTATCGGGAACATCTAGCAATACTTCTATATCATATTTACATTCAGTTTCTTGTGTTAAGTGATATGACAGAAAGGTGCATTGAAGTACAATAATTTAATAGATGTTCATTGTCCTGCTTTCATAAGAAGCATTCAGACACGTGATAAAACATCACAATTCAAGTATAAATAACAACTGCAATAGTTCTACTTCCATGCGTGACAATGTTACAAATATAGTTTGAGACACTGTCTTTGTGTGTAGCTATTTGTCTTAATTAATAGTAAATAGATGGTGATAATTAAGGAGTTTTTGTCATGCACTTTCTTATGTGTAAAAGAAATACACGTGAAACAAATAATAAATGATCTGTCCCTACCAAAGCAACCAACTGTGTATTCTACATTACTGTGATATGCATACCTATATACATAATCATCGAGGATATTGTTTTGACAACTAGCTGTTATGTCGTACACAGCCTGAATGCTGTTGATTTTAACCTCCAATGTTTTATGTTTCCCTTTCCCCTATGCAATTCTGTCACTTTATACAGTGTTCAGAGTGTTTCCTGCCCAATTTTGGCCTATTGTGGCCAGTTGTCTTGAATTGTCCTGTGAGCTTTTCCATCCACTAATTCCCCCCTCCCCCTCCTTTTACTGTCCACTTTGATTCTCTTAATTATTCCTTATGGTCTGTTTGGCCGTTCCTTGTGCCTCTGTTCCTTAATACTGCCGTCACACCGGACTGGCGTCCTTACCGCGTCCTAAACTGTCATATTTTGGAGAACGCCGATGGTCGCATTGAGAACGCCAATGATTTTTCTAAAATAAATCCAGATTTCGGTCAGCCGTCACACCGGAGTTCTGTGCTCTGCGATCTGTGTATGTACACGGCGTTCCCAACACGACCTTACCGCGTTCTTACTGCGTCCTTGGAGTTTCTATTGAGTTTACACGGCGTCACTGCGGCGTCCATACGGCGATCAGCGGCGACCCCACTGCGACCCCACTGCGTTCTTAGCGTTTCTATCCGCCCTGACATCGCGGTAAGGACGCCATAGACGTGATGGGGTCGTGATAAGAACCCCATAGACGTGGTAAGGACGCAGTAAGGTCGCCATTGGTTCCCCCGATCATTTTCTCCGCATTTACATGGCGACTCTACCACGTCTGTACTACGTTCCTTTGGCGTTGTTCGGGTTCCTACTGCGATGCTACGGCGACCATGGCGACCTCAGGGCGATCCCACGGCGTCCTGAGCCAGGACGCGCTCAGGACGCCGAACCTCGGCGTTTACTTTGAACATGTCCAAAGTAAACGCCGTCGCTCTGCGACCTTCGGCGTCCTTGGGGTCCCCACGGCGTCTTGATGCGTTCTCACCACGACCCTACGGCGTCCATGGCGTCCCTTCCACGTCCTGGGTCGCCGTAGGGACGCAGTAAGGACGCCAGTCCGGTGTGACGGCTGTATAATATGTGTACAGTTTGACCTCCTTAGGTGCGTTATGTTTTATGGATTGTTGTTTTTCCTGAGGTCTGCGTGGGGAGGTATTGTCTTGTGTATGTGGCGTTCCCCGTAGTTACGTATTCTCTCTGTTTTACAAAAGCTGGCCCTACTAGGACAAGGATATAAAACAACGGATGAATGGGTGCAGGATCGTTAGAATTGATTAGGTAGGCATATAATCTTGACAAAAATACGAACTGTTGACAGTGCAAAATAAGGTGACATCGTCCATACAAGCAGCTTGACAATACAAGTATCTAGGGTATGAATATACACGTGTACATTCGTTCTTATGCTGCATGACGACAGTATGACAATACAAGAAACTAGAGTACACATATGCACGTGTATATTCGTTATTTTGCTGCATGGCGTCAGCATGACAATACAAGGAAATGGGGTACACATATGCACGTGTATATGCGTTATTCTTTTACATGACGTCTGTATGAATATACAAGGAACTAGAGTACACATATGCACGTGTCTATGCGTTATTATTCTACATGACGTCAGCATGACAATACAAGGAACTAGAGTACACGTATGCATGGTGTATGTGCGTTATTCTTCTACATGACGTCAGCATGACAATACGAGGAGCTAGAGTACACATATGCACGGTGTATGTGCGTTATTCTTCTACATGGCGTCAGTATGACAATACAAGGAGCTAGAGTACACACATGCACGTGTATATGCGTTATTCTTCTATATAACGACAGCATGACTATGCATGTACACACTACACTCATGCTCGTGTACAGTATATTCGTTCATTTTATGCACATTATACACCAGTAAAAAACATTTGCAGCTAAAACCACCCAACGTCCTACCGTACAAAATATACCAAGTCGTTATCGACAGAACAGAATATTGCTAGTGAACGTCTGGCAGTAACAATTATCATCAATGTTTGTGACTTTCTAGAAAAAATAACTATTCAAAAATTGGTCCTGGAAAGTTTTAATTGGTAATTACACAGGCTGACTGGTACGTGAACGAAAACTGACAAACATAGTACCTCAACTGTCTACTCTTCTCTGTAAAGATGGAAAAGAAAATAACCATGAAATAAGCTGGTATTATCATGTACACATTGTCTTGTCCGATTTTTCTCTCGATCAGAGTTCGTGGCATGGAATTGAAGCAATGTATCCGTAGGGCAATCGTTAAGAGTTTTCCCCCAAAATCCGATTCCTTTTGTATCTTCGTGGATATTTGCTCTTAATTGGAGTTTTCTTTCTGTTTCTTTCTGTTTCTTTCTGTTTCTTTATTTAATTAAACTAGAATCTGAACTACTACCAGTAAGCTGTTAGAAAATACAAAGCATGTGTAAAGTACACAGTACTGTTGTTGTACCTGGGCTATGTCATAAAATGAGAAATTTATATTTGTGTAATCTCAGAAATTGATTGTTGAATTTGTTTAGTACAATGAATACATCGTTGAGCAGGAACATGATACCGCATACAAATATTATAGCTGTCTTAAAATCACATGGATACATGAAAACCTTAACATAAAACTATTTTACAGATAGAATACGGGTTTAAAGATCTAAACCCTTAGTAATTGCCGGCGAATGTTTTATGACTGTGTCCTTTGATTACTCCGTAATGGCAATAGCTAACGTTTTGTATTTTCCAACAATATGTGTATGTAATAAATATGCCTCAAGAAAGTTATGTCATGAAGTTAAATATGAGACAAATATATAAATCATATTAGAATCGCTCATTAATATATTTTATAGCAATATTTCGTGTTATACTTTTCTTGAAACTGTCATTAAGTAGCCATATATTGTAAGGTGCGTACCATATTACGATCATTTTGTTATTTTACTGTATCAGCTGGTATAGAAGCAAGTATCCTTGACATTCGATTGAACAAGTTGCACCGAAATCGTACGCTTATTAAGTACGATTCTTGTAACTAGATGAAGGGCAATACCTGCATGTATCAGAAGTTTTTCATTACCCAAGAACTATCTGTTTTCTACCATTGCTTGCAGTAATATGCTATAATTCAAGATCTGTTCGATCCTTACTGTAATATATTTCATTATATACATTTCTCACAAGCTTCAATAGCAGAACTGCACTCAAATAAGAAAACGCGTAGTTGACAAAAACGTCTGAATAGATCTTGTCGCCCACTTACTTTAAGTAAAATCACTTTTTTTCTAGGAAATAAATGTCACATGTTAGACTCTGTTTCCTGCATAACTACAATTTGTTCTTCAAATATTTTGGTATCACTAACAACAACAAAACTGCGATATTACTTTTTTGATGCATTTGTTAATTATGTCCATCTTGCTTGCGTTGCAAAGGCTTATAGCAAGGTATACATGTATGGAGTTTGACTATGGATACGTTTAAACTAAATTGTGCTGACTTGACCAAAAAAACAACAATCAGAGAAACGGAGAAAATACTTGTCATAATTATTACGACCAACTTTCATACGCGTACGTGTAGCATGGACAACTTCAAATTGAACCGACCTTTCGTTAACAGTGATGTGCTAGTCAATGACATTTCCTTGGTCGCTCTTTCGCCGTCTCTCAGCGGTCCGAATTATCATTTAATAGATATCTATTTAGAACAACATTTCTGAAAGTCCCCGGTTCGATTGGATAATTATTTCCTAATCAATGCATAACTCGGTTCTCCGGGGACCTCTGGTTACAGTTTACAACTAGTAGATCAATGGTGTACGATTGTTTAGCGGGGAAAATGACTCATTCTCATAGAAGACAGAGCAGTCATCGATCGAGCCGAGGCGGTAAGACAGTATCGACACCGTTTATTTCTCACCAATTGTTACTTTCATTAATCTGCGAAAATATGATATAATATGATGTTTTCATCTGTTACCTTAGAGGAAATGGGCGACAATTGGAAGTTATTACATTCTTGGCAATATTGCATGTTTTGTGTCTATTTTGTTGCGAAATGTTTGTTTTGGGGAGTCTAGTAAGATTTATTGGTTTCTGTCGATGGTAACAGACTTGTTCCCAGCGTAGATATGGCAGTTTTTGACGTGGAGGTGGCTAGCTATGAAAGAACAAATGTAAATGATGTTATATATGGGAAGCCGTTAGGGTCAAGCCTTTGTTTTATTTAAAACCTTGGCTTGAATTTGAATTTACAACCGGCTTGACATGCTTGCGATTTCAATTAAAAGTTATTTAAGTATTACAGTCCTTACCATTATTAAATAAAAATATAAGTAATAGCATTATTCTTTAATTGGTGGTTTTTGATTTAATCCACAACACAACAACAATCCTAGTTTAGCTGTCTGTTAATCTCTCATTATTCAAATTTGATGTAACCCAAAATACAGACATTTCTTTAACTTAATTAATGTTTTATCTTTAAACAGTTGTAACGGTATGAAAATCTTAACATTTTCAGACTCTGCTTTGTGGTTGTAGATGTGAATTGTAAAGAAATTAGATAATTTCACTGCTGTTGGTAAGAAAAAATACTAAATAAAAGTACTGCTATATTCTTCTATTACACTGACCAAAGTATTGAATTGAATAGTTATCAAAAGCATCATTATTGACCATTTACAGGGACAAATTGCGTCCACTATGACATAAACTTATATGACAATGGTACAATATGTGGTGACCAGACTGTTTCCTATTTGACGTATCTACTTTTATTTGGTTATCCGAAAGAGTCATCCATTTTGCCTCGCAGACATGTACTTTACATGGATGTAACGTTTTAATGGCTGTGCGATGATATTTTATATGAGCTTGAACCTTGATATAATATTAACATTACTATTAAACACTACTCCTACATTAACATTCGATACTTTTGCAGTATGGAAAACTGATAGTTTAGCTGCGCTCGCCTTGTTGGTCTGTCGATCATCTGAGTATATGAACTGTTAGCTGAAGTTCATGTACTCGTGTAAATCCTACAAAGTTTGTCCATTTGTATCTTAAATGCCATGTTGAGATTTTTTGCTTAAGTTTTTACCTCATTATAGAATGTTATGAGTTTATACAAGGTTAATATTACGAAAAAAATGCTTAGTATTACAGTTATATCATTATTATCAGCTTTCATATTTAAATAACATCCGTGTGTTTTATGAGTAAAAAAGTCAACCTAAACGTAGGAGGGAATTTTAATATCATAAAAACCTGTGATAGATTATGTAAGCGTCTCTGTGTTAGAAATATAATATAATACTATAAAATATTACCAATTCTTTATAAAGGTTATATATTAATGAATATTGACACTTTCAGAAAATATGGAAGCCATGATTATCAAGATAAAGGACAATACTAGTAAAGATGCCACTTTCTTCTGATTATTGCCTGCTTTTTTGTCTTGCCTCTTCGCCCCCCCAACATTTTTTTCAGTTATACGTAGGCGGTAATAATGTCATTTAATAATACCAATAACTATCTTCGAGGTGTCCGGAGATATTTCGAGATGTCCCGAGATGTTTCGAGATGTCCCGAGAAGTCCCGAGATGTTTCGAGATGTCCCGAGATGTTTCGAGATGTCTTGAGATGTTCCGATATGTCCCGAGATGTTTCGAGATGTTTCGAGATATTCCGAGATGTTTTGAAATGTACACCAATTGTGTTGATACAATATAAAATAGTCCCAATATCAAACAATAAATGCCTTTTTTATTTACAAGTAGCGTATCTTGGAAACAGGATTAAAATTAATGAGAAAGTTGACAAATATCATACACATGCAATTCAGTTAAATTGAAATGTTGTGTTGGTATCTTCAAATTAATCTTGTCTTTGTTTTGTCTGGTGGCAATCTGTACGACAGAATTGATATTTGGCATAGGCTACTGGTTGTATTGAATTATTCTAGTCAGTCACATGCATTGATTGATTGGTATTTGGTCCATTTGACAAACGATTGGAATAAAATATATGACACATGGCTTTGTTGTGGTTTGTCAATGTATCTGGCATTGCGTATCGTATACATGTATTAAACATGGAACTGAATGCTTTTACATTAATCATAGATAGTACTACAATACTTGGTCAATACGTGTGGCTGGAGAGATGGTGAAATTTGTTGGCATCATCAGTAGAATTCAACATTTTGTTAACTGCATCAAGAATATTGCTCCGTCGTTGCTAGGGAATACGTTCGCAATATAAAGACGAGAATTCGTTCTCTTATAGATAAAACACATTTGTTGTCGTCTAAGAGACAAAAACAAACAGGAGAAACAAAAACAATTTATGCTACTCATATTTCTGTCTATAATTCTTATATACTTTTTATGTACACCCGTCGGTTTCTATTGTATACCAAGGATATCTGATTACATATGTTGGAAGTTTATATTGTTCAAGAAAAGTTAATGAAGAAGTCGACCAAGAAATGCGACATACACCATACGCAGATATACCACTCACTGACGGCTTAGGCAAACCATGGTGTTTTTTCAACGTAACACGAACAGTGTGTAATACGAACATTATTTTAAGCACGAAGCAAGTACACTATTCAAAGTACATGAACCTTAAATTGTCATATTGGACAACTTATGGGGAATTTAAGAATTAGGCACTATTGCCTAGTGAGCTGATTGAATAGTTTTAATTTACGAGCTTTGTTCCACTACATAGATACATTTGAATGGAAAGAGGATGTTATTTATACGTTTTGATTGTTCAGTTGGACATTCATTTGTACTTAACTTTCGTTGTTGAAATCTGTTAAGAGACCACTTCATTAAGCGACCACTTTTTGGCTGTCCCTTAGATAGTCTCTTAATACAGTGTCTACTGTATATACAAAATGGTGTCTGTTGGCTTGAAACGTACAAAAACAATCCTGACATTGAGTTAAATACATGTTTCACATATTATCGTATCAACTAAGAGTGTGTTCTCTTGAAAATTGCGGCTCTTATTTCATGAAAATTTTGACTTGAGACAAAAAGTTCTGTGTAATCAGGTCCCGATGTGTAATATATTACTCCGCACGAAGCCGAGACAGTAAATTGTCGATTATAAGGAGATGACACGTTCCTGTTTATGAAATCTTCTTCGAAAGTAACAATTTATGGTGAGAAAATCGATTTAATATCCCATTCTTGCCTTTCACTTCCATTATATTTCATTCGGAATCATGATGCTAGCAGTAGATATTATTTGGTCGAACTTTATGTGACTGACTGTTACAATATTTATTTATCGAAGTTGTTGGCTCGATTTCGGAAATGATCATTTGAAACTTTTTACCTACTAACTTTTACCTGATTGATACTAACACAGCAGAATGGAAGCTTGGATGTTCGATATTCAAGTATACAGTCTCTCTCCACAGTGGCCTTCTTATCAACACCAATCACTTATCAGCAACATTATCCATATTTCCGTTGTAAAGATTCACTACAAATTCAACCTCTGTAGAGCAACAACCTCTCAGCGATAGTTGAAATTTGCTTCTTCCAAACTGTGGTGTTCTGGAGAGGCTTAACTGTATAAGGTCCGTTGAATATAGCTCTGCGCCTTGCGTATTCCACTTCTAATAATTGATGTTCGTTGAAAAGGGTAGTTCAAATATTTCTCCTAACTCGATATACTTTATAATTTCAATAAAACAACTTTGACACATTTTATTTACTGTTATAAAGTACGCCCTCGTCGGCCTAACTTCGTATTATTAGTACATGCTCGTATACGTGGGACAGAATAGCTGTCTACAATTTCAATGCAGCTACTTTGAGATTGGACCATTTCAGTGTGAGTCTTCCATTGAATGCGATTAGATTTGTTTTTTTTTGTTTAGTTTGTTGGTTTCCAACCACCTTACCGTAATGTATGTGTTGTGAAGAAGGTGGGTGTCAATTGCCCGTCTTGTCACAGTTTCGCATCCGGATAGAACATGCTACACATCTACCCTCAACACATCATAAATGCATAGCACTCCCATAGAACATGGTCATAGGATCCATCCATGAATCATAGGAAAATGCATCTTAGGAAATTTTCTCATCACAAATTAAGTATATACTGTGTGAAGCACGAGATATACCGTGCACAGGCGTCGTTTATCAAATGTAATTACTGTTTTATTGCATATCTGCATCATTCACGGATGAAGATAGATAGATATCTGCATATGTAATGGCAGAGTGTTACTACAATTCGTTTCAGGAACGTAATGTAAATCACGATACTCAAAGTTTAATATGTTGTTAAATGACAATCAGCTTACATTAGTGCATCCATTTCTCATGTGAAAGAATAAAAGATTACTCAGGGATTGCCCTCCATTACAAGCGTTGTATGAGACAATCGTTGTGTGACAAGCGTTGGGCGTGAAAAGCAGGGAGTGTGACAAAACGGGGGATACAATCGATGTATGTGATAAGCGGTGTGTGAAAAGTGGGGAGAGTGACAGGCGGGGAGTGTGACAAGTGGGGAGTGTGACAGGCGGGGAGTGTGACAAGCGGTGTGTGTGATATGCGGTGTGAAAAATGTGGAGTGTGACAAGCGATGTATGCGATAAGCGATGAGTGTGTCAAGAGGTGTGTGTGACAAGCGATGTGTGAGACCAGCGGTGAGTGTGACAGGCGGGGAGTGTGACAAGCGGTGTGTGTGACAAGCGATGTGTGTGACAAGCGGTGTGCGAAAACAATCAGTTTACATTAGTGCATCCATTCCTCATGTAAAAGAATAAAAGAATTACGTCAAGATTACTCAGGGATTGCCCTCCTTTACAAGCCTTGTATGAGACAATCGTTGTGTGACAACCGGTGTGTGTGAAAAGTGGGGAGTGTGACAGGCAGGGAGTGTGACAAGCGATATGTGTAACAAGCGATATGTGAAAAGTTGGGAGTGTGACAAGCGGTGTGTGTGTGTGTGTGTTTGAAAAGCGATTTGCGAAAAATAGGGAGTGTGACAGGCGGGGAGTGTGACAAGCGGTGTGTGAAAAGTGGGGAGAGTGACAGGCGGGGAGTGTGACAAGTGGGGAGTGTGACAGGCGGGGAGTGTGACAAGCGGTGTGTGAAAAGTGGGGAGAGTGACAGGCGGGGAGTGTGACAAGTGGGGAGTGTGACAGGCGGGGAGTGTGACAAGCGGTGTGTGAAAAGTGGGGAGTGTGACAGGCGGGGAGTGTGACAAGCGATATGTGTAACAAGCGATATGTGAAAAGTTGGGAGTGTGACAAGCGGTGTGTGTGTGTGTGTGTTTGAAAAGCGATTTGCGAAAAATAGGGAGTCTGACAGGCGGGGAGTGTGACAAGCGGTGTGTGACAAGTGGGGAGAGTGACAGGCGGGGAGTGTGACAAGCGGTGTGTGAAAAGTGGGGAGAGTGACAGGCGGGGAGTGTGACAAGTGGGGAGTCTGACAGGCGGGGAGTGTGACAAGCGGTGTGTGTGTTTGAAAAGCGATTTGCGAAAAGTAGGGAGTCTGACAGGCGGGGAGTGTTACAAGCGAGATGTGTGATAAGAGGAGAGTGTGTCAAGCGGTGTTGTGTTATGAGCGGAGAGCTATGAAAAGCGGTGTGTGTAACAAGCGGTGTGGGTGGCAAGCGATGAGTGTTACAAGCAAGATGTGTGATAAGCAGTTTATGTGATAAGCGATATGGATAATAGGTCGTAATCGCCGAAATTGATAAACCTGTTTTGTTCTAAATAGATTAATGTGTATTTTAGTCATTTCAAAGCTAACAGTATACATTCGTACTAGCCAGACCTTGAATGTTTTAATGTTTTCATTTATGTGTTTACCCGCAACACCAGAACCTGTCGTGCTCATTATTTGAATAATTGTGAGACCATATCGGATTATGGTGTTTATATTCCTGCTAATTACATTATCTTGTCAGTAAGTAGAATACAGGGAGCAGCAATATTGTTACATACTGACTCACTCGTCTATCCCCCAACACTCATTATTCTACGCTCGATAATTTTCTATTGGAATTAAATCATTTCTCATAGCCTTGTATGACGGATGCTGTAAAGCATTGTTTGTCTGACTTCATTCATTTTTAACCAGTTTTCATTTATAATTCCGTAGAATATCAAATTTTATATATTGATTATATTGAATATTTTATCTCGTAAAAAATATTATGCTGTTTAAAGCGGCTTTGTATCCCGCAGAGACAAACAAGCAACTGAGAAACAAATTGAGGATAATTAAATGACGATTAACCTACCAGTTATATTATTATTTTAATTTTATTTTACATGATTCAGGCCACCTGCCCATAACATCAATATACAACATACATCAAATAAACATGTACATGTGTGCTAAACAATGTCATATGGAGGCTATATAATGCATGAATAACAATTTCAATAGAATGTAACAGCATGTGAAAATGCATCTCATAACTGTTCAAGTAAACTTTTTCTACAGAGCATTGCATAATGGATGTAACATGCTACATTTTTTATTACAGATTCATTCCTGCTACTTAATAATATATAAAGCTTATGAGTATTTGGATTCAAGTAATATTATATTATAAGGTATCGTTAGCACTAAATATAGTTTGAATCTGCCTCCTTTGACAACCCAGTTCTTGTGCTATAATTGACCCTGCCAGCATGGAACCAATGACTCTCTAAGCGCTGATACATTATCAGTTAGGTACTCACTGTCATTTTACCAGGCTTATCATTTCAAAAGAGGAAGTCCCTTTCTAGCATAGTACAGTCTAGTTCTGGTTCTGAATGTTTTTTTTCGCTTACCGCACCAATTCCATTAGTAATATTCCAATATCGATCATCGACTTTCATGCATAATTCATCGTACCTTTCTACGGTATTTCATTAATTAAAGCTGACTGTAAAGATTTTTTAGAAGCAAATAGTTAGCTGGGAAATTTGAGAAAAATGGTATGTAAATTTATTGATATGTAAGACTTATATACCTTAACCTTTTATCCGAATATCCGGTATCATCCGAAATGAATCAGACCTCGATGAATCTTCGTATGCATGTCGAATAGTAATGACCTATTCGAAACCATGTATTATTCGAATTAAAATTTCGGACCCGATGAATTCGAATGAACGAGATTCGACTGTAATAGTATACATGTATATCCGAATTTAATACGAGACGCTTTTGCCACTAGTTGTGAAAATGTACATGACGTGTGTTAAGATATCTGCACCTTGTAGATATTAAATCATAGTGTTTTACCCCGTTTCCAATACAAATTGCAGTGCCGTAACTAGAGATAAAATTATACCGAGGCACTTTAGGGGGGTCCGGGGGCATGCCCCCCCGGAAAATTTTTTTTCCTATAACGTCTGTGGTGCGTTCTGAGACCATTTTTGGAAGTTTTTGAACCCACAAAAATATGTTATTTTGGTATCTCAAAACTCATATTTAACTGAAAAAGATGTACAAAAAGTAAAAATGGTAAGTTTTGTCGATATAATTGTAAGGATAATGTACATGTATCATGCACTACTTCACAGGCTCAGTGCATAATAAATGTGCACCCAAGAATTTGACATCTACCGCAACCACCGCTACAGGTATGACTACGAGCTATATCACAAAGTTGTACAAAAGAACAGAAGGCAAAGACTTGTAACTTGATCTCGTAATATTATATGTATTAGGTAAATATGACAAATTACAGAACAAAATTTATGAGCAAAACACCAGACAATGCAACTTATGATAATTTAATTCTCCTTTTTCCCGAGTCCCAAGTTTTTATAATTTCATCTGTATTTACTGATACATTCTTATGGATGTAGGCAAGTGCCAGACCGTTCAACCTACTGTCACCCATTGACGACCTTGACCATGACTTAAGACGTCTCAGTGCACTGAAACTCCTCTCACAAGAGCACGATCCAACAGGCAAACTAAGTATAAGCTCAAAAATAGTGTGTATATTAGGATAAAAATTTTTGTCACACATTTCAAGTCCTTCTATCAATTGTACTCTCTTTTGTATGCCTTTGTTTACATTTACCCACCGCAGAACCTCTGTTTCAAATAAAGATTCATTAGGCAAGTCTTCAAGAAAAGTATCTTTAATACCTTCAATATGTTCTTTCAGATTTTTGTGATTTCCTGGCAACAGTAGTGTGCCATTAAGTACATCACCTAATTGTTTAGGAAATCGAGTTTCCATGTGACTTATTGTATGATCCAAAAATGGAAGCCAATGATTAATCCTAAAATGGTCGAACACAGTTGCATTGGAATGATCACCGGCATTAGCTCGGTGTTTTTGCCTTCCGACAGTTCTAGGTTTTTCAACATTCACTTCAACAGCTTTAGCAATGTTACAAGCTCTATCAAATATTTTTCCAAATGCATCTTGTTGGGCTCGTGTTAATTGTAATGTTTCAAGAATGTTTGTTGCCTCATTATGAGCCTTTAACAGATCACATTTCTTGTCTTGCAGGTTAAGAGACAATGGCCTTATGAATGATAGTATATGCTGTGTGATACAACCAACAACAATGAATTCAAAACTTTCAAGAGATTTTAAGAAACTAGAGGCGTCCGCAGTAGATTGTCCTGTAGATTCATGCATAACATCAGTCAATGCATCATATATGTTTGAATAATGTACAAGCAAAGTACACAGGGAGTCTATTCGAGAGAGCCACCTAGTATCAGAAAGAGTAGGCAGAGTTTGTCTATTTAAAGCCTTTGAAAACAAAAAATATTCATATTGTTCATCCTCCTCATACTGACTGTCACACTCTGGTATATCGGCCAATAGATCAGAGATATCATCCTTTCGCGCCATGTGTCTCTTTAAAATGGTTTTCCTTTTTGCAGAATTGTGAAAGAAAAATGTAAGTTCTTTAAAAGTATTCATAAAATTTCTTACTTGTGGCACATTATAACAAGATGACACGACTACTAAATTCAAACAGTGACTATTGCAATGCGTGAAATATTTTGCCTTTGGGTATTGTTCTGTTATTCTAGCCTGTACACCACTTACTGCCCCACTCATTGTTGATGCACCATCAAAACCCTTTCCTCGCCATTTCTGAAGATCAACATTCCACAATTTTAAATTTTCAATTAATTTTTCTGTTATGGTTTTGGCGTTTGTTCTTTCAAGCTCTACAAACCCAATAAAATCTTCCCTGACTTCCATGTCTACAACATATCTGATACAAACACTCATTTGTTCCGTCTTGCTTACATCAGTTGTTTCATCGGCCATGACACTAAAAAACGATGACTTACAAACATCCCGAATAATACTGTTTCGAACATAATCTCCTATACACTCTATCACTTCATTTTGGACTTTTGGGGATGTATATTTGGCATTTTTAGGACCATTTTTTAGATGATTGAATAATTTTAAATCATATGCACTTATCCATTCCAGGAAAAAATTGAAGTTACTATCTTCAAACTTTCCTTCTGCAGACCATCGCCCTCTTAGAGGTATTCCTCTAGAAGAAAGTTTGGCTACAACGTCAATAATGGATTTCATAATGTGTTTGTTTTCGGAAATAGTCTCTTCATATGCCATACTCAATGCAGACTTAATGCATTTTACTTCACCCTTGAAAATTTTTAAGAAATTAGCACTTTCTATTGTAGCATTAATATGGGATTGTGATTTATTATGACCTGGAATCACACCTCTTTTGTCACCAATAGCATTTTTCCAGTCTTTAAATGGTTTTGAAATAAATTCTGCATGTTTTGCATCTGTTTTTGTAAATAAAAAGCAATGCGCACAATAAACACCATTGTCACTCACGGAAAATCGCAACCAGTTAAACATTGACTCCCAGTTTGCATTGTAGTTTCTTCCCCTTTCTTTAGATTTTGAAACAGGGCTTATATTATAAGTCAGAATATTGAACTTTTCTGCATTGGTTAGATTTTTTCGTCGGGCAACCAACGTTCCAACATCTGGGCATATACCTGTGAAAAACGAAATGTATAATATGAATTATTTTTAAGCACATTGTAACTACTAAACTGTGTGATACTACCAGTTTCAACATGTGCAGAGTTGTATCATGACGATTACAGTTTTGAACTTTAAACAGAGATTCGGGTCATGATTGGCAACAGTCATTTCGTAGCCTGGTAAAAAATATAGCCCATTTAAACATGATTTGACAAACGATGGAGTAATAATGGTAATACTATGAAGTTCATAGTCCTTTTTCACAATGAAAATTATAGCACTAACTGAAAAGAAGTTAATACATGTATAAAAACCTTACTGTCGTGTATTTCGTTGTAAATGACATAAAGATGTTTGCACATGTGGGAGCCGATGCACATATTTTTTTCCATTTAAAGCCGATACAGCCCACACGTGCAAACATCTTAATGACATTTACTAAGCCACATCACCCACGACTACAGTCTTTCATAAAAACAAGTCATTAGGAAAGTGCCAGGACAGGAGGACACATAATGTAGACATACTACACTCGTAACAGTACCGGAGTTAACTCCATATTTGGGACCGTCAATCACTTATATGCACCTATTCTATGATCCATGGTCCGCGCATCACTCACATATCTGTGAAGGGTATACAGCACACAAAAATACACGAAAGTTCGAGTTCTCGGTTATCAACGGGAATAGACAAAAACCTTACCTGGTGTAAAGCTAACATTCTCAGTAGAGTTGATCATGTTGACTGGGTTAGTATCTGAATAGACTTCAGATTCTTGGCATAGGGATGCGATAGTATCAGATGCGCAGGAATTACTAGTATCGGCTGCATCTTGGCCTGAAACGCTAGTGTTAGATGCTAATGTTTGTTTCTTGGCCCAAAACGAGTCAATTTTGCACTGTCGTTTCTGTTTCTTTATAGGTGGCTCTACAAACTCTATTTCAGATTCATTTTTAAACAACGGAACAATATGATTTGGTACAAACATATGGTCGGTCTGACTTAGATTGCCGTCTCGAGTCCAAAATATTGTTACTTTACCGTTTGGTGTAACATTTTCAGGACAATTAAACGTCGGTGTTCCTGCTGGTAGAATACTTGAGTTGAAAATATCTCTGTAGGTCCATGGTATATCAGGGTAAACCGATTGTATTTCCCACCCTATAACTGTAGACAGGGCCATAACATGTAAAATCGATGACCATCTCTTGTCTTCAACAGTTTTCAGACCTTCAGTTTGTATACACTTGACGATATTGTCATTTGTCAATGCTGAGTCTGATTCATTTGAAATTACAATTTGATACAACACCCCAATGTCATCTGGGCCGAGATTCATCTGCTTAATGATTCGCATTATAAGAGCGTGATCCGTCCCATACCGTTCTGGATAGGTTTGTAGCTCGTTGGCAACAGCATGTCGAAGACCACGAGCAAGCTGCTCATTACCTGAAATGAATTGAGATAGAGAAGGATATGATATTTAAGGATATTATATTTTTTTATTTAGTGTAGTTGTTTATTCTGGACATTCGACTATTAAACATTGTCCATGGTAAAGTAAAACGGACTTATTCCATAAGTATGAGCTTTGCTAAAGTGTTGCGCCAATGAAAAAGAGGTTTTGTGTTATATTGATAATATTGATAGAGGGACACACGTACAAAGCACGCACGCGCGCGCAGACGCACGCACACACACACACTTGACTTACCAGACAGAGCCAGAGAACAGGAGTTATATAAACAATTTCCGTCACCGGTAGACTTTGCAGCACTATAACCAGAGATAATCCACTTTTCCGGTAGAAGAGCCATTGCCAGGTCATCCTGAAATACAAAACATTTTTACTGCGCTAGAAAATTAATGTAAACATGTATGTATCTATAGTTATAACACCTGGGCCCGGGGATATAAAACTTTTTTCGTGCTCAACTCAGTTTGAGATCGAAAATTGACTTGCGCTTTAACTCTGTACCTCAATACAAATACATTAAAACATGTTTAAGTGAGGTCTAAAAATGCAAAAGAGAATTTTCAGTAAAATCGGTAAACTAGAGTTGTCTTGAACACATTTTAAAACTTTGCAGCATGAACTCGAGTTGAGCACGAATTTTTTTTTATAACCTCAGGCCCCACTCATGTTTTATCTGTTAACCGGCCTGGTGTTCACAACGCGTTTTCAGTCTCAATTGAGTTTGAAATTTGGAATAAGTTTTACACAAAACCTCACGGTAAAACGTCGTAAAAGAATTATAACCAGTATTGAATTATAACCTTTTAACCAAGAGATCTCTTGACTAACGGGCATTTAATAATAATCAATGGACGGGACGAAGGCTCATCTTTTAACTATACCGTATGTGATCTGGATAGAAAAATATCAATTGAAAATGAAAATACAAGAAAAAAAATGTTCACTTCCGAGAATCGAACCCGGATCTCCTGCGTGACAGTCGTCCATGCTAACCATTACGCCACTTAACCATACGCTACAATTTACACAGAAAAATCGGTGTCTTACTTAAAGCAAATAAAAAAAGCGCAATCAAAATATTGATTCAGTTTATTTTTCACTTTTTGAAATTTTTCAATGTTTATTCGTTCTATTTTACCTGACCATACATCTCTACAGCACATTGTTTCCTGGTGGAATAATTTTACTTTAAACATTTAGATGACGAAAAAGTTCTGTGGCGGTATTTTTAAAAAAACAATAACAGACTATTCTTACCACTTCATAAGGACCTGGGTTAATCTCCACTCCTGCTGCAAACAACAGTAAACCAATGAAGGTCACAGCTCCCAATACTCTTAAAGTATCGAGGTCAAGCAGGCCTCTTGTACGAGGGTGGAAGCGACCGATTCTAGCGCGGTAGGTGTCTGTGTCAACCATTTTGATTGTTTATCAAAACGCGTTTATCCCGCGACAAAAACTTGAAAACGCGTTTATCCCGAGACAGTTTTAGTATAATGTATGAAGTAACTGAAGTTGCTCTTGGAAACGCAGTGGAAATCTTAAAATGGGACTCAAAAGATAAATAAAAATACTTTAGGAACATTTTATCACTTTTATTTTTTTATTTAACATTATATATTTATCACATGCTACTCAAATTTTAACCGAGGCACGCGCCTCGGTGTGCCTCAGTGTAGTTACGCCACTGAATTGTAGTATTTCAGTTGTGTGTGGTGGTCAGTTTTCTCACCACTGGGTTACCAACCAGTACCAACCAGTACCTACCCGTTCTTCCTCAAACAACTGACTATTTCCCCACATGAATCAGTGAAGGAGATAAAATAACTTCCTCTGTCAAATTATCACATTCGGGGGTCGAACTCACTACATCTAGATTGGCAGTCGAGTGCCCATATCGGGAGCACTAAGCAGGCAATCAAATAGTCACAATAATGGACAGTGCATTTTGTAGATGACAAATCATAGTCGACTTCTCATCTCAATTTTGTCAGCGGTTTGGTATTCATAATTTCCTTAGATATGCTGAACACTATGGACACAATTGAACGAACCCATTGTTCAATGTGTTCACTAACTTAATCAACGTGAGTCACTGGTGTTGTTAATTGATATGTGTGTGCGCTTTTACTGAAGCTACAAGTGAGCAAATGTGATGCATTGTCATATACATTTTATGCCCCATATCTATCAAATCTCCTTCAATGTTACGTAGAAGTCTCATGGGCCGTTTATTGTAGTGGCGTGCGTCCATTTACCAGTCCTATTTACCAAAGGAACATGATAGAATTAGCTATACAATTACACAAGTATGAAGCAGTCAAGCATCAATATTCTCTCAACGGACTACTTATGTAAATGAGTTCAATTTATGTATGTATGCATGAGTCATCCATAATTTTCTTCGATATTTTTTTAAACGTTTCTGAACTGGTTAACCAACAGTGTAACATAGCTTTGTTTTGTAATTTGATCACCATCAGGTTGTGTGATCAAAGCACCAACTCTCTGTCCATCCGTTGGTTAATAATGATTAAGGAACTTTTTGATTTCCAAAAAGGGACACAAAAACTACTTATACACACCACAGTAAATAACTACAATACAACCTCTCCAATCGACATTATCAACAAATGAACGCCGCTGTACGATTTCCAACCTCTTCTGTAAGTGACGTCATTTTAAAAAAAACGTCACGTGTGACGTCACCATGTACTGACAGTAAGCGATATGTGCCCCATATGGCAATATTATAACGAAGTGACCATATGGAGTAAATATTGAATCATGCTTGCAAATAGTGCAATCACATGTTGCGTTGTCTTGAGATGACGTCACTAATAATAGAAGTTGGAAATCATACAGCGGCGTTCAAATTCTCTTTAAATAGTAGGACTACTATCATTGTTCCTGCTTTTAGTAACCAATTTAACAAGCACGACCGATGCCTATTTGGAAGGACAGAAACCTTTCCTTCCATCCAGGTTAAAGCAATCCCTTGCTATGTCAATATGTATGCATGCATCCGAAACATAGACCTTGACAGCAGACCTACAAAGAAGAATTCAAACCTTCGAGATAAAATGCTACCGCAGAATCTTGTATATCTCATTTAGAGACCATTTCACAAACATGGAGATGATGATATTCTCACCATTGTGAAAGGACGCTGAAATGGTATGGCTACTTCACCCGGCTTACTATCCTACAATGTACTGTAAAAAAATAAAGCAAGCTAGGGAGGCAGAAGAAAAATGGAAGAACAACATCAAGGAATGGACAGGTCTTATTGTTACTGTTTCAACGAGCTGCAGCAGACAGTACACAGTAGAGACAGTGGTCACAAGTCATGAAAAGTTCCTCTACGTACAGCCAGGTTACGGGAAAAGTGAAATACACCTGTCTCAGTTACTGCCTACTTAGTCAATTTATGTATGTTTGAAATTATTGACCATATAGCGATTGAGTGTGAGGTTAGCAATCTGTTAAATCGATTTGAACACCAAGTATTTTTACTGACAGTTCCAAGGCTGTAATTCACTGTATGGTTATTTGTTCTTTTTGAACACTAAATGTATGTGAAATTGTCCTTTCCCCTGTCCAATTCCTTCACTTTATATAGTGTTCATCTTATTTTCTGCATAGTTTCGTTCTATTGTTGCCAGCTGTCTTGACTTGTTCTCTGATCTTTTTCCATCCATTAACTTCCCCCTTTCACTGTTTGTCCTCTTTGATTCTCCTAGTTACTCCTTATGGTCTGTCAGGTCATTCCGTGCGCCTCTGTTCCCTAACGTATGTACCCTTTAACTTCCTCAAGTGCCTTATGTTATATGGATTGTTCTTTTCCTGGAGGGCTGTGTTTTGGGATGCACTGCATTATGTATGTGGCGTTGCCTGTAGCAGCTTATTCTCACTCTAAACAACAATCTCTGAACAAAAACGAAGGGTGTTGCTGTGGAGATGTTGCACTGCAGTTTGTAAGCATGTTTGCATTTAAAGTCGGGCGCTTTGACATCTGCGTACCGTATATTTTCCGAGGAATGTAAAAACATATCTTGGAAAACTTTATATTGGCGTCTTTCATCGTGAGCTTCTCATTCCATTCACCGGAATGCTGCCTAATTACAACGTGAACGTTATGTAGTGAGTAACATTCCTTTGAGCTGCGAACAATGTGTCACGTCTTACTGGCGATAATTACGCCCCTAAATTCTCACCTTACTAGAAGTCGATATACTAATTACACTCAGTACTTTTTATTTGAAAATCAATAAATTCAAATGGGATTCTTTCGTGGTAAAGTATTATTCTGTCGATCTTAATTTGTTTACACAGCAATTAAAACAGATTGAAATTCAATTAAGTGTATTGATGAACGAACAGACTGAGTCAAGAATTAATTTTTACGACCCAGTTTCTGTAACACTTTTTTCTGAATGATTAGGAGAAGTTAAACAAACATTTGAGCATGGAAAAGAAAAAACATCATGAAGATTCAGGTGAACATGGTAACAGAGATATAATACATGGTAACAGAGAGATTGCACATGGAAACAGAGATATAACAAATGGTAACAGAGATATAACACATGGTAACAGAAATATAACACATGGTAACAGAGAGATTGCATATGATAACAGAGATATAACACATGGTAACAGAGATATAACACATGGTAACAGCGAGATTGCACATGGTAACAGAGATATAACACATGGTAACAGAGATATAACACATGGTAACAGAGAGATTGCATATGGTAACAGAGATATAACACATGGTAACATAGATAATGCATGGTAACAGCGAGATTACACATGGTAACAGAGATATAACACATGGTAACAGAGATATTGCACATGGTAACAGAGATATAACACATGGTAACAGAGATATTGCATATGGTAACATAGATATACAAAATGGTAACATAGATATAACACATGGTAACAGAGATATTACACATGGTAACAGAGATATTGCACATGGTAACAGAGATAAGTCATATGGTAACAGAAAGATTACACATGGTTACAGAGATATTGCACATCGTCTGATTGATAACGTAAAGTTTACACGCGGTATCAGAGAAAATGCTTCTGGGCACAACATATTTTATTTAATATTAGAAACATCAAACAACTCACGGTATAACGTAAAGTTAACATTTACTCACAAGTCGAAGTTTACGACATGATATACTGGTATATGTGTATCATTTAATTCTACTCTGAGAAGAAACCATTAATTAAACGTTCATGTTTCATCCGATGAATCACGTATATTTAGAGAGCTGTGTTACGGAAGTGACCTGGGTTTTGTGTCTTATTCTTAGCTTGTAAATGTTTTAGATACACCTTTATAATGTGAAGAGGTCTCTGTAGCGCAATGCTCTATGGCTTCGAATCAGTTGCTCGGTAGCAACTATCCCCAGACGTGTTAAAATATATCTTTATAAATTAGTGACCACATTTGATGGGGGTTTATGGCACTGTGGATGCTAGAGTATTCTCATGTGAAACAAATTATGTCGATGTGACCTTAAAATCAGAATGACGAATAAACATTTAATGTTTTACTTTCAGTCGGATATTTTAAGTACCTTTTTATACATGCCTATAATTACAGTAGTTATAAAACCTTGCGGTTTATCTGTATGTCAGGAAGACTATAATTCTAGCTAATCGTATTAACCGATGAGCAATATGTTATAATCTGGTTTGCTGTGCTCAGCTGTGTTTGGTACGTTCTGCTCTGTTTTACCATACATTGCTCTGTTGTGCTATACTTTGCTGTTATGCTATACTTTGCTCTGTTGTGCTATACTTTGCTGTTATGCTATACTTTTCTCTGTTGTGCCATACTTTGCTCTGTTATGCTATACTTTGCTCTGTTGTGCTATACTTTGCTTTGTTGTGCTATACTTTGCTCTGTTGTGCCATACTTAGCTCTGATATGCAATACTTTGCTCTGTTGTGCTATACTTTGCTATGTTGTGCTATACTTTGATCTGTTGTGCCATACTTAGCTCTGTTATGCTATACTTTGCTCTGTGGTGCCATACTTAGCTCTGTTATGCTATACTTTGCTCTGGTGTGCCATTCTTTTCTCTCTTATGCTATACTTTGCTCTGTTGTGCTATACTTTGCTATGTTGTGCTATACTTAGCTCTCTTATGCTATACTTTGCTCTGTTATGCTATACTTTGCTATGGTGTGCTATACTTTGCTCTCTTATGCTATACTTGCTATGTTATGCTTTACTTTGCTATGTTGTGCTATACTTAGCTATCTTATGCTATACTTTGCTCTGTTATGCTATACTTTGCTATGTTGTGCTATACTTAGCTCTGTTATGCTATACTTTGCTATGTTGTGCTATACTTTGCTCTGTTGTGCCATACTTTGCTCTGTTATACTATACTTATCTCTGTTATGCTATACTTTGCAGTGTTATGCTATACTTTGCTCTGTTGTGCCATACTTTTCTCTGTTATGCTATACTTTGCTCTGTTATGCTATACTTTGCTCTGTTGTGCCATACTTTGCACTGTTATGCTATACTTTGCTCTGTTATGCTATTCTTTGCTCTGTTGTGCCATACTTTGCTCTGTTTTGCTATAGTTTTCTCTGTTATGCTATAATTTTCTCCCTTATGATATACTCTGCTCTCTTATGCTATACTCTGCTTTACTCCGTTATGCTATACTCTGCTCTCTTATGCTATACTCTGCTGTACTCTCTTATGCTATACTTTGCTCTGGTGTGCCATTCTTTTCTCTCTTATGATATAGTTTTCTTTCTTATGCTATACTTTGCTCTGTTTTGCTATAGTTTTCTCTGTTATGCTATAATTTTCTCCCTTATGATATACTCTGCTCTCTTATGCTATACTCTGCTTTACTCCGTTATGCTATACTCTGCTCTCTTATGCTATACTCTGCTGTACTCTCTTATGCTATACTTTGCTCTGGTGTGCCATTCTTTTCTCTCTTATGATATAGTTTTCTTTCTTATGCTATACTTTGCTCTCTTATGCTATACTTTGCTCTGTCACGCTAAACTTTGCTCTGTCATGCTATGCTCTGCTGTTGTGCTATGCTATAAAACAAACCGTCTTTAAAAATGTGAAATGAGTTAGACTTATTTTAGTATTTTAAATGAAAACTGCGTGACAATATGAATTTAAACTTTACTTACCTTATGTAACAGTTCCGTATACGAATTCATTGGCAATCCTAAGATATCACTGCATGTCCTAGTAACATTTTTGTCTACTTAAATACTGTTTTACTAAATATGGAATTTTCAGCATTTTCTGCAACAAAATTTCAATGGGAATCAGTCTCATACACATATAAGAACTGTCTCAATCTAGGACACTGTCTGCTTGAAACAAATAAGGTGGAATATTGTTTCAATCCATGACATCAGATTTGACACAAATTATAGTCCGTTACCTACATCCATTTAAGCCCATTGTTCACTTAAGACTGTATACTAAACAACGGTATGTAATGGAAATACGTCATATTGTATAGTGTTGTATACTTCTCTGACTACATGTCTCTAGCATTTGTTTAGAGTCTGACAGGCTGTAGTCTAAATTGACTTTATCAGTCTGTACTGAGTATGTCCAGTAATATACGTTGACTTTTCGATGAGCTTCACAAAAAAAGATAAATTCATGGACTGAGTGATTTTTGTGTCATCAACAATTTCCAATTCTACGAAATTTCGCTGAGCGAAAGCATCACAACATAAACATACATGTATATATGTTTGTTGTATTGTTCCTTACGAATTACCGTCGCATGAAATATACTTTGTACAGCATGATATATTGTATTAAACATATTTAGGTTCGTTTTTTAATACACATTTGTATCTGAAGTTTATTTCTTATAGTGTCATATCACTTACATGCAGTTACTATTCATACTACGTGGTAAACATCCATGTATTCTATTTACATTCTATGAACAACACATATGTACATGCTTACAAAGTGCAAACAAAACGTAAATGTAAAAAGCATAAGATCGAAAGCCATTGACTTGCATAGATATTTCCGTCAAGATTAAAGACGCCAACAGGAATATGATTGATTTAATATTTGAGAATGTTTGCAGGACAATAAAATGTCCAAAATATGTCAACTTTATAAATGCTATTAAGAATAGGGATGATGTAACGAAGAGGAAGCAGAGTAGAAGGATAGAGAAAGAAATTTTTACGATTATTTGATACTGTTAAGAACACTTATTGTATAAAAAGAATTTTGTGCCTTCTATATATTGGTGAGCTAAACTAATTATGAGTGGAATTTGACAGCACAAAATGTATGTTTAATATATCTATCTAATTATATAGCCTCGATTGTGATGAAACCATTATGCTTATTTGAATCAATCTCAAGACATGTATGTTAATTTGGCAAGAATACAAAATGAAATTCAAATTTAAAGGGTCGATGTTGTATTTGTATCTAAGCATATGATGCGCACATATCATATTTTGTTAAATCTACGTCACAGTGACAACAAAACAATACGTGTTTCGTTTACTTTTAATAAGTAATTAAAATAAACAAACAACATGCCATGTACTCATCTACTCACTCACATACTAATATTCAACATATACACCAATGTAACAAGGAATTAACATATCAAACTGAACAAGACGAGAACAATTTATAGATACGTCAGAGCTACTGACGTATCAATATGACGTAGTTCAGTTGTCACGTGACTGCTATTTTGTTAAATCTACGTCACAGTGACAACAAAACAATACGTGTTTCGTTTACTTTTAATAAGTAATTAAAATAAACAAACAACATGCCATTATAATGAGTAACTGAAGGGATAATATGATGCTGATTCAATAGCTAAGTATTGAACTAAAATATACAAAGTAAAAAACAACAACCCAAAACAAACATTTAAGTTTCCTCAAACAATCGCTCTATCTATACAACTACAGACTTACAACTATCATGTATATTTAACATGGATGTTTGACATAATACAATAGCAAAATATTAAACTAAAAGTATGCAAAGTTTCATCAAACAATTGCTCTAACTACAAAACTACAAACTCACAACTTTCATGTATATAATATTTAACATGGATGTTTAACATAATACAATGAACAAAACATATAATTAAGACTCTTAATGTAAAGATCACACTGTTATATTGAACAAATTTCAGTCTATGCTTAGTAAACTAATGTAGCTACACGTACATGTCATAACTATCAATCAGTCGTGTGTCAGAATGACATCAGTAAACTCGCTGGGAGTGCGCGCATGTACGTAATGCTGGAAGAACACCTCAGAATTCTTCCAACGGCCTACTTTCCTGACGATTTCAGGGTCAATATTGTTTTCAATGGCCGACGTAGCCCCTGTTGGTCTAAATGATTTAGCCGAGAACCCATGACCTGCTAACCCTGCCAGAGTTATCGACTCGTCTAATATGCGTGCTATGGATGATGCGCTTAGTGCAGCGTACGGGGCTCTAAGAGAGATGAGAACCGGACCGTTTACACCCCTGTTACAATCTGTCCGTGATATGTAGTCTCGTAATGTTTGAATTGGATCAAGTTTACGTATGCTTGCGTTCGGAATTTTAACCTCGAAACCTGTGCGCGACGTGTCATTTTTTATTCCGAACAATGTGAATTTTGCACCGTCTCCTGAAAATTCTACCTGATCTACACTAAACACAAGATCTGAGGGTCCGTCTGCAGTATGCATTTTACCCGTTGGAGCGGCATCAGACGGTCTAAGCATGAGTGTAAGCGCAAGAAGCACTATTGTTTTAAGTCTTAGATCCTTAATATTTAGTTCGTCATTGTCAGGCCATTCGCGAAACATGTGCACAGGCATAGGCATTGAACGCTTCATAGGCCTCGAGGTTCCTGATTTAACCAGTCCAGTGATTAGCATCTGAAGCTCGGGAGAATCTAGTACATTGTTTATACCTAGGCATTTGTAGGTGTGCCCTAAAGCCGCCGAAGCGGTACGTAAAACTGACTGCGGACGGTCAGATGTGCTCGCGACATCACACAGGAAATCTGCAACGGTAGCAGAGCCGGATGGAGGAAATATACTGCCTACATTCTCACAGAACAAAGCGAACTTGTTTATAATCCTATTGTATGAATGCATAGTAGTGGGTGCTAGACAATACACAAGTCTATTAACCGCAGAATTTGACCAACCCTGCTGAGCGGTTAGATTTTCCCGCCATATATTCTCCAAGCATATAGAGTCCACTTTCGATTCCTGCAAGGTTCTGGCGTTATTCCCATCGCGCGACAACTGTTCCTGTTGTTTGGAATTTTCAACGGTGGAGCTATGGACATTTGGCGTAGTTTCAAATACCACGGCTGCGCCTTCCAGACGGGTGCGATAACCGTTGCTATGGCACACTGTGCCTCTACTACATCTAGCACGCGCGACAGTAGACAAAACGGCGGATTTACGTAATTGTTCTCTAAGCACCAATTGACTTGTGCCAACGCGTCGACACCCTCTGACATTGGCTCCCAGTAACGACTGTTGAACCGACTTATTTGCGTGTTCTGACAGTTCGCAAAGCGATCGACCGTGTGGGGTCCCCATAATGTGTCTATGTAACGAAACAGGCTCGGATGAAGACGCCAATTGTGTTTGTCCGGGGTTCGAGACCAATGATCCGCCTCCGTGTTCAGATTGCCTGCAATATGCGCGGACTCGAGCCAAAGTCCATTCGCCATGGCTTCGGCCCAAATTGCTGTTGCTAGTTTTGAAAGATTCGGACTGGGACCGCCCATGTGCCGAATATAGGCGACTGCCGATATATTGTCGGTTAATATTTGGACCCGCTTGCCCGTTAGCATAGGACCAAATGACTTTAGCGCCATAAGAATAGCGAGCATCTCCCGCTCGTTTGACGACTGGAATGATATACGTTTGTTCCAGTCCCCTGATGCTATGTGACCTTCGTACACTGCACCCCAGCCTAAGTGTGATGCGTCCGTCACCACCTGTGCCTGAATGGATTCTGAACATATCTCACGTGTGTTCCACGCGTCAACAGAGTCAAGCCACCAGCTCAACTCCGCCGCTACTTCACTTGTTATAGTAAGAGAGTCTGTCCACGATCTTTTTGTACTAAGAAGCTGGTAAGATTTGCGCAAAAACAATTTACCTGGAGTCACCACCCAGGCCACGGAAATACATAGGCCACAAATTCTAGCAAGTGCACGCGCACTAATGACAACCGCTGTCAGCGCCCTGCGTATCGAATTTTTCAACTTAGAAACGCGCGCACCTTGAGCTTTAACGATAAGTTTTCCGTCTGCACTAGAAATGTTATACCCAAGGTATTTAATGCGACATGAAGGAGTTAATTGGGACTTTTCAAAATTAATCACAACACCCAAGTCGGAAAGTGTGTGTAAAAATAAGTCTAAACTATCTGTAATATTGGCTGCCTTCTCCGCTAATAAAAAATCATCAACAAAGACGGTCACACGAATACCTAAAGAACGCAAATAAGCAATCACAGGTCTCAAAATCTTATTAAAATAATAAGGGGAACAACTCAATCCAAAAGGTAAAACCTTCCAATGGTAATATTGATTATTCCACTTGAATCCTAACAAGTCTCTATAATCCGATGCAACCTGAATGTGGAAAAATCCGTCCTTAATGTCAGCACTCACAAACTTATCATGACACTGAATTATTTTAACTGCTTGTCTTATATCGTCATTTCGAAACTTTGGCACATTGCAATGAGAATTAAGTTGTCTCAAGTCAGTAATTAATCTCAGTTTGCCATTCTTTTTGGGAACACAAGATAATGGACTCACACAAGTTGGTTTATAATCACATGCCTCGATGTAACTGAGCGACAGCAACCGCTCGATTTCTTCTTGTACAAATGATGTCTGTTTATTCGACAGTTTATGGTTTTCCAACTCAAATGAAACTACATCACACTTTAAAGGAATAGGAACACCATTCCGTACCCAGTCTAAGACGTAATCCGGTGAATCAATGTTAATCCAAGCACTTAAACTGGAGCGTAGTTTTGCACTACACATTTGAACGTGAGTACACACAGAATATGCACAGTCAGATACAAATCAACACAACACATTCATTAAATATGCATATTAATGAAACACATTATATGTAACCATAAGCACAGCTGAAACTAGTCTTCTTCATGGGTAGCATCTCGAGTTGGTCGTTTCGGAAATTGCCGTTGGGTAAACGAATGGTAGACGTCCTGTCGCTGGTTGTTGTTGTAATAACCGCGACCCCTGCCACGATATGACGGTGCACTGCCGCGTGCTGGTCCTGGTGGTCGGCTAACAGCTGCGATAGAAGCAGCCGATCGAAGAGTTTCTAAAGATGCAGGGTTCAAGCCGGATGTGTTCTTCTGAAGCGCCCGAAATAACTTCGATGTGTTAGAGTCAAATTGGCTACTCACAATAAGGGACGAGTATTCGTCCTGCAGAAAACGTCCTTGCGCACGTGCGATGATAAACAGTTGATCCAACGTTTCATGCGAAATGTTGCTTTTAGATCCAGGCTCTATTGTGGATAACAACTTTATCAGAGTCTCGTTGTATCGACTACACTTGGCCACTATATTAAACACTGGCTGGTCCTTCCGCTGGATACCTTGACGGGATTCGTTTAATTTTAGTTCGGCAGGCAGTTTGATGCGTGTCAAAGATTCCTTTAATGCCTGGAAATCCCCCTGAATATCTTCAATACTGCCAGTGGCGCCGGATGGCACGGAACTGGAGACCACGTGGTCCTCGTGGCGTTCTAATGGCTCCGAGAAAACTGGAGCAGTATGCACAAAATGTCCGTGCTGAACAGAACTAGAGGATCTAGCATCAATGTCCGCTATCCTAGTCTCCAAATTAGAAAACTTATCCTCGACGAATAGCAATAAATTGTCTAATTTATCTTCCATTTTAAATCACTACACAAAAATATGTCCTCACTCGTGAGTGAACAAGACGAGAACAATTTATAGATACGTCAGAGCTACTGACGTATCAATATGACGTAGTTCAGTTGTCACGTGACTGCTAACAACGCATAAGTAAAATAATTTCAATGGCAACGCTTTAACTAAACTATCGATTGCGACTGATAGTCCCGCAACGCTTTCCCCATAATTGGATGTATATGGGACAATCTATGTTTTTGTCAATCATTAGATAATTCGTATTTATTGATATTCTATACTGTTAAAATTCTATTATACTATTCTTACAGAGAACTTGTATGCAATTACTGTTTTGTTTCAGCTAGTGCTCAAAGTTAAAGCAAATATGGGATTCAATTCACCGCAAACAATTCACACACTGTAGTCTGTTAAATGATAAAAGAAAAAAACTGGTTTAGAATTGATTGGTATTGAATTGTGGCGTGAATCAATACTTAATCATAGTTACACTGCTGCAAACTCCTCGTTTTGTGCAAACAGAAGCAGATTTTACACCAGGAATCCCCAGTACAATTGTGTATACAGCATGTAACAAATAACTGTTCAAATCTACTGATGTTTCCATTTTAATTCAGATGTCCCGTAGGGCGTATTCCATGGAGAATTTGTCATGTTTTAGTTTGTTTAAGCTTTTGTAAAAGGCGATCTAGTTCATAAATTGACTGGTTCAAGACCAATTGTTTCACGTACCATCTTTTCATTAACGTAGAGAGCAACACGAGTCCGGGTAGAGTATGCCGTGAATACGCATGCATGGTTCAAAGATGCTTTTATCACAATTATATTAAAGTTTGCATTGTAAATACACTGTTTTTGTATAGCATAGCAGATCACGTGTGTTTCATGGACGTTGTTTATTGGATATAGATGATTGAAATGGAGGCCGCTGATTGGTCTGATTAGTGTGGAGGTGGTATAAGTTTATACGTTTTGTCCCGTGTGTATATGAAATAACGGTACCTGTCCTAGGCGTGTAATTGACCTTATCACACATGTTGAAACTTTGAACATTTGATCTACCAATATATGTATTGATCTAGCGATATATTTACAATTTTCTGAAAAAGGTTCTTATAACATTAACTACATTCCGAATACTTGAAGAAGCGTTCTCACCATTTCTTTGGTTTGTATATTTTGCTGAAAGTGTCGTGGTTATAATTGGTGAAAGAGACTTATTGATTTTGCCCAGTCTCTCTGTCTGTCCCTCTTTCTGTCACAAAGTTATTTCGGACTAATCAGCTTAAGCGGCATGATGGATTTCTACCAAATTTAGTGGATAGTCTTTGCATAGTATGTATGGTGTTCCAGCACATCGATTTCTGGCCGAGTTACAGCCCTTTTTTACGTTTGGACTGAAAAACAGTTTGTCTGTACTACAATACTTCCAAATTGCTGCCGATCAAGATTTCAACCACCCATTGAATGCGACAGTACAAAGAAACATTTGCATTTACTGAATTATTACGTCTTGCTTTTAGTAAAACAAGCATCAGACATATAAATAATTCTAACGAATAAAGAAATTTAATATTACAACGTACACAGTACACAGCCATCCTTAGTGTGCTTGTGTATTTCTGACACCTGGTGAATTATCCCGGTGTGGCCTTTGCACACCAAAACATTCTCAGAAGCTCAACGTACTGATGTGTACTTATTAGTACATATTTTCAATTCACACTATAATACTCTTTTAGATCATGTAATGCGATTTCTTTTTAAATCCTTGTGATTCCGGCTTCAAGTTCATTCTACAATACAAGATAAAACTGTCTGATACATGAATAGAACTGATAATTATGAGATTAATAATACTACGTTTTAGCAGACTACAAAGTCTGTTAGAACATAATAAACACCCTGTCCCCATTGACCTTTCGGTGTCGTTTCCCTTTGTCCATGTCAGTAGTCTGCCCGGTTTGAAAAACTGGTGAAGCAATCGACGACCTTTCTTGAAATAGACACTTCGTAGGTTCAAACCCCGAACGATGCGTAAGTTTTGGGCGACAAAGACAATGCAACCAGCAAAGTCATTTGTCCTCCACATCTACCCCATGTAGTGAACTCGTTATTGGCTTGTAGAGAAACAGACTAGTGCTGCTTGGTACCACAGGAATATTGGTTGAGTAAACTAACAGGCATGTCTAACTGAACCATCTTCCAATGTAAACCCCTTATTATCTATGCTCACCGCGGTGGTATGTAGACGTTATATTACGGACTTGTATCCCTATCTAATGTTAAACAAAACAATTCACGTATCTAGTAACATTTTTGTCTACTTAAATACTGTTTTACTAAATATGGAATTTTCAGCATTTTCTGCAACAAAATTTCAATGGGAATCAGTCTCATACACATATAAGAACGGTCTCAATCTAGGACACTGTCTGCTTGAAACAAATAAGGTGGAATATTGTTTCAATCCATGACATCAGATTTGACACAAATTATAGTCCGTTACCTACATCCATTTAAGCCCATTGTTCACTTAAGACTGTATACTAAACAACGGTATGTAATGGAAATACGTCATATTGTATAGTGTTGTATACTTTTCTGACTACATGTCTCTAGCATTTGTTTAGAGTCTGACAGGCTGTAGTCTAAATTGACTTTATCAGTCTGTACTGAGTATGGGAAACTTTGAAATCTCATCTGTTCAAGATAGTCTAGTTCATATTTTCGGGACTGAAATGATCTTTATACCGTTGTTTGGCTGTATTCGGTTCATCACGAGAAAGAAATAATAGTTTATAACCAACACATGTCGGCTCCATGCATGTATTTACCATAAATACGCAATAAACGTTATCAACGAAAACATGCATGTTACTGCAAACAGCTGAATGGCCCATATGTCCGTTCCATATGTACTCATTTTTAAGCAAATGAGCATGCCTTTAAACATTGCATTTCCTTTCAGTTATAAAACTACTTGATTAAGGTACTTGTTCATATTTAAAAGAGTGTGAACAAATATGCATTAAGACACTAAGCACAAAGACAAACCAGATTCACAGTACGATTGTGGCAACCATAAAACGTGCAGCCGTAGAATTTTTTGTCTAAAAGTGATTCATGCAGCGATTCTGGTTAAGGCTATAAACTAGTCAGCAGATGAAGAACATTCGGAATGATTTGTCATTATCAATGCTGTTAGTACGCTTGCAATTTGTGAAATAATGTAACAACTTGAATGTCTGCGTCTGAGTGGCCTCTTCCATCTCGCCATTTACATCTTCAAGTTGTCTACAATCATTCATAATTGTCCAAGGTTATTGACTAGTACCGTCTGTGCCTGTATGTTTCTTAGCTTAGTAGGCTGAAATAAGTCGATATAATTATGTGTATGTACATTGACTTTATGGTTAAGATACGTTTGTCCGTTTTATAGATCATTTACCGTTAATTGGATGGGAAACTTACGGCACATAAAATAATCTGATATGCGGATTTTCGCGAAGTGTTTGGTCAAATGAAGTGTTTCTAAGCTTTACTCCATGGACACCGTATTAAAGTACAGAACTGTTAAGTTAAGTTAAGTTCAGTTCAGTTCAGGTCTGTTCTGTTCTGTTCCGGTCCGGTCCGGTGGTCTGGTCTGGTCTTAACATGTACTTATCGACCTAACTTCGTCGATTTTCGGGGCAAATAATCAGGAAATATGGGAATAATATAATCCGGCTTATTATCCATTATCGGGTTTAGGTGTTGATTTTTGCCACCGAAGTGACATAAGTACACATTTGGTGCTGTTTTAAAAAAAATATTTATGATGATAAATTGTACATACAGCACTGAATTATACGTACAATGCACTAGTATTACCTTCCAATAAAGAGGCACTGGTCCGAGAGAAAAAAGGCATATCACTTGTACGAGAATTGAAATCTGCTATGTTATAAATTTGCTTTCAATAAATACTCCTTCGAAGACTAAATTAATATTTCGCCAATTCTTGTTAGATAAGTCACTAAATGAACACTAGAATGGTCATTATAGTCATTGTCTAACGCTGATAGAATCCATTGCAAAATAAGAATTACCAAAATGATTTCAGTGGTATGTCTGAGGAGAAACGATAATTTAAGGTACCTTAATTGCACTTATATTGGTCGTGCGTTTGTTCATTAAATGATTTCATACCTTTTAAAGAATGTCTCATGTCTAGTCACTGTCTGAGATTACTGATGCAAAATAACGCCTCTGCAAAGAGGTTACATAAGTATTATAAGTCCTAAGACCTTGCCAGTTTAAGATATGTATTCATTTAAAATCAGGCGCTATGCACTCATGATTCAGGATTGAATTTAGACGAGTGACAATTGCAATTTTACGAAAAATAGTCGTCAAAGTCAATGTATGACCTTATAAAGTAAATGTCTAGAAGTCAAAAACAAATATCTTTCCACTTTACTGTAGAAGCAGAACTATTAAGTGTAAGCTGTCAGGTATTTTAAAACAGGCTTTGACCGGCTAGTCATAAAATATAAAAACAAATTTCATATGAACATATCGTCTAGCGTATGCAATACACCAAGGGTTAATTATCTTAATGTTTAATTTAATCATTGGTCATATGTAAGAAAGCCTTGTGGTAACCGCATAGCCCTCTAAAACGAAATAATTCTCTTTGATTTTTTATTGATTTTTTATTGATTTTTTATTGATTTTTTATTGATTTTTTACTTAACTGTCATTAACACTACCATGAATTGTGACGCATGTAAAAGTATGATCAGAATCATGACGCTGTTCAAAATAGTGTTGGTTGAAAATTCGAAGCTTGTTTTGGTATCATGATTTAAAGCAATTCTTGTCATGAAAATATTCGATGTGATTGTTAGCATCTCTATTTTATGTGATTCTTTTTACAGTAAATCTATAACTTACCCGCTCGTCTAGGAACCAACACAATCTGATCTCTGGAAAATCTCTCTTGGGACTCTGTTCTCACAAAAATGAAGGCGTACTAAATTATTACTTGGCTGTTACGTAAATGTTTCATTCTCTGTGAAATAATGAAAGTTTAATCACTTGCTTGCCTATAATTATCATAATTTATCCCACAGACTGGTACGTATTGTTAATTACCCGTGTGCAAAACTAGCATTAGGACTGCATTACGGAATGGAATGATGCAAAATTGTTATCATTTTCAGCCAATCAACTACGGTTGTTGATGGTTAATGTCAGGATATGTAGATTACAGTACATTGCCTGTAGTTAATATACTCTGTCTTAATAACCACCAGGCTCTCAAATTAGTGCTAGACCTGTCATAACTAATCCAGTATTTAGTTACGAAATCGCATTTTCGTATTTACAATGTTCATATTGTTCCTTTATGTATGTATGTGTGAATGTGTGTATGTATGGATGTATGTACGTATGGATGTATGTGTGTATGTATGGATGTATATTTGGATGTATGTATGGATGTATGGATGTGTGTATGTATATTTGGATGTATGTATGGATGTATGTGTGAATGTGTGTATGTATGGATGTATGTACGTATGGATGTATGTGTGTATGTATGGATGTATATTTGGATGTATGTATGGATGTATGGATGTGTGTATGTATATTTGGATGTATGTATGGATGTATGTGTGAATGTGTGTATGTATGGATGTATGTACGTATGGATGTATGGGTGTATGTATGGATGTATATTTGGATGTATGTATGTATGTATGGATGTATGTATGTGTGTATGTATGTGTGTATGTATGTGTGTATGTATGTGTGTATGTATGTATGGGTGTATGTATGGATGTATATTTGGATGTATGTATGTATGGATGTATGTATGGATGTATGTATGGATGTATGGATGTATGGATGTGTGTATGTATGTGTGTATGTATGTGTGTATGTGTGTATGTATGTATGGGTGTATGTATGGATGTATATTTGGATGTATGTGTGTATGTATGGATGTATGTATGGATGTATGTATGGATGTATGGATGTATGGATGTGTGTATGTATGTGTGTATGTATGGGTGTATGTATGGATGTATGGATGGATGTATGGATGGATGTATGGATGTGTGTATGTACGTATGGATGTATGGGTGTATGTATGGGTGTATGTATGGATGTATGTATGTTTGGATGTATGGATGGATGTATGTTTGGATGTATGGATGGATGGATGTATGGATGTATGTGTGTATGTATGTGTGTGTGTATGTATGGATGTATGTTTGGATGGATGGATGGATGTATGGATGGATGTATGGATGTATGGATTGATGTGTGTATGTATGTGTGTATGTATGTGTTGATGTAGAGATGGATATATGGATGGATGTATGGATGGATGTATGGATGTGTGTATGTATGTGCGTATGTATGTGTGGATGTATGGATGTTCCTTTTCCCCAAGGAAGTTCAAACATACTGTTCACTGATTATGTTACCAATGACAGATTATATGAAGTTCATGCGTTCCATGTTCTGTTTCCGTGTCAAACTTTCCCGATGTTAAAATCATAGAAAGCTTTTCGTCAAATTTCTCTGTGACGATTTCAAGCTGATGCTTTTGGTTTTTGTAACTTCAACACATCTTTTCGGTGTCGTATGATTTATGGCTTGAAATTCGCTTGTCGTTGTTCAGTGGCTTTAGTGCGCATGCGCCGATAAACATGAAATAACGTCCATATCTCCCAAGATAGAGTTTGTCAAATTTGGCCGCATTGATTTATTTGTCATTTACATTTATAGTCTGTTCGGTGGTATTCTTGATGACATATTCCATTTAGAAATAAATAATATAACATATAGTCTTCTGTCACATGTCTAATGGAAATGATTGCACGGATCGCGATACGGGTCTAAAACGGGCTTTTTCATCAACCATTGGAAAATGAGATTTCCATTCCCTTGCATAAAACTGTGGTTATTACTGTAAGTGGTCTTCATAAAGAGATGTGTGGTTAACTTACTGTCGTGTCCCTGTATATCTAATGACGTTATTGTCATATCGTCTATTTTGGTTAATGTAATTTCTGACGATATTCGGATGCATATTTTTATAATGAATGCAGACGAGTAGGTGTTGGGTCACCGCATGTCGGTACACCGTTGTCCAGACTCGCAACTACAAATAATTGTTGAAGGAAATATAAATCAAACACTGGTCATTCTCACAAAACGTACATATTTCCACGTTAATAGTCAGAACTAATGAAAGAATAAATGAATGCAGTCGGACCTGGTTTATTCGACAACCTTCTATACGAATACCCGGTATCATCCGAAATAAATAGCAGGTCCCGATGTATCTTCTTATGCGAGTCGAATATAAATGGGATATTCGAAACCTTTTATTATTCGAAATAAAATTTCGGACCCGATGAATTCGAATGAACTATGTTCGACTGTATGTTAATTGAGTACATGGGTATGGTTTGTTAAGCATGTATTTTTGAATCAATTTGCTGCTGTATTTACAGTCTCTTTCAACCAAAGGTATAGGTGTTAAAGCTGGTGTCAACACACATGTTGCATCGTCTGTTTTATGGCGCAGCCGTACTAACATGGCTTTGCTTTTTGCATATCAGTGTTGTGTAAACCAACCAAATCTTACGTTAACCACTAACTCAAATTCTCATCAACCGAACAACGTTTGTAACCTTGACGCGGATTGGTTAACCTTTCGATAACGGATACGTAAATTCACCGAAATCCAATTTGGATCTGGAGTGACCAGCAATCGTAACACCTCGTCAGTTTTTATGTTGTACAACAAATCTTAACCTTCAAATTGTACCGACCATCTTTGTTCAAGATAGTTAGTGTTGTTTATAAGTTCTGTAAGTACAAATCTCCTGACATACGTCGAAACATATTGTTTTACCTATTATTTTATCTGTTCCCAAGCGTCTGATGATATACTTCAGGAGCATAGATCACGTGTTATTATTTTGTTATTATAAGATGAATGTTCCACAAGCTACATTACACAGCTGTTTTACTGTATGTTTGGTACTGGGAATTATTTGAAAGTTGCAATTAAAATCTATTTGCTTTTTTCGTATATCTAAGTGCTGTGCCCATCTTGTACTTTTTCGACCGTTCTCTGATTACATCGACACTGTCCAATATATCTTTATGAAAGTATTTGTACAATCAGGAAATTGCTATAATAGCGTTTAAGGGTGTCGTCTGCTTATTAATTATTGTCATCGTCAATTTGCTTTCATAATATGATTCGTATCGTCATATCGAGGCGATGACTGCCTGATAATCACACCTAACAATATGAGACAATTCCCGCCAGGATTAACGTGACTCATCGGTTACATAACAAACGCCTGAAATGCCACTGATTAGCAATCAATACCGTCTGACAACTGTGTCTGCAAAATGTACCGGTTTCTACGTTTCTGTGGGAAACAAATATGTATTTATGTGCGTTTGCTTGCGAAGGTTGTTTAAGTCAACATATTGTTTTTTTTTCACAGGTCACCATTTGTATCTTCATCATCAACTCCAACACGCCATCACCATCATTATCTTCTTCGTCTTTACACGCATTGCATCAGCAGCCTTACCATTACGTTATAAATGAAAACATCATTAAAAATGGCATTATCAATAACAAGCATTCAACACCATCATCATCATCACCACTACCATCACCACCACCACCACCACCATCACAACACCATCATCATCATCACCACCATCATCATCATCACCAATACCATCACCACCACCATCACCATCACAACACCACCATCATCATCATCATCATCACCATCATCATCACCACTACCATCACCATCACAACACCATCATCATCATCATCATCACCACCACCATCACCATCACAACACCACCACCATCATCATCATCATCACCACCACCATCATCACCACCACCACCACACTCACAACACCATCATCATCATCATCATCACCGCAACCATCCCCATCATCATCATCACCACAACCATCACCACCACCACCCCATCACAACACCACCACCATCATCATCATCACTACCATCACCACCACCACCATCATCATCATCATCATCATCATCATTATCAGTGAGTTAATGATATTAGGGAATGATAAAAGCGATAAAGAGAAGCACAGAGAGGGTCAACGTCACAAAACAGCGCCATCCAGCCTAGCATAGTTTCGTACATTATAAACGAATGTTTCCTTGGTTACATGAATGAAATCATTCGAATTTTTTGTAACAAATCACCAGAGTTGTTTTCCACGTTCTTGTTTTTGTTTCTTTGCAAGTTATAACATGTTAACGTTCCTAAATCAATAATAACCTTGATTCGTTGTAATTGAGAAGATAATAATATAAGTCAAGCCTTTTACTGCTTAACAGTATTCTGTGACCTTAACTGTTGTCACTAAGAAGGGTGTTGATATTATTTATCAGTTTTTCTTATGTCATAAAGTTTGTCCTTTACGGAAAGACTGCAAATAGACTTCTTATCTCATCGGAAAAGTATTTTATGACATAAATAGGGATAATAGGTCGTACTTCTGGGTGGTTTACAGTACATATTAAAAATGACACATATTAACGTATCTTGTCATTGAAAGAAAGAAAAGATACAATGACTATCACTAGCTCTGATCTGTGAATGTGCCCTTCCCTGCTCAGCGTATTTTCAGCCTTAATGTAAGCGTAAGTTCAACTACGTGTTGCCGTGTAAGGTTGAAGTCAACAGTACTTTAGTGATCGAAGTACTGTTCCTGTGTGACCAACTAGTATTAATCTGCTCTGAATTAGCCGAATTTAGTTTTGTGTTTGTTGATGTGCTTTCATTTAGAGCTGAAATAAATTATCATTGGTATGATTGTTAAATATCACATATATATATCTGTATAAGGAAAAACATGTTCACAGATAACATAACATTGTAATATACTGGTCAAAAGAGCTAACCCACCATCTCTTTGAGAATCGTCACTATATTTTGACAAAAACGATCTGAAACGGTACCATGATATTGACATGATATCATCATCAAATTGTTTCGATAGTTCAATTTATTTGAATCATCAATGTTATAACTTCATGGAGTCAGAATCAGCAGAAATTGTACCCAGTAGCGTTTCATTAACTGTTTGACATAGTACTGACGGGTTAGCACTTCATACCAGTATATATTTGTATCGTATAATAGTACTGGCGGGTTAGCACTTCATACCAGTATATATTTGTACCGTATAATAGTACTGGTGGGTTAGCACTTCATACCAGTATATATTTGTATCGTATAATAGTACTGGTGGGTTAGCACTTCATACCAGTATATATTTGTATCGTATAATAGTACTGGCGGGTTAGCACTTCATACCAGTATATATTTGTATCGTATAATAGTACTGGTGGGTTAGCACTTCATACCAGTATATATTTGTATCGTATAATAGTACTGGCGGGTTAGCACTTCATACCAGTATATATTTGTATCGTATAATAGTACTGGTGGGTTAGCACTTCATACCAGTATATATTTGTATCGTATAATAGTACTGGCGGGTTAGCACTTCATACCAGTATATATTTGTATCGTATAATAGTACTGGTGGGTTAGCACTTCATACCAGTATATATTTGTATCGTATAATAGTACTGGTGGGTTAGCACTTCATACCAGTATATATTTGTATCGTATAATAGTACTGGCGGGTTAGCACTTCATACCAGTATATATTTGTATCGTATAATAGTACTGGTGGGTTAGCACTTCATACCAGTATATATTTGTATCGTATAATAGTACTGGCGGGTTAGCACTTCATACCAGTATATATTTGTATCGTATAATAGTACTGGTGGGTTAGCACTTCATACCAGTATATATTTGTATCGTATAATAGTACTGGTGGGTTAGCACTTCATACCAGTATATATTTGTGTCGTATAATAGTACTGGCGGGTTAGCACTTCATACCAGTATATATTTGTATCGTGTAATAGTATTGAAACTAGTGATGGATAATCGGACAAATTCCATAATCCATTATTGGATTGGTTTGAAAACTGATAATCGATAATCGAATCGGAAATAATCGATTTTTTTTAGTAAAAGTGTTATGCTGACAGTTAAGTTCATTTGTACAAGTTCATTTATCTCCTTGTAACTACATTTAACATATATATGTATACTTGTATTTGACTGAAGAAATTGAAAACAATTATATTGTATTTACTATGTACAGATTAGTTCTAGTGTGGATGTTAATAAATATTTGATCTATAGCTTTGAGAAATAGAAGGACACAATTTACAGATATCAAAAAAGTCATAATTTCCGATTATAATCGTTTATTGTAGTTCATAATCGATTGTATTCGATGTCGGATGTCTAGCGACGATTTTTCGATTATTTTCGATAATCACGCCATCACTAATTGAAACTGTACTTGTGAAGTGTGTTTATTCCTTATAGTGTCAACCCCATCTTAAAGGGCGAGATATTTCAGACTTTTGAGACATCAACCTTCTGAGCACATTTACTTCCCGGTTCCTATCATTTAATGGCAGTCACTAGACAGGTAGGCACACGCGGCTGACCAATCGGCAATATCAGAACAGACCCCTGTATTCATCGTCTGCCGTAAGAATAGTCTCATTTTTTTGTTAAATACTTCACTTGCCAAAGTTATTATATAGACAGTTTCGGAACATATGAATAACAAATAGATGACATTATTATGAAGTTGGTTGCCCAGGTAACGCGTGCGTCCTAGAAACCCAATCTATTGTACCGTTATACCGGTATGTCACGTGTTTGGTGCGTGGTAGAAGGTGGGTAGTCCATTTTGAAAAGCTGGCTGAGATATGTGATACAATAGTATTGTATAAAGCCGTGCTTTTTAACATGTAGCTTCACTTCATAATTTTACAACAATAATCATGAAATGTTTTACGTTCTTTTTAATTCCGAGATTTATTCCTTTACGTGTTTGATCGAATAAATCACAGATCAATGTTTGAGCTATTTTATCAGATGTATGGATAAAGGCTGACAATTAATCCTGCCGCTCTTCAACTGGAGTGAAAAATATAGTTCAAAAAAACAAAACAAACGCTTCTAGTACTAATTTGTTTACATTTTTTTGCTGTCTGTCTTCGTGCAATGTTTGAATTTACGGACTCTGTGGACGTTATGCTCCGTCAGAAAATTGGTTATAAAAGTTGCCATCGCCTTGGGAAATGGGTTAGTGTTCTTTTAATGAATCACGCCTGATTATTGCAATCAGCATGTGTGATTATAGAACAACAAGAACACTTAAACTGCTCAGAACTGTTCTTGAAATAAAGCGCTGTTTGATGATGGCGGAAACCGTTCGCACTGGCCATTTAGACATGAACTAATCACTCGGGATGGTTTTATACTGACAGCTGTCTCGGATTTAATACATTTATATCTACCAGAAAACTTTAATGTGAATATACCATCATCTAAAGACAGTCAACATAATTTCTGTTTATCACACTTGTAAGAAATAGTCCTTGATAAAATACAATTTCGTGGCGAATGCTTGAAGAAATGTTCTCGAAATAGTCATAATTTATTATAAACTCACATAACAATATTCAGTTTGCTTATATCTAAAGTTGTGTGTGTATGCTTCACTCACCAGTAACCTCGTAGTATATTGGTCCATGGATAAACGACTATTATTTTTATTGCCATTGTCTAATCTTTGACAAATGTTTATGAACCTAAAAAGCCAAAATACACCATCCATTGGTATTTCTTAAATGAATGGTATTTCAAGTATGTTAATTTTTTATGTCAATGCTCATGTTCATTCAACTCTGACATCAGAAATACATGTGTATTTACTTTATTCACTTAACCTTGTTTCTCTACATGTCGAAAACAAGGTGATCATAAGACTGTGTGGGTGTACGAGTATCGTCTGCTTCCTTTACTGGGGTTTACTATTTGATCTGAAAATAATTCGGATACTAATTTGTTAGAGTGTAATGAATGTTTAATATACAAAACAATGACACTTAAATTCAATCAAAAGGCTGGGATACACTGGTAGTCATAGGTTGTTGTGTCCAAACAGATACACATTTGTCGTAACCGCAAACTTAATACGTTCTGACGTCACCACAATCCCTCGTTGGTGTCTTGAAGGTCATACACGATACTAGTATATGTTATATCGTATAATCAGAATCACTTTACATTGTGTGAATCGTTGTCATAAATATGCTTATCATATATTTACGAATTTCAATATATATGATTGTATGTGCATGATACAGTGTATTCACTGTTCTGCTATAAGCTTCAAGGTTCTGCATAGAACATTATAAAACTAATCAAATGTTATGATAGAGGCATAGTACTTGCTGTACAAAGCCCTTTACCAAAGTGAACCACCATTTTACTCAGAGGCATTTGTTTGTAACAATGCCACTGCGATGGTATTTTGATAGTTGTGATTTTATTGTAATTTTATATTGAATTTGAACTTATTAATAACCAAGAATCGACTTCCACGGAAAGACTATTTCGTTCCTGAAATATTGCTGACGACCCTGGACCATTGGTGCTTTCTTTAACAAATCAATGTCCAACGTCTGCTAACCTTCATTGCTGTATGATTATGAATATCTAACTATTTATTATTAATGTATTCCAGGTGCTATGGGTTACTCAAGAGCTGAAGGTTATTGTTCCGATGAATATGGTACCATCTACTCCACAGCTAGCGGCAGCAGTCATTACGCTACAAAATCTCTATCACCCGTGCCAAACCGGAAAGTTGCTGCCGCTACGCAGACGCCATCGCACGTGAAACTGTTACGAAAACATAGTGCGGACTGTCTGCTCTCGTATAAAACATATCAAATGGAGGACCCATATGCCACAATCGAGCCCTCCGCTCAGGAACCCAGGTACTCAAAACCACATATGCATTCTTCATCGAAGGGACCAAAAGTGTCCCCAACCACATCTACCTCAGTTTCATCAGCTTCAACCGCTGATCCTAGTAAATCAATAGACACTAATGGCCAGACGATAACTCGAACCTCGGCCAGTAGGTTTAGAGATTTGCAGTTAGCAAAAAGACCGCTGCAAATCGCATATGGTGATTTTGACTGTTATAAAGTAGATTTGAGAAAAAGAAATGAGTACGCTCGTTCGGGAGGTTTTGACGGAATTCTCTGCGTCCATGTGTTGTGTGGCCAAGGTCTCAAATGTACCCGTATGACTTTACGCGATTTGTATTGTGTTGTGTCCATAGATTCCTTAAATAAGGCCCGAACTATGATTCGGACAGGTGCAGTGAATTTTGATTGGGACGAAGCGTTTGATATTGATTTAGAAAACGCTAGAGACGTCTCTTTCCTTATATATAACTGGGATCCAAATTATAAACATAGGTTGTGTTTTCATGGTTCTATATTTTTACCTGGATTTATCGAACCTAACAGAAAGAAAAAAATTGCTCTTAAAATGGAACCCAAAGGACTTCTTTACCTCACCCTACTTTATAAAGAACCAAAAGAAATTCTACAACGATCACCATCGGGTAAATCTGATGGTGTGTTTGGTGTAGACTTGGATAGCGTGATAAAACGTGAACATGCTAATGTTCACGTGCCCTTATTGGTTGTGAAAAGCATAGCGGAAGTGGAACGCCGTGGGGCGGAAGTTGTCGGTATTTATCGTTTGTGTGGTTCATCCCGACGGAAGGCACAGCTTAGGGAAGCGTTTGAGAAGAATTCAACCAGCGTGGACCTCTCACCTGAGAATGTGTCAGATATTCATGTCGTCACGGGTGAGTTATAACACTGTTCCTTTATGCCATACTTAAAAATTGTTTGTTTTGCATAACATATTAATAAGCAACCCAAACCAAGTCCCCACTCAAAATTCCCACACCTCAAAACGTTTTGAACAGGGGCCGTTTTCATGAGAAGGTAGGATTGCAACTATGCCAAACGAACATTATTTAAAAATGGCCTTATAACAAATCCTCTCTATTTGGCATTTAAAGGAATCAGTTGGTAATTATTGAATAGGTCTGGGAAAGGATAAGAAAACAGTAGCTATCCTTTGGTTTTGGCTTTGCGATAAACAATGTTTCAAGTTACAAATGATATATTTAATTTCTTGTCAGAACCGTGAGACTGCTTCGGTCTAGCTTGATATTAAACATTGATATTTCAAAATTTAGAAAGAAATTAAAGCATAACCGAAACAAACAATGCAATGAGGTGATTCGTCTGTTTGACGATACCAGTTAGCTATTTTTTCTATATTGTTAGAGACAAATTTATTAATGATGTTTTAATGCTGAAATTTGACGAACTATCCTCCATGGAATACGAATAGTAATTGTTTTCCAGTACATTACTCTCATAAATAATAACTTTGTACTTTTCTAATGTCATATCTGATAGATGTTAAACGTGGTTTTATGCGGCGGTCAATATTTCATATAAAAGTAAAACTATACCAAGTGTGGGCGTAATTAATAACATGTTTATCAAACTTACGCAGACTTTTTATGTGGTATTAATAAATGTTATCATCAAAATGATAAAATTGATTCAATTAATGTTGGTATCTATAGTCTTGCAAAAGTCACTATTCTTTAAAATAAAATTATCAAATGACATTACATTATACGCGGCTAATGGTTCGTTCTGTATGATATGATACTTCCTGTTCACATTACACCACACTCGTGCATTCTGTAACATTTTGTGAGTTTCGTGGACGAATTGTGCTCCAGCAACATTTTTGCAATCTTTCTGCTGACGCTGCAGATTTTCATTATAGATTTTGGTATTTTCTGCCCTGTGCTATCTGTCAGTGAGGCAAATCTATGGCATTATTGGCACCATGAAAATTCATACACATCCTATCCTTATCTTCCTGCATTTTCATGAATATTTGATTTTACAAAGAACATCTTAACATATCGATGAAATCGTGGAAATCGTTTTTCTCCAGAAAAGCTGTGTGTGGGAAAATATGGCTGTCACATAAATTTGATCATTTGATGGTGATGCTGTTGCTAGTACGTTTTGTAAACGATCGTACATGATTGAATAGAAAAGAGATATACAAGCGGCACATAAATTGCCGTGGTAATTTTTCCTAAGAATGATATTAGCAAATAAGCAGACATACTGACGATTCATGTCATTCAAAATCGTTTGTGGAATTAGGTTAGGAAATATCAACATTGATTTTGAAACTGACATGCAGTTCAAACTTAGGACATCAATTGCTACACACGTAAAAATCCATATTGTTCGGAAATTATCAAATATTCCAATTTCTCTCATTGAAATCATTAAGCTAGAATAAATGTTTTAAGCATTGGGCAAAACTATGGATATAATTCAGATGATGTTTTGCAATACCTAGGTCCAATTTTACAAATATATCAGTGATATTGAACAATAATATTTCTTTAATGTATGTTCTCTACATTTTAGTGGCTTCGTAATGTATCACTCATACCTGGTTTATGCGTCGTCTAATGACCGAAAGAAAGAACTCGAAGACTTGTTATGACTAAGAATGTAATGGATTTCCATGTGCCGGAAAATCACGGTCTTACTGGCACGGTTAGGTTCGGGGTATTATCCATTCCTGTCTACGGTTATTTTACAATCAAATTCCACATTGCGTCTGATGACGGTTTAATTTACATTTATTGATACTATAAGCAGTAGATACAAGTGTAATGTGTTACCAATTATGCATACTGATAGCTGGTGATTGCTTAACCATATTCATTAAAACAGGTATTAATACATGGAGCATTTAAAGTTAAGAAATGATCTCGTCTTAATAAACAAGTATCGCGATACGCATGTTTTCATGACGGCTGTATCGCGATACTCATGTTTTCATGACGGCTGTATCACGGTACGTATCGTGAAATAACACAAATCTATCGCTATACCCTTACTCTAGTTATTACATTGTCTTACATCTTCTGCTGTGTCTGTATATGAGACTTTTATCTCTGTATAATACAGACAGAATAACAGACAAAGCTAATGGCGACACGACAATCCCATCAGTAATATTTTCATTTGAACTGACAATGAGATGCGCAAGCCTAATTATAAACCTATTATGGGTTATTACGAGTGTAATTTTATGAACAATAATAGACCGAACGTTAACAAGGATTTTTCTACTCTATTGTTCACTTATACATATATTCATACCAACATATAATTACATTATAATGTTGTATGTTGGCTGCGGGGAAAGATGTGTCTACATTATGTTGTTTTCGGATTCTCTTAAGACGCGCATTTGAAATTTCAGTAAATGCATTTCATGTTAAATTTAGACATTGGTGATATGTACGTAAATTCAGTTACCGCTTGTTTCAAGGTTACTTCATCGTTCGCTCAGTACTATATTCAACATTGATTTATTCATGGTATTGTCCGAGAAGTTTCGAATCATGATCTTGCTATGTTTGCCTCATTATCTTGGACATAAGATCGTGATTTACTGGTTATGGCTAAAACGCATTTGTATGAACTTTAGTCTTCAACCCGTAAATCAAAATGTCATACGTATTTTACTATCACAATGCTGTTATAAGTGTTTATAATCTATACATGTATAACTAGTGAATAATTTTGGAATATTTCTTATTGGAAAAGTCTTAATATCAGTAGTAACAAATCTATGTTTCCGTAAAATCCCCAAATATGTGAGAATCACTCCAATCTGCCAAGACCATTTATTAAGCTTCCTTTCTGAATGCCACAAATGTGTTTTCCTCACGCCATGAACCGTTTTCCTGGCAAAGGTTTACTAGATTCTATTTTAGACTGAAGAATGTGTGATTATTTCAAACTTTTGATTACTGTTTGTCCAAACTGGTTTCCTTTCACACAAAAGTCTTTTACGCGCAATTAGTGCATATAAATACAAAGTTATTTTAAGTTCATACACTCATAATTCTTTGTCAAATAACACCAACAAAATCTGCTTTAGAGTTAAGAGTATTTTGCGCCTCGAATGACTCTGTTAGTGTCACTTTACAATTCGCTTCTTTTTAATATACTTGCACTGTACAAGCCTTGAAAAAACTAATTATATTAAAAACTGTAAGAAAATTACTGCACCGGCTAGTTCTTGTAAAAACTTGTACCTTTGATAAACGATGTTATGCTTCTTTGATAAGATTTTCCGTGCTAAAACTCATTTCTCTTCCTAGAATATCTTTGAAGCTACAAAATTGCAATTATTTATTCAAATGTTCTCACTGGCCTACCACAAACACACGGGGTGAGATTAACTAGTTCTGCGTACACAAATGATACTTTTACATTAAGAGTACTTGATAGACTTACGGCTTAAACATTCCCTTTGCCATTTATTAACCAGCGAAATCGGCTTAAAGAATGCCCCTTGACATTTTCAGTAACAACACAGAGGGTTTGTTATTTCTTAACATGACTGTACATAAATGCGCCAAGGACAGTTTCCCTTCTGGTACAAGAGACCTCCCGTTCAGCTCTGTTGGTAGAGCGATATGCTGTCATCCGGGAGGTTCTGGTTCGAGTCCCGGATATAGCAGCAAGTCATGTCCTCCTGTGACATTTTCTACGGTCATCTGTCCTCCACCTTTGCTTCATGTCGTATAGTTACCAGCTGTTTGTGGCCGGGCAAGTTAGAACTGGTTGATAATTAATTCCAGGAAAACTGGTTGAGTAAATTGACCGCCATATAAAACTGAAAAAAAATGTTAAAAATTGCGTTTATTCCAACAAAAACAAAAACAAACTTAATACACATAATTTTATATATACTAGGTGTTAAACAAGTTTGATTTTTTTTTTGAATGCTCTTTTCATCTATGTCGCTATGGACCAATAGTTTACTTCTGTGTGATAGTTCTAAATAACGTTATATAATATTCATGAAAAAAAACAGTATCTTTCATCATGTGTTTCATTTTATCTACATTCAAACTTTGTTAACAAACTTTGTTTACGTATACCTTGATTTAATATGTTGATAATGTTGATTCTGTGCACGTAATGATTGATACTTAATTATATCTCTGGTATGAGTTTCACCCATCATTTGGCTTTGTGACTTGTTTCCCATTTGTTTTGTAATTGTTTACAAATGTGTATAATGTTCATGTTTTCTTGTGCTTTTTGTGTGGCTGAGCCCTTTTTGTGTGGCTGATCCCTTTTTGTGTGGATGAGCCCTTTTTGTGTGGCTGATCCCTTTTTGTGTGGCTGAGCCCTTTTTGTGTGGCTGAGCCCTTTTTGTGTGGCTGATCCCTTTTTGTGTGGCTGATCCCTTTTTGTGTGGATGAGCCCTTTTTGTGTGGCTGATCCCTTTTTGTGTGGATGAGCCGTTTTTGTGTGGCTGATCCCTTTTTGTGTGGCTGAGCCCTTTTTGTGTGGCTGAGCCGTTTTTGTGTGGCTGAGCCCTTTTTGTGTGACTGAGACCTTTTTGTGTGGATGAGCCCTTTTTGTGTGACTAAGCCCTTTTTGTGCGACTGAGCCCTTTTTGTGCGGCTGGGCCCTTTTTGTGTGGCTGAGCCCTTTTTGTGTGACTGAGCCCTTTTTGTGTGTCTGAGCCCTTTTTGTGTGGCTGAGCCCTTTTTGTGTGGCTGAGCCCTTTTTGTGTGGCTGAGCCCTTTTTGTGTGGCATTTCCTGCTTCATTTCATCATTCATTTCTATATCTTGTTCTGTGGGCTTTATACATGTAGTAATACGTAAATACACATTTTGAAACGAATGACTTAACTATTATGTAAGCGTCCTAATAGACATGTTTGCCACTTTTATGGTGTTCCACGTTTAAATACGGATTGGTGTTCGGATTAGCTAATTGGAAACTCTAAAGTTTTAATAGCAAGTTTTTAATACAATTACACTATTTTCTTGTGTTAATGTTGGAACTGTGTTCCGTTTGCGGGCATTGCAAACATCGTGAATAAAACACACGCTTCTGATGTGCCGTACTGTTTCCTGTAATATAACCTAATCCCGCCATGTCGACTTTGTCCCGTCGTCCGCCTACTATCAATAATGTTCAAGTATATTTTCCAATGAAATGAACTACTCCAGTCTCAATCTATACATTCCTGTAACAATCTATGGAGGTTGTAAGCGAAAATACGATTCCTAGCTAACTTAACTACTTCACAGACTCGTATGTCGTATGCCAACTATGTTAAATTAATGAAACGGACCATCAATATTTAATCATTGTAATTTCGCGTTTGCCTTTGTGGTAGTTGAATGACAACCTGGCTACAAGCACAGGGCCCAGGGATCGATAAACATTTAGCTTTCAGGGAACACACTACAACTCCTATGATTATGGAACAGTAAAGTACAGTCGATGTATTATAATGAACACAGACAGTGTATTTACGGTGTATCTTCATCTGAATAAACATTAGAGATAAACTTGTACATGGCCGATGACTATATTTTGGTGTTCAGTCATTTTTGATGTTAGAAATCCATTTTAATCCGGTTGAAACTTAATTTGACCATGTGCGTCTATAGAAGTTTGCTGTGACAGTGTCGCTTACAGATTGTGACCAATTGTTTCGTCATGTTTTCCTCAATTCAATTCATTCTAGTTCTCTGTACATGCCCTGTGTAATATAGAATGGTAAGTATTTAAACATGCACAAATTAAGTTAACACGTTCATTTGTGTCGTATGATAAATTAACGAAAATACTTACATTGAAAGTGTGAGAAATTCGATATTATCTGATACAGAATCGTTGTTAAAGAGTGAAATATAAGGGAAATCATCTGAAAGTATCACTTTAATCATATTTCCAACGTCTGACGTATTTCTAACAATCAATACAGGGCTCTGAGTATCGCGCGACGCGGGCGGTTCTAAACAGACGATAAATTGAAAATTACATGCTGTATATGTCTCTTTCAACATTCTAAATCAAGATTTTTGTAAAATTTCGGACGATTTACGCCATTTATGGGAATTGCTGACAAACTTATTTCCTCTTATTCCTGTCATATTGTCTCTGTTTTGTATTTATTGAACTATGTGTGGAAGCAATTATGGTGACGTTACTTTATTTCGAAGTGTCTTTTTGCAATCTGCGAGGATGGTCAAAACTCTGATGTAACTGTATGACATGGAATTGATAATCATGTTAGTGTACGTTGTAACAATGATACGAACCTCCGTATAACGTGTTATCGTAAATTTATTTTCCCATATATATCAATTATCAATGAGGTAGAGTTTGATATGCACCAGTCTAGTTAAAAGTGTGATTCATGATTTTGATATCTGTCGAGTAGACGTTGCGAGGAATCATTCGATATATGTATACGTGTATCAAAAAAATTGAAATGACTTCAAGATATATGTTATATGAATGGGTTCAACAATCTAAAAAAGTATAATGTAAACGGTTAACCAAGTCACTTTGTAGATCGAAAATGACTAACTAGGGGGCGTTGGCTTTAATATTGAAAATCATCTTTATTTTAATGCAAAACTATAGTGTGTGTATAATGAACCATATTCGCGCGTTATTTTGCCAATATTCACATTTTGTATAATTTTGTAGTGTAGTTTATTATCGCCGAGTGGTTAAGGCATCGGCCTTTGGAGCGGGAGGTCTATAATGGCCAAAACTTTGGGTAATTGCACGACGTGCCGTGCGAGCCTGCACGAATGTTCGCAGATTTTTGGACCCGTAGAGGCGCTGTATAGTCCGTGGCTGCAAGTTGAGCATGCACAATTGTCATGCCTCGGGCAGGTGAGACCTACGGGCGGTCTCAGGCCCGTAGAACTTGGGGAACCGTATGGGTCTATGGTCCGTGGCCAGGAGCTTAATGTGGCCGAGGCGTTAACAATTTACTAACATACTTGTAATAAAATGACATTAGAAAGGTATATATCATTGGACCGGTATGGTTATTCCACGTCGTGCCAGATAAGCATGCAGCACTGTTTTATGTAAACATTACATATAGAAGTGTATGTGTTGGATTGAAAATAGTCCAGCCACGGACGTCACATCTCTATACTGGCGCTGTACATCTGTTACGAAGACGCGTGTAAAAGTCAGAGTACAGAGACACGTATGCGGGGCTAGCTTGAAAAGTACAACAACTTAACTGACCTGAAAATCGAAGATAATGAATTTGGTACTACTAGTTTGTTGACTTTTTGTTTGTTTATTTCACAGGCGTACTCAAAGATTATTTCCGTGAGCTTCCGGAGCCACTCGTAACTAATGCCCTCTACCAGATGATGTTAGATGCACTCAGCGTACGACTGCCTAGTGATCCTGACGGCAGTGCTAAACTTATGCTTAGTATATTAGAGTGCCTTCCAAAATCCAATCAGGTAAGAGCATGGATATTAATGAATCAGTTTCTCTATACATGTAGCTTAAACGTATATACAGCCGAATTTATGTAATAATAATTATTATTGTTATTATTATACAATATATTATATTTATATATAACAATCCATAATTTGCCCAAGTTGGGCGAGGCAACAAGCACGATTTTAACTTCATATCCAATCACTGTGTCAGGGAGTTTTTGCCAAAAGCCCAAGAGCCGAACGTGTTCCTTGGGGACACTAACTACGACCTGGTTAGTTTCCCGAGTGCCGGTCTTACAGGGATCAAACCCGCCTCTCAGAAATAAGTCTAATGTCTCTTACATGTCCGCCTCCCCACCCCATCCCAGAGTATCAAAACATTCATAGATTTAGAACAGTTATGTAAAACTGATTTAACTTTTGTAATTAGTATCAATTGTGTTCAGAAAACTTAGCTTGTTTCAGCATTTCCACTTCACCCCTTGCTTTCTGTCATTAAAACTGTGTACGTTCTTATGTCTGTCTCCTGTTTGAGGTGCAGTTTGAAAATCTGATATTTAACCCAATCTATTACTAAGATCAAATTAATTACATTGATTGCCAAGATGCAATGCAAATTGAAATAAATTAATGATTAGATGAGTGTGTTTTTCACCGATGTTCTCCAGTGTAATTAATCAATCGTACATCCTAATCAAACGTAATTAATCAAAATATTTGAAAACAAAGCCCGGAGATGCTACATTTACAGTCGAATAAAATATCTCCTACTCAGTGAAAGCGGCATTTTGAAAAAAAATACACCTAATAAAATGCCATAATTAAGGTGGTATTGCGAGCAATGTGAATATTGATTACGCACAAGTTTGTCTCGAAACAAGATCTGGAGACTTCGGACGCTGTTTGTGTAATGGTCGAACAGTATTGACCAGTCGGGACTAATTCACATACGTATTTTTTTAACAGTTTCGTTTGTACTTCTTTCATAGTAAAACAAAATATTACAGTAATTTGACAATGTCAGTTTATCGACTGTATGGTTAATAGGAACAAATGTTTGGAACATGCTCGGTATAAAATAAGCCTTTGGTGACCCATCTAGCAAATGAATTTCGTTCGCCACAAACAATATGATAGTACATGCACATTAAATAATTATCTCAGCATTATTCAGATAACGTTTTATTACCCTTTTGTTTCAACTGTGGTATTGCTATCAGTATTTAGAACACAATACTTTGAAAAGGACAGTTCAGAAATTATTAATTCATTCTTAAATGTGTTGTTAATTCCAAAATTAAATGTAAACTGTGTTTTTTCTGACACAAGAAACACTAATACTATTCACTGTGTGTCTTTATGATGTTCGTCTTCAAAAGATCGTCTTTGTATCAGTAGTTCAATAGGTAAAGTGTCCATTTTCATCGCAGCCGGTTATGGGTTAGATCTCCGACCGCAGCATACCAAAGACGTCGGAAAAATGGTGTCACTCGGCTCTCATATTAGATATATAAAGGGTTGTACCAGGAGATAAATAAGTCCAGATAAGCATCTGTTAGTGGATACATTGTTGGTCACACAAGAGATGTGGTGCTCATATATGTGTTGATCATATACGACATACAAACATTCTATATATAGATATGTGAATATACATGTATATCGTTTAGATTGTGAAATTCGCGGTTCATCCGTGCCCAAGCTTCCTTATCTTTATATGCCTTCGTTCATTAATAATTTACGTATTATTCCTCAGGAGACAATGTCGATGGTGCTGAATCACCTGCACAAAATGGCGGCCCACTGTGACAAGAACAAGATGCCATTAGAACAATTAGCAGCTTGTCTAGGCCCTGTATTACTATGTCCGTCATCCATAGGAGCAGACGATGAGTCTCTGGATTACAGTAAACATATAGAAGTCCTTAAATATCTTCTTGAAATATGGGGTGATAGGAACTCAGGTAATTTCAATATCAGAATACAGTAAAACTTGCTTATATAGACCACTGATATACGGAACACATGGGTGTTGGGAACAATTAAAGTTTGAATCCCCAACTGCACACAATACATTCAAACCATAATGGATATAGCGAACAAAAGATTTAAAAAACAGTTTCTCTAAGCCCGTAGGATGTTCCATATACATCAGTTTTACTGTATTTATCATTCTAAATGCGCAAAATATATTGATAAATTCAAATTTAATTCTCATATTGTAAATGATGCCACTTATATGTAAAGGCGCTTTTTCTGAATTTGACTATGAAGTGAGTAGCTCACCATTAAATCATAACGATAATCGACGAAAAAAGTTAATCATAAACGCCATTAAGCAAAACACAATATAACAAAGTACTATGTAGATGACCAGATTGGTGATTGGGTTCTTCTCGACCATTTAGTATAAACCGCAGATCAATTTATTTTCGACCAATAGATTGAAATGTATGTAAAAAAACGTCCATCTATATCTTGAATAATGTTTTGAATACACCTTCCTGTCTACATGTTCATGGTGACTACTTTTGACAGGGGGTCATGTAATATATCATTTACATATGCTGTGTATTTGAGTTTGTAAATATTTTGTTTCTTGACATCGAATTTAAGATCATATTTCAAATGGTGTTTTGTCTTGCTTTCAGATACTTCCAAACCCACCAGTGGTGCGCCTACACCCGTATCTTGTAGTCCACTGCCCAATACCAGTTGACGTTCAACTATTCTTTAGTCAATCTAATGTCGGGATGTACCATACTTTAACTCTTTCCGTGCAGGGAACGATGTCCTCTATCGTATCCTATTGCGGGAAGGACGTACTTAAACCTGCCCAATACCGAGAGAACATTCTTCAATCAGCTTGTAATTTAGTACTGACATTCATCCGCCAGTCTGTTATCGAGACAAACACAAAAGTTGTGAATATTTAGAAGACAATTTCTCATTTTCAACGTGCTAAATAATTAAAACATTGCAATCGCTGTTATCAAAAACTTTGACCTTCAAAGACAAGTACACTCGATGCAGTTTGCAGACAATTATTTGATGGTTGGAGACCGCGTTTCGTTGAAAAAAGTTTGAGTGACTTCTATATGTGCCATTTCATAAGTTAAGACGAAAATAAACTGGAATAACCGACAATGACTAGACAAGTATTGGTGGATACATGTGTACTTGAAAGGGGAATGACTTCTCGAACGGATAAACTTAGCAAATGATAGGTTGTTAAAATTATTTATTGAAGTGACAAAGGCTGTCGGCGTTCTGCAGATATTCCGTATAATTATGTAATATTGTAGTTTATGTAGTAAAATGTGATAAAATAGTAATACTAGAATGTTATCTAGAAAATACGAGAATGTCTTTGGTTGTTAGTACAACTGTACTTGGTGACTCATATCTAGAAATGAGCGCCGCTGTATGATTTCCAATCCTTCTTAAAGTGACGTCATTTCCAGAAAACGTCACAGGTGACGTCACCATGTACTGACAGTACGTAAGCAATTTTGACCCATATGACAATATGAAAACAAATTGACCATATGGAGTAAATATTGTTTCCTGCCTACAAATAGTGACCTCACATGTGGCGTTTTCTTGAAATGACGTCACTTACAGAAGAGGTTGTAAATCCCATAGCAGCGCTCATATATTGATCATTAAATAATATCATTCACATACAATTTTCTATTATATGTCAACATGTGATTATTGTCCATATAATGCAACGGAATACTTGTTCTGTTCTTCAGTACTGTGTATTACAAACAAAATGAAATGTGCATTTATTGTCCGCACTTTTCTCTTGTCCGAGGAACTTAATACACTGGTCAAAAGATGCTACTTGAAAGAATGAACGTAAGTTCGACCAGTATACACCAGGATTTATTTATAGTTCAGTTGGCTTGAATCATTATTTTTTTATGTTATCGCTTACAGCAATCAAAATCGGGATATGGTATCCGGTAGTTTTTTAGAAAAAAATGTAAAAATAATTTTGGCGCTTTAGCATATTTTGACCAGTACAGTTCCATAATATTACAAAAGTATTATAATTATATTCTTATTGCTTTTGTTGTCCGTTTAAATATACATACAACAACGCCCCCCACTTAGAGAAACATTAAACCACTTTCTGTCTTTGGGACTTTTCATTACACCCGTTTATGTATAAGCATGCCCATAACTTATTTAATGTTCTACGCAACTTATAACTTGTCATTTAAAAAACAAATTATTTTTTAGAAGAAGTGTCTTTAGTTGTTTGATCTTTTATGTATTTTTAAGACTGACAAACATTCTTAGTTTGTCTAAGGCAACCAGTTCTATCTTAATTTTGGACTGAAGGAAAGTTTGCACTTGTTTGATACATCGATTTACTGAATTTGTCAGTTACTCATATGACTTCCTTTTTGTCGTGCATAAGATTTTTGCACGTAAATGAGACATAAAGGGCTGATAAAAAGGGCAACCGTTGTCTTTCGAGATTTTGAATCGGTCTCAATATAGCATAAACTCGTACATATATTCATAAATCACGACTTTCGTATAAATAAAACTCATCCTGTTTATAAAGTTTAGTAATTTTTGACAAAGTTCTGTGAAACATCTGTACTATTTATCTTACAGCAAGAAAATTTAATTCAAATTTTCTGCGTCTATATTTTTCGAATATATCCAACCATTTATTTAAATGCATTGCAACTGAACGCTCATGTATAGTATTGAGAATGTATATGTATACATTTACCAAGTGCATACACTTTTTTAATACGATAAAATCATAATTATTTTTCAAACATTTGTTAGATGTTTAGAAAGTGGTGATATTATTTTCTTGTATTTAACATTATTCTGATGTTGCTGACCTCTCTTTACAAGCGATAGGTCATGCTTAATTGTTAAATTGAATTTAAATGATAAATGTTTATGAAGTGTTAATCAATTAGCATTTTAATTGTTTTAGTAGGTAATGAGTATTTACACAAATATGAGACCATTTTGACTGATAATTGACTTATATAAATATTTGTCTAGAAACACATATTGCACATTAGCTTTGATATTTACATGTTTTGCACAGCAACTGTTCTTGGTCTGTCTTTCGTTCTGACTTCAAGAAGATTGTCAATTCTGTTTAAATTTCAATCTGCAAAGTTATTAATGATCTATATTTTGTGATAGAGCTTTTAGATATTGTCTTCAATGTAAATATATGGTATCTCGATTAGAATTGTGCTTGCACGATCTCATATCTTCATCTTGTCGTCTTTGTAGAGATTCGGTCGAAGGGAGACAACTACAATTCACTGGTTAGACTTAAAAGAGTATGACAGAGTAGTTGTTCCTGATACATGTATATTAGTCGTGTTATTTCTACTTGTTCGTGTACTCTGTATGTAACTGGCATACACTAGTTTTAACAAATTACTAGTAATCCATTATCATTGTTACTACTGTTTGTTCATAGATTTGTTGGGAAAATTCATAGTAGATTTTATACAAATGAGATTACGTATCCCGCGGGTTGTATGGGCTTATATGTCCAGGAATACAGTAAAAATACTACCCTCGTGTTTGTTTTCATTTAGCATCTGATCTAGTGGTCTGCATGTGTAATGGGACCTAGATTTCGTCGTGGGACTATTTACTATCTCAAACTAAAGTTATAACATCAAACTTGTTTAATAAACTTACTAAAAATGAGATGATGCGTCCAGTTGGCATACCGTGATCTGTATGTTTATAGGACTGGAATCGATAGTATGATGGTATAGCCGTGTAGGACAAACATAACATATTTTGGGTGATAGGAACAGTAAAACCGTACACACAAATCTATATCAATTGGATCCTACTTGGTATATCTGAAGAGTACGTAACCGTGTATCCACTTCTAACTTTTCAGCGATTGCTTACGAAGAAAAGAACCGTACAGTAAGCCATAGTTTCACTGACTCACGTGAACAACGATAAAACAATCGAATGAATGACTTGTCAGTACCACATACAAAGCGCACCAACTATAGCGACTTTGTGACTATGGTTGGATGATAAAACTCAGTATAGTTCATCTATGGTCTAGTTACTTAGGTCACTCTTAGAATTTGGAGAGTTGAAACCCCTATAGAGGTGTTCCGAATATCGACTATAGTTCAACCGTACTAAATCGGTGGTTGAATCATGGTATATGTTATAAACAAATATATATATACCTTAATGAAAAGTCACCCAAACCTCGTCAAGGTTACAAAAGTTGTTCGGATGAAGAGAATTAGGTTTAGTGGTTAACGTAAGATATGATTGGTTTCCACAACGCTGTCAATCAAATAGCAAAGCCATGTTTGTACGGCTACGCCGAAAGATGATACAAAATAAATGATGAGCGGAAATAAGACTACCGACTTGGAACGGTTCGTGTCAAAATACCACTGCATGTTTAAACATGGTTCAAGAGTGTACCCAACCCGCCCACTTATCACACCATCACCGAACATGAATCAAAGGCAACAAGTGCAGCGAAACTTCCTTTAAGCAACCGAGTGTATTGTCTAGACCGGTTGTAATACATACTTGTTTCAGTATGTTGCATCTTACTCGTACTTGCATATAATTTAGTTTATCTGAATCCTGATAATTTCGTCCGGTTCCAGGAGTAAAAGAGAGCTGGCGTCTAAGATAGAAAAGTATTCGGACATGTCAGAAATCTATCAGAGCCGGTCATTGTAGTGCGGTTGTTCATTGTGATGGAGACACGAAATAGGTGCTCATACTTAAGGAGTTTATGATGAAAAATTTAAATATGCACTACAAGTCAAATGTTCCAAGTACATGTACACACTTTTGAAATAGACCATGAATAAATCAATAATAAAAAATAATCTAAGTTCAAACAAATGTTTATGACTTCCTATTTAAGGCATGCTTTCACCTAAGCAGAAGAAAATTCGATATCTGTGTCAAAATCAATGATGTGCGACGAAAATGACGAAATCTCAATTTCTTCGTACGCTTATCTAGTGGTGAAAAATGTATTCAAATTGCTTCATACACGAATAATTCGAAATTCAGCAAATCCCTGCATTCTGATTGGCTAATCGGAGGCCCTTCCGGACTTTATTCAATGTGTGTGCGTTCTGATCGGCGTTTACACATGCATGAACGCCAAAAAAATGGTCGTTTAATCCTATATTGAGAAACTCGGTACATACACAAAGTATTTGACACTGGAAGAGTTCGGTCGTGCAGTTGGAATGCTTCAAGCCGCCATGTCAATGAGACAGGTATGATTTTATTTCTTATGTTGTTGTTACAAAACCCACACAGAAATTGCAAATAACGTTATTTGCATTGGATTTGAGAAAAACATCATGTTTCTATCGTTATGTTTTAATTGAAAGACGTCGCATTATGTTACCTTCATTAAGCCGTTATGCACTTTGAAATACGTTTACAGTAACGTTTTAATTGTGAACCTGATTCTTACAGAAAATGGCGCAGTGATGAATTTGTTAATAGTACAGGATATGTATCTATAGTTATTGGGAGCAAGTCGAACTTCTTCTTGGAAATTGCTTTTAAGTAGTATGTTGTCCTTATTTCTACTACATTTTATTTGCGTATACTTGTACTTTCATTCATATCGTATTAATTTCTGAACACAAATGTTACACATATAGGTTGACACATACTTGATTGGTCATGAAATTTTAGCTCTGATTTAAATTTTGTGATAGAAATATTCGGAGTAAACAAGACATTTTTATATCAGCATGTTTGGAAAGTTGTGGACATTAGGATTGTGAGACTGAACTTTTGAAAAGGAACTTTGGTAAATAGTTATTTGTGAAAATGGATAAACTTGAGTGAAATGTGTTAAGTGAAATGTGTTAAAGTGGCATGGCAGTGTAGAGGATTATAGGTTTATATAAACATCTGTGTGGCCAATACTGATAGGGAGAGAATACCCGGTGAGTGTTTTGACAGGAGCATTAGTAATTACCCAAACTGACTAGTCTATATAAACACATATTAGTGGTAAATAACTTGTATTCAAAATGGGAATTGATTTAGCAATATACAGGTCAAGAATTGGTACTTTTGAGGCGAGTTGTAAACAACAAGTTCGTAGTAAAAGTAAATCCAGATACAACCCATACACGACCGGATCAGATATACATTACAGAAGCTTAGCCTGTAACGTTGTCCTTTTATTTTGTACAACAGTCTTGTATGGGATAGCTTATGGAAACCAGTACCTAGCAGAAAACTATGCTGATGCAAATAAGGTAACGGATGTGAATGATGGAAACATATATGTATTCCAATGGGATCATAAATCTATAACATCGAGTAAATATTCTTTATGTGAGGTCTATTCCGCATTAGTAGAATCTTATTATTATCAAGTGACGTTGAGGTAAATCCTGGATCTACTGAGGAAACAATTAATATACTGAATGCTATCCAAGAATCAAATACAAAATTTTCAAGTGATATAGCCAAAGTCAAGGATGAAATTTGAATGTGCAGAAAGACATTATGATAGTGAAATCTGAGGTCAGTTCTATGAAGCAAATAGTACACAATATTGAAGTTAGGCAAACAGATTGTGAAAACAAGAGTTCAGTCCCTTGAAAACAAAAAAGAGATGCTTGATAACATCAAAGCAAATGATAAAATTGAACAACTAGAACTTGCTCGTGATATGATAATGGATGATATTGATGCACTGGACCTGAAATTGGAAAATCCTTGTAACATGTGTGAACAGCTAGCGGAACAGGTCGATAAGCTCGAAGCTGAACAACGCAAGAATTCAGTTAGAATATTTGGTCTTCCGGAACAAGTTGATGAAACCAACAATGCCTTAAAATCAAGCATAGTGAAGAAAGTTTTTGATGTTGCCAGTCCAAAGAGCGTATTTCAGGAAAGTGAAATAGTGTTTGCTAGGCGAATTGGTGAACAGGAATATGATCGACCACGAATGGTACTTGTGAAACTATCCAACTTCAATACCAAACCTATAAGCATTTTCCAAGGTCGTGATTCTCTGCGTGATAATGGAATACGTGTGGCTAATGATTTGACTGTTAGACAGCGCGACATCCTCAAATCCTTAAAGGCTAAAGGTAAAAAATGATACTTTAAAGGTGGGCTCTTACAATTTATCCCATCCCAAACCGAAGAGGGCCAAGGCTACCAGTCCAAAACTCGAATCATTAAACGAGGCGTTCGAACACTTCAACACCAAATTACCGAGAGAGAGAAATTAAACAATATTGACGATTAGGGGTCAGGTCAAGGCACCATACCTACTACTGAACTTAAGAGTGCTACCTATTTAGAGTGGAATATTGAAGGACTTGCTAACAAGCTTAATGACTCATCATTTGTGAACTATCTTAAACAGTTTGATGTGATAGGTTTAACAGAAACATGGGAAATTGATTCCAATAATGTTGATGCTAGTTTCACTAATTACGTTAAATTTGTATGCCCTGCAAACAAATCAAATAAGGGTGGCCGAAATATGGGTGGTGTTATTGTCATGATAAGAAATAATCTTGCAAATAGTATTAAGTATGTTTGTAAACAGTTTCAATATGGTATTTTGCTTACGAATTAGCAAACAATTATTTGGTAGTGTAAAAGATGTTTTATATGCATGTGTATATTTTCCACCTATAGTATCTCCTTTTTATAATAAATAAAATGAGACAGGTATTCAGTGTTTAGAAAATGTATTAATTAGCAATGAATATTTATTGTCAATGGATGTGTTATTTTGTGGTGATTTTAATGCACGAACTGCTGATCTTCATGACTTTGTTTTACCTGAGAGTAATGTACCTTTATTTATGAATATACTGATATTTCGAATGAAACAATTATTACAGTTAGAACATCACGTGATAAATGCGTTAATACTTCAGGGCGAGAGTTGTTGTTATTCTGCAAATCGTATGGTACATCTATTGTTAATGGCCGCCTTGACAGAGATACTGGGGGAGAGTTTACATATATTGACACGAATGGGTGTAGTGTCGTGGATTATTTCATTGCCTCCATTAATGTGTTTATGAATATTGGTAATTTTGAGGTAGATATAATGAGTACATGTAAACACCTACCATTGCTATGTTCTATAAAAACACTAAACAAACCAGATGAGAACATTGCAAACCATGATGAGTCCTTTACTGAGAAAGTTTTCTATAGGCTTGATAATTTAGAGAGCGAAATGAAATATAAAGATAATATTTCATCCAGTATATTAAATGGTGATTTCGATTCTCTTGAAGAAAATATATCTGATAATACAATAAATATAAATGAAGTAATTGGTGATTTTGAGAAACTGCTTTTGACGGAAAGTGAAGAATTTAAAACGTCGAAAATAATGGGGAAAAAAACAGATCTGCAAATGGTTTGATAAAGACTGTAAAATAAGTAGAACAGAAAAAACAAGAGCCTTCGAAAATTAAGAAAGAGCAAAAATGATCATGATTTAAATGTTTATTTAAACTGCAAGAAAAACCTTACCAAAATGAGAATTTTCAATAGACAATCACTTTATTCAATAGTGTCTTTTGCGGGTAATCAAAAACAATTTTGGCAAAAAGTGAAATCAGCTCAAAATTCTCCACGCATAAAACCGCAAATCTCTTTAACGCAGTGGCATGATCATTTTCAGTCTGTTTTTCAGACTGACTTGGCTGACAATATAGACACTCCTGAAACTGCTGATAATAATGGAAACCTAGTTGAAGATATAGAGAATGATGCCGAAACTGTTTTGTTTAATGGCGATATCACTGATGATGAAATAGTGTCTGTTATTAACGAACTTAAACGTAACAAAGCCTCAGCGGGCGATCTGATACCTGCACATGTCATTTTAAGTATACAATTGTTGCTACCATATTTGAAAAAAACTATTCAATAGAATATTTCATAGCGGCACATTTCCTGAAAAATGGTCACTCTCTGTTATAGTCCCCTTACATAAAAAAGGGTCAATAAATAATCCTGACAACTACAGAGGAATATCACTTGTACAACTATTGAGCAAAATATACACCAGCATTTTAAATAAACGTATAACATTTTTCGCAAACGCATTTGATAGAATATCAGAGGCACAAGGGGGCTTCAGAGCAGGTTATTCAACAGTTGATAGTGGTTTCATTTTATATCCTTTGCTAGTAAATATTTATGTCAGAAACGTGGAAAATTGTACATAGCTTTTTTTGATTTTAAAAAGGCCTTTGATAGTATTGATAGAACCAAATTGTACTCTGTTCTTACACGTTATGGCATCAAAGGTAATCTTTTGAATTCCATAAAAGGTATATATAACTCTGTTAAAACTTGTGTTAAAAATAACAAAGCTTGTAGTGATGTATGTGATTGTCCATTAGGACTACGTCTGGGCTTTAATTTTAGCTAATAGTGGTATTGTTGGAATACAGCTTACACCTGACTTAGTACAAATTTTACTCTTACTTTTTGGCTGATGATGTAGCGTTGACGGCAAATACTGTTAACGGCTTACAAAAGCAACTTAATAGTTTATCTGTATATTGTAAGGAATGGAAATTGTTTGTAAATAGAGAAAAATCCAAGATATTAGTATTTAAAAATGGAGGAAAATTGTCACGGCACGACAGTAATTATTATATTTCAGTCTATATCAGTCTTACTAATAACAAGATTATGTCTCATCATTTAATTGTATGATATAGTGTTGTATTATCTGTTTGTATGTATTAAATGTATTGTTGATGTATGGGCTGGAGGCTGGAGAATTGAATTGTATTGAATATATCTCTGCTACAGTGGCGAGAATTAATGCTATTTTGACCTTGATGTTTAAGGTCCGGAGGTCATATTTTCTGTACCAAACTGTTGGCATTCCCACATCAATTACATAGCAGAAAAGGCATGGAAAAGGGTTAACATACTGATACGTAAATTGAAAAATTCTCTTGACCGTAAATCCCTTAAAATAATCAACATCTCCTTCATTAGACATATCCTTGTATATGCTGTCTGGATCAACTACTACAAGCTCGGTTTTAATCAACTTGACACTATGCGAACTGAATGTGCTTGTATCATGACTGGAACTACCGAGCTTGTTTCTTTGTATAATTCAGAGAATGAAATACAATGGGAGGCACTCTCAGACAGACGTCAGGAGCACCGATGTATTAAGTTTTTTCAACATGAAATCATTCTTTCGTCCAACTTATCTATCTTCTCTTGTTCCTGGTTCTGGTAACAATAATAAACGTCGCACTTCAAATTACTTCTACGTGGGAGATAGGTACGTCTTCGTTCTCAATGCAGAGTTCTGAATCTTGATTTATTCCGGAATATCTCTAATACCCCGTTATGTTAATGTGGACAAGTCGAGTATACTTTACACTATTCCTTTGAGTGCAGATTTTACAACGCCTGCCGTAACACCTTTCTACGTATTTTGCAGAATGTCCATATATATTTGGACACTGGTGTTTTTAGATACCCACACCTTTCTTATCAAGATAACAGGATATCTCCCATGTACAGACTTACATATCGAACAGTTTAATAATCTTCTAAGTCGAAACGTCTTTCCTTGAGATATTGTATTTATTCTCTCCTTTATATTTATACTACACTCCTTTCATTAGTACATATTTATCTTTTCATATTGTTTCTATCCTGAAAACATCCATCTAGAATCCCAATAGCTTAAAGCAAAACATGTTTATGTAATTTACTGTCCACCAAGGAAAAGAAGTCTACGAGACAGTGTCTCTCATTCTTATCCTTTCAAACATTCTATTGTCAAAATTCCGATTTATGTATAAAAATAATATTTATGCAATATTTCTGGGAAGAACTATGTTTAAACGTAGCGCTATTTCCGGAGTAGTTGATAGATTAGTCACCTATTAATTTTCGGGTTCTCAGACGATATTTGGTCAGAAGAAAAGACCCGGTATTGATGTGGAAAGTTTAATTCTCTATCAAGACAATGCGTCACCGCATACTGCTAGATCAAATATCATAGATATTAACTTTACAGGTTTCGAGTGTTTGAATCACGCATCGTATTCCCCGGATCTTGCTCCGTGTGACTTCGGAGTTTTTCCACGTTTGAAGTTGCAAGGAATTCGTCATGACAGCCGTGACCACTTGTTCAGCATGTTAACTCAGTAGTTAATTCCTATGAATCAGATTGGTATGACAGTATTTTTCAATCATGGGTTAAACGGCATCAGAACAATGTTAAGACTGGCGGTTGTTACTTTGAAAAGTTATGACGTTATGTAATGTAAGTGGCGTTAACGTCGCAATTACTTCTTGACCTACGTCACACAAGCCACACTGTATGTATATACATTATTGCTAAAATGTCATTTGTCAATATATTCTTGTGATTGGTGCGTGATACGTAGGATGTGTAAATAGCGCACACATAGTGATTGTATCCGGAAATAACCGAAAACATCCGGAATAACAGAAAATATATAGAAATTGCCTTGTGGAGCAAGTTCTTACGTTAATGTACATTCGTGTAATATCATGTAAAGTCGCATTCTGAACCTTTCAGTGCTTTTTGTTCATACAATTTACTTCTGTTGGGCTTGGTAGTCTGCCTTTAATTCATTCAAGACGTTTTTACATCATATACTTCGAAGAAAACAAATGCCTGTCAGCTATAAATAGCACAGAACAATACCCAATCAAAAGGACTGGTGTTCAATGTAGTATTGGATTGGTCTTTTTCAAACAGTAAGAAACGCAACATTGTTTTATAATGGAATGGTAGGATGAATATCGCCTTGTATACAGTGTCGTTTATACTGAATAATAAGAAACACACATCTGCCTAGCTACAACCGAGACTTCCTAAAATGTTTAATTTATGGATAAAGTTGTTAATTTATTATGCTTTTGTACGGATAATTGCAACGGATGATAGCTTTGGTCGTTAATGGTAATAACAAATGGCTTTCTCTAAACACATTTGTTTATTTAATTGATACACTTTTAAGTAATGACAACTGTAATCAGACTGCTGAATAAATAAATAATGCATTAAAGACATTATCTAAACAGAGTGCCCCCCCCCCCCCCCCCCCTCTCAAAGAAGATATCCCAGTAAACAAGATGTCAATAAAAGAAGAGAAATACGTGTTCTTGTTTCCATGTAACGGAATAAAGATAAGTAAAAGGTGGTAAAAACTATCGGAAGCGGTACATCATTCAGATGTATCTGATTGGCATGTCTTGGAGAGCTTGAAACTCACCCTGAACAAAACCTGTTTGATTATACAACGCAAACATATTATGCGATGTTCAGTTAAGTTTTCCATCGAAGGTTACATTATGGTGTCCAATAATATCTCAGTGAATAATGAAAATTGTCAGACAGTACCCATATGGTACAACAACTTATTTAAAATAGCAGCACACACTTTCTTTTTTAATAATTATTTTGTTAAAGGAATCAGATTTGTTGCAGATTTGTTTGGCAATAATGGATCCTTCTTAACATATGAGGTTTTCTTAGAAAAATGGCAGGTCAGAACTCACTTTTTATAATATAACAGTTTGATTAATTGCATTAAGAGAACTTTTGAGGGAAAAGGTATTAAAATGCCACAAAGCACATTAGCATACCCAATCCAACCACCCTCAGTTAAACTCATTTGTAGTGCAAACAAAGGATGTCGACATATTTATGATACACTCAATAACAAAATGTTAGAATTAAAATCTCAGACCAAATGGAGAACAGATCTAGCTTGACATATCTCAACACTTTAATTGGAAGTTCTATTATGAAATACCATTTGGCTGCTCTAAAGACTCATCACTTCAATGGCTGCAGTATAGAATTAATCACAGAATTCTTAGTACAAACCGCCTTCTATCAAAAATGGGGCTAGTCATTTCTGAAGAGTGTACATTCTGCCATAACCACTCGGAGAGTATTTTACATTTTGGGAGTGTAGACATACATATGCCTTTTGGGGCAAACTGAAAGATTGGATAAACCAAAACTTTAATGATATCTTTACAGACTGGTCTAAGTGTGATACTATTCTTGGAAATTTGAGACTACAGACTGCTTTAAATGTCATGTTTTTAGTTGCAAAACAACATACATGTATATACCAAAGTAAAATGAATAAATCTCTTCCAAATATAGAAACTTTTAAGGAAAAGTTTAAAACGTATATTTTGACACTAAAATGTCAATCTATTCAATCAGGATCCATGAAAAAAAATATGAAAACTTGGATGGGTTTTGCAGCTATCTGGATGATTGACCAACAAAGACCTGGCCAGGAATAGCTCATTGAGATATACATTAGTTTCTTGCAGAAAATTTTATTTTCTATTTTTTCCTTGTATTCATGCTTTATCGGAATGAAATCTCTATTAGGTAGTGTTAATGTTCCCCATTCTTTGCTGATGGAACATCCACACGAATACACCTTGTACCTATGTTTTCTTTCCTTTTCTCCTTCTTTTTAGTGCTTTTTTCTCTCTACCTTTTCTTTGTATGGACCTTCTTTCTTATCTCCTATCTATTTTTCTATATACATGTAAAATGTTTCATTTATATGGACCTTCTTTCTCATTTCCTATCTATTTTTCTATATACAGTGTACATGTAAAATGTTTCATTTGTACAGCAGTGCTTTATTTAACATTTGTAAAACTATGTAATTCACTTTTTGCAGTTCAGCAAACATGGTGTTCAAGGAAAGAACTGTAATAATCCAACTAATAACACACTTACCTCCCTTTTAAACACCATGCTTTATGATATTCTTGTTTTTTAGGTAATGAAATAGATATTGTCTCTGATAAGGGAAAACAAAATAACAATTTTAATTATGACAGTATATTTCTTGTGAATTGTATTACGTATAATCATGTTGTCGCATTCGGTACTATATAATATACTTTTACTTCACATGTATTTGATTATGAAAAATCTTTGGTCCAAAAAAATTACTGTTTAAATATACTATGATCTGACACTGACATTTTAGTAATCAGAATTTAAAGCACTGTATGATATATATATAGCAATACCAAAGCGCTCAATATACATTAATAATATATTGTAATATTTTACAACATTACTGTATCTTTCATGTTAACCTAATAACCATTTAATTTATATTAAACAATTCTCTTAAAAAGTAGTCAATAGAAGCCAACACCATTTCAATATCTGTTGCCGAACTCTGTACTTAAGCCAAACGTTTAAATTGTCCTATTATTATTTTGTTTCTTTCTTTTCTGGTTATTCAATATGTGATGTTACTTAGAAGAAAAAAATATATTTGTGCAAATGTTACTTTTTGCTATGCTGTATGAAAATAAAAAAGTTACAAAAAAAGGTTTTCCATCGACGGCATACATGCTTCGTATTAAAACATTACCAGCGTTGTACGTATGTTTACCATCTACCGAACTTATCTTCTCTCCTAAGAGTTCAGAATAACAGAACATCACCTAAAAGACGAGAACCGTATTTGTTAGCATCGATTTTAATCTGTATCGAAGTTAAATTGCCGTCATCATTTATTAGGTAAATTGGTTTAAAATAATTCATTTCAACAAATTCCAGTGCCACTGGGAACAGCGAGAACCTCGGTGGTAACTCAGCCGAGAAATTTTGCTGCAAACTGTGTCTGCGAATATGCCTCGTGGTCATTATTTTCATTGAATTTGACAAGACAAGAGGTATATTATCAGTATTCTTCAAACTAAGGAGAATTATTAAACATTCAGGCCGCTAATATTGTTAAAACTTAGCTGGTTTTATTTTGTTGGTGTGTATTAAATTTACTGATACATTTCTACAAATGTCTTTTTTGTACTGAGCCATTGTTTTTCTCAAACACTGTACATGTGTTAAATTATGATGAAGGAAATGAAGTTGTTTCGATGTAGAGTATAGGATGTCGTCAAGTGGACATCTTACCTATAAAAATGACGAACTGTACATCAACGTAACAACCTGACAATAGCGTATATATACACTCTCACCCAAAGTTGTAACGCATCATATTTAAATTTGATATCATTTTCTTAATTTTGTACTCAATGTTATGAAAATTCAGATTTCTGTTCATGTAGCATTATTTTTTTCAAAAACCTTTCGCAAATTTTTAATTCGTTGTTAAGTGCAGCCATGCGAAACAAATGATCGAATTTCGATATTTTTGATGTGCTGCTTTTACTTGGTTGTCTTTCACTTGCTTTCTTTTTCTGATTGTTGTTTTGTATTACAGTCGTTAAACACATTATGTTTTGAGTGAAAAATGGTCCAAAAGAAATATGGGAGGGCTATTTGTCCACTAAAATGATGAAAAATAGTATGTCCTTTCGGCATAAATGTGCATTTCCTGTAGGACTAAAAATAAAATATTTTGTATTCCTAAAGATAATTAATTGAATCTAACAAAGGCGTTTTTTATGTGACCTTGTTACACGAGATTTTCACGTGGATCCAAGTAAATTTTAAAAAAAGCGGAATTGGAACCGGAAGTGTCCGCGCCCTTCGTCTCGACACCAGTTAAGGGTACTCGTGTAATGCTGCAAATAGACAGAAAATCATAAACCGTAGGTGCTTAGCACACGCTCAGTAATTAATTACATTGAGCACATTTCTTTGTTTTTTAGCATACGAAATATATTTTTTATTAAAATTATTGGTTATTTTTTCTGTACAATTTTAAACACGTTTATTCGCTGGACCTTGTTCAAGCACTTCTTTTTTGTTATCTGTGTGATTTCATTGTGTTTTTCTCTACTACAATGACCATACATTTCCAACCCCTCGTTCGTCTTATGGAAATCAAGTAACCCGGAAGTGATGCGTAATATTGGGTGAGTGTATACACCACATACTCGGATGACAGTCGCAACATTCCACCTCATGCCACTAGTAAGTAGTAAGATATCGGATGCTGTCCTGTGTTACATTTTGCCGTTCTCGGTGCAGAGTTTGTGCAGGTGTTGCAGATTTTGGTGTACTCCACCTATTGTATTTTGCAGCTCATGATATTCACGCCTGCTCAAGTACGTTAAGGGTTGTAGGAAGGGCTCATCTTTTGACAATTACTCCTCATTTCATCTATCCCCCCTTGTCAATTCAAGCTTTGTTAGGAAACTGCACGAGACGTTTGTATTCCGATAATCATGGCTTGAACATGTATCTTGTACAGTTTTTAGCAAACATTTTAAATTTGTTGTAAACGTAGAAACAACACAATGCTGGCATAAAAATATTGATAATCGAGTATATATTAAGATGCGAATTTATATATATCCTGTATTATGTATACAATCTTGTCATGGTTTCAAAGGGTAAACACGTACAGTTGTATGTATGTAATTAGTATTCACGTTGAAAATCATTGAACCAGTATACTGCATGCATGGTTGAACATGGGTCATTTCTGACCTTTTCACACATGTATATGAATTATTATTTGTTAAATAAAGTTTTTCTACACTTTTATCACACTTGGCCTGCTGGTGTCGCAATAATATCAGTTACTATGTATTTTCAATCGAAGGGAGGTAATATCAGACTGAAACTTTTATTGTTCTTATTGTAGATTGAATTCGTCGGATTTGTACCAATGCACACATGTATACAGATCGACCCAGCTTATGCATACACAATTCCCATAATGGCAATAATATAAAGCCATTTCATTAAAGTGGACAAAATCAGGTAAATTTGATCCTTTCCTTACCACGTTTAACAAAATATCGATGGCATTTGCACCGAATAATGAACTAATATCAAAACAAATTGACATAAAAAATGGTTCTACGGCTTGTCAAGGTACTAACAAAATGTTTTGTTCAAGTCTAGCTATCTATGTTTTCTTCAGACGAGAACTTTGCCCGATGACATGTATGTTTATATGGTCACAGTAACCTTAACTGTGGTGTGAAACGTGTGTAGTGTACAGACAAACACTGGATAAAGTACACATTTGAACACGGAAGTATGTTCGTGACATTTTATGCAATTATGAATTATTAGAATGAAAATTAGATTATAAGCGATAATTCTGTTTGTATTTTTTGAATTATTACTGAATAAAAACCCTTGCCTAAACTAGGACAGGGCTGGATTTTTAACAAAATGCATGTTTTTCTAGCACAGTAATAACCACCTACATCATGGCATTTTTCACCATACCAATCATGTTGGGTGTTAAAAAAAAACCATCCACAAAAATGATTGCAGGAATATGTGGATTAGAGTTCATTTTCTACTGAACGCTTGTACCATAGATCCCGACTTATTTCTGTTCAGACAACAGTTTGCTCATACACCGATGAGACTGTGAAGAAACCTCCAGAATGGATCACCCTTCACGTTCAGAACACTTCAACCCATTTCAAAGTGTTTCTGAGCAGTATACTCCCAGTCAGTCCAACCAACATCTGCCACATAACCTAGGGTAGCACTTGTAGTAGTGAAATGTGCTGGAATCACATGGGTATGCTAATCTGCAGCATATGAAAATGCCGCCATTCTGAGTTTTAGTGATCACATATAATATTTAGTCATAAAATCGCCAGTAACTATTTGTTGTAAAGTAATGAGCCTGCCCCTTGTTCAAATAGTCCTATTTCCAGCGTAATATACCTAGGAGCTCGTCATGCTTGAAGGGATTGTGACATAACGTTGATTAAGATAGACATTATACATAGAATATTTATAAATGATTCAAATAAATCTACATTCACATAAATCAAAGTGGCATAAAATACCTCTTATGAGAATGTAGACCGTGTCATTTTTTAGTAATGTGTATATATTAGTATTTTACATCAACGTTTAAGGTCCTTTCATTAAGAATGCATATATTCAAAATTGCCATGTGCACATCAAATGCAAGTAATGAAAGAAAACAACAAATATTTTTGGACAGAAATCCAAATTTATGATCAATGGGAGCATTAAACACAACATCTTGTTACAATTTGCTGTTTTTTTTATTTATCCCACTGTTACAAACTTAAGGGAAATAATCTATGCATCAGCGATGGTGACCTCGACTTCAACACCAGGTTCAATGCTGATGGAAGTGATTTGCTTTACAATCTCACTTGGACTGTGAAGATCAATCAAACGCTTGTGGATACGCATCTGATACCTGAAAGAGATGGAACAGTCCTTAATAATCATCATATTATATCTTGGTATTAAACACAGGTGGCCGGTGAATAGACATTTAAAACCCGCATAGTTACTTAGTAAGATAAGGTGTCCAACTTCATACGTATTTACAATGAAAATATATACACACATTTGCTTTGACGTACTTTTCAAAGCCATTTCTCAACCGAATTTTATCACTGATGTCTTAAAATACACACAAGGGATTTATGTCGACAGTGTAAATACTCAAAAACTATTCACAAACAGAATAGACTGTTTATTTTATCGTCAAACATCAAGAATGGCTAGGTAGGACAACTTCCTACTGTTAGACCGAGTCGGTATTTTCAGAACAAAACCACTATAAATCGCTATTCACCAGACTGGCTGCATGAAAAATATAGATATTTATTTACAAGCAAAAAAATTGAAATATTTACTTGCAGCAGAAACAGGTACTAATTGAAATCAAGTATTAATTTTTTTTTAATTGAATACGATTGCTGAAAGCATATTTTTGCCAATTGAACGGAGATATTTTTTTAATAAAAAGCTTTCTTACCTGTCCCAAGTTTTGGATCCTTCACCACAAGGTGTTTTACGGGTGGTGATTCTAAGGATCTTGGTTGGCATACGGACAGGTCCCTTAACCTTGAGGTTCTTTTCTTTAGCTCCCTTGATCAGGTCAGCACACACTGAAGTGAAAGTAACAGAATATTTATATACCTACATCAGACAATTATAGATTTTATAAGTGACTCATAAATTGTGGATTATAGTCACTCTCTAGTACTTAATTAAAAATTAAAGAAATGTAAAATCTCTGTTACATACAAAGATGCATCCAATATATATATACATGTATATTGTGAACTAGAATCAACGGGATGCGCAGTGGTCGACAGGTAGAGCGCCTGACTCCTGATCCGAAGGTCGCGAGTTCGAGCCCCGCGATGAGTGGCGTTTGATCACGAACTTCACAATCCCTAAATTTGGCGCGAGTACTGGTTGGTAGCCAGGAAGCAGTTATCGAGAGTGATTAGTATAAGTTGTAAGAACTTGCTCCACAATCGATGTAAAATAAATAAGATTAAAACAAAGAATCAATGGTTCAAGGCCCATAACTCTATTATCTCTTAGCAGAAGTGCATAACTTCTCATGCTGATATTTATTCTGATAAAGTTTGACAAATGTTTTCAGTGCAGGAGATGTGAATGACACAGGTTTTGTGGGATATAGGGACAAGGGTAAATCTAAGCCCCCCCCCCACAATTGTGTTAAATTTCTATTTAATAATAATAACAACTCACCCTTTTCCAAGCTTTTTACATTTCTGCTGGTTAAAGTAATCCTGATCCTGTGAATAGGAGCTTCATCAGTGGGGGCTTTAGAATCTTTGTACGACTAGAAATAAATAATACAAGAAATATAAATACAATGCATTATACTAACTGACCCATACATAACGATCCGAACGAGTTATATCCGTTTAATATGTATCTATTCAGTCGATTCAGGGTCACCTCGGCCCAATAATTGAGGCGATATATAATAATATATGAACCTTTTAAGTGTTGAATTTTGTATATCTACATTGATCATTAATATTTAAGTTAAAATCAATTAAAAGTTGAAACATTATTGAATATATTCCCAGTATTGAAGATTTTCAGTGCAGTGGAAATTTCCCTGTGAAATGCCTTTTGGTATTAAAACAATTATGAGAGGTATTTCTATCAACGTTGTACATCAAAGTTCATTGTTAGTTTAAGCGTCAGCATCACAGGCACTCGATTCAGTCAATAAAAAAAGCGCTGTCCACCTTATATTATTACCACAAGGTGCGTAGTCCGCTGGTACGAAAATTTGACCGGCGGTATTATCAGCTATTTTTAGTACTGTACGAGTCGATAGGCAACTACATTGCAATAGGTATAAAGTTACCTATCGCCGTGTACAGTACTAAAAAATAGACGATAATACCGCCGGGCAAATTTTCGTACCAGCGGACTTTCGTACCTTGTGGTTATTATATAAGCTGGACGGCTATTTTTTTATTGACTGATTCGAGTGCCTGTGGTCAGCATATACGATTCACACTGTTAAATAATTATGCCCCCCCCCAATTAACGACTCAACCACCTTCGGTGTGAATATCTTCACCTTTCACTGCGCTTAAAAACACGACTACCATCACCTTCTTGAGGAAACCGAATGTGTGAACAACTTGTATATCTTGTATATTGTTAGAGAAATCGACGGTAACAGTAGCCTTAGCCGGTTTTCGGAGTTGTAGTCCTTTCTTTAGGTATCAGGACGACTCGACCCCTGAACAATTCGACCCCCGCAAAAAAACAAAGTCAATTCGACCCCTCTTTTCCGATTTTTTGGCATGTCAATTCGACCCCTCAGATGATATGAAAATATTTGAATTATTCTACGTAAATTATGAAATTTATTATGAAATTTTAATAAAAAATAATGATTTATAAACACAATATGAAAATTACATTTTTGTATTGATTTAAAGTAATAACTGTACAAATTTACTTTTAAATTAAATAAAATACTTTTAAATGTACATTGATAAACTCTTTGAATCTACCAATTGCTTTGTATTCCAGGTGTTATACTATATATACTCATTATTTCATCTCTATTGTACGGCATGCATAAACATATAAGTAATTAGAAAGTTTGCTTCAAACACGCTAATTATCAATTTAATGACCCACTTAATGAAATCAAGAAATTGAATATTCTGTAAAATCTTTGGCCAATTATGACGCGTTCAAATTTTATCCAGCAATCAAGACATTTTTTTAATGTTTTTGTTATATTTTGTTATCGAATATTAATGTATATATAACTTGCATTTATAAATTGTTTTGTTATTTATAATTTCTGTTTGTTTCATTTTCATTTGTAATAAAACATACATATTTTCAACGGATTGTTATCTTTTTAGAATATATTCTGAATGAATATAAGACTGAAACTCAGACATAAACTTGAAATTTATCCAAATGTTCTTGTTACTCGCTCTACACTTTTGTTACGTTCTAAAATTTCAAAGTATAACTCTGAGATTCAGTCTTAAAATGTTTCGACAATTAAAAACACTTATAAAAGAAGAAATTAACACCTCCAATGAAGATCAATTAATGGATAAATCAACAAAACATAAACCCAATCGAGCAAAAGACAATTACATGGGTGAAAGTTATAAATTTTGAAATACCTGAAATTTTTGCTGGGGGCCTAGGTAATGCAGGGTCCCTGGTGGGTCCAGGGCAATGCCCGGCTAGGGGTGCAGGGCCCCCCGCGAGATTTAAGGGTATGAAATGCCTTTCACAAGTATAAATTGACTATGAAATAAAAATGAAGCCTATCTTAAAAAAAGTATGGCTAAATATTTATTTTCCACTTATTTCGACTGTTGCTACCACTTTCATTTTTATCGGGTGATAATGCAAACATGTTTGCGATATCCGGATGCGCTAATTACAATTAATACAGCACTCGTTGTTCACACATATCTACTAGATGTGTCGGTCGACTATTTCACAATTTGTGACAAAAAGTAGTCGTGTATCGACATGTTTATCTTTTAAGTCAAGGCAAAAGCGGGAAAAATCGGCATGGGATGTTTGAAGTGCTGCGAGTCAAAAACAATGTTCTAGCAGACTACAAAGGCGCCGCGGATCGACTTTTTAGATCAAGTAGTCGGCCCAATGTTTGATGCGACGCACGTGGAAAATTTTCAACTAGCAGAGTTCAAAGGCGCCGCATCGTCTTCTAGTTTCAGAGGTCGACCGTCGTGGGTGGTGATTTTATCAAATTCACATTTTGATTGACGTGAAATGCTTTATGAGACGTATGTAATATGAACGTATGCAAAAACTGTAGGCCATCGATTTTTCACACGTGATTGTCCAATCAAATTATCAACAGTTTTACGCGATGGATTATTCTTTTCTGATAAATAAATTGTCTCTATTAATACACTGCAACTCCATTATAACGCGATCACGAGTCTTTGGACCCCCTCGATCACGTTATAATGGAGTTGCAGTGTATTAATAGAGACAATTTATTTATCAACACTGTCTAGAATAGAACAGATAATGATGAGAACAAACTTAAATATGGCAAAAAATGACAGAACTCAACGTCTGTTTTGTGTCTATAAATTTTGAGGTGCACACACACATTTTTAAAAAGTTGCAGATCTAGAACCGCCTCCCATAGCAGACAGAAGGCAACGATTTAAGTGCGACTTCATAATCGTCGTATTTCCAGAAAGAGTGACTGTTGAACAGACTAAAAGCCGTTTGGACGTTTTCCGGAACCAATTCGGCACCTTTTCAGTGATGTTTTAGCTTTACTACTAAAAATGGCTGACGATAATTCACATCGATTTTTCTAAAAAAATGATCGAAATTCAGAGGAGTTGGGTCATACCCCCCTCTGAAAATCTCAACGGATTAACACGATTTTAAAAAACAACCTCTCTGGACCGGGAAAACCAGAAAATCCAGAAAACTTACACCCATGTCAATAACATTAATCAACTGTCCCTTCAGGCAGTCAGTAATGGCTAGCCCCGGGCTTCGGGCTAGTTGGTTGCTGTGAAGACTGCAATTTGTACTAACCACACACCCGATGTGTTCAAACGATATAGCGAATGAAGCAGCATAGTAATTGTTCACACGAATTTGAGATCAAATTATAATGGTACACTAGCCTTGATCCTTACAGGGCAATGCAAATTTGGCATAAAATAATATCTAACAAATAAATGTTTTCAACTTTTTCAAATTTGACAGAAATTAAAAAACAACATTGAATCTGGTTGGAATTGAAAGGCAAATTAAAAGTAACAATTTAAGGTTGGTTACAGTAAGGGAGAGATACAAGTCATGGTATTAACTGCTGAATCAACGATATCACTCTTTGATAGGACAAATATTTAACATGAACTATCAACAGAAATTTTACTTTTAAAAATGTGTATGTTATGTAGTGGTGCAGGGTTAGAAAGCCGTCTGGACAGCTCAGTCGGTATAGCATTGTAGTACTAGTAGTGTTAGGGGGTGATTTGTAGGCTTGGGTCCCACATCAGACAAACCATTCCCCTAGACATTCTTAAAGAACAACAAGTATTTATCTATTGCAGATGATTAAAGCACGGGATCTGTCACGGAGTGACACTGTACGCTTTCCCTGTAGGATGGAATGGTCACCAATGTCATTAGTCCAAACAATTGGACAACCATGCTAGATCCTTCATGTTTACCTTCATTTTTTTATATTTGTTTTTCTATCTTTCATATTTTATCTTCATAGTCAAGCATAGTCTAAAAGAATCTCATCAAAAACGCGTAGCAAAGTCAGTCTCAGCACAAATTTATCACATGTTTTTCGGATAGATAGGTCATACGTTGCCAAAATCTGATTTAGTAAACACCAATAAAAAACGCCAAAAACGACAATTATCACGATGTAAACGATGCTTAGAGTTATATTTGTAGGAGTAGGACTACACCGTCATTAGTCTGAATAGAACATGCCAAGACTTCTGAAAGACAGTTTGCAATTGAAACTAATTCTCCAAGTAATACACAGATATCTCAGACTGGAATTATCAACACCAATTTTCAGTTCAAAGTGAAGAAAATTTTCGTTCATCACAGATACATGGGTGAAAGTTGAAATTTTTGAAAAACCTGAACATTTTAGCAGGGGGCGGGCCCGGTGGGTCCAGGGCAAAGCCCTTGCTAGGGGTCCAGGGGGCCAGAGGCCCCCGGAAGCTCCTGAGATTTAAGGAATTTTAAGGGTATGAAATGCCTTTCCTGAGTATAAATTGACTATGAAATAAAAATGAAGCCTATCTTAATTTTACTTAAAAGTATGGCTAAATAAATAATAAGTAAATGTGTACAAATACATATTAGGTAGAATTTCTACATTTACTTTAGAAAATAAAGATTTGGACCAAACAAACTAATATATTTCAAACTAATGCCTTTGTCAACATCTGTAAAAGATCCGCTTTTTCATTGGATGGCAAAATCGAGGGCCAGTGCGACGGTCTGTATGTACGGTACGGATGGGTTTTACTGTTACAACACCCATTGCTGTTTATACAATGCGATTTTAAAAGTTGTAGAAATGGACATTCCCACCTCCATTTGTTTTTCACACCCTTTTTTGCTAGTTCCCGTGTCAAGAAACTTCATTTTTCCGCTTTGTTGTTTACAGCTTTGATTTTACCGAGAAGCATTCGGTATCGATGTCGTAAAAAAATGATTTTTATACGATTATTTATGAAACGAACGGTAACTCTATTTACAACAAGACGCACTGTTACATCCGGGCTCTTGACGAACGATATGTTCGGCCGTTTCTGTCACAATTTGCGACTGAAAGTTGTGATAAGCTGACGAAAGGGGTGGGGTACCCCCCCCCCCCGAAAATCTCAACAGATTTACAAGAATTGGAAAAATGACCCCCGGAGACTTTCAAAAACCGGAAAATCCGGCATATGACGGAAAACTTTCACCCATGCAATTACATGTGTTATATTTATCCATTAAAACATTGCTACACAAAATAACACAAAATAATAATTTATTTTGAGTAAATAATCTTTTACACTACACCCGATTACAGTGGGGTCGAATTGACTTAGCAAAATTAGGGGTCGAGTTGACTTAGGTGCCGATTTGGTATGGGGTCGAATTGTTCAGGGGTCGAGTTGTCCCGCAGCCCTTTCTATACATATACTATTGGTGCAAATTATTTTTTTCAATTTTTCAATTTTAGTCCAAACATTGAGTCAAGCTCCTATGATCACGATGTGGTGATTTTTCAGCTGTGACACAACCAACCATAATAATATTGATAACTAAAATTTATATAATAAAACGTAATAGGGTAAAATAACTCTAAAAATATCAAATTCTGTCGAAGTCAATATGTAACCCACATTCAGGGACTATGAAACTGAATATGAAATTTTGAGACTGAAAGTGAAACACGTGTTTCACATTTCTAGCGTAGTCCAAGTCATTCTTGCCTCACGTAAGACTTCATCCAGTCAAATATTACACAATATTTAAAGGAAAGAACTATTGAACAAAACTAAGCTTACCATGATGATTATCTGGCCGACTTAATCAAAGATAAACAAATTCTTTGAACAGTGGTGAGCCAGCGACTTTCCTTGCTCGGAATGGTGGCGTGAAAGGCCGGTTGACGTAAGTTTGTCTAGATCGTGAATTTCACTATCGGTATCAGACCAGTAAAACCTATATAAGACATAATCAGTGATCTCCCCTTAAAACATGAGATATCTATTCAATTTTGTTGGTAGCAATTTGAATCAGTCAACAGAGGCCAAGAATGCTGACATTTTTGTTTATAATATTCATTTTTAAAAGCGCTTTTGAAACCCTGCAATATGTCCATTGCACAACCACTGTGGGTCATCAAATGCCACTGCTCCCATTAAAGCAAATATTGGTAACTGCTTTGGAATGGTCGGCAGCAATGTGACACTTTTACAAAGTATCACATATTAACATATGTAGCTATAGCTATTGACCAACTTGAAACACAGGGTTTAAATCTGTTTGAATGGTGCCAAACCTTCACAATTTAATGATTAAGCAGTAATAATGTTGACACATTATGTCAATCAAACTGGTCTATTCCAATAATGGAATTGGTGTATATGTTTTTTTCTTCATGACTAGTGTGCATGAAATTACATATTACGTATTATTTTAACACAAAGGAACTTGCAAACCAGCTTTAAGTTTACAATGGAGCATTTACCAACATTTTGCTTCAAAAATAGGCATCAAATTCTGCATTGTCGATTTCTTTCTTACTCATGAGTAATATGTCAGTAACCAGCAGATAATGCAAGTATCTCAAATGCTTCTTTGAAAAGAATAGACTAGATCATAGTGAATGCAAATCATTCTTCATTGACTCTAATTACAGAATTTCCTGATACTTTCACTATTTGCTAGAATATATTTGACTGGTGAGGATCTGTTAGTCCATTTTCAGGTTTCTTTTCATTAGAACTTATACTGCAAATGTGTTACTGATGGCACAGTGCTTTAAATATATTGTAACCAAGATGGACAAACATGGAAATGAAATCAAGACACAAGTTACATAAAATATATTACCATTTTATTTCACCATATTTACAGCAATAGTTCATGATTATTAGTCAGTCAGTAATAGCTCATTAAATCCAATACAAGCATAAATAAATAATTAGCCTGATACACAATAGATCAGTTCTATATCTAACCCACTGAGTATATGTATCTTCATTGAAGTAAGCGCAAGCTACAATAAAGCTCTACATTTAAACCTTATTAGTAACGAAAATAACTAAATAATCAGACAATAATTGATGACTGATCTTTGCCTACACAAATGGCAAGTGTCACCAAACACCCACTGACAAAAATTGTGCCAGCGAGACCAAGATCATCACAATGAGCAGCTATGGTGTTTGAAGTCACTTAAGCATAACTTACAAACGGACTTATATACTCAAGTATCCAGTAAGACAATTGGTATATAAGGCAGGACATCATTATTGTACAAATAACATTTTGAATACTACTACCTGTAACGGGAATAGAGGGAAATATCTAAAACGAAATCTATAAAATGAAGAAAAAATCTTAATCTATTATCCCATACATGTCTTTACATAGGACAGATGGAACCAAGAGAGTGAAATAATTCTGTATCCAAGAGAGTGAAATAATTATGTATCCAAGAGAGTGAAATAATTATGTATCCAAGAGAGTGAAATAATTATGTATCCAAGAGAGTGAAATAATTATGTATCCAAGAGAGTGAAATAATTCTGTATCCAAGAGAGTGAAATAATTCTGTATCCAAGAGAGTGAAATAATTCTGTATCCAAGAGAGTGAAATAATTCTGTATCCAAGAGAGTGAAATAATTATGTATCCAAGAGAGTGAAATAATTATGTATCCAAGAGAGTGAAATAATTCAATACATCATCTGTATTAACTAAGGTGTCACTTATATTTACATGCAAGAATAGTAGACACTTTCGCCTTTATTCACAATTTCATTCATAATTTGCTAAAATGTAGTGGAATTATGTGTAGCATAAACTATTTTTTGATATTCCTATGCATTTAAGCTTCAACCAATTCAGATGCAACTATGTTATATCAGTGCACAGATGTCACATGTAACATTTATTGTAAAACATATAAATGAATGTGATTTAAGCTCTACACTATGATCACTAACAAAGGATAGAAAACCATAAAGTACATGAAAAAAGACAGCAAACTTTGAAAATGTAAACAAATAAAAAATGCATGATGTATGAACACATGCATGCCATATCTCTGAACAGAACAGAACAAAATAAACATTGACTATGATGACAATAAATCATTAGTATTGGAGAGAAGATGCAAGAATCATTATGTTATAGACCAGGCATAATTAACCACAAACACTTCAATAAAATCCCTAGCCAATTAGTGCAATAAACAAAGTAAAAATACCCAAACGGTTACTTCCTACCTAAATTAACACGGCAGTGATAATGCATTAGTAGTAGTAAACTGTTTAATTGTTCACCTTTGTTGTATGAACAATAGAAAACTAGTTCATTGCAACCATGCAGGGGGTAAAAGGGAACCAAGCAGATCAAGTGATGAAACAATTCACTTATATTTACATTATCACAAACAAAAATGGAATTCAAAGACATAGAAATGTTCAAGTTGTACATAGACATATGTAAACAACAAGTAGATATGCAGCACTATCAATAAAACGGTGTCATAAATAACATCAGTGAACATCTGTATTGTATGCTAACCAAACTAACCAATATATATACTGCAAGCCATTAAAAACACAACTAAAATTGTCCGCGTCAATACGGTGACATTATAAAGAAATAATTATATTTTACTAAACTTAATCAGTTATGAAATATGAATACAAGGACCATAGTTTAATTTCTTCTTGATGAATAATTTACACATTTGAAACATTAAAATGCATTTAAAATTTGGAACAAAATGAAGGCTAAGTGTAATACAAATGTAGTTGCGTTTTATTAGGGTTAAGTATACTAGCCAAAAGTGCTAACCTGCTGTTTTGCATCCAGATAATTTGATAAATTATAACAGTGTGTTGTTAACCAAATCCAATGTAATAACATAACTTATTGTTCACAACCATTAATATTGGTAAAAGAAATATTCAGTAGTGTTTCAAAGCCATGAGAATTAGCACCGATGGGTTTGCACTTTTGACCAGTATATATTCAACTCTAAAAAAAACCCACCCCAAAATTGTTTTCACTAAGCAGCATTACATATTGTATATAATTAATGCATGTAAAAAGACTTTTACATATTTGGTTAGGAATGATACTAAATATTTATTTAGTTCACTGAATTTGATGTAGTTTGCAATAAATACAACAAAATTAGACATTTAACTTCTAAATGAATTTCTTTGAAAAAACTGCGGTCACTGAAGACCTCTAGTCATACACGGCTAAATGTGACGATATCTGGCATGAAAACGTTTTGGCATGAGAATGTTTTGATGTAATGAAACCTTACGTCGTTTCATGTTCTTTACTAAAATGAAAAATTGGAAATTCCTCTCCGAACTGTCAAAATCCCTACTTTCGCTTTAATGACAAAATTCAGCTACTTTTGGTTTAGAAAATGTCAATATCAAACTAACTGAAGGTCTTTTTGTAATATGAAATGCAATTTAGATGGTCTAAAACTACAATTAAGCCATTTCAGAGGACAATTATACCACTTTAATGTTACACACAAAATGTTATTACCCGATGGTTAAATTACACAAAGGATGCTGTTGAATTTCAAGACGGGTATTAACAAATAATTGTCAGTTTTGATCTTTGACAAACTAGTTATGAATTGACAAAAGCAGTATATCAATCATGATCATACTTTTACCAGCACACAATAAAAAAGCTCCGGACTCAAGAAATAACAATAATGTTAGTTAACTATCACAGAGGAATTAAAATATTGCTTTTGATATACATGTAGAAATAACAATGCATACAGGCTAGTACTAGGAATGTCACAATACACCTGACATGTACCACGATATATTGCAATACTTAGCAAAGTGTCACAATATGTACCACAGTATATTGCAATACTTAGCAAAGTGTCACAATATGTACCACAGTATATTGCAATACTTAGCAAAGTGTCACAATATGTACCACAATATATTGCAATACTTAGCGAAGTGTCACAATATGTACCACAGTATATTGCAATACTTAGCAAAGTGTCACAATATGTACCACAGTATATTGCAATACTTAGCAAAGTGTCACAATATGTACCACAGTATATTGCAATACTTAGCAAAGTGTCACAATATGTACCACAATATATTGCAATACTTAGCGAAGTGTCACAATATGTACCACAGTATATTGCAATACTTAGCAAAGTGTCACAATATGTACCACAGTATATTGCAATACTTAGCAAAGTGTCACAATATGTACCACAGTATATTGCAATACTTAGCAAAGTGTCACAATATGTACCACAGTATATTGCAATACTTAGCAAAGTGTCACAATATGAACCATGGTATATTGCTTTATTACCTTAGTTATGACTGTAGCTTTTTTCTTCTTGAAAACTTTGATTGTACTCAATACACTTCAAACATGTAGCAAAAATAATCATGCATTAGCTAAAACCAAACTGTCTTTAATCTCATTTCAGTTTTTGAGTGTTAGTTTCCTATTAAATATGAGGTTTTCGTGTCTAGAAGTATATATTTTATTTAGCTAAACTGAACTGCTATCACTCTCATTTAAGTGTTTGACCGAGTTTTCCATGACTAGATAGTCAGTAAGTTTCTGGTAGACAGCAGAAAAAATATGTCTTAATAAAACCGGCATGTTCACTTCATAAGGTACAATACAATTTTGCTGCATATTGTACTATACTGGTATATCATAACACCCCTAGCTAGCATAAAACTTCCATAAAACATTTGGTATCAAAGCAAAATCAGAAACATGCAAGTTTACACAGGTGAACAACTTACAATACTTCATAATGTAAATGATTATTAACATGTTATTCATAGCAAGTATCATCTGAAACACAACGCCATCATACAACTGTTGACAGTACATTCATATTTAGATATTCTTTCCTAAAAATTTATTTGAAAAATAGTGCAACGGTTATAACTATTCACATTTGGAATGATCATGTCAGATGGAAGTCATTCAGAAAGATGCTCTATTCAATGAGTGATTTCTTTCTGAATATATGAATGAGAAGTAAGCAAAGAAATGTAACCTCATAACCTTGGGACAAGAACAGCACACACAAAAACATCATAGGAGCTGTAATACAGCTCAATACAATCATACTTCAGTTTTCAATTTTTTGTTCAAATGCATCAACATGTCCTACTATTAATACAAAACCATTTCCAATCATTCTAAGCTGTTCAATACACACAAGTGTAACAATTTCTCACACACGTATCACATAAAGTCTTAAAGGAAAATAGTCCCACATCTGCCCCACACTTAAAATAATGATTTTGTGTACCACAGTTTTACACATATCATCAACAATTGTCATCCCAATAAATGTCTGATAGACAGAGTACTCAACATCTGTCACCAAGTTACGTGAAGTATGCAATCAAAAAGAATGCACAAGCCTTAATTTGTTTATCATTCTATCAGTATTCCAAAATATATCACACCTCTTCCAAACCTCTTAGTTATAGTGCTACTTCAAAGCATTCAACAGTCTGGAAAATCTGTCTACACAATGCATGTCTTAAAATTCCACCAATTTATGTTGACTTTTTTCAATGGAGAGAGATGTAAAGTATGTTATGTGCATACAAAAAGAATAGTCAGTTATAAAAGTAGTCATCAATATTGCCATACAAATTTAAAAGACCATCAGACCACTAGGGTTGCTTTTCATGAGTAGCAGTATCCTGATCTTAGTACAGTATAGCAACATTTTTTGCATTTAATCAACCTCTATTTGTAGACCACAAGAAGTGTACATAATGGAATTAAATAACTAGATTGAGTCCTAAATTCAGTTGTCATTAGTCAATCTTGATTGCACTGTATATTTTTCTGATAAACCAATATGAAGCATAGAAACCAATTGTGCCAGTTAGCAACCAGAATGTGGTCACCATGAGTAGTGTGTATCCAAAATACAGCAATGTGGATACAAATGCTGTTATCTCCAACTGAAAAAATAGAAATAGAATTCGGTAAACACAGACTAGGAAATAATTCATGAAAATATTGGTTAACACAAACTCGTACAAAACCAAACACAAACATAGGTATTGTTTATTACATACATTCTTTCTCAGGCTTAACAACATAAAGCAACACAACACATGAACATTTCTAAGATTCCATTATCTTCAATGGAACAAGTATCCTTGTTAGTGTTGTACAATCAGACTCCACAAACAATATCAATAACTGAATTTAATCAAAGAGGTTATTTCGATTCACAATCAGAAAATAAATGACAGTTCTCATTTTTTCGAATATATACGGTAGACTTATACACAATATACAATTGTGACCGACAATTAATACGCTTATGATTATAAATTGTACTGACAAATATTGTTTTCACTAAAATTGCCAAGACACACAGACAGGTCCGTTTTTCCAGCTTATTTTCCAGCAACTATATCTATATATCCAGAACATGGAGCTATATATGTAAGACGTTGAGTTTTATAGTACACAGACCATGACACAAAGAAAGTATTGATAGCGACATCAAGTCAAGGTCTTTAACATCTCAACTGTCACCTACCAGTAACTGTAAGCAAGGATTATTTGATTCTACATGATAATTGTTTTATCCCTTATCTTCGACATGAATGAATATAGAATAGGAGAATAGTACACATACCTTTGTCATAAAGTAGAATATAGAATAAGCAAATATATAAACTGCCGATCCACCAGACACAATGAAGGATCTCCACCACCAGTGATAATCCTGTAAGATCAAATAAATTTCATACTACATATTTTGGTATTTGGCATCAAACTCATGCACGACCTCACAGAATGATGGTAGTCTTGTACATAATTATTTTAAGTACTTCAATTTGGTGCTGTACAGCAGACTAAGAGTTGAAATAGTCAAGGTTAGACAGTCAATCAATATTCTTGAAATTCCACTGCAGTTTCTAATAGTTTCTCTAAACTCCAGAAAAATACCTTTATGATTACAAGGCATAAACAACTTTATTAATACAAACATTTCATCCAAAATACTAGTCCACCAACAGCACAATATTTCGAATACTATAATTACTTTGAACAAGCACATTTTTAAAAATCTAAGTTTTTATAACAACCTAATTTCAAGACAAGAAACAGAAGAATTTATGAAGTATTTTTACAGATGCTGACATGCAGACTCATGTCTAGTAGCCTTTTGCAAGGTCTCTGATTGCAAATAAACAGGTATTCAAAACCAGTAAAGGTCAGACATCATTTCCCTTGGTATAAAAATAATTGCAAGTTTCTCAGAAATCTCTGCCCGAACATCAGGCAATGTGAGAAGCAATTTCAGGAACATAGGGTTTGCAACTCAGTCTATAAATTGAAACAATCAGTTTAACTCACCTCACCACACAGTTGGAAGTAAACCATTACTATAGAGATTTGAGATACCGAGATAATAAGAATAACGAAGACCAAAAACAAGAAACCAAACATATAGTAGAACTGATTCTCCCATATGGCCTGAAAATACAAAAACCAATGAATACGTAATTTGGCAATTAATGATTTATTCAATATTTTATCAAACCAATTTGAACTAAACTGCTTGAATTCTACAAAAAGAGCATTTTAGCGCTGCTATGGGATTTCCAACCTCTGTAAGTGACTTCATTTCATGAAAACGTCACATGTGATGTCACTATGTGCAAGCAGGAAACAATATTTACTCCATATGGCCACTTTGTTTTCATATTGCCTTACAGGGCAAACATTGCTAACTGTCAGTACATGGTGACGTCACATTTGACTTTTTCATGAAATGACGTCGCTGATAGAGGTTGGAAATCGTACAGCGGCGCTCATTTAAGATTTTTTTGGAAAAGAAAGAAATGACTACTGGTATATGGTACCTAAATTTGAATTTGAAAAATGCATAGATTTAAAGATAACGGGTAAGTTTAATGTGCATTAAAGCAAAGCTTGACATAAATATTATAGGAGAAGACCTATATAAGTCATTGGCTTTCAGTCTCATCCTTTTTACACTTGCTATTGAAAAACTCTTTTTTATGCAACATGTTGTATACTGATTGAATTAATTTGTTGTACATAGAATGTAAATAAAATAAGTTAAAACAAAATATCGTGTTAAAAGTCATCATAAATGAAATAAGATCCAGCGCAGTAGTCAAAGGTCATCAGTAGATACTTACTGTAAATATGAAGAACAGCTCAATGAACATAGCTCCAAATGGAAGAATACCCGCCATTAGTATGCTGAAAATTCAAAGAGTTGAGTCTTAATTATTCATTAAGGATAATGATGCTGTATTTCAATACAACACAAGGAAAAACAATAGAAGCAATGTCATAGCCAATGGATTAATAACATTTTCATCAGAGTAATGCAAATCTGAACCATGACCTGAACTGGTCAGGAGGGAACAAACTAGAGCAGCCACTGAAAGTGATTAAACATTCTTGCAATTATGCTTGGTCAGAGGACAATAGGACCCTTATCTCTGCAATGTGTAGCCAATATGTCATACACATCATGGTAATTAGAACAACTGAGACAAAATTTAAGTACTATTCGAGGACTTCAGGTTTGCCTAATTCGTATAGCCAATTCACTAAAAAATTTACAAAAATATCATCAAATTGTGAATGTCTATTAAAACAGGTATGCACAAAAAAACAGCGTTACAGCAGAAATGGAACTTGGGTTTTTCTATTTCTAGACTTCTAATAACTTGTTCAAGGAGTACCAGATTAAATATAAGCATTTGTTTCAAAATTCAAGCACATTTTCTCATTTCTTTAGGAGTTTTAATAGACTTTCCCACAATTTCCAATGCCTAGCATGAATTTTCAGGACTTTTTGAGACCAGTGAGAACATAAAAAGCCACTGAAATTCCTATGAAAGCAGGGCAGTTCAAGCCATGATTTTTTTCTGCAACTCTAACCAACAACTGCCTGAAAGATGACTCCCACATGCCATTAAAAACGTCAAAAATTGATGTTGACTTTTCAACATAAAGTTTTACACAAGCAAATATTTGGTTTTGTTAAGTATCAACAAGTTGCTTAGAAGCCTAATTCAATGAAAGTAACATTCAATATAACAAGTCTCATTTCTTTGCTTGAATACATTGATTATCACCCAAAACTGAGGATAACTGTTTCAAACAATCAAAAATCAATCAAATGTCAAGCTGAGTAGAATCAAATAAAATCATCTTGTTTAAATAATGAAAACAGTACAATACCAACATAATTCATACATACCTCAAACTAGGATTCATATACCAAGCTTGCTCGGGTACTTGTCTAGGTATCTGATTTGTCCTTACTGGATGTTGATAAGCCTGCAAATCATAATTATTATCTAGAAACTAACAACAAAAGAGCAATCTTCTAGAATATCATATCTTATCATCTTAAAACTTTGAAAACACCTAAAGCATCCTTAATCTACAAAGAAAGGGATAAAATTTTGCAGTCTTTACAATTTCATTAAAATGTAGAGTTGTCTTACATTATGCTTATTCAACAAAACTCAAACTTAGGGTAAGACATGGATACTAATTGTTACACTTGAAAGTAAATCAATAATAGGAAAATACTCATACCTGCTTTCTGAATCCAAAATAGTAGCCGAGAAAGACAAGTGGTACTGATATTCCAAACCACATACACAGTAAAGCTAACATGGTCGTAAACGGCACAGCTCCTGATGAGTGTTTACCCCAGATGAAGAAGTTCAATACAAAACATGAACTAAACATGAATCCTGGATACAATGTTGCAGTCTGAAGATATACGACAATTATGACAAAGTTAAATTTACTTAACTATTCAAACAAGTAAAATAAGGACCCAATGCGGGTCTCAAACCCATGACCGCCCTCAACACTAATACGGTGCTCTACTGACTGAGCCAACTAGGAAACCTATCATGCCCCAAGATCAGATCACCACAACTCTAGGATATCTTCAAGGGCAGAGAATTGAAAAGAAAAACATAACCAATACAAGTCTGTCAATCAGATTACAATCATACAATGAGATGACATTTAAAAGAAAATTTGGCTGAGAATTGAAAGCAAAATCATAGGAAAGTATCACTAAATTGAATTCATTTCGGCATTTTAATACCCTATCTTCCAATCCAAATCATCCCAGCCGACATGCAAAGCTGAGCACTGCTTAGTATGAGATGAATGTGCGTCTAGTCTATCAACATATAACGTAACAGCCAGACTTGTTTCTCTGTAACACCTTTATACACAAACATTGCTATGTCTATGCTTCATCTGTAATTAGCAGCTAGATACAATACATATATTGACTTAATATACTGAAATCATGAACATTAAAACTACCTGCAAAGCTGACTTCTTCCATTGAATACCTTTCATAGTTTTGTAGATTCTTGCAGCAAAATAACCAGCAAACAAACTGGAAGGAAAGAAATAGGTACATTATAAAACTGAGTATTTTTCTATTAACATATCATATGATAATACCACAGACATAAAACAATAAGATAATTTTGATTCTAAAGTCATGATGTTAACCTGAACCCGATTGATAATTCAAATTAAAGCCAAAATGGAAGTTGAAGGCATACAATGCAGCAACAAAATTAATTCATCAGCTACAAATTGAAAAATATGGTGTATTATAGTATTAATAGCTGTCAAGAAGGGATTCTAAAAACGAGTGTGTTCTTTCATGCTGTCTGTAAACTAACTCATCTTTGACCAAACACATGTCTGGTTAAGATTCAGATATTTTACAATAAAATATTTCAAGTTTTTATTCAATATCCAAAATTGAGGATATATACTCAGTCAAAAAAGAAAGTGTGCATAGTGTTTGAACAACCATGTACGAAAATCCATATGCATATTTGGTATCAAATTAAATGTTAATTTATGGTCCATATGATGGCATCAATGTTTCCATGTGTTTTGTAGAAAAACTTGAATTTTATCAGTGATTTATAAGGTAGGGGTCAATTTTAAAACGCGCAGATTTGAAAGAAAGTAACCAAAGAACTGTTGGATAGGTTTAACACAGCACTTTTCTCCTAAAACTAATATCTAGTGTGACAACCTCTTTGACGTATAACTGCCAATAAACGAGATCGCATTGACCTGACGTAACGTTTGATGACGGCATTTGAATTCTTGTTCCATTTAAACGGAAGCGCATTTTCAAGATCTTGCAGGTTGTTCAAAAGGTGATTTTTTCTGACTTACCTCCCCAAAAGATCCCAAATATGCTCTATGGGATTTCAATCTGGGAAATACGCGGGCCATGGCAAAACATGAACATTTTGTCTGACAAGAAAACTCCTTGCTAGGATACTTCCAACATACAGTCGCCTGAGTCTAATCGGAATGTCGGCTCGCAAACAGTTCAAAACTGTTTGCGTACTGACACCAAGCTGAACTGCCGTACTTGACGCCGTTTTGAAACGTTGCATAAATGCGTACGGGTTATGTAATGGTATTGATTAGCCGTTGTTACCCATGGTCTACCTGACCTGGGCCTGTCAGAAATGTCTCCTGTTTGTCGAAATTAAACATTGAGACGTGGTATTGTATTCCTATGACAGTATAACTGCCGTGCAACGTCATCAACGGAAGTTCCAGATGCCAGTAGTACTAGTATCTCTTGTTTGCTAAGGCGTGGCATCGCTATTATTCATAAACTTTGGAATATTATGTGTTTTCTTGTTAGATCGAACATCCTTGATTCTGATACAACATTGAAATCGCAAGAAAAGAATGAAGCATGGTGTTAACGTCCAAAATATTGCATAAGACCGTACCTCAATTTATAGGACAATGGCAATGTCGAAATGACCTCAACTGAGTGCAACTGAATGGTATTAGTGTACTTATTCTGTGCTGACAATTTGACAAACATTGGTCAACTGGTCACTAAGTTACACGAGAAGGAGTCATGCACACTTTCTTTTTTGACCGAGTATACATAGCATGATCTGGAAAAGACAGCCAACTTCCACAGTGCTCTGATCTGATTTATGAAATACCATCAATTGTATTAGACATAGCAATATTTCTTACCCCATAAATACAAAGAGGAAGAGTCCAGCTGTCATTAAAGCGCCACGGGAGGCTGGTGATAACATACCCAACATGGCAAATGCTGAAATTATAAATACACAGTTACATAGCATAATTGGTTTTTTAAAACAATTTAATTCGCAGTCATGAAAATTATTGCGTAGCATGTCTGGCACAGCAAATTTTAAGAGTAAGATCAGACTAATTTTCAAGAACTTTGCAAATAATTGAAAAGTCATCCAACATAAATGCTTGCATAAAAATATTAATTCCACAGTCATACCTTAATATTCAAAAAAATGATCAAAATTATAGCAGTAAGACTGGTTCATGATTATTTGTCCTCGTAAGGAGCAAAATTAGACTTTCACATACATTTAACTCCCAAAAGTCCTGATTTTACTGTCCTTCACAGAAGACTTTGTTAACCATACCAGTTACAAGTTGAACATGTTTATACACATGTATTAATCCCCAAGAAGTCACTGTGCATCTTGTCTTATAATGAGAGATGATTATAATCGTAGCAAGATTTGAGATAATCTACAGCACATCCACTTCAATCTCTTCTTTGTCAATTTTGTTTGTCAAAGCATATCCAATAAACTGGTTATAATGCCCATTATGCTGTTTAACCAAATAATGTTCTACAAACATAGTTACAAGAACAGTATTACATACCAACAGTAATGAGTGCCATACAGAAGATTTGTATTCCTGCACCAAGTAAAGAAGCCAACAATTTGTTGCGTTTTGGTGGCCTGAACACATCACCATGTACAAGTTTCCAACCTGTCTCTTCTAAAGTCTCTTCCTATAAACCATGAACAATTCAGAATTAACAAAAATATTATTTAAGTCACGAAAACAAATATTCACAACATTTTAAACAACCACTTACTGAGCACAAACATTTGGTAATTTTTGCCTTTGATTTCACTGAAATTGACTGCCCTAACCATTGCCTCCAGAGCTTCTACTTTGTCTAAGAAAATAATCTCCTAAAACCCCAATACTTTTCCATATAACATATTGGCAAATCCTGAGACAGGTCTGAACAGTCAATCTGGCTGAATTCCTTGTATTGTTCAAGTATGTTAAAAACAACAAATGACATTTGGTGCAAAATCTTAACAAATACAGGAAAAATCTGGTACAAAAGACATTTGCAAAACTTTAGATCTATTTGAGCCATTTTGAAAATTAAATCTGTTATGAGATTGGCTTAATCAACTAAATATGTAGACAAATGTTAACACCTATTTGGATGGCCACAAATGTACACAGAACATATAGAAAACAGTCTCAATCATGTAAACCTTAAATAAACATGAATGGTTATATATCTTACCAAGTCATCATCCCTGTTATATTTGGCAATGTCTTTTCTAAGTGTTCTAACCATAATCATTGTCAATATACCTAAAAAATGTAAAAATAGAAATTTCGAACACATTCAGAATGATCTTTATATACATCACAATATTATTCCACATAGCTAGCAAAATTATTGTAATGCAGCACTAGAATATCTACGTTTTATGCATCAACAAAATATCGAAGATGCAAAACAAAAATAAAGAAATTTTGTTTGAAAAAAAACTTGAAAATTTAAAATGGAAAGACTTCCCATGACAAATATGTACAACCTTTACTGGAGTAGTATTTATTTTCAAACATAATACAACATCAACTCTATATGATAATAACATTAACCTGGAAAATAAGCTTAAAATTTCTACTTAATATTATTGGACATCAGCACAAATTAAATTTAAGCTTGTTCTTAAATAACACCGACTTAACTCACTGAATTTAAGTCATTATTTAAATGCACAGAACACAGAATTCCTACCTGACAAGAAGAAAACAACAACTACAGAGTTAATGATAGAGAACCAATGAATCTGAACATCACTCATAGCGAGGTAAGTGTCCCATCTTGATGCCCAGATAATGTCACTCTTCTCCCACTGTATATCATAGGAAAATATCACATCTGTCTCTTCTGTAATCAAAATCAAAACACTTGTATATAAGTAATACAGATTGTTTCATGTTTTAATTTTGGTATGTTCTTGTTGGTATTTGAACACTATTTTTCAACACTATATCAGTAATTTAACACAGACAGCTCTTGTGAGTTTTGAGCATACTGATCCAATATCCCACAAGCAACTCTGACAAATGACTAACAATGCATTAATTTCAGTCAAATAAACAAAGTGAACATTGACCTTATGTCCTTCAGACTGGTCATCAAGCAATCAGCCCATTTAGTCTACAAGTGTATTTTATCACAAGAAATACACATTTTGGTACCGTTTTCATCTTAGTTTCAGTATCAATAAAAATAATAAGAGACTATAGGAAAAGTATACAAAGTATGTACAGAATATTATTAAAGATACCGATATGTAATGACATAGCTTGCAGATACCTCAATGACACAGCTTGCAGATCCCAACTATTGCTTTAAAGATTATTGACAAGAAATCCACCATTAATATGTGCAGTAATGACACAGACATTGACCAAATTATCAAACCTGCCTTGATGTAAATATTTCCACTTTCTTTCTAGAAAATGTTTTTTAGCGTTTATACTCCAAAATTTGAAATTGATGCAACTCCAACTTAACCAAATTGTTGTTTCATCTATACCATGATTTAGACAAAAATCCTGATTAGTGATAGATATGATCGATACTTACTTTTCTTTTCGACCAGAAGTGCTGAGGGTTCAGCTTTGTTCAAACTGGCTTTACTAGAGCAAACTCCATCCTTAACTTCATAATCACCAACTGCTCGACTCTCAGGGGTAACCTCAAAACCCACAACCCGATTTTTCTGACTAAAAAAGGACAAATAACAAGATAGGGATTATTATAAATGTTCTAACACAGCGGCTGAAGTATACCAATGAGCTTATTAAATTCAAATAGTAATGCTTAGTGTATGCAAATAAGTCGCTTAAATGTTGGACAAAAGGAAGTCAAAATGATGATTCATAAGTGTTTTAATGCATACACATGTAGTTAGATTAACTCATTTAAACCTGTGCATTATCAACCACTCAAACCCTACCGACATCTGCTAAGCTAACCCGTGTATACACTAGTTATCTTATTGATCCCACATATGTGAGTAGTTTATTTCTGAGCAATAAAACTGTATGGTGGGTTTTGTAATTTGCACCTGGCTATATCGAGTATAATCAATTAAGCTGAAATTTATCACATTGGCTGATAAGAAAACAAACTAATGGTATGGATTTTGTCACCATGCCAACATATTGGCTGGATAATCAGCTGATAAATATCAGTTTGTATTTGTATGTCTTTCAAGTCACATGCAGCAACTTCTCCCATCTCAGTAGTTCTGAAGTGACCCTGCTCTTACATTTCCTTTGTTCTTAGAAATCTCCCCTTGATACTACTGATAGTTTTTCTTGCATCTAATCCATTATCAAGATTTTTTATAGATCAAGATCATTGAAGAAATTATCTCCATTAGCTGTATGCTATCCCCAAATGTCATGTATCATGCCACAAACAACTCTTGCACCAAGACCAATATCAGGGTTTGTTTTGAATAAACCAAAGAAACATGCCAACATAACTCAGTGTGGCATTCAGAGCTAGTCTACCCAAGAAACATGCCATCACAACTCAGTGTGGCATTCAGAGCTAGTCTACCCAAGAAACATGCCATCACAACTCAGTGTGGCATTCAGAGCTAGTCTACCCAAGAAACATGGCATCACAACTCAGTGTGGCATTCAGAGCTAATCTACCAAAGAAACATGCCAACATAACTCAGTGTGGCATTCAGAGCTAGTCTACCCAAGAAACATGGCATCACAACTCAGTGGGGCATTCAGAGCTAGTCTACCCAAGAAACATGCCATCACAACTCAGTGGGGCATTCAGAGCTAGTCTACCAAAGAAACATGCCAACATAACTCAGTGTGGCATTCAGAGCTAGTCTACCAAAGAAACATGCCAACATAACTCAGTGTGGCATTCAGAGCTAGTCTACCAAAGAAACATGCCATCACAACTCAGTGTGGCATTCAGAGCTAGTCTACCAAAGAAACATGCCAACATAACTCAGTGTGGCATTCAGAGCTAGTCTACCAAAGAAACATGCCATCACAACTCAGTGTGGCATTCAGAGCTAGTCTACCAAAGAAACATGCCAACATAACTCAGTGGGGCATTCAGAGCTAATCTACCAAAGAAACATGCCAACATAACTCAGTGTGGCATTCAGAGCTAGTCTACCAAAGAAACATGCCAACACAACTCAGTGTGGCATTCAGAGCTAGTCTACCAAAGAAACATGCCAACATAACTCAGTGTGGCATTCAGAGCTAGTCTACCAAAGAAACATGCCAACATAACTCAGTGTGGCATTCAGAGCTAGTCTACCAAAGAAACATGCCAACATAACTCAGTGTGGCATTCAGAGCTAGTCTACCAAAGAAACATGCCAACATAACTCAGTGTGGCATTCAGAGCTAGTCTACCAAAGAAACATGCCAACACAACTCAGTGTGGCATTCAGAGCTAGTCTACCAAAGAAACATGCCAACATAACTCAGTGTGGCATTCAGAGCTAGTCTACCAAAGAAACATGCCATCATAACTCAGTGTGGCATTCAGAGCTAGTCTACCAAAGAAACATGCCATCACAACTCAGTGTGGCATTCAGAGCTAGTCTACCAAAGAAACATGCCAACACAACTCAGTGTGGCATTCAGAGCTAGTCTACCAAAGAAACATGCCAACATAACTCAGTGTGGCATTCAGAGCTAGTCTACCAAAGAAACATGCCAACATAACTCAGTGGGGCATTCAGAGCTAGTCTACCAAAGAAACATGCCATCACAACTCAGTGTGGCATTCAGAGCTAGTCTACAAAAGAAACATGCCAACATAACTCAGTGGGGCATTCAGAGCTAGTCTACCAAAGAAACATGCCAACATAACTCAGTGTGGCATTCAGAGCTAGTCTACCAAAGAAACATGCCAACATAACTCAGTGGGGCATTCAGAGCTAGTCTACCAAAGAAACATGCCAACATAACTCAGTGGGGCATTCAGAGCTAGTCTACCAAAGAAACATGCCAACATAACTCAGTGTGGCATTCAGAGCTAGTCTACCAAAGAAACATGCCAACATAACTCAGTGTGGCATTCAGAGCTAGTCTACCAAAGAAACATGCCAACATAACTCAGTGTGGCATTCAGAGCTAGTCTACCAAAGAAACATGCCAACATAACTCAGTGTGGCATTCAGAGCTAGTCTACCAAAGAAACATGCCATCACAACTCAGTGTGGCATTCAGAGCTAGTCTACCAAAGAAACATGCCATCACAACTCAGTGTGGCATTCAGAGCTAGTCTACCAAAGAAACATGCCATCACAACTCAGTGTGGCATTCAGAGCTAGTCTACCAAAGAAACATGCCATCACAACTCAGTGTGGCATTCAGAGCTAGTCTACCCAAGAAACATGCCATCACAACTCAGTGTGGCATTCAGAGCTAGTCTACCAAAGAAACATGCCAACATTACTCAGTGTGGCATTCAGAGCTAGTCTACCAAAGAAACATGCCATCACAACTCAGTGTGGCATTCAGAGCTAGTCTACCAAAGAAACATGCCAACATAACTCAGTGTGGCATTCAGAGCTAGTCTACCAAAGAAACATGCCAACATAACTCAGTGTGGCATTCAGAGCTAGTCTACCAAAGAAACATGCCAACACAACTCAGTGTGGCATTCAGAGCTAGTCTACCAAAGAAACATGCCAACATAACTCAGTGTGGCATTCAGAGCTAGTCTACCAAAGAAACATGCCAACATAACTCAATGTGGCATTCAGAGCTAGTCTACCAAAGAAACATGCCAACATAACTCAGTGTGGCATTCAGAGCTAGTCTACCCAAGAAACATGCCATCACAACTCAGTGGGGCATTCAGAGCTAGTCTACCAAAGAAACATGCCATCACAACTCAGTGGGGCATTCAGAGCTAGTCTACCAAAGAAACATGCCAACATAACTCAGTGTGGCATTCAGAGCTAGTCTACCAAAGAAACATGCCATCACAACTCAGTGGGGCATTCAGAGCTAGTCTACCCAAGAAACATGCCATCACAACTCAGTGTGGCATTCAGAGCTAGTCTACCAAAGAAACATGCCAACATAACTCAGTGTGGCATTCAGAGCTAGTCTACCAAAGAAACATGCCAACACAACTCAGTGTGGCATTCAGAGCTAGTCTACCAAAGAAACATGCCAACATAACTCAGTGTGGCATTCAGAGCTAGTCTACCAAAGAAACATGCCATCACAACTCAGTGTGGCATTCAGAGCTAGTCTACCAAAGAAACATGCCAACACAACTCAGTGTGGCATTCAGAGCTAGTCTACCAAAGAAACATGCCAACACAACTCAGTGTGGCATTCAGAGCTAGTCTACCAAAGAAACATGCCAACATAACTCAGTGTGGCATTCAGAGCTAGTCTACCAAAGAAACATGCCAACATAACTCAGTGTGGCATTCAGAGCTAGTCTACCAAAGAAACATGCCATCACAACTCAGTGTGGCATTCAGAGCTAGTCTACCCAAGAAACATGCCATCACAACTCAGTGTGGCATTCAGAGCTAGTCTTTTAAAGCCAAAAAAACTAGGCATATAGTTAAATGAATGAACACCTACATATCTAGCCATGCAGGATAGGAAGTAGGTTAACATTGAAAAGTCAACTACACTGACTTATCACATGGGGTAAATGAGTTAAGCCTGAATTGACCACTAATAATACAGATAATGATAGCATCACTGTTGTCATTTCATGCTGAATTACGCAGCACGATTCAACTTACCTATTAACGTCAAAATGGTACTTCAATAGAATCTTCAAATGATTGTTCAAGTACACCTAAAATAATACAAATAAATGAGTGACTAATACTAATACAGCAACCTGCAATAGGTATATCAAGGGGTTAGAGCCAGAACCTACCATCTCCTTAATACATTCATATGGAGATGGTTGATTCTGCCTCTAACCCCTCGATAAGTAGAGCATAACATTACAACAAATACTGATACCTAGTCCTAATTTTAGTCTGTCAGATATGGCATCGTTTATTTCTGCTTTTGTTGCTCAATCAATATTTTTTCATGACCAAGATATTTTGAGTCAGATATAGGCCATTGTCAAACTTCATGTGAGCGTTATACTTAAATGACATTGCTGAAAATGTAGGCAATTGCAGTATCTTCATCTACTCTCTGTTTGCCCGAATATCTGGTCCACTCAATGGTCCTAAATTCCCCAATTTTTCTAAATCTCAACACAGGTCTAAAGAGCTCGAAGCTGCATTTCTGGATCAGTTCACAAATAATTCATGTCTATTATAACAAAACTACTAAAGCTCATCAAATTAACCCCCACCACAGGTTATGTAGAATCAATATTCAGTGACATTAATATTAAGTCCAGCAATAATTTACATTGGATGAGAAACACTGAAATCGAGAAATGAGATAATCCACACTATGCACTATCAGGCACCAGACTGGCGTTAGTTTTCAAGAGTTGGAGACCAGATCTGATATAATGTAATGAATATGAGAAACATATGCAATTTCATTATAGCTTGGCTATTTTATGACAATATCTGGCAAAATTGAGTAGCCAGATTGGAGATTAAACTATTCTGCATTTCACTAGGTTAGCAGCACACAATTCAAAGAAAAGACACAATAAATATAATTTCCATCAACAAGAATTACTATCAATGAATGACACATACCTTGCCATCTTTCTCAAATCCTAACTTATAACCGTGTTCATACTGTATTTCTTGTGTATCAAGCATGGCAAACTTTGTAGCACATGGTAAATTGTCAACCAATCTGAAATGTAACACAATTTATAGTGAAACTAATCCGATGAAAGGTTAGCGATCCATGTAAGATTCAAACCTAGGACTGGTCTGGTTCCCTCTCCTGTCAGGGCAGCCTGGATGCCATATGTAACCTCCGCCTTTAACAATTTTTAAATTGGTTGTACAAATATGAATTCAAAAAAATTAGACTGCATAATTCATTTTTACGGTCGATGTATTCATACATGTTATGATGTATACAACAATTTAAGCCGCGGCCGTGGTCCAGTGGTTAGTGCGCTGGACTTGTAACCCGGCGATCCGGGTTCGATTCCCAGTCGCGGCAGGTTATACCCTTCCATGAAAATTTGACAAAAATGTTGATTTTCCTCCTCATGTGGAGAAGTTGCCGGCTCCTTGTGAAAGGGTAAGTTAGTACTGGTTAGATTTCAGTCCAGGAAAAACTGGTTAGGTGAACCGGCCGCCGTATATAACTGAAATATTGTTGAGAAACGGCGTTAAACCCGAAAAAAACAATACAACAATTTATCATGTCTTTGAACTGATTTTCATTTCCAAATTAGCAACTACAGCAAGTTGAAAGTGTAACATAAGTCAATAGATTTATTTGTAAATATCTGGTTTTTACACAGATACTAAATTCCTGAATTGGAAGTAAAAATCTATAGCACGACAGTTCCCCCAATTTCCTGTTCAGAAAGTTTCTCCAACTGTCCGATAAATACACTAACATAGATCCATAAACATTTCACAACTTTTACAGCTATAAAAATGCTGATAAATATCGAAGAAATCAAACCTAAAGTTCAAATCTAAGACTATATTGATGTCGTTATAGCATGTGTAGATTTATTGACAACAACTTACAAATGCACATAATAATCATTCTTGATTAGATCAGATAATATGTCTGCCTTGTTAGCAGTCAACTTCACACGACCATCATTCTTACATAACACAGTACAGCCCTGGTTTTCTAGTGCTTTAACCTACAATGTAGAACATAGTATTCACATGAAATAACAAGTGCTGAAAGGATCTAACAATGAAAATCAATAGTTAACTTTACACTAGAGTTAAACTTACAAATGATTTTGTTATCTTTATATAGTATGAAAAGTATCAATGTTCTGTTCATGATTCAAATGGATAGGAACATCCCCCTTGATCACAAAATGTTGGGGAAATTATTCAGTTTTTATGAGACAGTCCTACGGAAATAAGAATTATCCAAGTAAAGCATACATTAAATTACACTGGCCATGTTTGATACACAATTTATAGGCAACACTAATTCATGAATAATGAACTAAATAAATTCATTGAAATATATTAACAGCACTGTAAGAAACAGCTCAAGTTATCATATATATATACTCAATGCCATTAATAATGCAACTAAAAAATGTCCGCGTCAGCACAGTGACATTATATTTATAAAGAAATCCATGCTGACATTATAAAGAAATAATTATATTTTAATTCTCAAACACAATTTACTAAACTTAATTAATTATTAGATATGAATACTAGGGCTATAGAGTTTGATTTCTTTTTGAACAATGATTTACTCATTTCTAATAATAAAACGCTTATAACTCTTGAAACAAAATGAAGGCTAAATGATATAGTTGCATTTTTAAAGGCGTTAATCATATATATATACACTTAACAAAAGTTATAAGTACTCTGATGGCGTATTTAGGATATTGCAATTAACTAGGACTAAATTAAATAGAAATTTCACACACAGAAAGTTCAATATGTCTGTAATGTTTCTACTAATTTTCAGCACAAAATACAGCCGCTTGATTGAAATCAAGTCAATTACGTATCACCACACAGAAATGAATAATTGTATATTCTAGCATACAGAACAAAACTCCAATTCAGGACTTTGTTTTACCATTTTTAAGGGTCGTTTATGGCCCTCATTTCCCCCACTTAAGTAGTGTCTTCCCTTATTTGCACTAACAGTTCCCACTTACTTATAAGTTATAAGATCCATTAATCCACATTCCTTATATACACTGTATTGTCGAGAAATATACTAAACGTGTCACAATAGATTGAATTTGAACAAGGTACAAAATAGTGAAAACATGATTACATAAAAATGGTTCAAATTTCCACACAATTATGCAGGAATGAGCACCAGTCCCCAAAAGTTATCTAGAGTCCTTAAATTTAATGAAACAATGTACAAAACCTACATTTTAAAATAAAAGATTTAGAAAGAACTATTTCTGTATCAGTCACAATGTCATTACAGACTACACAACAACAAACCTTGTAAGCTGTGGTTACAATCCTATCACCTCTCAATACTTCACCTGAAAGTAAACACAAAACCACTTCATATTCCACAACAAAAAAATTGCAATTTGGATATCAATGTTTAAACATAAAAATATACACTGAAGTGGTATTTGTTTTAAGAAATCTCAATATTCATATTGCTGCTGTTTGTTTCATCGGGTTTAACGCCGTTTCTCAACGATATTTCAGTTATATACGGCGGCCGGTTCACCTAACCAGTTTTTCCTGGACTGAATTCTTACCAGTACTAACTTACCCTTCCACAAGGAGCCGGCAACTTCTCCACATGTGGAGGAAAATCCACATGTCAAATTTTCATGGAAGGGTATGACCTGCCGCGACCGGGAATCGAACCCAGATCGCCGGGTTACAAGTCCAGCGCACTAACCACTGGACCACGGCCGCGGCTCATATTGCTGCTGTTAGATTTAATCACTGAATTATATTTAATTTCTGTGTTAGATGATCTGTGCTACATAGTTTCATGTTATAATGTTGCCAACTTCAAGTCAACATATTTCTCTGTCTCGGGGGACTTATGATATATATAAGACATAAGACATGTATTGAAATACACTTTAAATTCTACATTTCAACCAAAAACTCATTGCCTTGCCTGCAATGAACAATACAATCAATTTTCATTTAGTAGTACATGTAGTAATAAAAAAAAGGTGAGCATACCAAGATTTTCTGACTTGTACTGGCCACCACCATCAGGTTCACAGAAAGGGGCCCGGTAATATTCCATAGGTAGCTGTGTCCTCACACTTGTCAATTTAACTCCCTACAAAATAAATATACTGTCAATTAAATAGATGACACAATGTTACATTCGTTGGAAATACTAAATAGGCTGAATCATGGCACTAATCAGAGTAATCATTCATACCATTATTCTGTACAAATTAATAGTAATTTGAAAGCAAACAGACACCATCAGCCATTACGATATAACCTCAAACCACACATTAAGTCCTAGCTTCAGAGAGTTATGGTAATAGAATTTATAAAACCCATTGTAATACCAGCGATATAATGGTCAAATCAAACAAATTCATCCGAAAAACAAGTCGTACTAGGGACTACATTTACATCATCCTTCTTTGAAATGCCGAGACATTATTTTTTCTCTTCTCCATGGCTTTATAGTAGTTCCCAACCACCAAAATTACATTTCATCTTTCTGTCAGTTTGATATTGATATATTTATAAGCCTAAAGTATTCATAGGATTATTCAGTGACAGCGAAGTCTCCGAAAAATTTACAAGTTAAATGTCCAATTTATAGTCAAATTCTGCGAAATATATAATATTTTCATCGGTAATTAAAGGATGTAATTCTTTATTATTGTAAATAAATATTCAGCATATTTTACATGAAGAAGCATAAACTAAAAATTTCAGTGGATCAAAACACAACTTTCGGAAAGAAAGAAAAGGCATGACATAATTATTTCAAAGACAGCCATACAACAAACATTGCATATAAATAAAACAACCATTTTAGTTTTAGCAAAAAATACTTCCTTCAAATTTTGTCTAGATACACACTACAAACATTCAACATTAAGTTTTTCATATAAATAAAGGTTAAACATGGGGCTCATTTCAGGGGTAAGAAGAGAACCTACATGTATTTAATCCTACCCCTTCGATTTGAAATCAGAAATATATTATGGCCCTATTTCCTTCAGCAAGTATCCACTTGATAACTGGTGTATATTCATATATGAGCGGTGATATGGGATTTACAACCTCTTCTACAAGTGACGTCATTTCAAGAAAACGCAACATGTGATATCAATACATGTATTTGCAAACAGGAAACAATATTTGCTCCATTAGGTCACATGTGATGTTTTATGGAAATGACGTCACTTAAAGAAGAGGTTGGAAATCGTACAGCAAGGCTCATATAATCTTCATACATTTTTAGTAAATAATTACATGTATACACAAACTTACCTTAACTTCAACATCATCTCCTTTAGTAAATTCTACCGGAGCTACACCAGGTATGTAGAAACTTTCTATTAGCTGTACATACACTATCAGTACACAACAGCATAGCAATAGCTTCTGAAAAATAAATCATGACGTTGATACAAAAATTGAAAATGAGTGTAACACTCCGTAATATAGCCATTGCCTGCTTAAAGTACAATGTGTGAATGGTATTGCGTCTTTCCTATGTTCTAAGAATGGCACTTAGAAAATCAGAAATTAATCAATGTAAAGACATCAAAGAAATGAATGAATGAACTCAGCCACCCTCATTGTCAGAAGGGAAGAAAAATGCAAGAAAATTGTAGTTGGCCTCTTTGTTCACGACTCTTTCATTCAAACTGGGAATATTTTTCTTTTTGCAATAAATTGTCAAAACTGGGGAAAAAAACATTGACTAATCACACAAATTGGGCATTTTAAAGATTTTTTTATAATCATGATAGTGGTTAACAGGGTTTACATTAATTTCCATGTTCTGCATTTGCTGTATGTAAGTCTGCAGACATTGCAAAACTCTTTTAGAATTTCATCAGAGAGCACTACATCAATAATTGCTTGTGTAGTAAAAATCATCTGTCTGATCATTTCTTTACCATAAAATAAAGGTATTGCTATACTGATGAAGACAATGACAGTCTTTCGTAAGTTATCATCACTGCCATTTCTTCATTTTAATCAAGTGACATTCATCATAATACATAATCATGATTAAATTTATGAAGTGTTTATCACAGTCTGAGTCATGGTGAATACCCATCGGACAATCGGACCTGGCCATTTTTTATCATGATGTAGAAGGCCTGTGCGTCGGTCTGTATGTCCGAGAAGGTATGGACCGTACGGGTAGTACAACATCCGTTGCTGTTTACATTAAAGGTAGTTCGACAACCAAAACTTTGGTCAAGACAAGTAAAATCTGAAGGCACTAGCCTGACGGGACAACTTGATCTCAACAAAAGCAGTCTAAAAATATATCTGAAATACTATAATGCTTAAAAAAATATATAAGAAAAATCAAATGAAACTGATCTATGTAATGTTATTGCATGGTCCACTTTGTTAAGATTTTACCGAAAGTTGGGGAAGCAGGTGCGCTATCTAAGAAAATGAGCAATTTTTGTTTTCATCATACTGAATAAGCCCCTTATTAACGCCCCCATCTATTTTGAATAAAAAAGCCCAAAAAATTCTTACTTTGATCTGTTATTTATATCAATCACACGTATATCCTATGTGCCAAAGAATCAAAAGGACACTATAAAAAGCAATGTTCACTCAATAAAGCATTAACTGTTATTATAGAATGTTAAACTTATAGCACTTTAACTGTAAAATAGTCCACTATTGGTATTTAAAACTTCAAAACTCGGTGAACTGAGGCAAATGACAAAGGTCACGTAGGCACATGTAAGACAGACAATACTGCTATCTGTGACGTAATACTGTGCTCTCTGTGATGTAATACTGTCGGGGCAGATCAAAGGGGTTAGTTTGGAAGATATTTAAGGCTAGCAAATGGAAGTTTCGATACTTCTGCTTCGATCAAAGGTTTAAGAACGGCTAATGGGTACCATACTTATTCTAATATATGCATATAAGACATACAAAAATAAGTGATTTTCAGTGATTTTTTACTTTATTAAACACCCCCTCCTCTCAAATTGTAGTGGCGTTTATTAGGGAATATTAGGTAGATTATAAAACATGTGCAAGAAATAACTAGGTTATAAGAGCAAGTTTGCCTGTCATTTACATTTTTTGTAAATTTTAGAATAAATTATTGTGAACAACACATGATTTGTGTTTTGTAACATTTACTATTGTGACAAATCTTTTATACTTAAGAATTTAAGCAAAAGGAGGTTGATTGGTCAGGACAAGTAGTTTTCCACTCTACTTGCCCGACTGGACAAGTGGACTCAAAAGTTAATGTTGAGTCAAGGTTTACACAATGCGATCAACTTATGTGCACCAATTGTCTGCACATTCGCTAGTCCTACACATATAACTCCAAGCATTTGTATTTTTCACATTTTACCTTCATTTTTGATATTTTACGTTTTCTGTCAAATGCAGCCATATGGGATATCATCATTTCCCGTAGCACTTTTTATATAGGGGCATACTGAAATTTGATTGGGACGATTTTACGCATAAAAAAATCTAATATTTCACCAATAAATCTTATGACACATTAATAAATAATCAATTATGGCACAGTTGCAACAAAAACCATGAATAAAACACTCGCCTTCATAATGCAAATTGAGTTTCAATCCGATGGGTAGTCGAGTAAACATCTCTATGTAATGGCGGGCAGCAACATACAGTGTGTTGTTTACATCGTGATTATTGCCATTTTTTGCCTTTTTCATTGGTGTTATGCATGTAACTAAATCAGATTTTAGCAGCATTTGACATATCTATCCGATAAACATGTAATAAAACAATATAATCCAAGTGTTTAAATTTTAGCTGAGACTGACTTTGCTACGCATTTTTTATGAGATATTTTTAGACTCCATGCTTGACAATGAAGCCATTGAAGGTAAAATATGAAAAATAAAATATTGAAAAATGAAGGTAAACATTGAGGATAAAGCATGGTTGTCTAATTGTTTGTACTACACATTCTCTTGTCTTTCGGACATTTAAACTTTGATTGTGTCGTCAAAAAGGCATTTCAGGAGTGAATGTTAAAGTTAATCATAATCTTTAAATGTTATTTATCGAAATATGCAAATTATTTGCTCATTTCTGATTGATTTGTTAATTTTGTGTGTGGCATTTTGTCAAAATCATGTCTTCATCCGTATCATAAGCTGTTAATAGCAATATTCTGCAAATTAACTCGTAATCTGGGGGTCATCCGTTTAATAGAGTCGCCAATTAACGATTTTATTGCCAATTTTCATATCTGAATACAACAGAATTTCAGAAATGTGTGAAACTTGAATAAACAACATGACAAGCGAGGATCGCGTCATATTTTTATCAGTGTCACCAAGCGCTTGATTCCATGGTTTAGAGCGTCAATATAACCCCAAAAACATGATTTTCGGACTGGTATCCCGATTTTACACTTTCGGTTATCAGTTTGACAAGTAATTTCAGCTAACCAGTCGGGAATGAACTAAAAAATACCCCATAATAAAAATTTGCGATGTTTACTATGAAAATCGGGAGATCGTGGTTCCCGGCCTGGAGAGCATGAGTTGGCTGTCAAAAACGGGAGTCTCCCGCAGAAATCAGGAGACTTCACATGTATTTGATATGTTACTGTATTTTAACTTTACCTAACAAACATATCTGCAAAGAATGAATATTTAACAACATGTTTTCGGTCTGAGTCCAACAAGTTTGCATTCGGTCAGACATGTTTTCCAAGGTTGTCAGACTGAATGTTTGACAAGTCTTGAAGTCATTTGCCATGACTGTAATCATAAAATCCCAAATTCTCCTTGATCAGAAATGTCACGAATTTAAAACTAGTATTTTCGTTCAACTGGTTTCATTGAGCATACATAATACTGTATAATGTCAAAAATGCGCCCTACGCCAAGACTGGACTTGTAGACAGAGTCAGAGGCCCGACTATTTTGTTAGGCAACCGGCTAAATTCAACTAGAAGGTGGAACGCAGTATATCAAGGCATTAGAATAAAAATAAACGGATAAACCTAGCTGCAATATTGAGATAAATCATTATAGTTTCAAAGAATATCATGCATACACTCGAAGTGGACATTTAAATACGCAAATCAAAGAAAAAAATATCAATAAAACAAAATAGCAAACCTTCGACGCCATTTTGTATCAAACGTGGAGGTGGTGACGTCACAACCGGTGTCTTGCCAAAACATAGCCACGGTGATTATACCGGCACGAAAGCACGGCCCCAGGCTGTTTAACAATATTGACACATAAATATCTGACGTAACCAATATTTCACGTGTGTTTTGTAATCGCATCAATAAACTTTTGAAATACATTTGCAAATTTCCAATGTATCAGAGACGAATAAATATATAACAATGTCCAATCTTTAAATATTGCATTGTTTCTAGAGATGTGTATTATTTGAGTGTATCAAAATAGAAGTCTAGATCACAGAATTAATGTAATTCAGTGTAGAACTATAACATTACGGTTTATGTGCAGAAAACGACGTCCAATTGAATATAAAGGCCTACCGCTGATTTGGCCTAAATATGTGTACGAAAATATGACGCGATTTTAATCTCAATTAATAGCTGATCAATAACCGGTGAAAACAACTGATAGGCTTACTGCTGCATTGTTAGCATAGCACCAATAGTCAAAACGGATTTTGCTGAAATAATTTTTGACACAATATTAACAACCCGGTGTCTCGTCGATCTAGTAACCGTATAGATATATGAAGCCTATAGACGTGTTTTACGTCAGCTCTGTAGTTTTACAGATTTGAATCCAATATTGAAATCAAAAGGTCGAGTTTGCTGACATGGTTAAGTGTTAATGTTCAATACACCTTTTATAAATAGATATTCTTATTATTTGAATATGTGATATCCCAATTCGATTTGTATATCTAACTATTTAAACCTTCACCAGATCACCGAACCATTTTGAATATGTAATATATGCAGTTCGAATATATAGGCTACATGTAGTAAGATACCTGTCATTCAAAATACCGACTTCACCAATTCGAATTGTAGAATCGCATATATCAACAATTCGATTTGCGGACATCTAGTAGACTAGAATTAATTAATGTATTCGAATCGCTTATTTGACAGGAGTATGAGATGTCTAGGACTAAAATCAACTCCACAAAAAACGCTACGCATGTGGAAGACAGGATCATCGTGTACTTTAGTCAGATTGAGCTGTCTGCTTATTAATATTAGGCCTACTGGTATTCGTCTTGCTAATATCGCTTATAAAGAATGAACCGAATTGTAGCTGTTTCTGACTGGAATTGTTAATCATGTAGAATCAAGTAATTTCTAGGCGGTCATGTGCAAGCTATTTGCGCTTCAGTATCTGCATTTGGTGCTTGAAATATTAGATTTAGTTCGCATGTTGATAAAATTTAAAGACGTAGCTTACCCACCTGAGTGAACGTGAAATAGTTGAATGGACTTCGTCTACTGATGTTGCTACTTTTAGCTAATTAACAAACAATTGCAATGTATTACCAATTGGTTTTTTCGGCGCAGTCGTACTTACATGACTTTGCTATTTGCAGTGTTATGTAAACCAATCAAATCTTACGTTAACCACTAAACCAACTTCACTTCAACCGAACAACGTTTGTAACCTTGACGCGGATTGGTTAACCTTTCGATAACGGGTAAGTTACCTTACCGAAATCCACCGAATTTCGGTGAATTTACCGAAATCCATTTTGGACCTGGAGTGACCAGCAATTGTAACATGTCGGCATATTTTTATGTTGCACAACAAATCTTAACCTTCAAATTGCACCGACCATCTTTTTCCAAGATATTTCTTGTGTTGCACACAAATGTGTAAAAAACGCTTGTTAATATATAGATATAAGACTTCAAACTTGACAAATGTAGAAGAATACATTATAAGCGTATTCTTTGATAATGGATATTTATAGATGTTTTAATTTTATGGAATATGTTTTTCATGGTTGTTTATGTTCATACAGTTCAGTGAAACCACACAATGTATCGGAGTGCCTTCCCTTTATTTGTTCAATTTCAAACGTGACACCCACTCAAACATATGTTTATTAGAGTTCGTGTTATTTCATTCATTTTATTTCCATCTTTGCATAAGTCTTCAAATAAAATGCAGTCCTGTTTCTAGTTTTTTAAATGTTTTATGAGTAATTCTTGTAATTTGCCATAGGAAGCTTCATACACATCTCTTAGAACTAAGAATGAAGTGCAAAAAGACCCTTCTTTCGTTTAGGTGTCAAAATTCGGCAACTGACGGTTTTGAAAAACGTCAATATCTACCTAGCAGAAAATATTTTCTTAAGATGTAATGCAATTCAGGTGGTTTGAAATTACCATACCACAATCTGAGAAAAGACAAAATGCAATGCAGCAGACAGGATGTTAATTGTTGGGCCTCGTTTAATATTATATAGCAACCTGTGGGGAGGGGATATAAAATCTTTCAATTGTAATATGTATTGACCAGCCCCGTGAAACCAGCCACTGTAAATGAATAACTCAACAGCGTCAATATAACAACTTAACAGTTCTATTTATTTGGAATCGGTTATTAATTTCATTATAACATCTACGCAGATACAATACTGTACGACAAAATTCTTGAAGTTCTTCTTCAAAAAAATAAATAAGGATACATATCATTCAACACAAAATGAAGAAAAAGTCACTTCCCATTCGACATAGGAAGAATGAAAGCGAGCGTAAATATTATCTGTACAAAAGCAAACAATACCATAAAAAATATGTCAAGCACTTGTCCAACATAGCTCCATGTCATTCCATCGACTTTGATCGTTGCTGAACTCAGGGACGTTGTGTGTGTCTTTGTTGATGAACTGAATCTTGTGGAAGTTGTTCTACCATCATCAGAATCAGTTTTGCTGTCGCCGGCTGATACATAAGCGCCATCACTTCTGTCACTGACACTAGCACCAGTTTTAGACCAATCGTCACTCACGCCAATGTCCTTTTTGTCATTCGGTTTCCCACGTGAGTAACTTTCATCATTTATCTGGTCTATTTCATTTAGAGTACTTTTCACTTCAATTGAGATTTTAGATGCGACTTGAGACATGGACTGCGCATGTTCTACTGGGGTAATGTCCGTGTTAGGCTTTCTTTTCTGACCTTTGTTCCCGAGCCGCGATCTTCTCCCGATGACGTCATGTCTTGTACTTGTTTTCATTTTGTTGGACATAAAGCTACTCGGTAAATATGTATTGAAACTGAGTGTATATCCTTCTTCTACTAAAGTTGGCTTAATAGAGACAGTTTGTGTTGTATACGTGGTTTCCAAGCTGGAAATTGACTCTTTTTCAGGATCATTCATTTGGTCTTCTAGTGTTTCTTCGGCACCGCGAGTGTGGTTGGCATTATTTTCCATGATGATTTTGTCTACTGCTTGTTCTGTTTTGGTCATTCCGACATTTTCCATTTTATTCTCAGTAACTTGTCCAGTCGATTCTCCTCGATCGTCAGTCGGGTCATCATATTCATCTGCCTTTTCAGTTGCATCACAATTATCATCGCTTAACTCGAATACCGAATCTTCCTCTTCTATTATTTCACCATTTAGATCTTCACCAATATTTTTAGCCGGAAATCTTATGTTGAAAACGGTGTCTTGTCTTTCTAGAGGAAGTGGAACATCTTCTGTTGTCGTGCTTTTACACGGACGCAATGTTATAAAGTTGATAAATTTTTGTAGAGGTTCTGGAACCTTTCCGGTATGTTTTCCCAAATGAATTCGCATCATTACCACATTTACAATACAAACGGAAACATTGAGTATGAGCATGATCAATAGATACACGCAGACTAGCGATACTGGGAAGAATGCTCTTGGAATTATTTTTGTTAAATATTCCTGCAGAACCACAAAAGAAGCGAAACATGTAACGGAGAAACAAATGCGTTCTTGAGAGAATGGAGGAATTATGAATGTGAACAATGAAAGAAAAGAGATAACTAACATAGGGGTAAGTATCATAGTGGATATGAACTGTGGTTTTCTTTTAATAGTTATTTTAAAGATGACATCATGCGTGTTTTCACTAGCCAACTCGGTTGATGTTCTTGTGACGTCCCATAACGCACTTGGTTCGAGAAAATCGGTGTTCCATTGGTTAGCTAAGTGATTCAGCTGAACATCTGATGAACCATGTAACCAAGATCGCACGGTAAGTCCACAATTATGTTCGTCGTATGGGAAGTAAACCATGTCGGAAGTACATGAAACCTTCATGATTAGCATAATCTCCCTTTTACACTCACCGGTACTACAATATAAAATGCGTAAGTGGTTAATCTATACACAATCCATGCAGATACTTATAGGAAATCAACATAATCGGTTTCGTTCTAATTACGCTTATTTGTCAAATCAATAAAAATGAAGACACGACACTATACAATAAAATAAACTCGCATTATTCTACAATGATCTCTACGGTGGCATAGAGGTGACACGTTTGAAATTATTTTTATCTCGTTCCCACGACTTATTATGTCGCGGGAACGAGGTAGTAAGTCGTGGCAACGAGATAACCATGGCGTGGGAACGTGATAGTTAAGTCGAGGCCACAACATACTAAGTCGTGGGAACGAGTTAGTAATTCGTGGGGACAAGATAAAAAATAATTTCATTTTTCCCGGTTTCTCGCGCCAGATCAATTGATAATATGATTAATATGTTGTAGCCTCTAAAATTCCGTACGTAACAATTTTATCCTCGCACCATATATATGCTACTTTAGCACTATATACACTAGATAACAAATAAAACAACCATTTACGCGAGCAATCAAATATTCATTCATATTCTATTTGGTTTACCTTGTGTTGTATCGGATCAAATCATCGACATCTCCAAGTTTTCCATCGAAATCTTGACTATTAATGACAACTAGATCCGGTGTCCATACTTGGTCTTTTGTCACAACAATTGGCGAATCGGTTTGTTTAAATGTAACACCAGTCAACTCTCTTATTTCATCTTGCCACTCAACATTCAAAGTACCTCCAAGTTGTAGAGATCCATCGACAGTGTCAAAGTCAACCATACTATGAAGACTTAAACCTGAAATAACACATTTGTAGAACAAACAGTAAGCTGGAATAAAGGTATAAGAATCATCTGCAGCAGAATTAGTTGCCAAAACATTGTTTCTTTTTCGGCGATCTGGGCAAGCGAATCCTCACCGAAAAATGGAGAGAGAGAGTTGTACGTGAAACTAGATTGACTGGTCGCATCTTCAAACACTATATATATTTTATTGCTATTCTCCTAACAGACAATAGAATTAATTCTGCAACGTATTTTATAGTCCTGTGAATGTAAATGTACAAATGGGAACACCCGGTATATTAATCAAATTTCTAACCAACGATCTCGTCTATTTATACTGAAATACTGTTTTTAATACCAAGGTTGTCATGAAAACATCTTTTTGAAAATGCATGATTATAACAACACAGTGAACGCTAGAAGTACAAGAAGTACAAGAAGTAGGTGCCACACTAAACGCATACAAACACGAACAACGTAGCTTCTCCATACCTAAATACACAACCAAAGGTCCAGACGTCAGATTCTTTGGTATAACGTCTTGAAGCTCCCCGGATTGTGACACCTGCATAACAATAGAAACGAAACATCAAACATTTGTCACATTATGTGAAGTTTATTTCATACAATTGTCCATGTTACGTTATATATCAAAGCTATATTTTCATCAATCACCATTAAAAGGCATAGTTAATGGATTGAACATTGGTAACCATCATACTAATACATTTTTAAATACTCACTGTCGCTATCGTTACGAACTATTTGATAAATATAAACAACACTGATATAAAAGTATACTTGGATATAAAGTCAATGTACATTCTTTATTCAAACCATTGTGAATATAGTGCAAAGCTAATACAAGGAACAGTTTTTAAGGTCCTAAATGTGTTCCTTATTTATATGTTTTACTGTCCTAAAGACATGGTGTATCAATGTTTCCAATAAAGATCACGGATGAAAAGGTTACCAGCAACTTTCTCATTTAAACGAATATGACTAAACGAATTAACCGTAAAGCAGAATGCTTTATAAATGTTTGAAAATGCACATTATCCTTAGAAAGAAATGTTATTTCTACTCAACATAAATATTACCAACCTGGTATGCTGACAATAATGTCTCATAGTCCGATTTCACGTCAGCGTACGGGATGATAGTCTCAACTTTGTACAAGAGAGCACAAATCAGCAAAAGTATGTGAGTTATGTATCTCTTTTCAGTTCCCATAGCAACAGAACGCAGCTATATTTCAGAATTTCTAGTTGTCCATTCAAATTTTGTACTTAGTTCCAATTTCATTCATACGAATACAATACTAATACAATATGTATATAGGTAGACAATGACAATACATACTTGATATTTCATCTAGTATCGCCTAAAGTTATAAAGTCATCAAGGCAATTAATATCCAATTTAAATGGAATATGATCCTTTTGGTATGAACTCTTATCAATCAAGTATTGTTCTCGGATAATTTGTAGATGAAATCAGTTTGTTGTGGTGGTCTGTAAGAACAAAGAAGTGATCGATATAAAATCTTGTCTTCAAAAAGATCAAATATTAGCAATACTGTGTTGTAATGCTGACGTATTGGACCATCTAGGTCAGAGGAAACAATGACTATACACATAAACTATATACACAATGCATGTGGTTAAAACAGAATCAAATCTGTATCTTGTAAATCATTTCAGGACTCATCAAACAGGGGTTGTAACTGATAGATTACTCTGAAACTTTGTTCATTTGGTGGACATCCACAAATAAGTTAAAAATAAGCAATGAATTTTTGGTCACCATGTTCGTCTTAATTAATCGCATGTTCTATTTTTTTAAATGCAAACCACTAAAATGATAGAAATGCACGAAAACAACTACATAAGTACTTGGCTGATATTGATTTAATTTTATTCATAATGTTTACAAAAGAAATAATTTGTTCAAAACAGATTCAGTGCATTGCAAACTTTTGACATGTCATCTGTATACGTTAGAGGAAAATGACTTTTAATTAACGCCTTGGAAAACGTGAGTAGTTGGACCTATAAAAATTGACACAACCCTTTTTTACAATACATTCTTAGCATAAGTCTTATTTATATTGTATGTTACTATATACAGTTGCGTTTTACTTAAATTGTATGTACATTTGTAAATGATTGGGTTTTTTGTTTACCATATGACTGATTTGTATTATGGCCCGCAATAAATATTGTTATTGTTATTATTATTGTTAAATGTTGATTTATTTTGACCATTCTGACATAAAATACATACTACATTTACACAAAAACGTCTGGTGCGTCAAGTTCGAACATGTTCACATTTACAGAAATAGATCAAAGACGTTAAAACTGAATACCACGATGGAGAAATATTGTCGATTTGATCTTAAGTATCTGACTTCCCCCTCATGTATTCGAGTGTATTATGTTCTTAAGCTGTTTTGTATGGACATGTATGTCACAAACGGTAACGGCGATATGACACAAGATAGTCGTTTTATGACAACAACTTCAGTATAATAAAGTAAAAGCGAAGTAAATCAATTAATTGATTAAATAAGACCTTATCCTGTTAAATAAGTTGTTTGCTGTAAGATATACAATTTAATAAATGACCGATTTTTTTCAAGATCTGAGTAGGGTCGGAACAAATGCGCACCTGTCTTTAAGTCGGTTAATTTAATTAAAATTGCCAATTGCATTGAGCTGCTTATCTGTTTTACCTTAAAGAGAACAAAGGATGTGCATGTATGTGGCTTACTTGATATTGTGCCGGTGGTATAGTAGTACAGACAAGTTAATGATTGTCCTGTACTGAAATACAATATGTTCACGTAAAATATCAATTATTCCTTTTGTTGTTTCTTTTATCTGTTCGGTTTATCTCAGTGCACGTATTGGTTGTTTATCTTAAAATCATTTTGATTTGTTCAAAACAGTAATACTTAATTAAGACTTTAATGTAATACACGCAATTTATGCGAAGGTTATTCCTTATTAACTAATAATTATGGATCTGGAGCGGGACTATTAATTTTGTAAGAAAGAAAAAGACATCATAAATCAATTAAACGGACATAATTATCAAACTTTTTCGTAATGGCGATTGTGAATGCATTTCTGTTTTTAAGTTGGACATTTCTTTTGAACCAATGTTACGGAGGTACTTGGACTGAAGTGAAAGACCAACACGTATTGTTATATGACGCATACGCCATAGAAAATGATGCATATGTAGACACCATTCCAAGAAGTGATACAAATTCGCCAAGAGATGTTTCCTTGGCATTTGAATTATATTCTTTAGCGGAGTTTGATGCAGTTAGTGGCGCACTTGAGCTTATGGGAAGCCTATCAATGAACTGGACTGATGAAATAGAGATATTAATGTCAATAAAATTCAATCTAAATGCAGCAGCTGACATTGTTGTAGACTACAGTAAACTATGGACTCCTGTTATCGTTCTTATGAACTCCGCCGATTCCGTCAAAAGAGTAGGGGGTGAAACATACAAAGTTCGATATAATCTTAACACTGGCGTGGTCACGTGGGCGCCAAGGATGATACTGAAGGCTGCTTGCACACCGGATGTGACGTTTTTTCCTTTGGACGAACAAACATGCGTGTTAAGATTCGCCCCGTGGTTCACAGACCAAACTATGGTAAGATTACTAGTTTCTTCGAGCACTTGGAATCTTGACCAGTATGCTGGAAATGGCGTCTGGAATGTGGAATCCACCTCAGCAACCACTTTCCTATCGGGTGACTACTATTACGCTGACTTCAAGATCACGTTCAAGCGAGCACCGATGTACTTTACTGTAAACATTGTACTTCCGGTGCTACTACTGTCTTTGTTGAGTGGATTCGTGTTTTTACTCCCAGCTGCTTCGGGTGAACGAGTAGGATTCTCAATCACATGTTTCTTGTCTTTTGTTGTCCTTTTACAAACGATGATGAAATTCCTTCCAGAGGCCTCGGCACCGATGTCACTTTTTTGCTACTACGTCATTGTTATGATGTCATTTTCTGGCATTGTCTGCATTGTCACAACATTACTTCTTCGAATTCATCACAAACCAGCCTCGGGCGGTGTCTGGAGATGGCTTATTCATGCGCTCGAAGTAATAACATGTGTGAAATGCAAACGAATGAAATGTGGATGCAAGAAGAATAGTATAGAAGACATGTCTGTCAACAGCAGTTCAAGCTCAAGTGAGATGATTATAACTGATGTGATCGGGGATGAAAGAGATATGCCAACACATCAAGTATTCAATAGGAAGAGATTGTCTACTGCACCAACAGTGACACAAGTCGTTGGACGTAACAATGAGAAAGGTATGGGCGATGAAGAAAACAGAGAAGCGGACAAAACGGAAGACGATCTGAGTGAGTTGAACTGGGAGGATGTCTGTAGGGTGTTAGACGCATTCTTCTTTCTTGCCTTTATTGGTGTACAGTGTGCTTTCAGCATATTCTTTCTGGTGCCTATTGGGGCCAGAGCTTAATTTGAACAAGATGTGATGCATGTTTTATGCGCATGATGAATTGTTAACTTAGAATAGCAAGTATTGCGTGGTCTTAAACAATTGTACGTTTGATTGAAACAGTGCAAGTAGAATAAATACATGTAAAACGTTATTTGGTTGTGTTTACGAAATATGGGATAACACATATCTCCTCGAAAATACTTTATTTCTGTACAAATATATCGGTAACCCAATATGTGCATATTTGTTTATTTTGTTGTAAACATACTGTAATCGTGTACTACAGTCCTTCCGAGATAAGGTGAAACGCGGGAAAATTTGGTTCGATCGATAATAGGGTATTCAGATTATAAGCATTATCATTGCAAATTTTAAATCAGTGTTCTAAGTAAAGAGTTATACTAAAGCCCAAACTTTACTAATGCGCCGTGGCGTAGAGGTAGGGAGCAAGCTACCATACCAACTTTTCATTTTGAGTTCGAATCTGGGCGAAGGTACATTTTTTGTGGGACTCAACATTTTTATTTTATGTGTAATTAATATTTTGCTGTCATTGTTTTGTTTTGATGTTGTTGTTTTTGTGTTTCTTTTCTGTTTTCCTTTTTCAATTTGCTTGTTTTTTCAATTTTACTAGATGAGTGAGTAACAGTTTAATAAATGTTATCACTATTTTATGACACCCATATTTGGGTACATTGACCTTGTCTGTCTAATATTTATAAATAAAACTTATCCTGGGCGCACTTGTACATGTATGTATAAGACTTTGAGTAATATATCTTGTAACACTTAGGTTAATTTATAGAACAAAAGTCTGTAGAATTTATTTATATGAATAAACACAATCGCAAGTTATCTTTATATGAAAATGTTAGAAAAGTTATTATAATACATTTTATGCCGTGTGTTTTGCGTGTAATAAATGTAGTTTTATTTACGCATGGTTGTTTGTTATACTCTCAATCTCATTAAAATCAGCTCCAGTCGCACGCTCCTATACTGTACGCTAACTGGATCTGATGACTGCACAATACAGGTCACGTTATTGTGACCTTTGAGTAGCCAATCAAATCGTCGACTGCAAAATGCTTTGGTATATAGTTATGAATATTCGTCGATCTCCGGCGAGGTCCGTAAATTCTATTTGAGCGTATATCACTAACAAAGGAAAGTAATGGAGCTAAAGTTAGGGGTTGATTTGAATGAGATTGGTTATACTCTGTACCTGTATTTTGTACCTGTAATTGTACAATACTTTTCTATGCATTTATACCAGCCAAACAGCACGTTGCGTATGGAACACATATATGGAACCTTTGCTGAAAACAAAACGACGGACAAACTGTACTTGGAGAATGTACATGTTGGGTTAAGCATATTTAAAAGTGTTAATATTGTACTACGTTTTGCCCAAAAGTTGTATTTCATAAAAAATGAATCAATTCAAAATATGAGATCACCATATACACTAACACACTTCTAAACTGTCGCGTTATGTTCGACACACGTTTGATAAAAGAAAACAACAGACGTATAATTATGCAAGTTAAAGATTGAGATAGGGTTCAATATGATAAATCTATTCTAGTCTATTTTATTTCTTATATAAATGTGACCATTAAGACCATCTATTTCGATCCGTAGAGCACACATCTTCCTCCTGATGAGCAGATACTCTTAGTGTCACATCAAGTTGCTATACTCGAGACACCATTTTAATAATAGAGACAGACAATGCCCGTTTTGTTAATAGACAGTCTGGGTGACAATCTAGATTTCCAACGCTGGACAATGGGTCCCTCATATTCTATAACCATATAAAGTCAAAGTGCAGTTTTTGGCTTTGGTTTTCGTTGCTTCTTCTTTTCTTGTCATGGGGCGAGTTTTATTTTTGATTGACTAATTAACTTTTGCGAAATTTAGGATTGTTCATCAGAGAATGAATGTTTGCATTATGAGCACGTAGCCCTGATGTTTAGAGTGTTAGCAAATAGCTTTTAATTAATAATTGAAAATGAACTACAAATGCTCAGAGATTGAAGCTGCTTCGTTCTGAGAGTGGCAAGAAAGATCAATGAGTGTGTGTGAGGAAGCTGGGTATTTTCATAATATTACATTAATATTGATACCCAAGATAATATACTTAGCGCCATTAAAAACGCAACATATTCAATAACTATTGTTTAAAGCGTTTTATAATTAACAATGAATTTATTATTGTTCCCAATGTAAGTAAACTACAGACCACCTATTCATATTCAATTCTTTAATTCTTTATTCCGATGATTCGGGCCACCAGCCCATACATCGACAATGAACATAATATATACCTACAAATACAAACAAGTCACACGACAGTATACACATAAATACAAACACGCGTCATACATGTTCAAACACTACCAAATTACAAATAACCATACAAATATAGACAAGTTACATGTCCACCCACAAATACAAGTATACCACAACCTTACAAAAACAAACTAGCAACATGCACACGCACGCACGCACGCACGCACGCACGCACGCACGCACGCACGCACGCACGCACGCACGCACGCACGCACGCACGCACGCACGCACGCACGCACGCACGCACGCACGCACGCACGCACGCACGCACGCACGCACGCACGCACGCACGCACGCACGCACGCACACACACACACACACACACACACACATGCGGACAACTTGCGTTTTTAATGGCATTATGTACAATTTATAGTATCCAAATTCAGAGAAGATCACATATCAGAATTCCATTTTACAAATACCAAACATATAAGTCATGTGATAATCTGACAAATCTAGACTGCAAATCAAATTATTTTTAGATAAGAATATAATACATGTAATTATATTTTATTATTTTACAATTATAGAGTAGACTCTCGGTATAATACATAAGATAATCAAATTAAATTTAATTCGACAGACATATACACTGAACAAATTTTCTAATTGGTCACTTGGATTTTATTGATATTATTTAACAGTGAATGAAAATTCAACAATGCAAACACCATCACATAAATAATTTCTTCATACAACTGTTAATACATTAATCCATTTTGATTCTCACCTGAATTTTACGACAGATCAACACTAACAATCCTAAAATTAAAAGTCATAAAACAGATATAGATGGTATGGTCTCTTCAATAAATACGAAGTGACCAATTAGAAATTTTGCTGAGTGTATATATATATATCGGTATATACAAAAAATTAAAATTAAATTTTACAAACCCTAACTGTTGACATAAGATGTAAATACATGCACATATGAGCGCTGCTATGGGATTTACAACCTCTTCTGTAAGTGACGTCATTTCAAGAAAACACATCATGTGATGTCACTATTTGCAAGCAGGAAACAATATTTATACCACATGGTCACTTCGATTTCATATTGACATATGGGGCAAATATTGATTACCATCAGTACATGGTGACATCACCTGTGACGTTTTCTGGAATGACGTCACGTAATTAAAGAAGAGGTTGGAAATTTAAATATAAACCATGCCATATATAAAAGACGCGACTAGTTGTCTGTGAACCTATATACTTACACATTTATCAAATAAGGCATCTAACGAGATTCGTAGATGAAGTAAGTATTTTATTCAAATGTAGCATTTTCTGTAGAAGTACATGTATATTGTATTTTTAATTCTATGAGAGTCAATGAATGTTTAGGCTGTTTAAGCTAATTTGACTCATTGTCTTCAGTTAAAAATCACAGTAGAGAAATGAATATTGCGAATATATTGACACACATTTGAGAAAAGTTCTGTTCCATTACCATAAACCTTTAAATCCCGCCTCTATAACATATCGAGGCGTTAACATGTAGTTCAATCTACCATTTGTTGAATTGTTCTTTGTTGAAAATATTAACAATTTATGTCAAAAGGTTAGCGTTTTATCAGATAGAAGCATACTATACATTTAATTTAATTAACGCAGCTGGTCACACAAACAATGGTCTGTTTTGTTTGAGTATTGGACCAAAAGTCGCGAACGGTTTAAAGAATGTGATGGTATCGATAAGTATCGTGTTATATCAAGATATTTCAATATTTTGGCACAATAATTACGACAATTACTTAACAGTTTTTGCAAAATGTTACGATATTTTGAGGCTTGCAAATAAGTTTTTCTGCAAATTTAGTTTGCTTGTGTAACTGTTAAATATAAATTATGGCGGAGTAATACAAAATGGGGTCCATCTTTCGAAAAACACTTTCTGTAAAGAATTGTTTAGCTGTTTCGCTTTACATACAAGTGTTAATAGTGCAAGTGGTGAATTTTTCGTTCAATGAAACAAGAAATGTGCATGAAACAGTGTTGAACTTTTACGCAAATGAAGGAAAACATTTGAAAACTTTGATACCAACGGAAGATCAGTCTCGACCAATCAGCGTGTTACTAACACTTCATCTATACTCCCTTGACGAGTTCGATTCCCGGACGGGTGAAATGGATGTAACCGGAAGTTTACTCGCTGAATGGAAAGACGAAACTTTAGCAACATCGATTGGGAATTACTCATTCAGTGTAGAAGAAGGTAAGAGAACAATATATACCGTGATACTGTCTTCTTAGATAGAACAATACACCTATATAATGCACTTTGTCACTGAGCGTTTCAAGGCGGTACTCATATATTCACCCTAGAACCTCCTGATGCACTTTGTCACTGAGCGTTTCAAGGCTGTACTCATATATTCACCCTAGAACCTCCTGATGCACTGTATCACTGAGCGTTTCAAGGCGGTACTCATATATTCACCCTAGAACCTCCTGATGCACTGTGTCACTGAGCGTTTCAATGCGGTGCTCATAAAATTCACCCTAGAACCTCCTGATGCACTTTGTCACTGAGCGTTTCAAGGCTGTACTCATATATTCACCCTAGAACCTCCTGATGCACTTTGTCACTGAGCGTTTCAAGGTGGTACTCATATATTCACCCTAGAACCTCCTGATGAACTTTGTCACTGAGCGTTTCAAGGCGGTTCTCATATATTCACCCTAGAACCTCCTGATGCACTGTGTCACTGAGCGTTTCAAGGTGGTACTGATATATTCACCATATAACCTCCTGATGCACTTTGTCACTGAGCGTTTCAAGGCGGTACTCATAGATTCACCCATCATGTTTGTCTGTGTCCTCGTGCCTTTATGATTGGTAACATGTATCGACATTTTTTATGTCTATATGTGCTTTTGGTGTGGCTGTGAACTTTGCGTATGCCATTTCCTGCTCGACGTCTTCGCTTATTTTTAAAGCATTTGAACGCGAAATACAAAAATAGATGGTCATAATAATATCCACATATACGTGGATCATTAAGATAAATCTTCATAGGTATTGTATAAAATGTTTCTTTTCGATACTTCAGTTGTCTGTTTGCTTCTCCGTAACAAGACCAGCACTGCCATGTATAACCTGGTATGGCATGTAAAGTGATGGTATGGAGTACGTTGTCACGGTAACACAATTGTTAATGATAATTTTCATTTCAGGACATACAGTTTTTCTACCATCTGATGTCGTATGGACTCCAAATATTCGCTTAAATAACGCTGTTGTAATTCACAAACATAGTTACAGATCGTATTTACTGCGATATAATGTATACGACGGTCGTATAGTATGGAACTCAAAAATGAAGATGACAGTGACGTGCAAACCCGATGTTACGCACTTTCCATTTGACATTCATGTTTGTGACATGACTTTTTCACCGCATGGATATTTAAGCGACGAAATACAACTTGAAAGTGCCCAGTCATATTTGGACTTCCGCCACTATACGTCCAATGGTGTGTGGGAAATACTAGAAGTGAACACTGAACACATAATCAGAAATGACAAGTCTAACATCAAATTCTCATTTCAAATAGAAAGAAAATCATTAATTACACTTATTAACATAATACTCCCTATTATTTCAATTGCTATTTTGAGCAGTTTTGTTTTTCTACTTCCACCAAGAAGCGCTCGAAGAATGCAATTTTCTGCTGTGTGTTTTCTCTCGTTTGTGTTTTTGCTCCGGACAATCTTACAAAGCCTACCTCAAAGCGCAGATCCAGTATCATCTTTTTGTTATTTTGTGCTTACTATGATGGCTATAAACGCATGTGTTGTCATAGTAACTGCTTTTATTCTACGGATGTACCATAAAAGAACGTCTGAGAATGTGCCTACATATATTCAGAAAGTTACCAGGTTGGTAAACTACGTGTCATGCGAGAACAACTGCCAGAAAAACAAGAACACAACTACAGAGGATTATATCGGTAAGCTCATTTTATTGACATTTCATTAACGATGTAAGCAAGGCAAAACGTAGCACTAGTACCTGTTTATTATATCAATGATAGCATTTCACCTACAATATTGTACATGTAGTATCATTTGAGCAAAATTAAAGAATAGGCGCGTAGGTACATGTACGCAAAGTACGCAGCTGCGTACACGAGGTTCTCAGTCATTGAAAAAACTGTATAGCTCTATATATAAAATACAACAACACACCATAATGTGGGGCGCTCGTCGATCGCAATGATCGGCATATTTGGATTCTAGGATATACACTTTCTGAATATACATACATGTAGTACAATACTTCAACTTTGATTATTTATTTTGAAATTGTCTCTAGATGGCACCACAGATGTTCCAGAAAACGGCATTTTTTCCTTTTTCTGGGGAGGAGGCCCGCAGACCCCCTGAAGAATATACTCGCAAAATGAAATTCGATCAGGTGAAAATAATAGTTATGTGGCGGCACATAGACTAGTAGGTCCATGTAAAGACATGCGCGAATATCTATGGCTGGACTGACTCTTGTGCAACATTTTCGACTAGTGCCAGGACGATGTCTTTGTAATCTAGGAAATTTGTTTGAAATACATTGAAGTATCTCGTGTTAAATTATTCATTATACAGGACTTGTCGATCAATGATATTACAAAAGTTAACATGTTTTATCATCCCAACTGCTGTACAAACGTTCGTATTATGATATACAGGGCAACCTATGCAGAACAACTTCCGCTTGTTGATGAGAGGTCGTTGTTCTACAGAGATAAATATGTAGTACAATAAAACTTGCCGTTTAAAGAACACTGACATATAGAACAGTTCTGGATATAAGGAACACATTTTAAATTCCTATATAAACATTACATTTTACATACAGCTGATATTAAGAACATACATGTTCTCCAAGTGCTAATTTCGATTCTTATAAATAACTGTCACTGTGTGAATTTTTATTACTGTCAAAACCGCTACTTGCTTTTGAAGAGAGGTTGAAGCTCAAGAGAGGGTCGTTCTAGACGGATTGCGCTTGATAATATGTGTAACTAATGGTAAACTCAGACAAACTTTTCCATTTCAGACGCAGAAGCATCACATATAATTAAACCACCAGATAATATATTGAAAGTTTCTGATTTCTCAAACATCCGTCCCTCTACACGAATGACGCTGGCAAGTCGATTGTCTGTTACGACCTACGCAAGTTCTTCAAAGGACACTTTTACAACTAACGCTGATACTTGTGATAGGATCACGTGGTTTGATGTAGCACGTGCAATGGACAGATTTTTCTTCGTTTTGTTTATCATTTGTCAATGCTTGATATCATTTGCTTTTATTCTCTATCTTGCTTTGACCACAGATTGATGTCTCCCATCATGACAAGTTTGTTAACAAAGTCAACAAATGCACGTTATTTGCATAAACAGTAAAACAACGTTGGTATTTTGTATTCTCAACAATTACATGTTCAAAATAAATGGGTCCCGCTCACGTAAGTTGTGCCTTTTATACAAGGTATAAACATTGGTGTTTAAAGCATTTTTTTAAATGCATACTTGAGATTTTACTGTACAATTATCATAATCCGGCCCGGCAATCGTAACAACTCGGCGGTATCCGGCAGAGCTCGGAATACATACGTTATTTATATCTCCGAGGTGTTCCGAGTGCCTCGAGGGTTCAGTATTTAGAGGAGAAATTTAAACATTCGCAATTAATCCGAAGATGCTCTCCCTTCGAAAATTACTAGATGCAAAAATCACAACACAGAATATGTCTACATTTCCATAATTTAACAATGAAGCAGCTATACAGCAGTATTTAATTGTTATTGTTATTTTCGTTTCTCCGATATAAAAAATGAGTAGCTACCAGAGTTGTCTCCCATAAAACGTTGTAAAACACAGACTACACAGGAGCCTGGTATACATTTCTCTCATACTCCACTCACACAGGAGCCTGGCATACATTTCTCTCATACTCCACTCACACAGGAGCCTGGCATACATTTCTCTCATACTCCACTCACACAGGAGCCTGGCATACATTTCTCTCATACTCCACTCACACAGGAGCCTGGCATACATTTCTCTCATACTCCACTCACACAGGAGCCTGGCATACATTTCTCTCATACTCCACTCACACAGGAGCCTGGCATACATTTCTCTCATACTCCACTTACACAGGAGCCTGGCATACATTTCTCTCATACTCCACTTACACAGGAGCCTGGCATACATTTCTCTCATACTCCACTCACACAGGAGCCTGGCATACATTTCTCTCATATTCCACTCACACAGGAGCCTGGCATACATTTCTCTCATACTCCACTCACACAGGAGCCTGGCATACATTTCTCTCATACTCCACTCACACTCACACAGGAGCCTGGCATACATTTCTCTCATACTCCACTCACACTCACACAGGAGCCTGGCATACATTTCTCTCATATTCCACTCACACTCACACAGGACCCTGGCATACATTTCTCTCATACTCCACTCACACTCACACAGGAGCCTGGCATACATTTCTCTCATACTCCACTCACACTCACACAGGACCCTGGCATACATTTCTCTCATACTCCACTCACACTCACACAGGAGCCTGGCATACATTTCTCTCATACTCCACTCACACTCACACAGGAGCCTGGCATACATTTCTCTCATACTCCACTCACACTCACACAGGACCCTGGCATACATTTCTCTCATACTCCACTCACACTCACACAGGAGCCTGGCATACATTTCTCTCATATTCCACTCACACTCACGTAAGTGACGCTATAGAGCGAGTGTATCTGGGGTGACTGTCAATGTACTGACGGTTAAGTCTCAAACCTCGACTCACTGGAGTAGCTATCGGTCATTGTAGACGAAGTTTCTATGGTCCAATTATTGAAATAATTAGTGTACCATGCGTGATCCCACAAGTAGTGTGTCTGTTGAATGTACAGACGAAATAAAGCGACAGTTGTGGCGATGAATTAGTCAACATCTAATAATTCCGCAAAGTAGACAGTATAGTGATAGCTCAATTGGTAGCGTTTCTGACTAGTTACTTTGACCAATAGATAGGGTGTGAGTTCAAGGCACATTTTTGCCTCACATTTTTTATGGACAATATGATTTTGTATCCATTACTCAGTTCTTGTCAATTACTTGTTGTTTTTCGTTTCTTTCTGTTTATTTTTGTTCGTTTGTTATCATCTAATTGTTTTGTCGTTAAACCAAACGCAATGTCCAATCATCAGATACTTTCCACTATTTAGCCGCCACTTTTTCATTTGTAAGCCAAATTATTATCATAAATCCGAAGTTCGATGTCTGTTGCAAAGTGTCTGTCGTTGAACGCTTCTGTCTGTTAAACAAGTACTACATTTTAACCTATGACTCATACAGTTGTACAAACAGTCGAATAACCACTTATACAACATTAATTAATATAAGTCGTGTGAGAGAAAAAGTAGCTACAGAGAACGACGCAACATATGTACCAACTGTAGATGACCAACAAAATATATAATATTGTAATGAAAAAAACCACCTACCTCCCGATGGTCTCGAACTCGGACCCAAACCTACAAAGCTAAATTAGCACTGTATATTTACCTTTAATTGTAGTTATAGTAATGAAATAATCCAGGTTAAAGGGGTGTGTATTTACCAATCAGTATAAATACACATAATTAGATTGGCCTCGTAGCGCAGTTAATAGCTAAGCTGAAGATTGTATACTTCGTGTGATTTTGTTGGCTTGGGTTCGAATACTCGAATCACAGCACTTTTTAATTGTTGTGTATTCTATTTCGCTTAGCACGAAATTTATGTGCATATTTAAATACACAAAGGGGTTTATAAATGGCTTTATATTGTGTACATGTCGTAGAAGACGAATGTCTAAACTCGTCTACAGCCTTGCGTTCAGTTACGGCTGAGTGAAACCGCTCACAGTTCGCGTCGCTAACAAGTGTATTGACCGCATCGTTTGTATTCTGGTTCTCTGCCTCAAAGACAGGGAACCAGCCCTCGTTCGCTTTGCAATTTGGTTCACCGTGTGCATACAATGTGATACGGTGGGCCAGGGATACAAAACAAAACGTGAGCGACAGGTAGCCGTAACTGAACGCAGTGTTCGGCTGCTAAATTCGCGTGCTACCTCGGAGTTGCGCGAGCGAGTGGGTGCACAGTGGGCGCGCACTTTTTGGCAAACAGTGCGTTCAGTAGCAAAACGCGTGCACAGTTTCGTTACTCGAGCGATCAGTGTTAGCCTTAACCGAACGCAAGGCAGGTATAGCCATGACGCGAGAGAAAATTATTATCAAGAACGTCCATAAGTGAGATACGGAGGAAATGGAACCAGGACTGAAGCTTTCACTGACACGAGTGTTGGAGAGAATAGCAACACTTAACAGACGTTATCAGATCCACTGCACAGACGATTGTCACAGAGGATACAAATGTTATAGTTGACGACTTATATCAATAGCAGGCGCGTAGCGTCCTGTACGCAGAGTACGCAGCTGCGTACACATTGTCTCGAAAAATCGAAAAAATAAAAGTTCAAATCTGCATTAAAAAATGACCTCTACATGTAGTAGGGTGAGTAACGTATTATAATGGAACAACTTTTTTTTTAATGCGCGTATTGGTTGACAAAACTTCGTTCAATTCAGGGATAAGAATGCGCCCAGTAGTCACTACAGACAATCTAGAAAAAAAATCCGGGGGAGTACACCCGGACCCCCCCCCCCCCCGCAAAAAGGATCTTGCGTACACATCACAAACCTCCTAGCTACGCCCCTGAATAGGTTGTACGAAGAAGCATCGAATGTATTCTGAGAATGAGACTCTTCCTACTATACATAGTTCCCACATCTACAATATTTATCTCCCTATATGTCATTCATGAAATTCCAAAGCGGCTTCAATATAAATGACTGAATAAAGAGTATGAAATAATAAAAAAATAAGAAATAACCTGAATAGTTATTTTATTCCAAATGAATCAAACCTATCATTACTCAACTTTTATGACTAAAATGTAAAAGAAATACATTTGGAATAATTAAAAGGAGACATTAATAATGCTAATTGTCGGTGCAAGTTTTCATATAGATGGGTGACTAAAACGAAAACTAGGTATAAGATAGTGCAGACCTCCATGTAGATGAATTGAGAATTAAACATCAACCTTTATTCACATGCGGTCCTTGGCCCAATAGAGCTCATATAGTCCGTGCCGCATAATAATAATAATGATACTGATAATCATACACAACAATATCGCTTATCCGACCAATCCGGCCGATGCAGATCGATCTCGATGGGCTACTGGTCAGCAGTCAATTTGTCAGTCGGAAGTTTCCGAAAGTGATCGTAAATTGCAATAAATTATCTATCTATAATTCATAATACCACCGATTGAAAATGGCGATAAGAGAGTAAGTATAATAACAACATTACTACACTTTTTGCAAATGTAAAATTATGTGATATTTATGGTGGCATATTACTGCCACCAGTTAGCATGATAGCGTTCGCGAATAAATTCGAGGTGGCAGTTATGGGCACTTTCAAGCCTGTTTCTAGTTGTATGATATTTATCTTACCGAAAATTTATCACGAATATTAACTAGATAGCTAGATAATTATCGTAATAATTAAGTGGTTAACACGAATTTATTCGCGAACGCTATCATGCTAACTGGTGGCAGTAATATGCCACCATAGATATTTGATAGGTAGAAATGTTCTATTCCAGTTGTTAATTCGGTATAATTGTCTCTTCAAAGTTAGTAGCCCTCTATTTAAAGTTTGTCAAATTCTTTTTAAGATTTTCAAGTTACAATGTTAGACCTATAGATCTATACAAGTTGTTTCTAAATCATTTCTAAAATGTTCAATTATTTCCAATAAATTATTCAACCGTTGTCTTGTTTTTCTGATAACATTACGCAACTCTTCACTGGAGTCGAACTTATGCAATAAAAAGGCTATAAAACGGGACTGGCATGTGCCTTACGGCGATATTGGCCCTAAAGCCCTCGGGCCAATATCTCTCCTAGTATGCCAATATCGCCGTAAAGGCACACCAGTCCCGTATGCTAACCTCTAAATATTTATCTAGCTAACGCGAGTCTGTTTGCAGAACACACGAACAGTTGATCTTACGGCAGAAACATGTCACCATATGTACGAGCACGGTGTGCAGGTTATCTACACGTACATAATTATTTGTGAACGTGAATTTGTCGCTGTGTCTAGTTTCTAGAGGACTTGGCTCTAAAACAGTATCCAGATAAGGTGAGTAATTTTTTAATTTTGTTTGAAATGATTTGTTATTTCTGTTGTCAAAGAGCTTACAAGAAATGCATTGATGCAAAGCATCCAAGGGCGCCGCAAAACTGGTGCGTAATGGCGGAAAAATGCTTTGGAATAGTCCATTTTCATACTATCATTGGCGTGTATTTCCTTTTAAACACCGTAACTTGCATAAATATCCACGTTACATGTACCAATGTCTTAATATTGATTTAAGTAAAGTGAAAATGAAGATTTTTTATAATTAATTTTTTATTATTTTATCTTCGACACCCAACACACATATGCTGTTTATGGTTTATGTAGATGGTCCTATTTTTCGGGGATCAACAAGGATTTATCATAAACATATCGTTTTAACTTTGTAAAAGACAGGGCCGTAAATTACATGAGGCATGTAGGCAGTTGCCTCCTATTAAACCCGAAAAAAAAAATCATTTTTTGTCTAAAAAGGGTCCAAAAAAATTTTCGTCTCGCTTCGCTAGGCGGGGTGCCTCTCCTTCCAGGGGAGGCAATTTACGGCCCTGAAAGACATTCATTCGACAATACAAATGCATTAAAAAAAATTATTTCTAAATCATAAAAATACAAAAAAGTAACGTGTAATATATACTGCAGTTTAACCCTTAGTAAGAAAATAGATTCAGTTATAAATAGATGCTCCTACCATAGTCTCCAAAATTTCGTGATTCCATTAAAGGCCCCGCCCTCGTGGGCAGCGCCAATGATGAAATAGATGTAAGGGATGTAAACTTAATTACCCCTCTCCCAGTAGTAGAAATTGGTAAAGGGTCATCTCGGCCCACTTACAGTCTCGGCCCGGTCCGACTCGGCCCACTTTTCCACTGTACCGCTTTTGAAGTGCAATGAATAGGCAAAGTTGTTCACACATTCCGGTCCGACTCGGCCCACTTTTGAAGTGCAATTCGGCATATTAAAGAATGTGATAGAAGTCGTCTTTTTAATAGCAATGAAAAGGCGAAGATATTCGAATTATACTGTGATTTATTGACTGTGTATGTCACGTCACGGCGTTATCCCTTATATACATTTCACAGGGAAATTTCCACTGTACCGCGAATCTTCAATGCACTGAGAATATTTAGTAATGTTTTTAACTTACATTTAACTTAAATATTAACGATCAATGTATCAAAAATCAACACTTAGAATGTTCATATATATCGCATCAATAATGTGAACAACTTTGCCTATTCTTTGCACTTCAAAAGTGGGCCGAGTCGGACCGGACCGAGACTGTAAGTGGGCCGAGTCGGACCGGGCCGAGACTGTAAGTGGGCCGAGATGACCCTGAATCGTAGAAATTAGATCATAAGATTTAAGATGGATTTAGAATGTCATGGATGTCTGTACAAAATGGTGACATTATATTTATAAATGGTTGTAAATCTTAATCCTAAAACAGCAACCTAAGAAAAAAAAGTGAGTGAACTTCCGAAAGTGAAAATGAAATATATATAGTAATATCGTATCTGAAATTACATGTACCATGTGCCAACTCAACGAAACATATTGTTTTCAGAAAATCAAGATGTCGGACACGATAAAGCAGAACTTCCTTTCTTTTTCCCGTTTTAATAACTTATTCACGATGTATTTATTTCGATAAAAAGTGATGTAGTGAATGCAACAATACGTGTATATATATATTCAGTAATGAGTTACGATAAGTTTGTCTGGATATCTCTTCCAAACGCATGACAATCTCCTGCGACTTCATCGGTATTTATAAATTATTGGATGACGGAAATCATTTTACGGATATATGTACGAAATATTTATGAGTGGGGAAGGTAAATACATTAGAACGTACGTACATTACAATGGTTAAAGTTTTGACTGCACTGACAGGTGAAGTACTGTTTATATGAGTTGAAATCGATTTTCCGCTCTATTCAATAAATGCATAAATTAATGGTGTTTAAAGCTATATCTAAATGATTTGTTATTTCTGTTGTCAAAGAGCTTATGATGAAATAGATGCAAGGGGTGTAAAAATAATTACCCCTCCCCAGTAGTAGAAATTAGATAATAAGATTTAAGATGGATTTAGAATGCCACGGATGTGTTTGCAGCTTTTTCTCACCCTAGACGTTTTCTCCCATAGACGTTTCTCCCATAGAGGTTTCTCCCATAGACGTTTCTCCCATAGACGTTTCTCACCCTAGACGTTTCTCACCCTAGACGTTTCTCCCATAGACGTTTCTCCCCTAGTCATTTCTCCCATAGACGTTTCTCCCATAGACGTTTCTCCCCTAGTCGTTTCTCCCATAGACGTTTCTCCCATAGACGTTTCTCCCATAGACGTTTCTCCCATAGACGTTTCTCCCATAGACGTTTCTCCCCTAGTCATTTCTCCCCTAGTCATTTCTCCCATAGACGTTTCTCCCATAGACGTTTCTCCCATAGACGTTTCTCCCCTAGTCATTTCTCACCCAGGTAGTTTCTCCCCCAATATTAAAGTATAAAGAAAAGGTGCTAATGGGTGTTATAGATTATAGAAAGAAATTTAATGTTATTTGATTAACATATCATATTAATTATTATGTTGTTTGTTTAAAGTTTTGTAAACAGGTTTTATATGTCCGAAACAATACTAGCAATGTTGGCGTTTATGGGGAATTAGGAAGGTATCCATTATATATATCCAGATATGTTAGAATAATTAAGTATTGGTGTAAATTGCTAAATACGGATAATATTATTCTTTAACTAGGGTGTATAAACAGGCTCTATATGATTCTAATAATGGTACCATAAACTGGATTACGAATATAAAAAAAATGTTAGTTAATCATGGTTTTTTAGATGCTTGGGAATATCCCGACTCCTTAAATGTAAATATGTTCATAAATGTTTTAAGCAACGTGTCATTGACTGTTTTATACAAAACTGGCATGCAGATAAAGAAAAAAATGGTGTACTAGACCTGTATAAAAATCTTAAGTGTTTATTAAACAATATTATTACGTTAGGCCAAATATGTTTAAATTCTTGGAATTATTACAATTGAGAAACAAAAATCAGTTATGCAAATTGGCAATATATTACAAGAAAGCTTTAATTATAAGAAATAATGTATTGAATAATATAAACTGATGTAGTTATATTCAGTTGTTCATCCTTGACTGTAAATGAATAAGTGTTAACTGTAATGTATTTTCTATTTTCTATGCAGTCACGTGAAAACTTTGTATATTTATGTATATATATGAAATGTTCTATATAGACGATGTACTTTGTATAAGTCTAAATAAAAAAAATATATGTTCTGTTCTTTAATTATGACAATAGTAATTTCATACATGTATAATTTTGTTGTGAAACAAGTGTATTGAAATTGCAATTGTTCTTGATTTAAACTTATTGATTATAGTTTATGTGAAAGATATGTATAATAGTATGTGATTTATAGTATTAGTACTTATCATTACAATTTAACACATTATAAATTGAAATATAATAGTTTATTTACATTTAAAAAATTTTTTTATTCAATTAAAGTTTGGTGTCTCAATACATGGTGTGAAATATGATGCCTTTAAACAAACAGCTCATCATCCATGTAACCATCATGACCAAAATAAAGTATTTTGTATTGTATTGTATTGACACATTTGATATGTTAATTAATTACATATTTAACATAAATTTAAACACTTTGTCTTAATACTAGAATCTTTTAACAGTTGTGATAGTATTTTTCAATTTCCTCATTTAGTGTAAACATATTTTTCTATCTAAACATCTATGAAATTAAAAGTTTAGGGGCTATTCATCTTATACCACATATAATATCATTTTACTTGCCAATGTTTTTTTATATAATTGCATGTAAAATGAAGATACAATTTATTAATCAAGAATTAGTTGAAGTTGTAGACAGTTTCTATACTGGTAACTTATTAAGTATCTCTCTAACAGATGAAGAAACACAAAGTAACAACTTAAAAAGTTAAAATGTATTTGTTAAACATAATTATCAAAGAAATGGCATACAATTTGGATATTGAGGGAACATTATATTAGTTTTCTAATTTTGCAAGTATTTGTACAAACTAAAACATATATATATTAGCGAGTGAGTGAATACATAAATGAATAAATAAATGTCCTTATGTTGTTATTTTTGTTACTTTATACTTTATTACTTCTGTATTCTTCAATTACACAACACATTACAAAATATGACAAAAGGTTCTTTGAAATATACAATGGTTTTGTTAATAAAACAAAAATTGTAATACTGTGCTATATTTTTTACATTAATTTGATCCATTTAATTTTATTATCATTAATAGTATTTTATTTCAAATCTTAATTTTAATGTTATTACCTTCTTTACTTATGCATTTTTTATACATCTAAATCTATACAAATCATAGAATTTTACATTAACATTTTAACATAATCTTTATTGGCATCAAACAGCATACAGAAAATTTATAGCCAGAAAAAGTAAATACATGTAAAGCAGAACATGAAAAGCAAAGACATGCACATAATCATAAATTAGTTTTCTGAGAAGGTGTGAAGTAAAGTATTCTAATACAATAATTTTAAAACACTATTCAAAGTAGTTTATCTATTAGTTCTTGTTCGAAATGCAATATACAAAAATTTAGCCATAATTGATTCAAACTTATACAGCGTTGGCCAGTGACAGTAATATGGAGTCAAAAATCTTCTACGTAGATCTGTATATTTCGGGCAGACTAGTAAAAACTATTAGACCACTGCTCAATTTAATCTTTAAACAAACAACATATTAAACATGAGATGTTAATCCAATCAGTCCAATAATGACACCTTTTTCTATAATACCCATTACTGCATTAGCACCTTTTTCTTACATATATTGGGAGAGAAATGACCTGGGTGAGAATTAAACGTCTAGGGTGAGAAAAAGCTGGAATGGTTGTACAGGCGCGTAGCGTGCCATACTCGACTACTCGTTCGAGTAAACTTTGAAAATAAAATCCAGACTTGAAAATCAATACGCATAATAATATGCAAGAAAAACTTACGAAAGGGGGTTAACATGTGATGTTCTTTCAAAATAAAGTAAAAGAATCCTTTAGTTGATATACTTCAATCTGAATTCGAATCACGAATGATGAAGAGAGATCGATTTGCATGATCTCATTGAAATTGTGTCCGAAAGAGTGGTCGATATATTTGCTCGGAGCAAGGAAAGGAGGCTCACTCTGGTGTTTGAGATTTTGTCTGAGCGATCTTTGCAAATAAATGCTCGAAAAACACACCAGATCGCACCATTTACCTTTCTTGTTTTCATGAAGGGGGTTTTGTCCGCCTTGTAAAATTCACGAAGGGGATTTTGTCCACCTTGTACAAAATGAGCGAAGGGGATTTTGTCCGGAGGGGATTTTGTCCTACACTCCTTTTTAATGAATATCTGTGCGTATAGAGTTACATTCAATATTTTCAGAAGTACAATGTATTATTGTGGCTAAATAATTACAACATACGGAATGCCTGTGAATAGTAGAACTAGAAACCAGCAATTATATGTACACAAAGCTGAATATATATGAAAATATCCTTTTTGACTTTTCTAGGCTTGAAAATATATTTCAACTCACAGTAGATAATTTCTGTATACAATATTTCCAGGAAAGTCGACTACAGTTATAGTGTGGTAGTAATAGTCATTGGAATATTCCAGGCATACAAGTACACTAATTTAAACATGCGAGGTTAGTATTTTCTGATTTAAGTTCACTTGCTCTGACAAATCCCCAAGATAGACTGTGAGGTTGCATTGAATTTATTTTGTGTGGATTTATTGATTCACTATCCTTTGTTTTACAGTATATTAAAATAAATTATAAATACTTTGAAAACTACAATTGCTTTAAAGTAGGTTACATTAATCAGTAGTTAACCTGAAATTACAAAATCAACTGCTTGCCTTTTAAAAACTGCATCTAATTAGACAAGTTCATATATTAATCATGTTTTCAACCCTGATGATATTTCTATTCTTGAATTGTAGGTATTTATGAAAATCTTCATTGTGAAAATTAGTACATTTATTTAAATTTACTTCAAGGACTTAATCAGTTCTGTTGTAGAAGTTGCCCATTACATGTTGTTCATGTTTTTCAATGTACAAATGAATGATATACATGTATATTATTAGTTATACAGGTTCTTGACAGGGTATATGGGGGAATATAACCTGTCTGTGTGCCATATAACCCGAGGCGTTAGCCGAGGGTTATATGAATCACAGACAGGTTATATTCCCCCATATACCCTGCCAACAACCAGTATAACAAATTTATTATACTGCAAATCCGTGTTTTCATAATAATTTAGCTAAACAAGCGATGTTTCAATGCCTAGCTCTAGATCTAAGAATTAGATCTGTGCATTTTTTGCTGTTTTTTGGTTCATAAAATTGTTTAGAGTGTTTTAGTAATGTATAATATCAGTAATTAAAACGTTTTCCTTTTAAAATATATCGGGAATTACTTGCTGTAGATCAAATATTTTTATTTCACTCACACGTTATATTGCCTAAAAATTAATTACATTACCCCATAAGGTACCTCAATACACATGGTTAAGTGCGCGCTTGCACTCTAATTTTTATTTTCAAGCGTCTGATCTCATGGACTTTATCGAACTGAAATTTGGTCAAACCTTAAAAAATCAATCGTTTTGAATATATTTACTAGCACACATGTAATCTGTTCAATATTTATTGAATCATGTGTGAAGATCAATTGTCAATTTCTAGTAACTTGCAGACATCAAGAGATAAAAGTTTTCAAGTCGAGCCGTGAGCGAAAATGGTCACGAGGCGCATGAAGGGGAAATGAGTTCGGACGTTGTATACCCTGTCAGCGCCGTGTATATAGAATCCTATACGCGAGCCTTTAACCAATGAAATTAGTGGATTTTTATTTGCAGTATTATAAATATATATATATAGCTTTTCACTTCAGAAACATTCCGCTTGGTGTTTAGAAATGTACCTTTGCTGTGTTTATAAAGACAAACGCTACATACAATCAAACTGTACTGCTCTAGTTATTAAAGTATATTATCAAGTAATCTAGTATTATCTATGTCAGGTTCAGATGTTTTAATTGCATCAGCAGTGGGTGTTACTGCAGGTGTTGCGACAGTAGTTGCTGCACCACTAGTGCTTTCAGCAGTTGGTTTTAGTGCCGCTGGCGTAGTGGCTGGATCTTTTGCTGCGGCTGTACAAGTAAGTCCCCCAATTATGTCGTATCATACATGTAGTTTTGTGATCTTGGGTGCTGTTCAATGCCTCTATCTACAATTTTTGTACATGACTGTGTATCCTCTATCTACAGTTATGTACATGACTGTGTATCCTCTATCTACAGTTATGTACATGACTGAGTATCCTCTATCTACAGTTATGTACATCACTGTGTATCCTCTATCTACAGTTATGTACATGACTGTGTATCCTCTATCTACAGTTATGTACATGACTGTGTATCCTCTATCTACAGTTATGTACATGACTGAGTATCCTCTATCTACAGTTATGTACATGACTGTGTATCCTCTATCTACAGTTATGTACATGACTGTGTATCCTCTATCTACAGTTATGTACATGACTGAGTATCCTCTATCTACAGTTATGTACATGACTGTGTATCCTCTATCTACAGTTATGTACATGGCTGTGTATCCTCTATCTACAGTTATGTACATGACTGAGTATCCTCTATCTACAGTTATGTACATGACTGTGTATCCAGTATCTACAGTTATGTACATGACTCTGTATCCAGTATCAACAGGTATGTACGTGACTCTGTATCCTGTATCTACAGTTATGTACATGACTCTGTATCCTGTATCAACAGGTATGTACATGACTCTGTATCTAGTATCAACAGTTATGTTCATGACTCGGTATCCTGTATCTACAGTTATGTACATGACTCTGTATCCAGTATCTACAGTTATGTACTTGACTCTGTATCCAGTATCTACAGTTATGTACATGACTCGGTATCCTGTATCTACAGGTATGTACATGACTCTGTATCCAGTATCTACAGTTATGTACTTGACTCTGTATCCAGTATCTACAGTTATGTACTTGACTCTGTATCCTGTATCTACAGTTATGTACATGACTCGGTATCCTGTATCTACAGGTATGTACATGACTCTGTATCCTTTATATGCCGTTATGTACATGATTCTATTTCCTATATCTACAGTTTACTGTTATATACACGACTTTGTCTGTATTCATTGTTTGGATTCTGTTTGTATCTTTTATGTACACTTATATCAAGGGCCGGTTTGTGACTTCTGTCCTCTATTTACATTTTAGACTATATTTCTATTCTGTCTGTATGTATATTTGTCTACAAAGTAGTATGTGATGTATATTTTAGTGTCATTTACAGATATATTCTTATTGTTTCTTCTATTTTTACAGGGACCTTTAACTGCTGTAGGCGGCTATTTTGCTCTAGCACAGAGTGCTGGTGTGTTGGGAGTTGCTGGGACAACTCAAGTTGCCATTGGGGCTGCTGCAGGTGGAGCCACTTACGTCGGCAAAAAAGTGCTGTCATAGATGTAGACGATATGTCGCCTAGTGAAGTCCTTGCATTGAAGACTGAATGGAAGACTCAACTAAAATAATTATGATTTATGTGTAGCAAAATGATCCTATAATTTCATAATAAAGTCAATTCATTTTGGTAGTTATCTGTTTATGGTTTTTTTCTATTTGCTGTCTTTTCAGGTGTCCAATATTTCCGTGTTGTAATATTGGACAGTTGAGAATAAATATTGGACAGTATGCGATAGGATAGCAGTCTAATATTAGATACATTGGATGGCGATTACAATAGTGTGACATCATAACAATGGTTTAATTAGCAGTAATGACCATGTAACTTACAACGCATACTGATACGGAACTATAAAGTTCATATCTTATGTTTGACTTTTGAGTATGGTGATCACCATTCTGAGTATTTGTGACCTTGACCTAATTTTGTGTCTGCTTTTCATGAAACATTCACCAACTTATTGTCAGCGTGAAACCTAGACCAAGTGACAAACTTTCTTAGGAACTCGGGTAAGCAATGCATTGTCACCATGACCTGTTTTGATAGGCTACCCAACCTTTACATGCGCATGCAGATATTGTGTCCAGTTATTGAAGATCTTACGGAGCACTACATGTAGCTATAGGTCCGAAACCCTGGTGGTGACATTTCAGCTTCAAGAATTCGTGAGTTCAACTTCATGATTTCATCTCCATGAATTGGCGAATTCAAATTTGTAAATTCACGATCTCAACTTCATGACGATGAAATAGTTAATCCGCGAAGTTACAATCATGGATTCTCGAGTTCAACTTCATGAATCTCGTTTTCTTCTTCATGAATTCATGATATCAAATTCATGAAATCACGATTTCAAATTCATGAAACCTCGATTTCAAATCCACTTTTTCATGAAAATAAAATCGTTAATTCGTGAAGTCGAAATTGTGATTTCATGAAATTAAAATTGTAATGTTCAGATTGTGATTTCGTGAAATTGAAATCATGAACTCGTGGTTCTGAACTCTACCTTTATCTTAGGATCATGACTTACCTTCTACTTTTATACTACGCTATAGTGGACATTATGAAACGGTAAATCTTAAAATTTGGTAATACGGTCTTTAAAGGTTAAGCACCGTGTTCACTACCTACGGAAAAGTACGGTATTTATTATGGATATTTATTGTGGCATATTACTGCCACCAGTTAACATGATCCCCCACTTAATTATCGCGATATTTATCTTATCTATCGAGTTAATAGTCGTGATACTTTTTCGGTAAGATAAATATCATAAAACAGAGAATACGTAACTACAGGGAACGCCACATACACAAGACAGTTCCTCCCCACGCATATAAGACTAGAAACAGGCTTGAAAGTGCCCATAACTGCCACTTGTTACATGTTTATGGTGTATTACACTAACTGGTTATCTAGTTATGGTTTGCGAATTTCATAGATATTTATTCACAAACGACTGATAGAAACAACCCTCTTTCCTTTTATTGAAATTTCACGTGTAAGTGATGTGAATTTTCCCACATGATGTGATGTTTGCCAGCAATACTACAGTTTCTGTAGTTAAGATAACCGACAGATGTGGTCAGATTACGGTTAAAAATCCATTTTTTATGATATGGTGTTCGTATTTCTACATCACTACCATTTTATAAAAAAAAAATATACGTACAATTCCACAGAAATAAAATGGGTTTTTCTTAGCTCCGTATTTTTCAATCTACATAAGCTGTCGTAAATACTGGACTTTTTTCGTATGGATTGGACACGATGATGTTCAAGACAGTGTTACGAATGGTGTAGACGAAGTGTTTGTATGCTTACACTCTGCTGGTGCACATGAAACCCTCATATCAGAAAGACATGGCTGCCAACATGAATTGAACATTTCTCTCAAACAGTATATAGCTTATATACAACATTCCTTGAAATACATTTCTACACAGGGTCATGTTTCTCTCGCAATGTTATGCTGTGTCAAATCTCGTACATGTATACTTAAGGACTTTGAAAACGCACGCTTTGGATATGTGTGTTTTCACAACGAAAGCACTTACTATATGATTATATTCATACACGTTAGTTGTAACCTATTCATTGCCGCCATTTAGACACCAACACATTTAAAATTGATTTGAGTAATAACGAAATTATGGCATGATAAAGACCGTGCTCCAAAAATCGAAAGTAACACTTTTGCCGGCTACTTGTGATTAGATTGCAACTGTCAACATGACAATGCACCAATTGTAGTGATTTATTCTTCAGATCAGGGATTTATGAAAGGGGTTTATAAAAATTACACAAGTAGTATAACCAATGATATTAATGAATTGTTTTTATAATTGAAAATGGTTTGCATGAAATTTCAGTGGATGTTTTTTCAGTAACCATGAATTTTCGTCATGTTGACAGTTGCAATCTAATCACAAGTAGCCGGCAAAAGTGTTACTTTCGATTTTAGGAGCACGGTCTTTATCATGCCATAATTTCGTTATTACTCAATCAATTTTAAATGTGTTGGTGTCTAAATGGCGGCAATGAATAGGTTACAACTAACGTGTATGAATATAATCATATAGTAAGTGCTTTCGTTGTGAAAACACACATATCCAAAGCGTGCGTTTTCAAAGTCCTTAAGTATAGTATCACAGGTATTATGCTCAATACTTGGCACATATCAGACAACTTTTTTTAATTCTACAGCGACATCAAACTACAATCAGAAAGTTTGTTGCTAAAATAACGATTGTATAACATATAAACGAACAAAATGTTTATTCGCATTTGGAGTAATGTACAAAAATTATTCTGTAACTACATGTATGTCAGATATTTTACTATTTTACGAGATACACAGCAAGATTGTTTTAACTACTGCGATAAATATGATTTACATTCAGGTGCCACAACTAAGTGTTTAAAAATGATTAATTTTAATACAAGGGTATACCAAAGTAGATATATATACAAACATGAACAGGGGTACTTTGTGATCACAAACAATGAAGTTGTTGGACAGACACTCATGTACTACGGTAAGGGTACTAGAATGCTATCGCCAGGTATCTTCACTTGTAGATAAATTGTAAAAACTTTATTTACTTTACAGATACATATCTTATATAAATGTACATGTCGGTAGAACTTTAAACTTTATATTAACCCCAACAATGTTGTCAACAATATTTCAATTCAATACAGACAGTTTACCTTACCATCGTTCCCGGGATTGACCAGTGAAATGTATTGATCTTCCGTAAAAATGTCCACTTTCTCATATGAAGAGAAAGGTCGGACCTGGGACTCGAACCCATGACCCTAAATCGGTGATAGGTTTTGTGATTATAAGTCGGCGACCTTAACCACTATCTAGACCACGGAGGCGATGTGGCAAGAAAGAGAAAACGTTGAAATCTGACCTCGAGGGTCATGGGCTACAGTCTCAGTACCGACATATCTCTTTATGTGAGCAAGTTGGCATTGTCGGCGTCAATTTTCAACGGGGTTAACACATTTTTCGAAGGTGAAATTATATGGAAATCGAACTAAATTAAGTTGAGCTTTCGTCCGGTTTCCGGAGTTCTGAGGTTCCGGTTTTCAGAGTGTTTATTATATACAATAGAAATAGAAGAAGAAAATTCGGGACCGCAAAAAATGTCCGGTATTGGGAGTATTCCGGTTTTTAGAGGGTCCGGTTTGAGGAGGTTCCACTGTATTCATTTCTTCATTTTTCCTCTAAAATAACAATGTTCGGCTCCCTAACTATGCAAGGGAACTAAACCCATCTTTATCATTTCAAATATTTTCTAAATATTCATTATGGAGTTTCCTTAACAGTAAGAAATACCATTTGAGACAACAAAGAGTTTCACTGCAATTGCTCTAATACAATCCTGTTAAAATTGTATTGTTTGAAGAGTTTGTTAACTCAAACACAAAAATACAAATGTACAAGTATTATTAATACAAATGGGCGTGTTAATTCTTTTTAGCGAGTGTGAACGTGCGTCCGTATGCGTTTGTCACTATCTGTACACACACCGACTTAAACACATACAGTATAGATCACAGGTGGCCGGTGAGTAGCCATGACATTTAAAACCCGCATTGACACCTTTATCTTACTATAGGCCTAAGAACAGAGTGCGGGCTTTAAATGTCATGGCTACTCACCAGCCACCTGTGGTATAGATTGGACGGATTATCTACAACGATAGTAAATCCAGACCTGACAACAGTTTACAAAACCATAATTTGCATTTTGATGAAGAATTGCAAGCCAATGAAAATGTTTTACAATCATCTAAAGTATAACAGCGATAAGCACAGTCCGTTTCACAGGACACTTCTATGGTTGCCATGTGCGTTGGTGACGTCATATTGAGCGCAATAGTGTCCAACTGCGGTGGCCAGAGACGTTCAAATAATGTTTCTGTCGATCCTTCATTGAAATACACGCCTGTTGAAGTTATGTTAGCGGTGTCAGGTACATATACGATATTGAGAGCTGTAAAAGATAACCAAAAAAACAAACGTGAATTAAAATGTTTGTCGGTATGCTTTCCCGAGATTTTGTCTGAACAGTCATGATAAATATTATATTTTGAAAAAAACTAAGTTGAGTCCGATATCAGAAACCGGAACCAGGCCCCGATCACCCGAACAATCTTAATTTGAGAATGATCTCAGCTCAAATTGTTGAGATTTTTCTCATCTGAGACTGGACTAAAAATCGGTATTACAACACATGAAATGAGTTTTTTTCTCAATTTTTTTTTCAAGTGATCCACAATGAGATTTGTCTCAAATCTGAACAAAATCTCAATATTGAGCTGAGATTGAGATTTCTGTTTGAGAGGCTTTAGGGGATCGGGGACAGGCTGTTAGGTTATAAACTTAAGATCGATCACGATGCCACTCATTTTTATGTCTATGTAAGATTTCAAGTTAATATTAAAAAACTGATGACATATCATACATTATTATATGTGAAACAAACTAATTGATCTAATATTCATTATAAACAACGTAGGCCTACAATGTTTATATTTGACGAGTTTTGAGTATTTATGAGAGGCTGGTCTAATGTTTTGTTCATATCAGAACTTTACCATGAGTTCGGGAAATATTTCATCCGAGATCATCGGGAACTCAAATTGTCTTTATACTTACTTGAGTAAAGGTCTCAATTTGAGAAAAAAAATAAAAGGTGGTCCAGGCTTTACTTTAAACTCGTTTAATTCACATCGATTGTAAAACAATCTTGCAACTTAATTTATTCATCCTAAATGCCTGCTTTCTGGATCATTATCCAGTACCCGCGCCAAATTCAGGGATTGTGCAGCGTTTGATCAAACACCGCTCGAACTCACGACCACCGGATAAAGAGTCGCACGCTGTACCCCTCGACCACTGGCCCGGGGTTTGGTAGACATATCACCATAGACACCAATCATTAACAGGTACTTGTTTCGATGGTTATTACTCCTGTATTTAGTTCTCGAACTTACATTTTTTACAAACAAATGCTGACATAGCGATATCACAGTCTACAAATTGTAAAACGCCATCTGGTGTCAGAAATCCACAATAATCTTCGTCTGCGTCCGGGATTTCTGAAAAAATTCAACAACGTAAATCATTTAGAAAACAAGAAATATCTTGGAAAAATGGTCGACGCAATTTTGTATTGCAACATACGCCGAGATGTTACGATTGCTGGTCAATCAAGATCCAAAATGGATTTCGGTAAATTCACCGAAATTCGATGGATTTTGGTAAGGTAAAGTATCCTTTATCGAAAAATTAACCAATCCGCGTCATGGTTACAAACTTGTTGAAGAGAAATTGCCTTGGTGGTTAACGTTAGATTTGATTGGTTTACACCACACTGATATGCAAATAGCAAAAACCGTGTTAGTATGGCTGCCTCGAATTAAATTTCAATGTACAAATGTAGTTAGGAAGTTACGACAAAGCTGTACAACCCTGAGTCAAAGTGTAGAATAGCATTTCTCGGTACAAACCACACTACACAGCTGGAAATCAATGAGTGATGTTAAAATGAACGGTTATTTTGGTTGAAATTAACAAATTATTTGTATTGCATAGAATATTAATTTTAATCAAGAATAATTATAGTTTGGCTGAATCTTCAAACCTTCAAATAGAGACTGTACGTTTCCTGACCCATCGAGCCAAACCCATCGTCTCTGAGCCACCCCTACGCCCAACCATGCTGAAGGATCTATGGCATCCAACTGGAACAATAAGAATAAGAATATTTAAAGAGTTACTTTAGTTCGATTATACTTCATCGAAAATAAATTTTAGTTTATGTTTGTTTATTTTTTGTTACTAATACCTGCCAGAATAATTTACTCTGATTGATGTTTCTGAAATGTGTAAAAAAAAATTTAACAAAGACATTCAGTCACGTACAAGTATAGCATTAGTGGAAAGACACGTGGTAATGTACATCGTTTATCGAATATCCGAAAACAATACCAGTATATACGCAAGTTTATTAGGACCACGGATAAACACAAAAATATATATACATTTGTATTTCGTAATCAAGCTAAGAAAGGCGTTATAACGACTTTCAAAACCCCAAAAAATCGTTATAATGCTAAACCTCGCGTACAAACGTGAAAAGGGGTTTTATTTAAAAAGCGTTGTTTCTAGTTTCGGAAAAGTTTCAAAGAGCGTTAAAACTCGAAAAAGGCATCATGGCGAGTTTCAGCAAGTATAATTATGAAAAGTAAGGCGTTATTACGATTTTAAATGTGTTTGCATCATTATGCGTTTTGAAAGTCGTTTTAACGCCTTTTGTGACATTAATACAAGTTTTAAATATGTTTCGTTCATCAGGAAGCTAATAGGGTTTCGTAAGTATAGATCAATATGTTAGTATTTTACTTGTTTTTCAGTTGGATTCTCTTTGATAGTTTTATCAATATTTATGGAAAGTCCAGACACAAGTATTGACCTATGTGGTACGAAGAATGTGACAACAAATGGTTGCCTGAAATGAACTTAAAATTAATATCAAGGATGTAATATTTCTATATTTTTAAAACATATTTTAACATTTTGTTATATGGCAACAATTTCCCCAAGGTTATTTTAAGTTATTGTCATAATAACGAGGTATTATACATTGTATAAAGAGTTTTGCAACAAATGATAGCATTAGACTTTCATTTTACTTTATAAATAATATAAAGTGCTATTTCTGCATCTTTACTAGTTCCATTGACACTTTATAAGAAAGAATAGACCTGGGAAACATACAACTATTGCCGTTTTATACAAAAAAGTATTGACAGACAAGATAGCATTATGCTTTAAATTCTTCTCACACAGTATACACAGAACAAGCCACTTCTGAATTTCTTCTGCATCAGTTTGTCAGTTTCTATAAAGACTACAAACTCGACGTGCTTTCGTCTGAGTTTATTCAGAAGTGTAAATCTTATAACACCAGTCCACGAAATCGATTTGTAGACGAATTCGCGGAAGTACAAAATTAACCAAACAAATCTAATATTTGATACAAATGCCAATCACAGACGGAAGACAAGCGATACATCATCTACATGGCAGAGAGCCATTGCTTTCTGATAAGTCAATACTCAGTCCGGATGAAGTGCCTACTTTTCTCGCAGTCGTTATAATTAAACGTCAGAATGTCGATAAAAATCACGGTCATGTAAACACGATAGAAAAACGGGTGTCATTAATGAGTTGTAATCTAGTCTCTAACCATAACAATATGGCAGTAAATCACTGACAACAAATCAGCAATACACTTAACCGTTCCATTTCTATCTGTTAACTCGAAACAATAGCCCTACTAGTTGCAGAAGAAGCATCTACAACTACAAAGGGAATGTGGTTCGTATATCTATAATAATGTAAAAGCAATACAATAATTACTATTACTTTTGAGTTCTGTTGTGGCGAAATTATAAACGGTTAAACTGTATAATAAAAACAATGCCGGTGTCTTTAGAGTGACTATATTCTAGTCATGGTATTAATTAACCATTCCGACCAACACTTTATCCCTAATAGTATCACGTATAGTTTTAACAGACTTAATACTTGTATTATTAAATGCTCACATTTTGTACTAAATCAGTGACAAACATTCGTTCCTCTTCCGTCCACAACGATGCTAGAACGGCGTCTTTGATGATACATATCGCTTTCGCTGAATCAAAGTGTGTATGAGCGCTCACCGCTAGGTAGCAATAATGTTTGTAGTGAACCCAGCCAGCCTCACATCCTTCTGGTCCCAGTTTACCTGTAATTAACTGAGATTCCCAGAACAAGTCAGGTCAAAAGCATGTTATACTAAAACGATTACTACATAAACATGCCATACACTTTCGTTGTTACGTCCAAAAATGATAATTTCGTGGGGACATGAGTTCGTCAAACTTACCAAAGCACAAAAACAGTAATCAAAGGATTGAATGATGTATAAAAGAGTCGATGTTTGTGGACAGATACAATTAGTAACCAAAGAGAAGGAATGTCGGTACTATACTATGCATGTTTTGGGTATGTTGGCAACACAATAAATTCCATTGCTCATATACGGATCATAAAATTATAATATAATTTGGAATTAAAAGAATGCTCAATTTCATTATTTCTTAACCGCTCGTACACAACGCATAGCGTCCACACTACGTACTTTGTCAACATAACGTAGTTTGTCAACACAACGTACTTTGTCAACACACCGTACTGCGTCAACACAACGTACTGCGTCAACACAACGTACTGCGTCAACACTACGTACTGCGACAACACAATGTACTGCGTCAACACTACGTACTGCGACAACACATAGTACTGCGTCAACACTACGTACTGCGACAACACATAGTACTGCGTCAACACAGCACACTGGGACAACACACGATACTCTGTGGCAATACAATACGCTACGTCAACACAGAACAATGGGACAACACAATATACTGTGACAATGCAATACGCTACGTCTACACAGCACACTGGGACAACACAAGATACTGTGCCAATGCAACACGCTACGTCAACATAGCACACTGGGAGCACACAAAGCGTCCACACTTCGTACTGCGTCAACACAAGATATTGTCAATACAACACGCTTCGTCAACATAGCACACTGCGTCAAAACAAGATACTGTGGCAATACAACACGCTACGTCAACATACCACACTGTGTCAACACAAGATACTGTGGCAATACAACACGCTACGTCAACATAGCACACTGGGACAACACAATATACTGTGGCAATACAACACGCTACGTCAACGCAGCACACTGGGACAATACATGATACTGTGGCAATACAACACGCTACGTCAACATAGCACACTGGGACAACACAAGATACTGTGGCAATACAATACGCTACGTCAACGCAGCACACTGGGACAATGCATGATACTGTGGCAATACAACACGCTACGTCAACGCAGCACACTGCGTCAATACATGATACTGTGGCAATACAACACGCTACGTCAACACAGCACACTGCGTCAAACATGATACTGTGGCAATACAACACGCTACGTCAACACAGCACACTGCGTCAACACAATATACTGTGGCAATACAACACGCTACGTCAACACAGCACACTGCGTCAACACAAGATACTGTGGCAATACAACACGCTACGTCAACACAGCACACTGCGTCAACACAAGACTCTGTGCCAATGCAACACGCTTCGTCATCACAGCACACTGCGTCAACACAAGATACTGTGGCAATACAACACGCTACGTCAACACAGCACACTGGGACAACACAAGATACTGTGGCAATACAACACGCTACATCAACACAGTGCACTGCGTCAACACAAGATACTGTGCCAATGCAACACGCTACGTCAACACAGCGCACTGCGTCAACACAAGATACTGTGCCAATGCAACACGCTACGTCAACACTGCACACTGCAACAACACAATATACTGTGAAAATACAGCACGCTACATGAACAAAAACTCTCCGTCAACACAAGATGTTTTTGCAATACGACACACTACGTCAACACAGCACACTGCGTCAACACAAGTTACTGTGGCAATACAACACGCTACATCAACACAGCACACTGCGTCAACACAATAATCTGTTGCAATACAACACGCTACGTCAACACTACAGATTGCAACAACACAAGATACTGTGGCAATACAACACGCTTCGTCAACACAAACACTGCGTCAACAGAAGATGTTTTTGCAATACAACACGCTACGTCAACACAGCACACTTCGTCAACACAAGATACTGTGCCAATACAACACGCTATGTCAATACAGCACACTGGGACAAAACATGATACTGCGTCAACGCAACATACTGCGCCAGCATAGAGTAATTCGCGGACACAATCAATTGTATCTTACAACATAATGCATCAACACAAGGTTCTGCGTCAACGCCAGACAAAGTGTCAACACAGCGTTCTGCGTCGCCACAACACGTGTCATGTTTAAACCATCCTAATTGCTTGCAGTTTGGTATAATGGTTAAGATACTGTGAGAAATGCTTTTTATGATCTAGTAAGCCTTTCGTATATTAGCTGAAAACTATGTCTAGACTAGAAAATGGGATAAAATCATGCTGTTAAATACGTCTTATGCAAATTATTAACGCAGTACAACAATAATGATGCCAACAAATCTGTGTGATCCTTAGCGAGTTAAGCATAATATTTTTTTCGATATTCAGGAGAGATGAACTTTCTGTATAGACATTTTACGATGAAAGAAGGCACATACACTACTTCCTTGATGTACATGTATAAGGTTACTTGTGCCTCTAAACGACATGTGCCACTACAGTAAACCCTCAATTAAAGACCACCTCAATAATAAGACAACATCAAAATTAAGAAGACAATTTTCAAGTTTATTTTCACCGTTTTACTCTTTATTCAACCTCAATATAAGGACCAACTGCATAATAATACCAATTTTTAAGGATACCAAAGGTGGTCTTATTATTGAGGTTTTTCTGTAAATTGTACACGAGACATTTCCTAAAGAGCCATGTAATTTTCCTGCTGTGTACTTTCGTACAGTGTCATCTCCGAAACAGCTTTACCAAAGTTTACCCACGTCACTTAAATGTTCCATAGGTGACTGTCTTAAAATTTATTTTGTCATTTTTCAAATTCAATATGTCCGCATGAACTGCATTTTCTGATAGGTCAATTTTAGAAAATAGATGTCTTCCAAAACCCGGGACAAACATGAATCCAAAATATGCAGAAATGTTCATTGTGTCTAGATTAAGTTCGTATACTAGTATTTGGTTCTTAGAAATTCCATACGGCCAGCGACCATTATTCATATTTCTGATTTTGAAATATTTTCTCGTCCGAAACATTTACCAAAATAGAATAAACATCTAGGGGTTGTCCTATATATGTCTTCTATCAAATTTGTGATTTCATGTCTCGGAAGAGTTCAATACGGCCACCTATCGTGCATTATGTTTATTGGTCAGTATCCCAATCGATTTCTTCTCTGAAATCAAGTGGACAGATTTTACCAAATTTACATTTACAAATTACAATATTTTAATTTTCATTATTATTAATTTGATCGTTCTTGGTTTTTGTACTCGCTCCGATTTTCAATATTGCCGTTGAGTCCGCCTAATAAGTTCAGTCAGTAAAATTTTGATTTTTGTGGAGAAGTTGTCAGTTGTGTTAGAACTGGTATGTTACAACCCGTTTTGTAATAAAAATTACAAAACGGGTTGAGTCTCAAAAATTGGTATTACAAAACGGGTTCTTTAACACGATTTCTTTAGTTTTCCTTTTAAGTCTTGTGAAATAATACCCATTTTATAGTTGCAGGCTGGTTTCCAGTTATTTCATGATGAAATGAGACATTTCTGGCAACTTTGAAATTTTTATTACAAAACGGGTTTTTATTACAAAACGGGATTTTATTACAAAACGGGTTATAACACTGGTAGTGACCCAGGTTACAGGACTGGTTAGGTCAACTGTATATAACTGAAATACTGAGACTCAGCGTAACCCGATCCAAAAAATGTTGCACTGTTTGGGTTTTAATACTTATCTGGTACTACATCACAACGACCGTGTAAACTAATATTTAGAAACCTGAGCAGGTGCTTGAGAACCTCTCATTTGTGATTGAAACAATGTGAGAAAAAGGCGAAGTAAATTCTTAAATGCAATATTCGCAAAACAGGGCCTCGTCGCTCAGAGCCATTTATGGTACGATGTAAATTTGAGTAAAAAGGTTGCTCTTTAGCGTTCTTGCACACACCACACTAGACTTACTGTTTGGTTTACAAATCGTGTTCATTTTCCAAACTGCTTTTTATATAATAAATTACACACTTAATAAAATGTGAATTTCTGAAATATTAGTTCTGATGTAGTCGATAAGTTTCGAATTTTTATCTGTCTTAAACATAATCCAAACACATGCACAATATAAACTAGTCATTTAATGAAATTATAATCAGGTCGTGCCCCAAAGTTTCGGGTTGAATAAGTAATTACATCCATACAGACTTATAAAAAGCTTTAAATTTGAAAAACAAACACGTATCCGCAATATTACGACTTACCAGAAATCCCTCTCGCATTTATTCCCATCAAAAACAATATGAGAAACAACAACATTATCAAACAGCGTATCCTTTTAACACAAAATATCGCCACTGATTCACAAGCGCATTTAGTGCCCAGTTTGCTTAAACACCGTCATTATTGCTCTTGTGTTACATGCTTCGAGACAATAAAAGACAGTTGGGGCTATCCTGCAAGTTTCGACAGGCAAATTCAATTACAGCTTGCGCTACATACATCCCAATATTACAACAAGTTCTCCGGTGATTGTATCAAGAAAGAGATGACTTGGTCGATACAACAACATTCTCATTGCTTGAAACAAAATTTGTAATAAATCGAAGTCAATTTATGGTGGGTTTTAGTTACGCACGCAAATATTGAATATCTAAGGATTTAATCTTGCGCTGACTGGCAGTTTTCTTTTCAACAGACTTCCGTGGTTTTGTCATAGCAACTTGTAAATGACTCAACTATCAGCCTAGCATCTGAATTAAACATATTTAATTGATTGCATTTGCACCGTCATTAGTGGGTTCTTTGTACGAGTGATAATGGAAAATACAAACTATTTTCTACTTTTGATATTCACTAAAACTTGTACACTTATAATGCTTGAAGATGGACATATACTATTTGATATCCTGTATTTTATATATGGACATATACTATTTGATATCCTGTATTTTATATATGGACATATACTATTTGATATTCTGTATTTTATATATGGACACATACTATTTGATATCCTGTATTTTAGATATGGACATATACTATTTGATATCCTGTTTTTTATATACGCCATTTTTAAATTTTATATGATTCTTGAAAATAAATATCCGATACAGTTCACTGATAACTGATCCATACCCCCAAAGTGTCACTGCCTATGGCCTTGACCTTGCTGGTAGTGACATGTCTTGCGCGCCACACATCCAATCATGCTTCGCAATTGCGTGATAAATTGAATTGAAATTGTTTGAAAAAATTAGAGTCATAGATGAGACAGGAAGTGTTCTGGGCGGGCAGACGGGCGAGCGTACAGGCAGAGGATGTGATTATTGTATACCGCCCTTTGACACCCGACAACGTTTCCGTAGCAGAGCACTGGTTGTCATGGATAGCATGTGCATGTATGTCCGATTTGATACAGTAACGTGTAATGCTTCCCACTGGGGGTGAAATCTGGTTGGATTCTGTCAACATTGCAATACATTGCAATACCTTGTGCCCGAGTACGTTATGTGCTCGTCTTGCTGTCATCCGATTAATATGCCTTCCGCATAAGTTACATAAACTTAACCACTTTTGATGGCTGCAATGATAATGCAAGCGGAAATAAAATTGATGCCCAACAAACAGATATGTACATTTTCGTTGATTTGGGTCACTATTCAAAGTTCAATGTTATGTTTAAGCAATATCATAATAACATTTTTCGAAATAACATTGTCCGCAGATATCTTCCATCAGTGAAGAGACAAATCCCCAGAGCTTATTGTTTGTGTCGCATATGCCGCAACACAAAATTGTCAAGATGTTTCTGTAACGCGTTAATCAGATTTTGCTGGCGACGGTAAACATAAAAGACTCAACGATTTGGTACATAATACACAAAGGATAAGACAAAATGAGATTGGAAATCTCTTACATTTTTGTATTTCCATTTATGAACTAAAACATACGGTTAGTGTGAATATGACAACGATGTGTTCCTGTCAGCGTGGGTTGTTTCTGTTATGAAGCGTATATGATTCTGACAGTTTAAGTTTACCGTTACAATAATGTGTAATGTAACAGGTCGAGATTAACCGATCGTATTTCGTTATTTCGTTGGCTGGATGTGTGTGGGGACAGGCTGGATTTGCAATATTTGATTTACCGTGAAAAACAGCAAGGTAATCTTAAACCGATGATTCAACGACTGTACTCGTGTGTGTGCAATAGTAGCACCACACTATGGTAAATGTTGACGCTTGGATGCGCACTATTAGACATACCGGTTTATGCCGATGCCGATGTCAGATGCCGACGAAAATGACAATTTTAGGAGGGGTTTTCTCAAACAATAACTAAAGCTTTCTGCAATGTACGAGTTTCTATCGTGTCCTCGTTATCCACGTGATTTTGCAGGTGTCAAGTTTTTGTCAGTTTAAAATTGTATACTTCACATCAAATAAGTGCGTGTACAATTACAATTTATCTGAGAAGACTCTTCAATCTAATAATTGTGTCATAAAGTGTGCTTCGTGTGGTTTTCGGGAGTAATTATGTTATTATTTTCTGCGTCTGTGGGTCCGTCTGTCTTTCCTCTTTTAGTTTACCCGCGCTTTATCTCCTTACCGCTTATTGATTTTAAACCAAACCTCGCAGGATTGATTAGCATCAGGTGAAGATGTGATTCCTTTTTTGTTTGTTCTGCCTCGATTACTATGAAACGGGACCATGACCCTACCTAGCAAAACAACACGATCATAGATTATTTTCAACTCTAGATATTTTTTTTTCAAATTGCCAATGTTCACCTTTTGACAGCAATACTTGGCTTATTAAATGTCCCGACTCTACCTAGCATTTTGAGACCGCTCCCCTTGACACAGAACTTTTTCCATGCCCAAGCTGACAAGCAGACTGACTGAATTGTTTCTATAAGAGTTCGATTTATAGTCGGCGGGTTGCCTGTTTGGCGTTTGACAATTAATGTTGTGGTTCCGGTTACCTGGTCCCGATTATTTTTTTAATTTTAAAATAATTTTCAGAATGTTTTTTTTTTATCTTCACATCCTGTTGTTTTCTCAGTATATAACGGTAACCGCAACATCAATTACTTTTAGCCTGATGTTATAGCAAAAGTGTTGATTTGGAGTTGCCCTTCACCGACTTGTTACGGGAACGAACACGAGTATAATATGGTTTCAATGACACTCGAATAGTCCGTGCGTAACTGTAAACTATCTGTCAGACTGTCAATCGATATACTGTACATAAAGCGTGATCTTAAACGTTTACTTTCCGAATATTTCACGGGTATTTATGTGCGACATGTGAATCCTATTTATCAATACTAATACTTTGAGAAAACCCCTCATAAAATAGGGTTTTTCGTCGGCATCCAACATCGGCATAAACCGGTAATGTCTAATAGTTGTGCATTCTGATCTGTAATGTGAATCTTTTAGTCAGTGATGAAGTAATATATTTTAGACACTGGGCTCAGTCGTATCAGTTTTAACCCTTAGTTTATTTGAGGAACTAATTTTAAGGTAAATAAAACGTTTTCATTTTTGAATACGAATAATATTCTGAAAGTACTGTGTTACTTTAAGAGAATATTTGGAGGAACCAGGATTTTTCTTGTATAATAATATCCTTCAGCAAGAAACTAGTTGCAGACTATGTTCAAACACAGCGATAAAGTTCTAACACGCAGTCATTCATAAAACCATAAATAAGTTCCTGTAGTAAGTTAAAGGGTTTAAAACCGACTGAAGCAGCACTACCACTACATACTGGAAATTAGAACAAACACCTTTGTCTGTAATATTATAGTTTTATTTGTGAGCAGCAATTAAATCAGAAAACAGTGCAACGTAAGACAGATTGCAGAAAACCATCTGCGTAATCCTGATTGAAACGTTCAGATTTTAGTGCTCGTGGTAGAATTTGCCCATTTCAAAGGTTTCTGTAATGGAAAGAAAACATTGATGTGTCAACAAGAGAGTATAATAATATAATTGAAAATGATTGAATCTTCTTTGATAATTGTATATCAGCATAAACAGTATGGATTTCAGTATACACGATTAATGGACTTTTCTATGTTTTATATTAGATTTTGAAATATTAGATCGGTTTTAAAAACAAATTGAAACGATTTAATATTGAAAATGGAATTAAAAGATCTGAAAGAGAACTCTAAAATCATTTGGAAGCTTTGACGACATGTTACTTGATATATCTTATGCAAAAGTTTCCCTCGTCCGATTTTGTAACGTTTTATTTTGTTAAAAGATCAGAAATGTAAGTGCAACATCCCTGAATGCTAAGGAGCATACATACTCGAAATTATAATGTGGATACAAGATGATTTGGATTGTATGTGATAGCACTTTATATTTAAATCAAGTTCATACTTGCTTTTCTACAATTATAAATGAAATAAATACAATACTTACGTTCTCTCAGCCAGATGTACTGGCAGACTTTGGCTGAAAATATGGATCAAACGTGAAATATTTACACTAAATTTTGAATGTCGCAATACAAGATTATACATTGTAAGACGTTATCTAATCAGATCAAGGGTGTGTCAGTAGTACTGTCAGTACAGTAGAAGGAAAAGAAAAGGAGAGAAGAACCATTGTGGTTGTTATGATAATGTATTAAGTTTATACATTACCGATTTGAAACGTTTGGAAGAATGTTTCAAACAGGCTATTGGAAAATATAAGATGTTTACCATGTTTTAATGTTGGGGGTACTCAGAACTAAACAAATCATACATTGTGGAATGTAAATATGTCACTTATGAATAAGGGGTTGGTTAAATATCAAAATTACTTACTTCCAACACGTTGAGCACTTGCTGGAAAAGTAAAAGTATACATCATGATTATCCTCTCAAAAATATTGTAAAAACGTCATGTTTTAAAATAATGTGAGTTATACGATTTTGAACAATGAAAAAGTCCCGATTGAGGCCCATCCAAGGGGCTGCTTTGAAATGAGTATTAAAACATCCATACATGATAGTATTATCAAATATATTAAAGAATTCCAATTACACCATCTCTGGTTTTGTTGATTATATAATTGTAGTAAACTTACCATCATCAACATTCTCCCAGTCGTGTTTAGCTGAAATAAAAATGGCTTAGTGAAGACAATGTTGATCTTTTTATTCTAAATGTGTGTTTGCCTTCTGATATACGACAGTACATATGGACATTTATCAGTATCTGTTATGTCCTCCTCCTACGAATCAACGCAAGTATTCTTGCGGTCAAATGTAAATGGCCATATGTAATGTCGTATATCAGAGGGCAAACACACATTTAGAATAAAAAGAAGTGTGCAACTTTAACTTTTCACCCCTACGTCATTCAAGCGATATCATTATACCGAGAATGACCTAAATTTAATTTAACAATAATGCATCATGTAGCCAATAAAAGCTGTCACATTTTGCTACCAAATTTGCCTATATGTTTTATCTAAATGGTTACAAACTTTATTTCTAAGTCAGTGCACAGTTTCTTTTTGGTGTCAGTATATGTACTCCACAGAATGGTAAAATATGGGATTTCCACTCTAATCCTGTGGTACAAACAGTATACCGCTAACATCGTGCTCATATCTCAATGAAAATAAAGGAAGGATTTAACGTCTGACTGATCAATGGATCTAAAAATTAAATTTTGTTGTACCCCTGGTGATGGGCCAATTCCGGATTTCATCTATTTGGAATCGTGCTTTAAAACGCAGCTAATCCGGTGAGAACAAGGATTTGCAAGCGAATATAGAAAAATACAGCAATGCTTACAAAATCTTGCTTCTGCCAGCTCCATAAATATCACCTCCACAACCTCTTTCATTTCCATCGACAGTTTCCAGTCACTGCGAACTAAAAGTAGGATCCATTTTGTTAATAGAATATTGCAATACAAGAAAAGCATACATATCTTCGAACCAACCACAGAGCGACATACATAAAGAGGTTTAATCTGATTTCAGTTCCTGAGTTGAATTTTCTTTGATAAAAACAACGCATATTTCAACAAGCAGTGAGAGAACATCCGACTTAAAATAAAGTGAACGTATCCAGCGAAAAGTACCCATTATAAACGAGACCTCTTCATTTGTCTGTCGAGGAAGTAATTTGAAATAAACTTTAATATTTAGTACAAGCGATGCGGAGCGACGTCACTGTCACACGTGTGAGTCGCCTAGTTGTTTTAATGGTTAAGATTTATTTAGCAAACTTACGATCCCAAACAATTTCCATCTCTTCCTCTCTGAAAAGATCTTCATTGAAGTTGTCTGCAATTGATACAGATAAAACTAGGAAAATAGTTGACATATTTGGAGAATATTTGAAGTAGCCTCAATAAGTTGGAACGTTCTGATAGCACAAAGTGAGACCAAGATCGACAACTTATAAATGTTTATACAAAAGCTTGTTGGAGTCACACGGGGGAAAAGTTCCAATGTGGCTTCATAAGGAATCAAATGCCGTTCAAATTGGGAAAAGAGACAGTTAGAAAAACAAATACGCAGAATGCATGGTATAAAAAAGTCTCTTAATTCTTTTAGACATGTGTACACTTTAAAATATATATCAGGTGAAAAATCGGCGATATATACAGACGTCAATTTACCTTTCACTAGACGCGCAATGGCGTTTTCTGTCTCTTTCAACTCACGGAAGGCACATTCATAGAAAGCTGAAATACAATACTCGTTTCATATTGAGATCAATGGTTCTTTTACAGAGACGTGTATCAGAAATAAACATCAACATGCGCAGTCATATACCAAGTAATGATTGCAAAAAACATCTGAACCGAGTTGTACAATGTATCTTATTTAGTTATGTCTTTTGGTCAATCATCTTCCTCTTATACCGAGTTCGAAACGTTTACTTTCCCGATTGTGATTGAAATGATGTCAGTGAATCAGTCAAAAACATTCAAATACCCTGTAATTGGGGGCGAGCACAAAGTTATTGATCAAAGCAGCTACTTACCAGTACCGTTGTCGCTAGTGCCATATTCACAGGGTGGTTGAACGGAGGAACAGTCTGTAAATATAAAACCTCCATGCTATATGTACGGAACTGATTTCAGTAAAGAAATCAACCTTTGTTTTGTGAGGAACTTCAAAAATGTTAAAATGGAGTGTCAAAAACCAGATGTCCTCGATAGATCTTCTGAAGAAAACGACCATATGACCCAAGCCAATTCTTCAAATACTCAGGGATGAAGAATTATTTAGCAAAATATAGAAACTTTACAGAGTAACTAATTGACTTAACAAATGTAGAAATAGAGTTGAGGAAATCTACCGTTCTTCATTTTGTAAAGAAAATAATCCATTGTGAGGAGTACCATCATATACAGACAGCGATTTGGAAAATACTTATCGTACGAAATACTCAACGGCTTTTAATTTCCGAAAATGTAGCCAAGAGCATGCATGATCTTCAGTTGTAAGTGGTGATGTCATTAAGCTATTAATTCCGAATTGAAAAAATAAATTTAATGGCTTGGAACATCAATAAAATAAAGAACGCTATAAGTACAGAATAACTTACCAAAATCCTCATCTTTACCATTATTGTCAGCATTAGGATTATTTCCCATAGGTGGTTTTGATGGCTTAACTTCAGATCTCAAATACTTGTCTGCAATTGTAATTTCATAATTAAAAAGATCTCAGGATACATGAACAAGCTGATGAGTGTTTACATCAAATGATACCCCCCCCCCCGAGTGTTGATATATCTCGTCATGATGAACTCCACAGAATACTGCGATGAAAGGGATCATTAATTTGACACTAGTAAAAATTAAATTTGAAATTATATACCCCTTAAAAAGTTTTAAGGGTGTTACATATTCGCATTACTTAAGTTTAAAATAACACTTCTATACTTTAGATGAAGTGCTTAACTGATGGCACTCATAGTCCACCATACATGACGGAGATGGGAATTACAAAAAGCTGTTACAATGATAAAAATGACTTACCCAACAATGCGGCAAGCTCTGAAAATTATGAAGCAATATTGTGATCAAAATGTTATTAAAATATACCACAAGAATGAAAATAACTATAACGACGGAAGTACCGTGAATAAATGTTGCTTAGCAAGTGACATTGTTCTTTTATTCCTGACTGATTTGTCTTACATGTTGGGAATACAATTCTTCTATACTTTTAAAAAAATAATATTTTATGAGCATTTAGATATATGACATATTCATCGTGCTGAAAGTAAGTTTTCCTCAGTTTCTTCGCTGAAAAGCAGATGACCATGTTCATTTTTATAAAGTATGAAAACAAAAAGGTACTTACCTCGATCAGTTGAGAGCTGAAAATATCGGTAGGTATGAATAAGACAAGTGTAATCAAGTTGTACATGTATACACTCAACAAAATTCCTAATCGGTCAGTTTATATTGTATTATTATTTTTCTAATAATGCATGTATTCACACAAAATTTCACATACCGATATTTGAACAGGTAATGCAGCGAATTATTGATTTTTTTTTTAGCCGGCTCGCTATGAAATTAATCGTATTAGGCGTATTGACGTTTAAAGCACGTTTTGCACGTGCGGGGCATGAACACATATTTGCACGTGTTCGTGTACACTTTTGTCATTGCTGACGAAAATCCTTTTTGAAAAACACAAAACATGGTGAGAATGACTGAAGAAGAATGCGCCCGAACCGTCGGAATGATACAGGCCGGAACTCATTTACGACAGGTGGGTTTTATTTTTTGAAATTTCATAAGAATATTGACATTGTTTGTAGCCGCCGATTGAAGGTTCTTGCCACCTGAAATAAGTTGAAAACTGAAATAACCACCAATATAATGGCTACAAACAAATAATGTCAAAATATTCTTATGAAATTTCAACAAATATTTCATGTCATCATACTGACCCATGTTTGCACTTGTATACAATCCATGCAAGCCTGTACAAAACACCAGCGTATAAACATTGATCAAAATATAATAAAACGACAAATCCAATTAAAAGAGTGTTTATGTAGTTCGTGATTCCAATTTCAAAGTTCACATATTATTGCAACAAGTGCAATAAAAACGTTTTCCTGGCACGGTTCCCCAAAGTCAAAATTTCATTTGTATACTTGTGATAAAAACAGAATTGGTTTTATAAGATTTACGATAAAAAAAAAGCAATTATGAAGCCGCCAAACCCTTGTTCATAAATTCAATGCGACGTTCCCATTATAGAAGTAATTACCAATCACTGTATGTAGCATACACATATGATTTTGTAAACATCAAATCTACTATTTTTGAAATGTTGCAACACGGAACTTTGACACCGAACAAAGTTTAGAGAAAATATTACATTGAATAATATGTAAGTGGAAGAGCTTCTCGCCAATAGAATATGGATAATGTGGTTGGTTTCGTATGACGATACAAAATATACTGTATGCAATACAGCGCCTATATTTCACGTTCAAAATGAATTACAAACAGCTATCTTAGTTATTCGTTTGGTGGAATAAGTAAATAAAATGACATGACCAATGTGAGAATATGAGGTTTTAAACAATCGCCAATAGAAAGTAATAATATATTCTGTGGCCACGTGGTCCCACGAGATCAGCAATTAACTTGTGGGACATATCAAATCATAAAATTCTTCAAATTACTTAAATTATGCTCATTTTGTGTTCATTTGTTTACTTGAACAAACATGAAAAAACATATTACCTATAGTTAAACATCAATACACATGCATTAACAAAGAATGAACTCATAATAATGTATGTATCCGTAGAAAGATGTTCGTAGATCATAAAATTAAAAAAAAAATCCCCAAGTTGTTTTTGACAATCGGTCTATTTGTTAGTAATATGGTCAATAAATATGTTCAATCAGTTATACATTGCAATGGTTCTTATTACAGATGTTTTAGCCAATGTAACAACACTGGATGAAGACAATTTCAAATATTTTATGTTCAGATGATCCAGACACATCTTTAGAAGTATAATTACATAGTATCAAATAATTAAAATAAACTCACCCTACTTCTGTAAGGATTCCCCGCCATGGCTGTTCCTACCATGCAGACGACCAAGAGAACGAGTTGACCACGCATTGTGTTCGGCTGGATTTCTGTAATTCAGGTAGTATCACTTGACCTTCTCTGAGTGTGCTGTCCGAATGATGGATACCCAGCCCAAACTGCCTTTATATACACGACATCGAGATACACCATGGGTCAATAACTTGGGAAAATCGGTGTAACTCGTGCTTCGTCGTGGACGTACTATTATATTAATTGTTCAGGGTAGAAAAGGTTCCTTGTTAGTTGTACTTAAATCGACTTGCTTATTAAAACGGGAGAAAATTGTGTTTTATTTCTTATAACTTCTGCCATACTTGTGTTGCCAGGCTTATTTCGACACATAAAACGTAATTTAAAGACTTCATTGTTTTATAATGACAGTTTCAACAATGTTCCATACAATTTAAATTACCTTGTTTCAAAATAAAATCGTCTATATGTCGAATGTCTAATTATTGTACAAGTGAACAAAAAAACCGGTTTCCTATACACTTTACACTGTTGATTATCTTAACAACGTATGCATGTATACTGCGAAAAACTTCCAACGCAACATCTAGGACATTTCTGTAAACTTTTATTCAAAAAATGATCGCATTTATTATATTATTAAACACCGCCGAAACGAGGGCTTTTGGAGGGGTATATTGTTTAGGCGTTGTCCGTCTGTCCGTCCTTCCGTCTGTCACACTTTTTTCCGTCCGGAGCGATAACTTGGTACTGGTCGGACATATTTCATTGAAACTTTCTATGAATATATAGATGGGTATGGGAATGACGCATATCAAATCCTGTTACAATCAACTAATGTATGACAGAGTTATGACCCTTTGTTATTTCAAATGACCATGTTATTTATGGATAATATTTGTCTGGAACCACATCTTTGTACTGGTTGGTCAGATTTTAATTGAAATATAATAATGGGTATGGGAATGATGCATATCAAATGTATCAAATACTTGCATTAATATTAATAAAGCGACCAAGAATAAAATACCATCTGTTCCAAGTAGCGTATGGTAATCTTGCTATTTTAATTTACAAGATAACTGACAAATTTTACTCATAATTACTTGTTTAATTCATCTAAATAATTATACTATTCAATTAGAAATAATGGAAACATATGTGTGGCCAATACATTGATCAAGACGAGCATATATTTGTTTGTTTAATTAAATAAAACACAGACATTTTATCATTTGGCTTAATTTAATACGAATCTACCATAAATCGGTATTCAGAAACGACACTTGAGTGTAGCTCGAGTCACTGTCAAGCGGCCGAATCATTCACTCAAGAAATCCTCACTCATTCGAGTGTACTCCAGCTACCCTAACCTTTGTGAATACCAATTTCTAGTTAGGGCGAAGTCACACTCAAAAGCACGGACCGTTAGATAATTAAAACCGGATTATCTCAGTGAGTGTGAGTGGAATAGCGTTTCTAAATATGGGCCATAGTCTCTGTAGGCAACCCTAGATGACACATTGGCCTGTAAATAGATGAAACACAGTCACTTAAAACACAACCAATTAAATCCAAACTAGCGCGTATTGAGGATTTATGGATTAAGACATTGTGCAGTCATTTGTATGTAAAAAAATGATTTTATTGAAGGATATATTTGGAAGTAGTTAAATACACAATGTTTTCAAATGTTTACGGAAAGGTTTGTGTTTTACATTTCTAATCTCCATTTTTCACTAGCTTACATTATTTGAAAATTCTGCATTCAATGTAAACAAATGTGCATGCACATAGCAGATATTTTGGTTTGGCGACCTAGCTTTTGTTGGTATTTCCGGTACCGATCGAAATTGGGTTGAGGATATAGTTTTTAATAATAACCGCTAAATTATATAGAGTCGAATACTCAATGAACTCACAAATACGAACGAAAAAAAGTCGTGATGTTCACATTTCAGCCGGTGAGTACGTGCAAAGTGATTATAGTAATATTTCGCGAAACCAAATTCACGGGAAATGTGGGTTACTAAAAATAGAAATTCAAGATATAGCATGAAAAATATGTGTTGCAAAATATCACGTGATAATGTATATACCTAACAAAACTTATAAGTGTGCACTTTTAATGATTAATACCTTTTTTATTGATTAACATTTCTAAACGAAATGTTGTATATTGTGTAGGTAGATACACAAAACACGATTTTTATCTATACGAATCTAAGCTAGACATTGTTAACAGCTTCAAATATTTGGGTATATTTCTTTATAAAATAGAAACTGGCATCGTACTCAGAAAGACATTGCGCAACATGCACTTTCGCTTTAAATAATTTATTCGCAATACTTCGAAACACTTCATGAGTTACCTAATTCAAAAAGATTTCAACTTTTTGACACTCTAGTCTCATCTATTCTACACTTTGGTGGAGAACTTATAAGTACTTACTCATGTACAGACCTTGAATTAGTACATAAAACATTCATGCGACGAATATTGTTTGTTAAACGCTCAACTACTGTGACCGCGTTATATGGACAATTAGGTAGAGTTCCGTTAAATGTCATAAGAAAAATAAAATTGATTGAGTACTTGGTAAAGATGTTAAAATCACCAGAATTACAGGGGGCTGTAATATGGATTTTTATCGCATCATCACATTTATTGTTTTTATTTATTCGATCTGTGGATTTATGACATGAAGTAAATAAAAGCACATTATCACAGGTATCTGACTAATATTGACCGAGATACGGTCATGTTTGTACCTGCACACTTATACGTTTTGTTAAGTGTATGTTAACATTTTAAATGGTTTTGTAAGATATAATAATTAACTGAAATAGTTTCAAACACTTGTTCATTTCCATTTTATAGATACCAAGAATAAATTCAATCATAAATTTCATTTGTCGATATTGTTTCAGGTAAACAGACAGAGGATGTGATTGTTGTATGCCGCCCTTTGACATCCGCAACGTTTCTGAAGCAGAGCACTGGTTGTCATGGATAGCATGTGCATGTATGTCTGGTTTGATACATGTATTTATCATCGGGTACAGGTTTATAGATAAACTGGTTTTACCTAGGGCATAGACCGTGCAAAGCACGAGAAATTAGTGCGCTTAGTACACGAAACGGTCGTTCGACGTTTTGGCAGGCTACAAATAAGACGATATTTTCCCTCCCACCCTCCCCTGATATAGATGCTTTCTTACTTTGGTTCTCATTTAAGTTAGGCAATGTTGTATTGTTAGAAAGATGAAAATGTTGGGAAATATGGAGAGTGTGTTCAGACGACTTGGACATTTACACTAGATCTATAATTCTGGATATATTATTTTACCTGATGTTATAGTGACACTTAACTCCACAACATAAATTATGTGGTATTTTTTTTATTTTATGCAAGTCGTTCTGTGTGTGCGGGTGTGTTGTGGAATACATTAAATAAATCGGTAGTCTGCCATTGCCAAACCTACATGGTGTGTGTTGTTTATAAACTATGATTATAGATAATAAATAATTTATGTTCGGCGAAACATGGTTAGCAAAAACCATAAAGTAGCGTGTAATCCTTCCCACTGGGGGGAATATATCTGGGTGGATTCAGTCTACATTTCAATACTTGGTGACCGAGTACGTCGAGTGCTAAATTTTCTGCCATCCTATTAGAAATTTATAAGTTAATCCGAATCCGAAGTTGAGTTCGAAATCCGACAAAGAGACGGTGTTACAAGGGGTGACATCAAAGCAACTTTGATCTAATAGACATGTATAAGTTAAACCGCATCCGATCGCCTCTTAATGGTCGTCATGGTAATTGTGTATGAACAAGTGAATTTATTATTTTCTTCATGTGTGGCTTTAAAAAAAATATTGAAATTTACCATTAGCGTAATTTATTTCTGTAGGTATTGGGGGTAATATATTGCGTCCAGTGGAGTACAGTATTTTCTGGAACAGTCCTTTAATCTTGAATGTATAACATCGGGTTGTAAGTGCAATGAAATGTACTTGAACGACAATATTCATAATATTTGTGCATAAGCCTTTTATTGTATGGCAAAATTTAAATATGACAAAATTCTACATGTAAAAAAACCAATGGCACTCAAAGTTACTCTTACTTGAATATGTTGTGCTCTGTTTTGATAGTTGACTTTGTGCTATGGTCACAGAAGAGCAAGAAGATCATCGTGATCGAGCTGACTGTCCCCTTGGAAGAAGGATGTGAAGAGGCGCATGAGAGGAAGGCCGCAAAGTACGCATAGTGGAAACCTGCAACCAACGAGGATGGAAGACCTGGCTGTTCCCTGTAGAAGTTGGGGCAAGAGGGTTCCCAGCCAAGTCAGTCTGGTGTCTCTTCCATTAGCTGGGCAGTGGAGGGCCAAGAAGAAAGCAGAAAAATCATCGTGCTGGCTATGGCTCAGGAGAGACGAGCCAACCTGGAGGCCGAGCACGCAGTGACTTGATCACCACTGCGGACCCTGCCAACCAGAGGACATTGTGGAAAAGGGGTCGAAATGTCTGGCGACGATTGGAGTCCACATGAGGATGCTCGTAGGTCTCCAGGCATTAACCACACTCGTCTGTACATCTGCACCGACACACGGATAAAATGTACCAGCAGCAGCCAATAAAAGCTGTCACATCTTGCTACCAAATTTGCCTTTATGTTTTATCTAAATGTTTACAAATTTAATTTCGAAGTCAGGCACAGTTTCTTTTTGGTGTCAGTATACAATGTATGTCACGTGTCTGAAACTTAAACCTTGTCTGCTGTTCATCTCTAAAACCACCTGTTTTGATTTTCATCAAAGTTTGGTAAAAAGCATTACATGTACTGTGAATTCTAGTTGATTTCTGGTAATACTTGAAATGTACATATGTTGAACACTAAATTAAAGTTATGAACGTTGGATTTTTATTATGACATCTGTTCACCTAGTCATTTCAACATGAGCAATGTTCTGATCACTTCATATCAAATATCACTGGGACTCAAAAACTTCATGAAAACTTCAGTAAGATGCATGTTTGTACCCGATTTTCTAAATTGATCTTTAACTTAGGATACGGTACATGCATGTTGATCTTGAACTTAAGTCACAGCTGCACGAGTATCTCAAAACTGAACTATGTAACATCCTTGTCCATGGCATTTTCTTGTACTTCAATTAATACAAGTACCACCAAAGGATAAAGGAAACTAAAAAACAACAAAGAACAACACGTGGTCCAGATCACCTGACTTTGTACAGGCACAAAATGTGGTGTGTTTTACTCGATTTTACAAGTGCTCAAACCTCACCTGTCTATCTAGACCGTTTGTTGTCAAACGTTATAACACAATAACAACATGCACAGTACATCTACCAACAGGATGAGATATTCTACCGGACATCCTTTCTGATAAACTATATAGTACCTTATATGTCTCTGATTGTCCCAAGTATTTGCACAAAGCCTATGATTGCTAAAACATCCAGCCTTTGTGAACAATTTATATCCAAAGATCAAGTCTCATTGTTCGTAATCTAGTTCAACTTTCAGTTTGTCTTGTTAGCTATGGAGGAACTTGACCATATTACATTATAAAATACTTTGCCCGTTTACCTAAAGTCACCGGACCGATTGAATTCTATTGAAAACTCAATGAAGTTTCAAAATAATATAACCTTATCTGTGCAATATTCATTAAAAATCTCGTCTTAGTTACATCTTCAAGCAATGAAGATAGCCCGGCTGCGAGTACTTTCAGTACTTTGATTGATGACCGCATGATAATGCAAGCGGGAATAAGTTATTGGTGTATGTATTGCAGATGTGTTAATTTGCGTTGGTTGGGGTCACTTTCATGCCGTTATCCTATATCAATGTTGTGTTTAAGCAATATCATAATAGCATTTATCGACATAGTGTCTGCCTATATCTTCAAACAATACACATACAAATCCACAGAGCTTATTGTTCGTGTCACATTTGCCGCCACAACAACCGCAATTTCTTTGTTTAACGCGTTAATCGGGGCTTTGCTGGCTACGGTAAACATGATTTGGTACCTTGATGTCGTGCTTTTGATAATTATGTCAAGCTTTAGACAATAGACGAATAGATTTCTGTATAAAGTGTATAAAAATGGCGCTTAATAGCGACACACATGTTATAACAAGCATGACATTGTTACATACCAACTACATTATATACAAAGGATAAGACAAAACGAGGTTGGGAATCTCTTATTTCCATTTATGAACTAAAACACACGGTTAGTGTGAATATGACAACGATATGTTCCTGTCTGTGTGGATGGTTTCTGTTATGAAGAGTATATGATTCTGACAGTTTAAAAACACCATTACAATAATATGTAATGTAGCAAGTCGAGATTAACCTATCGAATTTCGTTATTTCGTGGGCTGGATGTGTGTGAGGGCAGCCTGGATTTGCAAAATTCGATTTACCGTGAAAAACAGCAAGGTAATCTTAAACGACTGTACTCGTGTGTGTGCAATAGTAGCACTACAATGTGGTAAATGTTGACGCTTGGATGTGCAACTATTAGTCAGGGATGAATTTCTAGTTTTAAGACACTGGCTCTGTCATATTTGTTTTAATCCTTAATTCAGATTGGGAACTAATTTTAAGGTATATATACGTTTTCATTCCTGAATACAAACAATGTACGAATATTCTGAAAGTACTGAGTTACTTAACAGTATATTTGGAATCATGATTTGTCAGGTATAATAATATCCTTCAGCAAAGAAACTACACTATACAAGTTGCAGGTTACGTTTAAACACAGCGATTTAGTTCTAACATACAATCATTCAAACAACCAATACGTGAGTTCCTGTAGTAAGTTAAAAAAAACTACCGGAAAAGCACCACAATTACAGGACATAATGTAAAAATAGAACAAACACCCGTCTGTACTATTCTAGTTTATTGGCGAGCAGCAATTAAATCCACAGAAAGCAGAGCAATGTTAATGACAAATTGTAAGATAGTTGTAACAGACATAATATATGCCTAGTTATTGACTTGGTCGACAATCGAATCTTTAGAACAGTGCAGATTTTCTTGTTCTCATCCGTAGAATTTACTGCTCGTTGTAGAATTTGCCTTTTTCAAAGGTTTCTGTAATGGAAAGAAAACATTGATGTGTCAACAAGTGATTGAATCTTCTTTGAGAAATGAACCAGAATTTGTATACCATTGTATATCAGCCTAAATAGTCGAGACTTAAAGGTCTTTTTTATATGTTTTTATATTGGATTTTGAAATAATAGATCCGTTTTAAGAAAGAATGAAAATATTTATTATATTGTGAAATATGAGGTCAGTTTAAAAACAAATTGAAACGATTTAATATTGATAATGGAAGGAAAACAGATCTGCAAGCGACCTCAAAGCGTGTGTGAGCATTGACGAAATGTTAACTTCTGATATATCTTATTCAATAATCACCCTCGTCCCGTTTTGTATGGTTTCATTGTCGCAACAGATCAGAAATGTATAAGTGCAAAACCGCTGGATGCTAAAGAGGTATATACTCAAAATACTATGTTTAAACAATACTTACGTTCTCTCAGCCACATGTACTGACATACCTTGGCTGAAAATATGGATCAAACGTGAAATATTTACACGAAAATTTAAAGTCACAATAACAAATTATTACATTCTAAACAGATCCAGGGTGTCGTGTCAGCAGATACAGAGAGTAGTACTGTCAGCAAAGTGCAGTAGGAAAAGTGGTGATGAGTCATGATGGCGGTTATTAAAATGTATTAAGTTTATACATCACGATTTGAAAACGTTTTGAAGAATGTTTTTTACTTGATAAATAGAACAAGATGTTTACAACACGGTAGAACAAATATGGCTTGAATTGCGTAATATTCAGTCTTGACAGAAATTTTGTTTTAATGTGGGTTACTCCAAACTAAAAATTCATAAATTGTGGAATGTATCACTTATGAATAAGGGTAGGTTAAATATCAAAACTACTTACTTTGCACACTTTGAGCACTTGCTGGAAAAGTAAGGTATACATCATGATAATCTCTCAAAATATTGTAAACACGTCATATTTTTAAATAATGTGGGTGTTATGATATTTTGAACAATGGAATAGTTGGAATAGTCCGATTCAGGGCCATCCAATGGGCTGCTTTCTTTGAAATAAGAGTTGGGAGTATTACAAAACCATGTACCAATACATTAAAGAAATTCAATTACACGTCTCACTTCTAAGTTTTGATGTGATTATATAATTGTAGTTATTGTCAATATGATAGCTAAATGAACGGCATTATTCTCAGAATTAAAATCAAAAAGTTAAAACTTACCACCATCAACTTTCTCCCAGTCGTATTTAGCTGAAATAAAATGGCTTAGTGTAGACAATGTTATCTTTAAAGCGTAGAGGAAGAATTAAAGTTTGTCGTGTTGTCTATAGTTCTTCTTTACTGGTCGTTTTAGCGACTGATATACGTCCTCTCAAATAGTAAACATACATCATCCAAAATGGCATCAAATTAAGGCAATCACCAATTACCAACAATCTTCAACGAGAAATTAAAAGACACTCCATTGGAACTGGGAGTGGGGCTTTAAAACGCATCTAATCCGGCCGGACAGACCATAAAAAGGATTTTGCAAGTGAACATAGAAAAATACAGCAATGCTTACAAAATCTTGCTTCTGCAAGCTCCATAAATATCACCTCCACAACCTCTTTCATTTCCATTGACAGTTTCCAGTCACCGCGAACTGAAAAAAATATCAATTTCGATAATAGAATATTGCAATACAAGAAAGTATATATGTATATCTTGGAACCAAACGCAGAGCGATATACAGTCAACAAGTTGTCGTCGAGTTGCATTTCCTTTGATAAAAACAATGCACATTTCAACTAAAAAAGTGAAAGAGCTGAACGTAACAAGCGAAAATCACCCCATTATAACAGAGAAGCATACATTAGTTGGTCGTGGAAACAAAGTTTGAAACCTAACTTTCATATGAAGTACAAGCGATGCGGAGTGACGTTATGGCATACATAGGATGTTTTAATATATATTTATGAAGAACACTTACGATTCCAAACAATTTCCATCTCTTCCTCTCTGAAAAGATCTTCATGGAAGTTGTCTGCAATTGATAACACAAGATAATAAAGTATGAAAATAATTATTGACACATTTTGAGAATATTGGAAGTAGCCTCAATAAGTTGTGACAGCACAAAGTGTGAGACAAGATCGACAACTTATAAAATACGGGAAAAGTTCTCAATCTAAACTCATAACGAATCAAATGCCGTTTATTTCAATCAAAGATGTCGTTAGTAAAATACGCACATCTAAAACAATTCTTGAAAAATATATAAAAACGACAAATTACCTTCCACTAGACGCGTAATGGCGTTTTCTGTCTCTTTCAACTCATGGAAGGCACATTCATAGAAAGCTGAAATACAATACACTTTTTATATTGAGATCATTGTTTTTTACACGCGTGTATCCGAAATTTACAACAGCATTCACTGTCATGTACCAAATACCAATGATTGCAAAGGACATATGAACAGAGCTAAGTTGAGTCGACTTCCTTCCAAACCGGGTTTTAGTTTAAACATATTTTATTTACATACTATGAACATCATAATAATACAATACAATATATATCATTTTACATTAAACAAGTTTGTCCAGTAGTAATGTTAAAAGGATGGGACCGAAAGCCAAAGACTTATATAGGTCTTCTCCTGAGTATTGTACATTTCCAACAGGTACGAGATTGGTTTAGGTGAATATAATGTTTACAAAACTGTTTAAACTCTATTGTAGATGTTTAAAAAATAAGCGTTTTGAAAAAAATAACTAAGAGAAAAGAAAAGATAGGAGGGGAGAGAGGGAGCAAAGTGTAATGTTTAAAAGGAAGTTGTTACACATGTACGACTTATAGCGTAAAACGTTTAGTGTCTTCTATGTATGTGTAAACTGATCTAAAAATAAGAACATTGGTTTCATTTGTATACCTTGGGCAACCGAAAAGTAAAACTTTTGTGTCAAGACGAATATTTATGTTTGCAAGATTTGTCAAAAGAACTTGCCTTTGGTGTCTATATAAAGGACAATACAAGAAAAAATGGTCTGTTGATTCGATATTACCACAATTACACATAGGGGATTCAATTATATTTTTAACAAACAAGTGGGATTTTAATATGCTGCATCCTGTTCTTAATCTAGTGTGAAGAATTTGGAGCCTCCTGGGGCCTATATAATAATAGGAAGGAATTGTTGTGACAGGATTGTTAATAGAACGCTTAAAAATATTGAGAGTTGAAGATTCTTGGATATTGGAAGGTAGCTGGTTCCATGCTCGAATTGCTGATGGAAAAAATGAGTTGTAAAAATGACTTGTTCTGCATCGGAAAGGGGTAATGTTATCTATATTACGTAAATTATAGCGCGGTGTGTCAGATCTACTTGGCAATGTTGCATATAAGTACTCGGGCGTAAGACCATTTTTTATCTTAAAAATTAAATTTAGTTTATGTTTATCTCTTCTTTCCTGCAGACTTTCCCATCCAGTTTCTGAATTTAATTTATCAAGTGATACGAGTTTAGTTGTTCCAGTCGCTATTCTAGCAGCTTCAATTTGTATTTTGTCGAGTTCTTGTTTTTCGTATGCAGTGCAATTGTCAAAGATAGTATCACCATACTCTAGCAGGGGCCGAATATATGATAGATAAATTGTTTCCAAAGATTTTCGATCAATTCTGAATTTTAATTTTCTCATTATATTTATTCTTGACCATGCTTTTGATGTAATATATTCTATATGTTTATGCCAAGTACAATTGTTGGATAGGAACAATCCCAAGTGCTTATGAGAATTTACAACCTTTATCGGCTGATTTTGCATGATTAGAGCAGGATGGTTTGGCTTATTAAGTTTTTTTGATATAGTCATCGATTCAGTTTTAGTTGGATTGAACGACACTAGCCACGCGTTAGCCCAACTACTAATTTTATGTAAGTCATTGTTCAGGATGTTCGCAGTTTCATCAATTTTATTTACATTTAGTGACAGACTAGTATCATCAGCAAACAGTCTTATATTTGCATCAATATCTTGGACTATGTCATTTATATAAATGAGAAAAAATAACGGACCTAAAATTGAACCTTGTGGCACACCCGCATGTATAAGTTTTTCGTTTGATGATATTCCATTTATGTTTACCTTTTGGCGTCTACCTTTTAAATAATCCTCGAAAAAAAGCAAAAGTGCATCTGACAAACCGATAGCTTTAAGTTTAATTAAAAGACCTTTATGCCATACTCGATCAAATGCCTTACTAATATCACAGAAAATTACCCGAACTTCCTTTCCTAAATCTATTGCTTCACAAAAAGAGTGATACAAATAAGCCAATTGATTTGTAGTTGAATCGTTTGGGTTTTATTCCCAGGGAACCTTTTACTTTACTGATAGTGATTGAAATGATGTCAGTGAATCTGTCAGAACACATCCTTAATAACCTGTACTTGGGAGACTATACGTGGGCGAATACAATGTTAAAATACCAGCTACTTACCAGTACCATTGTCGCTAGCGTCAAACTCACAGGGTGGTTGAACGGAAGCACATTCTGTAAATATGAAACATACATGCTATATGTACAAAATTGATTTTTCAGTGAACAGATCAAAACGTTTACTCTTGGAAGTTCAAATGTCAAAACAGGAGTGTTAAATACGAGATGTCCTCGACCAACTTCTATCGACGATAGAACCCCAAAACACTTCTTCTAATCCTCCTTGATTTAAAGATTTATTTAGTAAAATATTGAAACTTAAAAATAGTAACTAATTGATTAAAAAAATACAGAAAGAAAATATCTACCTTTCATCATATTGTGAGAGAGGTAAGCATTCCATTGGAAGAATATAATCATAAATACCGACAGCGATTTGGAAATATTTGTATAAAATACTCAGCATGTACGATCTTCACTTCAAGTGATGTCATTAAGCTATACATTCAAAATTGAAAGAAAAGACTAACTGTTTCGTACATCAACAAGATAAAGAACAGAATAAATTACCATCATCGTCTTCATCAGAACTGTCACCATCAGAACTGTCACCATCAGAACTGTCACCATCAGGAGTGTTATTCATTGTTTCGTCTGGTTGGTTTACCACAGGTGTATTTGGTTCAGCTCTTAAATACTTGGCTGCAATTGCGATTTGATAATGAAAATATCTCAGGATACATGAACAAGCTGATGGGCATTTACATCAAATGATAACCGGGTGATGATGAAATATCGTCATGATGATGAACTCCCACAAAATAATATTACAATGTAAGGGACCATTAATTTTACAATAACTAGTATGAATAAATTTGGAATTATATACACCTCAAATGTTTTAAGAGTGTTACATGTTCGCATTACGTACGTTGAAATTAAGCCTGTAATCTGGGGAAATCATCAAAGTGGTCAATAGAGGCTAACTAAACACTTCTATACTTTAGATGAAGTGCTTTAGTGGTGGCACTCATAGTCCACCATATATGACGGAGATTAGAATTGCTGTTACAATATGATAAAAAGGACTTACCCAACAATGTGGCAAGCTCTGAAAATTAGGAAACAAAATTGTGACCCAAACTGTTATTAAAATATACCACAAGAATTAAAATATTACGACGGAAGAACCGCGAATAAATGTTGCTCAGCAATTGACATTGTTCTTTTATTCCTGACTGATTTGTCTTACATGTCTTACAATGCAATTCATCTAAACTGAAATTTTTATGAGCATTTAGATATACACTCAACAAAATTCCTAATCGGTCAGTTTATATTGTATCATTATTTTTCTTATAATGCATGTATTCACACAAAATTTCCCATACCGATATTTGAACAGGTAATGCAGCGAATTATTGATTTTTTTTTAGCCGGCTCGCTATGAAATAAATCGTATTAGGCGTATTGACGTTTATAGCACGTGTTGCACGTGCGGGGCATGGACACATTTACACGTGTTCGTGTACACTTTTGTCATTGCTGATGAAAATCCTTTTTGAAAAACACAAAACATGGTAAGAATGACTGAAGAAGAACGCGCCCGAGCCGTCGGAATGATACAGGCCGGAACTCATTTACGACAGGTGGGTTTTATTTTTTGAAATTTGTTATACGTGGAGTAATATAGTATAATATTCATTACACTGGAAGTTTTTAAAAAAATCCCAAGTTTTCTTTGCTGAAATCTGATGACCATGTTTCATTTTTATAAAGTGTGGAAACAAAAAAGGTACTTACTCAGATCAGGTAAGCCCTGAAAATAAAGGTAGGCATTAATAAGACAATTGTAATCAAGTTCAATATGTATATCAGCTTTTACAGTCGCTTAAAGCAAGCTCTTTTGCATGTTCTACTAAGTTCAGAAACCACTAATCACCGCCTAGATAACGGTTTCCTGGCTTACTTCACCAGTATCACGCCTAGATATCGGTTTCCTGGCTTACTTTCACCAGTATTCACGCCTAGATAACGGTTTCCTGGCTGAAGTACCAGTATCACGCCTAGATAACGGTTTCCTGGCTTACTTCACCAGTATTCACGCCTAGATAACGGTTTCCTGGTTTACTTCACCAGTATCACGCCTAGATAACGGTTTCCTGGCTTACTTCACCAGTATTCACGCCTAGATGATGGTTTCCTGGCTTACTTAACCAGTATTCACGCCTAGATGACGGTTTCCTGGCTTACTTCACCAGTATTCACGCCTAGATGACGGTTTCCTGGCTTACTTAACCAGTATTCACGCCAAATTCAAGGATTGTGAAGTTTGTCGGTCAACCTGCGGTGGTCACGAATTCGGACGGAGGGGCAAGCAGACAATTTGATCATAGATGACGATTTTATTCAATAATCAATTCTAACCAATATTGTACTTCAAAATGACCCGTATTTGTACTTTACTTTCGAGGTAAAAAAATCAGGTTAATTTTTACAAACTCTACACATTCAGCTGTTCGAATTGATCGCTTTGCTCCGTCGTGTTTTCAATAAACACATGGCAACAACCAGTTCATGTGATACTGACCAATCATTGCACTTTTATATAATCCATGCAAGCCTGTACAAAAACACCAGCGTATAAACATTGATCAAAATATGATAAAACGACAAATCCAATTAAAAGAGTGTTTATGTAGTTCGTGATTCCAATTTCAAAGTTCACATATTATTGCAACAAATGCAATAAAAACGTTTTCCTGGCACGGTTCCAAAGTCAAAAGTTTATTTGTATATTTGTGACAAAAACAAAATTGGTTTTATAAAATAAACGATAAAAGAAAAACAATTAGGAATATATACTTTATGTGTTTAGTAATTATTTTAAAGCTACTATTTTCGAAATGTTGCAATACGAACTTAGATATCGAAGACAATTTTGCATTGAATAATGTGTAAGTGGAAGAGCTTCTCGCCAATAGAATATGGATAATTCAGTTGGTGTCGTATGTCGATACAGAATATACGACAATGTCCGGTTATAGTCCCATCTAACGTTAAAATGTGCGTTGTACGGAATGAAATAAATTTCTTTCAAATGAGTATACATACATTCTTTAATTATATTTAATTGAATTAATTGACAGAATGATAATAAATCAATTGTTTCCATTCCGTAAAACGCACATTATAACATCAGGCGGGAATATAACCGAACATTGTGCCAAATATATTGCATTTTGTCTAGACATAAACAACGCCTATATTTCACGTTAAACATGGACAACAAGCAGCTATCTTAATTATTCGTTTGGTGGAATAAGTAAATAAAATAACATGACATGACTAATGTGAAAATATAATGTTTTAACAACCGCTAACAATATATTCTGTGGTCACGTGGGCACACGTGAGCAGCAGCTAACTTGCGGTACAAATTAAATCATGAAAAACTTACTTAAATTAATATTTTGCTCATGTTTTTTCATTTTTTTCATTTGATTACCTACACAAACATGAAAAATATATTTCCTATTGTTAAAACATCAATAAACATGCATTAACAAAGAACGCATAATCATAATATATTTATCCGTATTTGTTGAAAGATTTGTGTACATCATAAAATTAAACAAGAAATATCTTTAAAAAAGATGGTCCGCGCAACTTGAAGTTTGCAAATTAGTTGAAATCTGAAGGTTAAAATTTGTTGTTCAACATATAAAATGCCTAAATGTCATTCAATTACGCTATACTACAGAAACTCTGAGATCTGTAAGGGGAGATCACTGCGTATGAGACTGTATCAATCGTAACTACTCGGCGGTATTCGGAAGAGCCAATAATGCCGAGGTGTTCCGAATGAGACGGCATACTAAATAACTCCGTAGTGTGATTAGTCTTAGATACAGTACAGTATTGTCTGTTTCAATATAGTTCTAACATTACTTATTGCATAAGTCGTGAACTCACACATCCATGTTGATATGATGTAAATAAACTTGTTACATAGCGATTTATCTGATTAAAAGAATATAAATGTGTGCGACTGGTACATCTTAATTCCAACACCTGACAATTCCCCGTGGTGATGAATACACTACTTACTGGATAAATCTTGAAATACACTATACAACCAATCTGCTTCAAGGTTACACATATTTTTAAATTGGAAGAGAAAATGCGCGAAATTGCCTTGGTGCTTAACGTAAGAATTGATTGGTTTACAAAACACTGAGTATGCAATTAGCTGCACCGAAAAACTTTCCAAGTGTTTTTAACAATCAGGCTATTTTACAAGTTTTGTCAGTAAGTAATATGGTGAACAAAGATATTTTCAATCGGTTATACATTGCAAAGGTTCTTATTACAGATGTTTTAGCCAGTGTAACAAGAACACTGGATGAAGACAATTTCAAACATTTTATGTTCAGATGATCCAGATACGTCTTTAGAAGTATAATTACATAGTATCAAATGAATGAAATACACATACCCTATTTCTTACCGGATACCCCGCCATGACAATTCCTACCATGCAGACGACCAAGAAAACGAGTTGACCACGCATTGTGTTGGCTGGATTTCTGTAATTCAGGTAGTATCACTTGACCTTCTCTGAGTGTAGTGTCAGAATGGTTGATACCCAGCCCAAACGGCCTTTATATAAACTTTGTCGAGATACACCATGTGTCAATAACTTGGGACAATCGATGTAACTCGTGCTTCGTCGTGGACGTACTATTCTATTAATTGTTCAGGGTAGAAAAGGTTCCTTGTTAGTTGTACTTAAATCGACTTGCTTATTAAAACGGGAGTAAATTGTGTTTTATTTCTTATAACTTCTACCATACTTATGTTGCCAGGCTTATTTCGACACATAAAACGTAATTTAAAGACTTCATCGTTTTATAATGACAGTTTCAACAATGTTCCATACAATTTAAATTACCTTATTTCAAAATAAGATCGTCTATATGTCGAATGTCTAATTATTGTACAAGTGAACAAAAAACCGGTTTCCAATACACAGTACACTGTTGATTATCATAACAACGTATGCATGTATACTGCGAAAAACTTCCAACGCAACATCTAGGACATTACTGTTAACTTATATTGAAAAAGGTCCAAAATCAATCCAAATTAAACTTTAAAAGTTCCGTTCAAAATGAAATGTTAGTATTTTCTTATATAGAAAGTATTACATGAACACATTAATTGGTGTCTCAATTTACATTGTACACTATTCGTTAAATGTCTATATATTGTTTCATCATATATAAAACAATAATGACCTATTGAACAATCAATTTTTACATTTCGTTATTGTAAAACAAATATGGACGCGTGTGTGGTATAAAGACTCTTTGCGGCACAACATAAAGCATTAATCTGCCGATGAGGTAAGAAATTTGGTGAATTCAATCACATAATCTACAGCACCAAAAACGAATGTGATACGTTATATGTTTAGCTCAGTATATTTTCCAAAATGTCAAAAATAACCAATTGCTATTTCATTTAATCTTTGGAATCGTCTGTTGTTTATTTGTGTAAAAATTGTACAAAATAAGTGTGAATGTAGGTTTTTGTGTTATTTATACCTATATTGCATAAAAGTCGTTTACATACACTGAACAAAAAAAGAAACTTCCGATTTATACACATTAAAGAAATCATTGTGTAAAGAAAGTAGATAGGTAATATTAGCCTTGACTTGTGTTATCAGGATTCATGAATTTTAGCGATTATGTTTGCACTGTTAAATGTCAACAACGTGAAATTCGATTTGCACGTGCATGAATTGTTCAACATGTCCAGTGAGGTAACATTTTTTACATTGTAGCATTTTTAATATGCCAAGAATACCCAAATATTTACGCGAACGTGCGATTGGCATGCTTGATGCTGGCATGTCGACAGAAGACGTTGCAAGGCATGTTGGGAGTTCTAGTCGAGCGATACGAAATCTTCGCGTACGATTTGGAACGACGGGACACACCGACGACTTGCTGCGTCCTGGACGTCCGCGTGTTACAACGTGTGGTCAAGACCGCTATATCATGAACACGCATTTGCGAAATCGATTCCAAACTGCAACTGCTACTGCTGCTAACACACCAGTGATACGTAAGAACCGAATCAGTGGACAAACTGTTCGTAATCGTCTGCGGGAGAACGGTTTACACGGACGACGTCCTTACGTCGGATGTGTTTTAACGCAACGTCATTGTGTAAATTGTCTTAATTGGGCACGTGTTCACACTCATTGAACACGACGCCGCTGGAATACCGTTCTTTTTTTCGGTTGAATCCAGATTGTGTTCACATCGTGGTGGTGGCGAGAAATTGTATAGCGTTTTCGTTCACTTGACAACAATTTCAGTAAGACAAGTAAAACAAATTGACCGAATACCACACGGGACATGTTGAACAATTCATGCACGTGCAAATCGAGTTTCACGTTGTTGACGATTAACAGTGCAAACATAATCGCTAAAATTCATGAATCCTGATAACACAGGTCAAGGCTAATATTACCTAACTACTTTCTTTACGCAATGATTTCTTTAACACAACAAACACTATGTGTACAAATCGGAAGTTTCTTTTTTTGTTCAGTGTATATATTTTTAATAAAAACCGTCTAATCAAATAGAGACGAATACTGAACTCACAAATAAGCACGAAATAATGTTGCGGTGTTCACATTTCAGTCCGCGAGTACGTGTAAAGTGATACGTTTATTTTTGCGACACCAATTTCACGAGAAATGTGAGTTTCTTAAAGTAGAAACGCAAGCTATAGCATGAAAAATATGTTGGGATAATGTATACACTTAACCACAAATTTATAAGTGTGCACTTTTTAATGTCTTATAACTTGTTTATTTATTAACATTTCTACACGAAATCTTGTAGATTTGCAATTGGCTATATGTAGATTATGATATTCTAGTCGAATGTATCGATTTAAATAACACGGTGCGTTGTGTCAGGGTGTACACACCCGCTATTATACTCTTTCCAATCAATCAGATCATCTTTAAGTGGGAGCTGCAGTATTGATTTGTATCGTATCATCACATTCATTGACTTCTTTGTTCAATCTGTGTTTTATGACATGCAATAAATAAAATAATAGCATGCCGGGTATCTACGCTATATTTGTTGAAAATTTCAGTAAGATATAATAATTAACTGAAATTGATTCAAAGAATTGTTCATTTCCAATTTATAGACAAAATTGGTCATATTTTTATAAAAATATAAGAATAAATTCAATCATATATTTCATTTGTCGATATATTGCTTTAGGTGTAATCTTAATATTCAAAAATGTTTCATTCCTTCAAATATTCTTTTCAGTAAGTTATGGTTATTTTTTTTTAAAATGAACCTGCTTTTGACACTTTCGTACATGCAACACACATTAGTGCTTTTGATGATTCAAATCACCAAATATTCAGTAGTTATTTCGTATTTTTGTTATTTACAAATGTACCCTGTAAGCAATATGCTTAAATATAGGCCAAATTAATGAATACAAAGGTATTCACCGAGCGGGTCTGATGTCACCACATAAAACGGACATATAACCTTAGAATCGTTCACTTGAATCTAGATACCTATTGCTGACAAAAAAGAACTATTTATGTTATCTAAAGCTGGTATTTTTACTTTTCTGGACATCTACATGTACTATTCGTGTTCTCACATTTAATTTAGCTAGTTCAAAGTTTTACTATAACAATCAGGGGAGACAACTTATTGTTTTATCCCAAAGGTTTAAATTCTTGAATTGTCGGCCTTGTTCATAAAATAATGCATGGGTTTGTAAAGAAGATCGTGAGCAAAATAATGTATCGATCTTTACTGATCCCGACTTAAAAGTAAACTTAAAACCTCTCCACTTTCGGTCTGAATAGAGTGATTTATTGCTTCTATAGGAAAGTCTTGTTTTTTACCAGCGAGTTTTATTGCAAAATATTGTTGACTGGCAAAGGTGCGTGAATTATTTGGCCTAAGAACACACTATATCCATGTTCGACCACAGGTAGATATATCTTGTACAGTGGTCGGGCAGTTTATTTGTCTGCGACAGCTTATAAGAACCTTACAATACATGCCAGTGAACCTACTCGTTGGCACCTACATATCTAACATTGGATACAAGTGAAAGACCTACTATCAGTTTTTACCAAGTTTGGTATTTAATCAATGTTCTGCGATGACATAATCACCTGTTTAAGTGTATATGTGTGTCAATGTGGGGTCATTGTTACGTCTCATCGTCGACTGCAAAAGTCGTACCAAGTATCAGTTCAAAACGATGTTGCCATAATATTAGTCCAGCCACGGACGTCACATCTCTATACTGTCGCTGTTACTAAGAATCGTGTAGAAGTCGGAGTACAGAGACACGTATGCGGGGCTACCATAATATCAAACATAATATGAATAAGTGAGTATGCAAGTAAATTTTATATTATAGTGAACATCTAACTATAATACAAAACATACAAACACAATACCCGATAGGTATATAAGTCACCTTATAAATATATCATATTTACAACCTGTCACTTATATTGATTGATGTACAAATAAATAAACTAATGTTAAGTAATAAACATATAAATACAACGTTTGGTATGGAGCACTGAAAAACGTAGTAGACAGAGTGTAATAGGTTGATTAAAAGATAATTATCTTATAGTATCATAATATTACTCTGGAATATCTGACTGGATTTCATTGCAGTTATCAATACGCATTATGTATTTGTCATATATCGGGTTCATACATATGCACTTGTTGAATACAAGACTTACCGTCTGATCATAATTATAAGCCTGTACAAGAAAGTTTGCCAAGAGTCTAGGCTGGGTTAACCTGCTGACACCATTTAATCGTTGGTGCACTTGTACTTCAATAATGGTATATACAATTTATCTGCTGACACCATTTGATCGTTGGTCCACTTGTACTTCAATACTGGTATATACAATGTATCTGCTGACACCATTTAATCGTTGGTGCACTTGTAATTCAATACTGGTATATACAATTTATCTGCTGACACCATTTGATCGTTGGTCCACTTGTACTTCAATACTGGTATATACAATGTATCTGCTGACACCATTTGATCGTTGGTCCACTTGTACTTCAATAATGGTATATACAATGTATCTGCTGACACCATTTAATCGTTGGTGCACTTGTAATTCAATACTGGTATATACAATGTATCTGCTGACACCATTTAATCGTTGGTGCACTTGTAATTCAATACTGGTATATACAATGTATCTGCTGACACCATTTAATCGTTGGTGCACTTGTAATTCAATACTGGTATATACAATGTATCTGCTGACACCATTTAATCGTTGGTGCACTTGTAATTCAATACTGGTATATATAATGTATCTGCTGACACCATTTAATCGTTGGTGCACTTGTAATTCAATACTGGTATATATAATGTATCTGCTGACACCATTTAATCGTTGGTGCACTTGTAATTCAATACTGGTATATACAATGTATCTGCTGACACCATTTAATCGTTGGTGCACTTGTAATTCAATACTGGTATATACAATGTATCTGCTGACACCATTTAATCGTTGGTGCACTTGTAATTCAATAATGGTATATACAATGTATCTGCTGACACCATTTAATCGTTGGTGCACTTGTACTTCAATACTGGTATATACAATGTATCTGCTGACACCATTTAATCGTTGGTGCACTTGTAATTCAATAATGGTATATACACTGTATCGGACTTATCTAGTGTCAAGTTTCGGTAAATGTCACAGTCGAACAAGAAATGTGTCTCGTTTTCCACAGAATTGTTTTTCACAAAACTTGCATAGTCTTTGTTCCGGAGTCTCTCTACCTATCTCGACCTGTCTCTATTCTCAAGGGTAAAATACCAGCTCTGAACTGGCTCAGGGTAGAACGTTCATTTCTAGGTGGATTGATACGTAAATGCTTTTTACTTTAAAATGTGTATTTAAAAAGTATGATTGTTCTTGAAAGTTTTGAAATAAATTTGATGCCTCTTGTCCAGATATTAGAATAACAACTCTTAATTAAATTTGCGACATGAGTAAAGTTTATAACTGAACTATTGTTAAACTCAGTCTACAATCCTTCACTTGTAAGTTGTTGATGCATTCCATAAGGTCCATAGTGGAAAGGTTCTGCGTAATTTTGTTGTCGTGCATTAGAATAAATATATTCACACAAGAATCATATTCCTCCACCTACGATACAAACATGGTAACCAACCAGTGTCACTAATCACAGCAACAAGATCACCAAGATGATAACACATAGCTCTGTTCTGAACATTGTCTAACTGTTGATAGGCTTTACATCACCATACAGAGGAACACTAATCTAATATAAGTAAAAACACATGAATTAAATAGTTTTTCAAATGATTTAAATCCGAATTCCTTTTTGTTATGTACTTTGCCAATTATACAGCTAAGAGACGACCTGTTCCCTTTCCTAGTATTCACTATTTAATGTTCAGTTGTGGGTTTCAATGGATACCACCCCTAAATATTTATAACTACTGACTGTTTCAAGCGACGTTTCACCAAGTTGGAATACATATTCACTTTATGAGTATAAATGCACATGTACGGACTTTTCTGAAACATCTAATTAACAAGATAGGTGAATTGGTCTTTAGTACTGGTATACATGTTTAAAGATGTATCTGGCTCATCTGAACCTAAAAAATTTAATGGGCTTCATCCAGTTTTTTTGTTATATAGTCTAAACACGTCATTAGTAAAAACCGTTGCCATGTTTAGCCGTTCAAAACAATCTTGTTTGATCATATTACTCAAAGACAGAACTAGTAAAAAAACACCCGCTTGTTATAAAACACACGTCTTTTTTTAACAAATACAGAGAAATACATTATAAATGTATTCAGTGATAAACCATATTTATTGAAGTTTTAACTCGATAAAGTATATTGTTTATGTTTTTTTAGGTAAAAAATCAATAAAAAATGAGCATAATAAACTTAATTACAGCAAATTATACACCTATGATTCTTTACCATGCTAATACACTATGGGAATTGTTGAGATAGCTGTAACATTAGATTACATAAAAGCATCTGATGATAACTGACGGAATACAGTATCAATTGATATTTTCGCGAGACAAAAAGTATCAAATTTCAGAAAAATGGCGAAAATGTTTACTTTACTGAATTAAGTTGCACTTAAAAGTCCAGTACATGTATGTAAAATATGCTTCAGTTCATGCTGGTTGATATTTGCACTATAATTATGAATTCGCAAAATTTTCAAAGATTTTCACGTCGCGAAATTCACCACTTATACAGTATCTTAAAATATCATTTACAGTGTATATTAAACATTTACGTCGTGATACTTCAGTGTATAAGCTTTAAAACAGTTAACGTTTGACAAATTTTGTAATCCTTCCGACCGCGCTTGTGAAATGAAATTCTCAAATTGAAAAAAATACATTCAATTTCTAGATCTACCTATAATATATAGATGCAGTAACCTACACAATGAGCCATAACGTAGATAAATTTGAATATTTTAAAATTTCTCGTTGCGCTATCATGAATCTACTATCTTTCAGAAGCCCGTGTGTTTATCAAGACGGAATCACGTGGTATTTGCGTGACGTTGCATCAGTAAAGCACGTGACCTATCGAAACATTAACGCTACAAGAACCCGAGAGTTGGATGTGTTTGTTCATGCATGGTAAGATCATGTTCAAAACATGTAGCACAGATATCTTAAAGGTGGATAGTCTCATTTTCTATCAAAATATGCTAAGTAATAATTTTGAGAAAATGACATGTTAATGCCTTCATACAGACAAACTCTTAAACACTGCATCATAACTTTTCTTTAAAGTTTCCTGGAAACTAAAATACATATTAGTCCAATAGAGGGATTTCCTACGCTAGCACTAACTCGGCGCATAGGTCAGGATAGAAAATAGCGGTATCGGACACTTGTACTTGTGGTTTTGGTCGACATGTAAGAAAAGTGGCAATGCAGTGCAATAGCGTTCATCTGTACTGCTGGTACATTATTGGTGTATTGCTACCAATTTTCTCATATTCGCCACTAAGGATATTTCGTCCAAAAAATCAGACTATGTACCTTTAAATGTGATATTTAGTAGTTCGCTATTCATTGACAAATACGGTAAACAACATTCAAAGGATTGGATCCGATTCAGGACACTTCGGTTTTAAGTTTTTACTATTTATAACCACAGGGGCCTGAATCAAAAATATCTTTGTGAAAATATAATCCACTATGTATAGGCCGTCGATCCATAGAGTTGGACACATGCCCCGATGGTTAAAACCTTGTATTTTATTGAGTTTTTGCTATGATAGCAAAACATTATACTACAAGGTATGTTTTCAAATAAATCAGTAGTGTAGTCAGTAAATGCTGAGCTTGACTTTATAAATGTAATAGATCTATTAATTGTTTGCTCCATATTTTAGCCAATCGTCTGTCACTGATTTTTCAAAATGGTTTCTATACAAATTTCACGTTGTCGTTCAAGTAAGTACACGTGTACAATGACACCGATTGGCTAAAATACAGGGCAAGCCCAGAGTCAGTTAGGTGAAATTCTCTGGTATACTTCAAGAGTATACGTCACTGATATTTCCGGAGTTTTATAAGGCGTAAAAAATATGTTTGTTTCAGGTCACCTACCGATAGTTTTTCGCCCTGACCTTAAAACATTTTTCGCGTGTTAACCTTTTTTTTATTTTTGGTAAACTTTCTTCGTGTGAATTTTTCTTTAGGTTCATATTTCTACCCAGTTATTTGACGCTTTACGAGTATTCCAGCTATAGAGCGTTATATTCACCTTAATAAGACATTATCCATGATAAAAGGGAAAGGGGATTTGTCTTTTAAGATATATTCATTTAAATATATATTTAATTTGCAAATAAAAAAAATCTAAAAAACAAGTTTTCGACCTACATACCCTATATTTTGGGGGCATGAAACCTGAAACAAATATATCTTTAGGCCTAATTACTTTATATATCTCGTGACGTCATGATAGATTCATAATTATCAGCATTCATAGGTACATCTATTTTTTTGAGCTTAGAAAGCAATGATCAACACACATACTTTACTGTATTCCTCGAATAATAATATTGCTATATAGCCCTTAAAGACGTAAATAATGTTTGTTGATTATTTTGAATTAGCAATTTTAAAAATAACAATGAGCTTATTTGAATGTATTTATCACGTAGTCCGATCATTTAGCTTAGTGTATAAAGCATTAGAGTACCTATCTTGAGGTGGAGAGTTCGAATCTGGGACGCAACATTATACCATGCGTGTTTGTATTTTAAAGTATTCACTGTAAATAACTGAAATACTGTTTAAAACGTCGATTAATCAAAATTAATACAATCAACCTGAAATCACCTTCAAACTTGTCTCAATGTCTCAACGGTATATCAATGTGTTATAGTGCAAATGTCGTTCTGAATAATAATGAACACTTCAAGGATTTTTCGAAGCCTATAGATATGTATCTTTTTTTCTTATCACAAACATTATATTTTTTTAAATTCCATCACTTTAATCTAATCTCTAGATATACGAGCTAAATATGCAACATTATACCGAGCATAAACGGTTATATTCCAATGGTGAAGGATTACTTCTTATTTACCGATAAATGTATGTATACTTGCGGTACTTTATAACGTGTGACCGACTTTATTCGTTCAATTAAACTGTTCACACTTACAAACACTTAATATATGAACACAATACTTGTTTGTAATGTTATATGACATAACGATACTATTGTATACACTCATGCACACCGGGCACTTAAAATCTTGGCCAGAAACAGATTCTATGCTATATTGGTACAATCCTCGTTAGAATGTTTCGGCGCAGCCGTACTAACATGGTTTTTGCTATTTGCATATCAGTTTTGTGTAAACCAATCAAATCTTACGTTAACCCCCAAGGCAATTTCTCTTCAACCGAACACCTTTTGTAACCTTGACGCGGATTGGTTAACCTTTCGATAAAGGGTACGTTACCTTACCGAAATCCACTGAATAACGGTGAATTGACCGAAATCCATTTTGGATCTGGAGTGACCAGCAATTGTAACATCTCTGCATGTTTTATGTTGTACAACACAACTTAACCTACAAATTGCGCCGACCATCGTTTATCAAGATATTTCTTGTTTATACTGAAAAAGGTATAACATGTTTCTAAACGAACAATAACACAAACAAAAACATTTTCGTCCAATATACAGCTTTACAATACTCACCACCTCTTTATTTGAAAAAATCAAATATGTTCATCTATAATAATTTGTTCAAGATGCATTTTTTACAAGCAAGTCTTGTGGTTTATGACTATTAAACTTGGAATGATTATTCTTGATTGTAATGTTTCTCTCATTTTATAAAATACGAAACAATATCACTTATTGTTCTTATTAAGTACGGTATTATTCAATCTGTACTAGACGTACAATCTGTAGATGCGCTATTGAAAACAAATAAAATCAATTTCTAAAAAAATAAAACAAAGCGTTAATTGGTTACATAGATTTTTATTAATCATATTTGAAAAGAAAACCGGTGTATTGGAGTCAAAGTAAGTTATGTAGCAGACTTAAGTTTCTTTACCATGCTCCAATGCTCATTATGATGCAATATACACGAGCATGAACGTGATTCCCGATTCGACAGCGTGTTTACAACCCAATCTAATAAGCATGGAAATCCGGGAATAAAGAACATAATGGGTTAACAAGTATAACGTTTAACCAAAGTTTCCCGTTCGAAAATATAATTTGGCACAGTCTTCGTTCAAAGTCGCGGCGTGAGAGTTGTAGCTTTTTGAATTAGTTAAAGAAAGATTAAATCAGCGTTAGTATTTTGTACAGATTAACCTTGAAATTTGTTTTTTATTAAAATATCAGGTTGCAGTTAAGTCGAAATACTTAACACACTTTTATAGTTGGAATAACTATACCAAGTTACACAGGTGTAATCTGCGGTTTTGTCGAGCGTTAAACTAGTTAAATCTGGATGAAATCTGACTTTGTTTTACGTCATTTAAGTTACCCGGAACGTTACTTGGACACAGTGTTACAGAATGGCTCTGATATTTGTGTATTTACTACCAGTTCTTCTGGCGTCTGTTTTCATCCCTAGGCTTTGCGAGTCGTCTGATTTGATTGAACCGTACTCTGGAAATGCTGATAAAGATGATCCAGGAGTCTACAAGAAGGAAGCCAACCACGTGGACAAACCAATCTTACACCATAGACATCAGATACATAGTCGTCGCCGTGAACTTGACAAGTCTATGACTAACACATTTTCTGAGAACACTCCAGTTAATACTGCCACTACTAAGGATGTCCTATCGGAACCGAAGCCAACAGTAGGTGGCTGTCCTAAGTGTTTCGAGAACAAAAACGAAGAAAAGAAGTTAAAAATTGAAGCATTTAAACAAAAGTTATTACAGAGACTCGGACTCTCATCCCCACCAAAAGTTGAAGGGCCCTTGTCTCCTTTGCCATTTGACTTCTATGTTGGGGATGAGTTTGCAGTGAACGATGCAGACGGAAACCATTTGCAAGCTGAGTCTAAGCACGCTGTACAAACTAAGAAAATCTTCATATACGGCAAAGATAGTGAGTATTAATTATATGTTATATCACGTTCATGTTTGCATTTTATATATGAATTGTGTTTAAGTATTTACACTTCTTTTGCAATTGAAATATAGTTGGTATATTTACCGGGAAAAAACAATAATATCCGGGTCCATTCTGGAATTAGGGTTAGGACCTTTCCACAAAGGTCTTAATCACTTCTCTGTACAAATGTAATGATAGTCTTACGTTGAATTTCCGGTATCGAACTTACTGACTTTTACAGCTACGTAAGTTATGCTAGAAGGTTTTCATTGACAAGTAAGATATGGCTGAAATTCCTGGAAATGTCTAAGAATATGAATAATTGTCGATCATAAATTTCGTAATAAAATCAACACACACTCGATTTGAATGTGCAGGGGTATAATTAATTGTTTACTATATATCATCACATAATTTGTCTCCCACAAGGGGCCTAAAAGGTTCATGCCTGCGAATCCGATGTTAATACTCCAGTCACAATAAGCTCGCGATGGGTTTGCGAGTAGTTTGCGACGGATTTCTAAGCATTTTCGGCCAGAGCCCCACGGGACTCCTTGCGGCTGTCGGGTCTTTTTTGGGAATCGGGCGGGCATCGAGATACTTTTAACTCGGACTTAAAACCTGGTGCGGCGTTTCGCATCGCAAACTGAACGCCAATAAATCGGGCGATGCCTGGCCGATGTTCGGCAGGGCATCGGCGGGCGCCGAGCCAAAAAGTTTGGACAACCCAGACAATCCATATATCGGTCAGACGCCGCCCAGACGCCATTCAGACGCCGGCCGACGTCTGGCCGACAACCCACTGGGACTCGCAGGGTATAAATGGCGGCTCATCGCATCATCCATCATATTAACCACTCACACACTACAGATGCCCGCCCGCCTTTCGACATGTAAGAATTGGCCGGCACCCGGCCGGATACCGCAGGGGTATCACAGGGACATATACATGACATCGGACAAGTGCCTTTCGGACACCGGTCGATAAACGGGCCACGAATTATACCCCATTTTCTGGAAGGTCGGCCGGTTCCCATCATGGCAGCGTGCGGGGCACTTTTAAATGTGACTGTGACCGCCCTATCGCGCGATTTTTCGCCGACCTCTACACGCCGACCGATGCCAAGAAATCGCACACGCCGCCCGGTCACCGCTTTAATTGTGACTTAGGTATTAGATGTGTTAGGCGGGTGTTATTGTATTTATATAGTGGTGTCGCACTGGGAAGCTCGGGTCGTAATATGTTGGAAGCGCTTCTAGTCTGCAGACAACGGTGCTTCAGAAAAAGTTTCTGACGTATACAAACAACGTTGTGTTCATATACACGCGCAAAATGTGCAAAACTAGTTATTTCCAGCGTTCATAAAATGGACGTGGTTATGAAACTGGAAATAACTGCTTACGATGGAAATACTCCACAGCAACATAATATCATTATTTACGCCTTCGAAACTAAATTTGAAAAATAAAACCAAAAATGATTAAGTTTTTATTGTGAATTCATACCAGTGCGTCTCAACGGTTTGCACTTAAAAACTTTGTAAAATTACTCGTTCTAAAAATTATAAAATTAGCGCCAATTGTTAGTGAAACGCACTTTAGATAAAAATCAATAAACTTTTCAAATTTCTCAAGATTTGTAAAATGAAGTTCAGAAATCATAACGATTTTGCAAAAACTTTATGTCGACCTTGGCGAATTTTATCATTTTAAAAAAAACACAATAAATGGGGTTGCTCAACGGTCATGCTCCTTCGTTATCAAGGGGATTGTCAATTAAATAAATAATGGAGACTCTATGATGTCTTTTGAAACACATAAATAGTTTTATAATTATATTTACAAATTCAGATCAATTTACGCTTAACGTGTGTACTTTTAAGGTGTTTTTGAAAATTATAGTTCATCGTCATGCGTGCAAAGTCGGCGTTAACAAAACTTGCATAATGTATTATTGAACGTGTCCTAAAATTGGATCAGAGCATGCATGCACACTGAATATCACTACAACAATCTCACTGGGTATCACATTAAATTGTTTGTTCGAACATCAAATGCAAATTAGTGCAGCGTATCTCGTTCAAATCTGGTAAGAAATATGATTAAATCTTGCTGACTGTTATACAACGAAAGTTTAATTTGTATGCACGGCATCTTTACTATTAAGAAGAACTTGTGTGTACCACGTGCGAGTAACCCAACGTCCGTGCATCACGCAGGTACTCATGCATGAAAATGTTTGTGCACCACGTGAATTTTGACTACTTCCGCGTACCACGCGTGGACTCGTATATGAAAACGTGCACTACGTGCGTATTAACAACGTATGTGCACGACGCGTGTACTCGTATATGAAATATGTGCACCACGTGCGTATTTACAGCGTCTATGTACCACGCGTGTACACGTATATCAAAATGCGTGTACTCGTATATGAAACGTGTGTGCACCACGTGCGTATTTACAACGTCTGTGTATCACGCGTGTACTCATGTATGAAATGCGGATACTCGTATATGAAATGCGTGTACCCGTATCTGAAACTCGTGTACTCGTACATGTATATGAAATGCATGTACTCGTATATGAAACGCGTGTACTCGTATATGAAATGCGTGTTCTCGTATATGAAATGCGTGTACTCGTATATGAAATGCGTGTACTCGTATATGAAATGCGTGTACTCGTATATGAAATGTATGCACCACGTGCGTATTTACAGCGTCTGTGTATCACGCGTGTACTCGTATATGAAATGCGTGTACTCGTATATGAAACGCGTGTACTCGTATATGAAACGCGTGTACTCGTATATGAAATGTATGCACCACGTGCGTATTTACAGCGTCTGTGTATCACGCGTGTACTCGTATATGAAATGCGTGTAATCGTATATAAAAAGCGTGTAATCGTATATGAAATGCGTATACTCGTATATGAAATGCGTGTACTCGTATATGAAACGCGTGTACTCGTATGTGAAATGTGTGTACACGTAAATGAACTCGTGCGTTTGGGACAACATCCGTGCTCCGTGCCTGAACTCACGCTTGACGCTTAATTGAATTAGACATCCACGCTCTAACTAGAACGAAACATTTCTTTATTTCAGTCACGCACAAATGTGCTCAGAAGAAAGGGGCTGGGTGCTATAGTTTTGACCTTACAAATATAACAGTTGACCCCGAACAAGTAGCTAAAGTTGACCTTTGGATCTACAAGCAGCCAGACGTTAATGATCATCATTTGCAGGTATGTGATTACATGTATGTAGAGAAATATCAGTTCTCAAAAGAACTGATTGATCGAGTTATGCTGTAACAGTATAGAAATTACGATGAAATCAGATACAATAAATATTATATGATGCCTTAAACGAGTCACAAAATTAGAATGTTGTGTTCGTACACACTTAAACTGCCTGTGAAAAAGCTAATGCAATGAATTTTACACAAGAAGGAATGAAGATCATTTCCAATGACATTATTGGTAAGGATTTAGAACTCTGTACAGGTGGCCATTATAAAAAGAACAAAACTGACACTATATTGCAATGTAAGCGTTCTGTATTATTCATTTATGGACGTAAACGCACAGATTTGATTAACAAAGTTGATTAGTACTGTTATAGTACACTCTCAAGTCGCCTTTTAACTATTAAATAAATAACAGAACAGAACAGAACTTTTATTTTGAATTTGAGCGAAGCTCCTCATCCTTACAACATATTAACATATTGTCAAAGTACAAACAAAATAGCAAATTAGTAAAGTAAAGTAAAAATGAACTTTCCGGTGCACATGCTGTAACTTCCTCGTCCATTTCAGACGTTTATGGTGTCCGAACTTGAGTCACATACGAAACAGGGGGAAAGCGTCCTTCGTATCCGAAATATAGTAAAACGAATTGAGACCCGTCTCAAGTATGGTTGGATGCGAGTATACGTAACAAGAAGCGTGTCCCGATGGTTATCTAAACCTTACAGAAACCAAGGATTGGCTGTCGTCTGCAAAACTTGTCAGAGACAAAATCATAAAAGCATTTATGGAACTAAAGAAGGTAAATTGTATTATACTGAGCGTTTAGAGGGATATTATGGAATATGATCTGTACTATTTACATGTATGACAATAAAACTGAATTGATATTAAATTGTAGACATAAAGAGACATATTTGTTGACCTACCAAAATTTTAAAAGTATTGTTAGATAACAGCCACGTTAATTTCTCTTAAGCAAAGCAGGATAGCTGCGAGATGTGTACATAAAACAATTGCAGAAAATGAAGAATGAACTCATTTAGTATAATGCTAGAACTGCCCAGTTTATAGATTTTATTATAAGAGCGCCGCTGTACGATTTCCTACCTCATCTATTGGTGACGTCATTTCCAGAAAACGTCACATCTGACGTTACCATGTGCTGACAGCTAAATTTGCACCATATGGCAATATGAAAAGAATGTGACCATATGGAGTAAATAGTGTTTCCTGCTTGCACATAGTGACATCACATGTGACGTTTTCTTGAAATGACGTCACTTACAGAAGAGGTTGGAAATCCCACAGCAGCTATATTATACATTTTTGTATGATAACTTTATGCATGCTTTCATTTAAGGTTACATGCCAATACTTGTATTCTACATGAAACAAAATCAACAAATACACAAACGTAGCAAACGTTACACCGAGTGTCTTGAAGGTGGGTCACGATGTTGCCGTATGCAGCCACTGGTGTTTAACTTCCATGAACAAGGCTGGGACTATATAATGGCACCAACACAAATAAACATAAACTATTGTACCGGATCTTGTAATGGTAAGTGACATTCTCGTTAAAATTAGTTCAATGTTTGTCTTAAATTGAAATAAAGTCATGTCTTGAGGAGCACGAAAAATCGGTCAATGGCGCTACGAGATTTGTTTCCAAGTAGTTTCGTTCGTACCGCTGTATGACTATCCTTAACATTGTCGTTTAAATGCACTACATGATTTGCGAATATGGTGCCTCCCGTTTATTATATTTGATATATTGTTTTGTTTAGTCTAAACTGATTCATTGTTCAAAGATTGTGAAAAAAATTAACTCTCGATTTCCAACTTCACCCAACGTGGGATAAATAAAACTCATTCTGATCAGAATTCAGGCGCTCTACCCCTCGACCGCTATGCACACCGCCCCCCCCCCCCATATAGTGTTTATATTCAGTGTCCTTGCAAACATTCCGTACTTGCAAATAATAAGCCGCCAGTTTACCGCAACGCCGCATGCGCCATTTTTTAACCGAACTTGATGTATGGCTATAAGTACAACGTCCTGTTGAATAAAAGTATCATGGTCGACTGTTAATATATAAAGAAGCGTCGATATTTGATTTATAATTTTTGTTCAAATCGAATTTTATTATACATTTTTTTTAATCCGATCAAGTTCTTCGATTTTTTTCAATTCCTTGGCTCATACTGGATAATCAAATTTGAATTGGAATTTATCGATTGTTTATAGATTAAATGATATAAACTAGGTATGGATCAAGTATGGCAATAGGAATAAATTTATATAATGAAATAGTTATGAACTGTTCAACTGTGCAATATCCCGTGATTTGCACTAGAGTGACACAAAATTTGTCCTCATCTACTACACATGTCAATACAGTAAACCCTCACTTAAAGACCACCTCAATGATAAGACCACCTCAAATTATAAGACCACCTCAAATTAAGACCACAATTTTCAAGTCCATTTCACTATTTTGCTCTTTATTCAACCTCAATATTAAGACCACCTTAATAAGAATACCAGTTGTCAAAGGTCCCAAAGGTGGTCTTATCATTGAGATTTCACTGTATTATTTTTCCGGTAGATATTAAATCATATTGCACAGATAGAAATACCCACTGTGTAATAAAACGCAAAATAGAAATAGAGGCCTATAAATGCAAATAACCTTAAAGCATTTCTTATAGAATTACTACTTTGTGTCAGGCATGTCGCTCTCGTCATTCAAGTCGATTATTGTTAATGTCTTATTTTAAAATATATTTAAGTAACGATTATTGTCAGGTTTATGGGCGTTAAATGGATATAATACATGTTATGTCAGATATAAGGCGTTAAATGGATATAATACATGTTATGTCAGATCTAAGACGTTAAATGGATATAATACATGTTATGTCAGATCTAAGGCGTTAAATTGATATAATACATCTTATGTCAGATCTAAGGCGTTAAATTGATATAATACATCTTATGTCAGATCTAAGGCGTTAAATTGATATAATACATCTTATGTCAGATCTAAGGCGTTAAATGGATATAATACATCTTATGTCAGATCTAAGGCGTTAAATGGATATAATTCATCTTATGTCAGATCTAAGGCGTTAAATGGATATACTACATCTTATGTCAGATCTAAGGCGTTAAATGGATATAATACATCTTATGTCAGATCTAAGACGTTAAATGGATATAATACATCTTATGTCAGATCTAAGGCGTTAAATGGATATAATACATCTTATGTCAGATCTAAGGCGTTAAATGGATATAATACATCTTATGTCAGATCTGAGGCGTTAAATGGATATAATAAATCTTATGTCAGATCTAAGGCGTTAAATGGATATAATGAGCAGATTTTGAAATGTAATTTTATTTACAAACTATGGATGTTGATGACAATATTTGATTCTAACATTGTGCAAGCTTTGATGACGATATTTTATAAGATGAGCATGATATTGACTGTAAAGGACAGTACTCGTAATACTCTCAACTGCTTTTCTAATTGGTCACTTTTTCTACCATCATACTTTTCAAAATAAATACAGAGAAATATAAATTGACTAACTTTGTTTTACTTCAGTCTTACCCTTGTCATAATGCTTTGAAATCCAAATTTCACATATGATTGTACAAAAAAAGTCGACTAGTAAAGATTTCTATCAAAATTATAAAATGCAGAAATGCGGTATGACGAATTAGAAATGTGTGTGAGTGTATATCAAATGACATAGCTAAGATTACAGGAAGTAGCAAAGGACAAGTTGGATCAGATCCAGGGGCGTTAAATGATTTTCATTATCATATGCATACATTTACATATATTAAATTATTATAACATTTAAACCGAATGCACTCTTCGTTACGTTATATTTCGATGTGAGTTAGGAAAGACAACTAACGCCATACTAGCAGTATTCCTAAGCATATTAGTCTCCCGTAGTATGTGTCCAAATGTAGGTTTAACACATTAACACAACACAATTTCGCTTTAAGAAGGACGCATAAACCATACAATACTAAAATTCTCCCTCACAAGACGAACGGACGGACGGATAATGTCCGATTTTGACATCATTATAATAAATATTTTGTACTAGGAAAGTACTACAGGACCAAATTTGTTTCAAAATAATTGTATTCAAAATAAAGCCTGGATTTATTTGTTCAGTGATTCATTCCAAGTGTCTATCAAACAAAACACAAAATATCAGAAATTCACTTCCACTGTGATTGATTTGGTCCACGACGGATGATTCATTGTGACGTTTTTAACACATTAGCGTTGTGGGCTCAAACACATATAACGGAAGGCATTTACTTCAGTTACTGCATGTTTTTTATATGTTCAACATTTTTACTCAGTAGTTTGATCATTTCAGGAATAACAGCTGCGTACCACAATCACACACGTCTCATTAAAACACTTCAACAAGGTGGTACCGACACTCAACCCAAGATACAGTTTTGTTGTTCACCCGTATCATTTGGTTCCCCGCAGAGTTTGCTATACAGCGATCCAAATGGTGTTGTTCGGAATGTTGAGGTCCCTGATTTGGTTGTGACTGATTGCGGCTGTACATGAAAGGGGACAGTGTACAATAGAAGTGTATGTTGAATGGCATGTCATTTTGTCAAGAGAGTATTGGTGCATGCAATGTATTTCATTAGCCAACAAAATTGGCCTCGACTGTTGTTTTTTGTATATTTTTTAAACAATTCTGAAATTGTATATGTTTTGTTCATTTGTTCGTATTGTCAATTACTTTCGAGTGCATTCCGTAACAATGACGAGGGGTGTTTTGATAATTTCAGGAAGTATAATGCATAAATGATAATGTCTGTGAGTAATACGGACACTTCGAAATAATTTAATAGATTTTCTGATATCCATTATCATGAAAGAATGTGTGAGCTAGACCAGTCATTGTTATCAAACATTTGAATGGTGGCGTGGAAAACCTGGGATCGAGATGATTAAATCTTGTGTCCGCGGAAGGACCTTATATAGTGACAGTGCGCGATTATCGCTTTATTTTCTATATTGCATTTTGATAAGTGTACGGTATCGAAAATAGACACGAATGACGGAAAGAATGCAATTAACAGATATATTCCCAAAATGATAACGTACATGCATGTTATTACTTTAAATATATTTTGGACGAGCCAATACAAACGTTTGGAGGTGCTAGGTTTATTTCAAATATATTATGCCTATAACTAATATATTGATTTCCATTTCTTTGTCAATACGTATAGCTCTAGTCTGAGCTACGCCATTGTATAAGTCAGTGGTGAAATCGTGTCCATTTATAATGATGCTACCCTTCCGGTCAAGGGTAAAACAGAGTACACTCAACAAAATTCCTAATCGGTCAGTTTGTATTGTATTATTGTATTCACACAAAATTTCACATACCGATATTTGAACAGGTAATGCAGCGAATTATTGATTTTTTTATCCGGCTCGCTATGAAATTAATCGTATTAGGCGTATTGACGTTTATAGCACGTTTTGCACGTGCGGGGCATGGACACATATGTGCACGTGTTCGTGTACACTTTTGTCATTGCTGATGAAAATCCTTTTTGAAAAACACAAAACATGGTGAGAATTACTGAAGAAGAACGCGCCCGAGCCGTCGGAATGATACTGGCCGGAACTCATTTACGACAGGTGAATTTTATTTTTTGAAATTTCATAAGAATATTGACATTATTTGTTTGTAGCCATTATATTGGTGGTTATTTCCGTTTTCAACTTATTTCAGGTGGCAAGAACCTTTAATCGGCGGCTACAAACAAATAATGTCAATATTCTTATGAAATTTCAAAAAATAAATTTCATAGCGAGCCGGCTAAAAAAATCAATAATTCGCTGCATTACCTGTTCAAATATCGGTATGTGAAATTTTGTGTGAATACATGCATTATTAGAAAAATAATAATACAATACAAACTGACCGATTAGGAATTTTGTTGAGTGTATATTGCTATAAGTTTTTGATCATTTTTTTAAACAATGCCTAGGACATTTTCCTGTATAAAATCAGCTGTCCCGAGTCTCAGAAGATTTGTTCACCATTTAATCATTGTGTAAGTGTGTGTATACATGCTTTCCTTTTATCCATAGTTATTGTTTAGATATTTCATCCATGTTTTAGATTTAGTTTACTTTAGAACATATGTCGACAGAAATAGCTGATAGTAACTGCTGTGATAATATTTTTCTTGTCATTTCGCTTTGCAAAAATGTTTTTGCAGAGCCGGATGCAAACGAGTGGAGAGTCAGGGACTTTGATACCACTCCAAGACGTTTGTTGTTCTTAGATAAGATAATAAAAGATATTCGTCCTTCTTCCCCGATTTAAATATCAGAAGCTGGCAAAAACAAGCAAATCCCAGTAATACCCAGTAAGATGGTTCATGTATATGTTTTGTGAAAAACAAGGTTACACGCATCGCAACAAAATAGACACATTGCATACACGGTGTTGTTTATGTATACCATAAATATATTTGAGGAATAGTCTTAAGTATATACTGAATGATTTTGTTGCGAGCACCTGTTAAATATTATACTAGCTTGGGTGTATTTCCTTAAAAAGCAGCATCATTACTACGGACTCAACTTCATGTCTTATATTATATACTTTATTTTGCATTTATAGTTATCGAACACCTGTAGTTGCTTGAAAATTATTCTCGCAAAATGTATTATATGATTACGCTAAACTAACCACTGTTTCTGTTGACACATGTTCTAAGATATTTTAGCAATGCAAACTACAAATAAAATGGCAGATATCAATGCAAGTACACTTTCTGTACATTTGATGTGTTTTAGATTTGAATAAATTTTCTCATTTTAAACGTATTGAGTTTTTCTTGTCGATCAAGTTAAAAACGCGAACAATTAGACGCCCCAGTGTAATATGTATAAACTAGATCGCCATTTCATGGACCAGACATATAATCGTTACTCGCCATTCTGTCAAATATTACTTTGCTGTGTCTGACTAAGAAATGATTATTTTTTATGCAATTTGTCTAAGATATATGAGTGAGGATCTTAGAATAATGTGTAAGTTTGTAGTCTATAGTATGCGAATATAGTCGTTGTAATCAATTGCTATCCTTATATATCTCAGATTCACCCTACAATCACAAAGAAAATCAACACCAAGACTATTCAGTATTCAGATAGCATTGTTATTAATTTCTTAAACATAGACTCAGCAGTGTAAATTCTAACACCTCAGTGGTGAGGAATGAGTGGTGATTGGTGATTGGTGATTGGTGATTGGTGAGTGGTGAGTGGTGAGTGGTGAGTGGTGAGTGGTGAGTGGTGAGTGGTGAGTGGTGAGTGGTGAGTGGTGAGTGGTGAGTGGTGAGTGGTGAGTGGTGAGTGGTGAGTGGTGAGTGGTGAGTGGTGAGTGGTGAGTGGTGAGTGGTGAGTGGTGAGTGGTGGTGAGACCAGGGCCCGGATTATAACGGATACTGTCACTCGGCACTTACATTTCAAATCACAAAGTTTACTCTAATTAGTCTGATAGTGTTTTTAGAGATTGGAAAATGCGTGAAAATTAAAAATGAGCGCTGAATATTCTTTCTGGTCCATTTTCTTTGAGATTTTAGTGTGCTTATGTAATATAGGAGTAACTATTGTGCCACACTCCTCTACAGACTTAATTATTACTCCCGTATCTAATATTATACTCAAATCTCAAACATTCATAACTCATCACTATCGGACTCATGTGAGTAAATGTGAGTAAATTCAGGAAAAACAACTCCCACACCACCAGTATCAAACTGAATGACTACCTCCCTTTAATCATGCATTCTGTCATTGTAGTCACTCCGACATGTTGGTTGAAGGGTTGAACAATTGTTTATGTATTTTACAAGGGCTTTTAGGCTTGCATGCTTTAGCGGAGGACACACGTTAAATGTAATTATACACAAACTATGATGCTTGGTTCGTTCAGAGATTGAAACCAACATGTGTAAGTTTCGCCTTTAGACAATAGGAAAACTGATAGGCCCTACACAAAGCTGGATTTCTGATCATACCCCGACAGGGTCCGGTTTACGGGGAATTAATTGTATGTGGGTATTCTGGACGCTGTTTAGGTTCGTAGGTCGCTGTTCTGAATTTTGGGTCGCTATACTAAGATTTGGGCCGCTGTACTGTGTACGTGAACATGTACGCTTAATTTTTTTCTAAAACAATACAGAAAATACCAGAATAGAAGTGTACAATAACCCGTATGCATGCGTCGAGGGTAGCCACGGTGTGCCATCAAACATTTAACAAAAACTATATTGAAAAAGATGGTCGGTGCAATTTAAAGATGTGTTGTGCTACATAAAAAAATGCCGAGATGTTACGATTGCTTGTCACTCAAGATCCAATTCACCGAAATTCAGTGGATTGTGGTAAGGTAACGTAACCTTTATCGAAAGATTAACCAATCCGCATCAAGGTTACAAACGTTGTTCGGTTGAAGAGAAATTGCCTAAGTGGTTAACGTAATATTTGATTGGTTTACACAACACTGATATGAAAATAGCAAAACCATCTTAGTACGGCTGCGCCAAAAATCTATAGAATATCAGCGAACCGCTGGCTTGATTTTTGTTTAAGTATTCATCACTACGCTTACCTCACTGCTATATATGTGAACTATACAAAGAATCGCATATAGGCGAACCCAAGGTTGAGCAAAACATCGATACCAGCTGATGAATATCTATAAAGATGCAATTCCTGGACGGAATCTAAACATTCATCACCGTATCAACGGTACTTTCTATTCACTGATTATATAAACCTTTTCTAGAACAATATCGTCATCGAGCACTTGGTCAGCCAACGACGCTGAGAGGTTCCCTCTTGGACAACCTTTTACAGGGAGTTTCTCTTCATCCATTCAAGCCGCTGCCGAGGTCCAGTGGTTAGTGCGCTGGACTTGTACCCCGGTGATCTGGGTTCGATTCCCGGTCGCGGCTGGTCATACCCTTCCATGAAAATTTGACAAAAATGTCGATTTTCCTTCACATGTGGAGAAGTTGCCGGCTCCTTGTGGAAGGGTAAGTTAGTACTGGTAAGAATTCAGTCCAGGAAAAACTGGTTAGGTGCGGCCGCCGTATATAACTGAAATATCGTTGAGAAACGCTACAGAACTGTACCGTCGGGGATTTGTCTCTAGCAGCGCTACGCAGGTCGGACGTGGTAAAGTCGAAAAATGGTACAGACAAAAGTATGGACTTGAGTCTTGTTTAAGACGTTTAAGATGCGCATATGCCAGTAGAAGTAGAATTCTGTTTCAGTTGTAATTTGAAACCAACATGTCGAAGGACGACCGATATATTGTCTTCAACGATTATCAGTACATTATATAGCAATACGTTGACTCTATAAATAAAATGTATGTAAATTGTTAATTTGTCAATATATGGCCCGTTGATGTATCCAAGTTAAAACTACATGAACATTATAAAATTGTTTATTTTATAGTTTTTTTTAAAGAAAAAAACAGCTAAAAATGACTATGCAACAGATGTACGCTAGCTCGAACTTGCGTCGCCCACAGTGACAATTCCTAGGAACACAATTCATCTGTGTCTACTGCGCTATCGCTAATAGACGAACGTCATCTTCATTGTGTGATACCATCGACAGACGAATTATAAAAATGCTGACAATGAAAACGCCAATATTGTTACGTGCCACCAAACGGCACACATGTGGTAGCACAAATAACGGTGTTGTGAATAGTAAGTTATTCTAAGAGCTCTTAGCCTCGAACCCACATCGCGTCGGCGATAGCGCCTAACAACACAACTCCGTCCACTTTACCGTCTGTGCTATCGTACAATATCAATTATTGAATGTGTGCATAGATAACACGCTGATGTGACCAAACACTACGACCAACGAGATTCGTTATGTAAATTTGAAAATTACATGCCACGATCTACTTGAACCAATTTATGAATATTTGAAATGAAAATCAAAAACATTTCCAACTTGTCAGTCAAATATTTCCTCTCGAGAAGGATAAAAATCCACTCAAAGAGATTATCATATAGGTGTGGCCAACTCACAGCGTACTATTTTACTCAACATTTACATTTCAGTATTGACATAACTAAAACTGGGTTCAATATTCCCGTGAAAACTATGAAAACTGGTTACAGCTAATTATCTGTGGTCTCTGATAAGAGAGAAAAATGTCAATAATTCAAAATTCTGATCGAAATTTATCATCTTTCCTCTTAATGGCTGGCTATTTATAAAGGGGTCTTATCGGGGCAACCGGTAGGACAAACAAGAATTCATGACTGGTCAATCACTTCATGTGAAAATCTGAGTTGGTCTGATATAAAGCTGGCATTCTGAAATATTGAATAATTTATCATTTATACTTCTTAATTGTGTGAAACATGCTTTACGTGGACCATAGCAATGATTATCCGAATGGTTTAAGGTGTCCGATAGCCTTTATATGGCTTGGCCACCAAAATTACACTCTATTTTCTATCAATCAATATGCAAACAAAATGATTGAATGGAACAAAATATGACAAGTTTATAAATGGAGAAGTTTGTGTAATTTGTTTAATACTACTTGCATTTTACATTAACAGAGTTTGACCATCGGTCATTCGCTCTGTGAACATACATACTATACAACATGTATATGTAGTACACGCGACAGATGTCTACAATGTCAGTTTGATATCAAAACTTTCTGTTAATAATATAATCAAATACAACTCTACACTGAGTTACAAACCACAATTTTGCGGAATTAGCACTAAACATGCTTTACTGAGTTTCCATGCAAATGTCAACTTGATGGGAGCGTACACATTCATAAGGTTGTGAAAAGATTCACCTATCTCTGTCTGAAAATGACGCTAAAGTACATGTACATGTATGTTATATTCATGTATCGAACTAGAACACATAAATTGCGTTTTCAATCAAGTATCCCATATATAGAACCGGATAAAACTAAATTTTTGAATAACAATAATTATATACCGTTCACACAAATTGTGAGGTTGTCAGCCAAAGAAAACATGTTTTTAATACTATTGACCAGCGGACATAATGGTCTTCTCAACCAATTTTAAATCCACCATTCCTAAGGCGAGTAAAGGTTAGCATACCACATTGGATGTCCATAATATACTCTGTGCATTTAATATTTCTCAAATTTCACGAACTTGTTAACCTAGGGATGCAAGATAAGTACGGTTAATCTAACGATGTCAGAATTTTTACGCGTAGGCCTTTTACCTCGTATGGACATTTACCCTATATGTCATAATCGATAAGTCCGGATCGATCATCTGTATAAAAATTGATCATCATTATATATGCTGCTGTTCATGTCGCCGTCGTTGTGGTACTAATTGTATATCGGTTGTTATTTTATTTTATTCTTCATCATATTTCTCTTTTAATAACTACAGTCTGTTACGGTTCCCAACTTAGAATACCATATCTTATATCAAACATGTAGTGCTGAATGCATTTGTACTTCAAACATGATAAACTAATGTGATTTGAAACATGTTATGTTTGTATCTACGCTCCCATGTTTATCAGGCTTATACTGGATATCTAGCATGTGTCCGCCCATGTACGGATAATGTGATTTAAGTTATTGAACATACCTCCTGGGACTGGTGATTAATTTTCGAAGCCCGGTATGCTTACTGTTACTCAGCACTTAACACTCAAAGAAAGTGAATCAGGAATACCTTACACTCAGAAAGCACTGGAATCTATTTCGCACACTCAATTCTCCAACTCTCAGTCTCAGCAAAAAAATGTTTGAGTTCTAAGCGCTGAGTGCGGAATGCCGGTTACACTCCCTGGTCCGGAGTATGGGTTTGTTTCTAGTCGCCTGAAGTTCTATGTCGAAACGGTTGTTCGATTAACATTGTATATATGGGATTGAATACCAGCATTAATTTCTAAGTAGAAATGACCACTTTCTAATCTTCTGGTGATATATTTTATTTCTTACGACGACTTCATAAATTAATTCAAGCTACTAGCATTTGAAAACGTTATTTGTATAGGAAATATGTTCACTTGCAATATACTGAAAATATACTCGTTGACAGAAGACACGTGTCACTTGAAATCAAATGAACGCTGTAACCAAACCTCCAGGATGATGTAAAATCGTATTTATGTAATATTCAGTACACAATATAATAAACTTTAAATGCCATCAATTTGGTTTTATGTTGCTTTTACACAAGTTACAATTTCATACATAATGTTAGTGCAGATTTTGAAAATGAGTTACATGTATTATGATTTATCGATTAAGCATTATAATAATGCTTATTCTTTATGTTTCACTTTATTTTGTAATAATTCATGCATGTATGACGGCCTCTAGTTAGATAAGTTTATGTATGTATGTTTTATATGTGCATGACTTAATGAGTTACTTTCAAGAAATTAAGTTTATTATTATTATTATTTTTTGACAAGTTACAAGTGACCGCAAGAACAAACATCATGCATACAATTTTAATGAGTGAGATAGTCGTGTCCTCGTGTATATAACGGACCTTGTCGGTTTACGTGAAATGGTGTGGGGTGTTGTAGGATATCTGAACAGCTTAAAACAAACACTTGCTTGCTTTTGTTCTGATGTACGGACGGATGGAAAAAAAACATGTATATACACTAGTCAAATTATTTTATATATTTGATCGTCTAAACACGTCCTTTCCTACGACCAACTAACAATTCTGTCATATTTTGCATGAATCAATAATTATGTATCTACTCACCACCTGATATGCGGATATGCAATTTAACGAGGTTTGCTTGTGGGCGTACAGTTTGATTCAGCCCAAAGATTTTCTGCAATGTTTGACAAATTATTCAAGTAATATAATGCACCTAAACTTTGCCCCCTGCGTATTTCTGAAGACGTTTTAGTATCACAAGGCTTATGCGAAATATCTCTTATCAGACAAATCAAATCATAAATGTTTCTAAAGATCAACAAAAAATGCACACTCATTTAAGGGCGTCATAATGAAATATTCAAGTGTTCAAACTTTTTATTTTATTTCTCATGTACAGTTCGTTAAGTATGTTTAATGCATCAACTATGTGTGTTTGTTTGTCGTTATGATTGGCGTGTATTGTGTTGATATATAACCCGTGTCATTGCTTTGTCTATAGTTGTTTGTTTTCGTGGGGTTTTACGCCGTTTTTCAACATTTTCCTGTTTATCCTGTTTACGGCGTCCATTTGACTCCAGCAGTTTTCCTTGAATTAATTATCAGCCAGTACCAACTTGTTCTTCCGCAAGCAGCTGTCAACTTATTTACATGCGGATGACATGACCGTAGACAATGTCTCGGAAGAGCATTACCTGTCCAACCCTGGAATCGAACTCGGATCTGCCGGGTGACATTCTACCAACTGAACTAGCTCGGCGAGCATTGTATCATTTAACCAAAGTATTATCATTTGAAAAAAGTAAATTTCAATTTAGTGTAGTAGATGTGGTGATTGTGAAGAAATCGATACTATTTCGGAAAATTACGAAGGAAATTATTTGAGATATTCAAATTGTCATGAAAGAACGCTTCGCCCGAGCTTCAGAACCAGGACCTCCAGAGTAGTAGTCGAGCGTTGTACCGACTGAGCTAATCGAAGGGTATTTACACTGGTAAATTAAGTAAACTCGGTTAGACTTCAATTTCACATCATCATATGTTTGACAATCACATTATACGACAGGTAATGTCATTTACACAAGCCAATCATATTGTAAAAAATGTAATGTCATTAACTTAAAGTCACTCACATCGATTCAAAGTAGTGTTATAAACTCAAAGCACATATTTTTGCAATATAGGTTATGTTTTCATTAATTAATGTCAGTCACATCGAATCTAAGTAATGTCATTAACATAAAGACAAATATATTGTAACAAAGGTAATGGCATTTACTTCATGCCACTCACAATGATATAAATGTAGTGTCATTTATACAAAAACAATCAAATTCAAAGAAAGGAAACGTCTCTAACACAAAGTCAAACGTATTTAAAAGTGTAATGTCATTAACGCAAAGCCAGTAGCATGGACATAATTATTATTTCGTCAAAAAAATAGCAACCGAATCTCATTGACATTGCTTTGTAGCACGAGTGTTTAGGACTAATAGTTGGTCACCATTTTGGAGTTTAACGCCGTATTCAACATTATTTTAGTTCTGTACGTCGGTTAGTTGACCGAACCTGTGTTCCTGATTGGCCAGCCTTTACTTATCAGCTCCTCCGGAAGCAACCAGTGACTGAGACCAAGTGAGTGACTTTAGAATAATTATTGTCAGTCTAATTGTCACGGAGATCTAACGTATCCTGCGGTCTCGAGAACGACAATCGAATGCTCCACTGACTATCCCAACAGGTCAGGCCCTATGTCCTACAAATCGAACTTAGTGCACAATTGTTAATGTCACAGCCAAAGTACGGTTTGGATTGATTTATTTACAAAACTTATAGATAAGAAAGAGAATTGTAGGACTAAACTAACATTAATAGGATTCTACAAATCATTATACATCGATTTTATATTTAGATCAATACACCTGTATGCTAGTGTTAGCTTCGGTGTTCCAAACGCTCTCATGAACAGGTCTATTGTCGTTTTTTTAACCCAACTATCAAATTATTTCATAAGTTATTCAGTCGCATCCAAAACATCCTATAACTTGCAAGTGTTTCATAATAACTTAGAACTACCACGTGCTTTGTGCAATGCGATATGAATTACGTAAAACAATCCACAATCATTTCTTATTTGGAATCTTGAAAATATTTATTGTTTCATATAATCTTGAACATATTTATTGTAACCTATAGCCTTGAAAAGAGTTATTGTAACCTATAATCTTGAACATATTTATTGTAACCTATAGCCTTGCACAGATTTATTGTAACCTATAGCCTTGCACAGATTTATTGTAACCTATACCCTTGCACAGATTTATTGTAATCTATAGCATTGAACAGAGTTATTGTAACCTATAGCCTTGAACAGAGTTATTGTAACCTATAGCCTTGCACAGAGTTATTGTAACCTATAGCCTTGCACAGATTTATTGTAATCTATAGCCTTGCACAGATTTATTGTAATCTATAGCCTTGCACAGATTTATTGTGACCTATAGCCTTGCACAGATTTATTGTAATCTATAGCCTTGCACAGATTTATTGTAACCTATAGCCTTGCACAGATTTATTGTAATCTATAGCCTTGCACAGATTTATTGTAATCTATAGCCTTGCACAGATTTATTGTAACATATAGCCTTGCACAGAGTTATTGTAATCTATAGCCTTGCACAGATTTATTGTAATCTATAGCCTTGCACAGATTTATTGTAATCTATAGCCTTGCACAGATTTATTGTAATCTATAGCATTTAAAAGAGTTATTGTAACCTATAGCCTTGAACAGAGTTATTGTAACCTATAGCCATACACAGATTTATTGTAATCTATAGCATTTAAAAGAGTTATTGTAACCTATAGCCTTAAACATATTTATTGTAACCTATAGCCTTGAACAGATTTATTGTAACCTATAGCCTTGCACAGATTTATTGTAATCTATAGCATTTAAAAGAGTTATTGTAACCTATAGCCTTAAACATATTTATTGTAACCTATAGCCTTGAACAGATTTATTGTAACCTATAGCCTTGAACAGATTTATTGTAACCTATAGCCTTGCACAGATTTATTGTAATCTATAGCATTTAAAAGAGGTATTGTAACCTATAGCCTTGAACAGAGTTATTGTAACCTATAGCCTTAAACATATTTATTGTAACCTATAGCCTTGAACAGATCTATTGTAACCTATAGCCTTGAACAGATTTATTGTAACCTATAGCCTTGCACAGATTTATTGTAATCTATAGCATTTAAAAGAGTTATTGTAACCTATAGCCTTAAACATATTTATTGTAACCTATAGCCTTGAAAAGATTTATTGTAACCTATAGCCTTGAAAAGATTTATTGTAACCTATAGCTTTGTAAAGATTTATAGTAACCTATAATTTGTAGAGATTTTTTTAACGTCAAAAATCCACAATCATTTGTTATTTGGAATCTTGAAAATATTTATTGTTACCTATATCCTTGTAAAGATTTATTGTAACCTATAGCTTTGAAAAGATTTATTGTAACCTATAGCTTTGAAAAGATTTATTGTAACCTATAGCTTTGAAAAGATGTATTGTAACCTATAGCTTTGAAAAGATTTATTGTCACCTATAATCTTGAAAAGATTTATTGTAACCTATATCCATGTAAAGATTCATTGCAACCTATATCCTTGTAAACATTTATTGTAACCTATAGCTTTGAAAATATTTATTGTAACCTATAGCCTTGAAAAGAGTATTGTAACCTACAGTCTTGAAAAGAGTATTGTAACCCACAATCTTGAAAAGAGTATTGTAACCCATAATCTTGAAAAGAGTATTTTAACCCATAATCTTGAAAAGAGTATTGTAACCCATAATCTTGAAAAGAGTATTGTAACCCATAATCTTGAAAAGAGTATTGTAACCCATAATCTTGAAAAGAGTATTGTAACCCATAATCTTGAAAAGAGTATTGTAACCCATAATCTTAAAAAGAGTATTTTTACCTATAATATTGAAAAGAGTATTTTAACCTATAATCTTGAAAAGAGTATCGTAACCCATAATCTAGAAAAGAGTTTTGTAACCCATAATATTGAAAAGAGTATTTTAACCTTTAATCTTGAAAATAGTATTTTAACCTATAATCTTGAAAAGAGTTTTTAAACCTTTAATCTTGAAAAGAGTATTTTAACCTATAATCTTGAAAAGAGTATTTTAACCCATCATCTTGAAAAGAGTATTTTAACCCATCATCTTGAAAAGAGTATTTTAACCCATCATCTTGAAAAGAGTTTTTTAACCTATAATCTTGAAAAGAGTATTTTAACCTATAATCTTGAAAAGATGGGATGCTACCTAGTATTATTGTAAACTACTAAAGAACAATAAATGGAAAAGAAGAATAACGATGAGTTTATTCGTAATTCCAAACATGTGTCGATTGTTACACACACATTTGAACCAATTGTGAAGGGAATGACCTATAAAATAACCTGATCAATCTATAATTAGAATGATTAAACGTGTATGGTAATTGATATAATTACTGTAAAAAAATCCTATTATTTTCAATCCAATATTTGGAACAGCATAATGATTTAAATAACCTTATTTACTGCATAGCGGATGCACGCTCAATTCAATGAATAAGTATTTTATATTCGATGTATCCCATTTCCTCCTTTGAACAATCCTCTTATCGTTATAATATAAAGTATTTATACCATCAGAAAACCGTGGATGACTTTGTGATATTTCACTGATGTTTTATGTTCTATATGCGATTCTACGAAGACCAACCTTACAACAAGATATTACACTTATATACCAAGATAAGAATAGCATGAACTTTTAGGAGTGTTATTTAACCTTGTTGGAACGAACCACTTGTGTCTTTACATAATACTAAAAGTGTTATGCTAAAACAAGAGAACCAGGGGGACTATATCGCTCACTTGCTTTTCGTCAATTACGTTTTAAATGGTGTTGATGTATATGTATTTTCCCTAGTTGAGAGAGGTAGCTCAAAATTATGAGTGGAGAATGCTTTCAGCTAAATTTAAAAATTGGTTGAACTCTAGAAAGAAGTTCTGTAAATGAAGTAGTTAATGGTCAGTGTCTGCATATGTATAAGTTTGAATCCTTACCACAGGAAGACATCAAATTTTGATGAATTCTATAAATTCGATCTGGAAAAAGTTGTTTGAAGAAATTCCATAAACACTTCTCAGAAATCTCAGTGCCCCGTGGTTCGTCAATTGTACAATTATGAATCCACTAGAGGATGATTCCTGACTAACATAATCCAGTCTAGGAGGTATTGAGAAAATGACCAGATCCTGTATAATGTTGGACCCCAATCAATAGAAGATTCTTTTTGACAAACTTGGTTGACTTCCATCACGTAGTTCTAGAAAGAATGTCGTAGGGAGAAAATGACTTTAGGGTTCAGACACTGGCTTTCTGTGCGTCAATGTCAGGTTTCTATAACTTCTATAATTGCTTGAGGATTTTTCCATCAAAATTGGATTAAACTCCATACAGTTGTTCCAGCGTAGACGTCGTTCAGTTAGTTAAAGAAATGTTGACGGACGGACGAACAATGGGATGGATGATCGACCCAGGTGAGCTAAAAAGGCAAATATGTTTTATTGATGGATTCCAACATATAGCATAGATTGTCATGGTGATGTAGTCATTATTCCACCCCCTGATTCATAAGTGATCCATATAAAAATTCCGTTTGTAATAGTTTATAATCGATATCGAAACCTTATCTTAAGGGCGAGGACAGTAAAATTACTAAGCTACTAAGGTATCGCTGAGTGGGCCGAATTGTGAAATGTTCTAATCACTGATTTGTTTCATTCACAAATAAATTCCGATGATAATTTGAATGGTAGGACTCACAGAAATAGTCGACGGTTTAAATTGAAAGCTGACAGTGCTTCCGAACGTGTCGTTATCTTTCGAATTTTCAATTGAACTGATTTTCGCTCTCTGTATTATTGAAAATTATGTCGAAAAGTTTGAACTAATTCTAAAACTCACTGGAGTTTTATATTAATGAACAATAGCAAAATGAACTGTAAATTCAAAAGTTTCGGAATTTTAATTTGTGTGTCTTTGTTGGTAAGTACTCGAAGTTTAATTCTAAAAAACTTTATTGTTATATGTGTTATTGTTTGTACAAGTAATTGGAAATATACCTGTAGAAGACAGCTAAATTATTGAATTTGATAAATTAACATGTGTTTTTGTAAGTTTTGATATCTGAAAATATATATACGGAGCATTGGAGAATAATTTATCTTAGCTTATGAAAGCAGTAAACTTGAAGACTATAATTTCAAAATTGCCTACGAGATCTGCTTTAATTTAAGATTTCTTACTTCCGCGCAGTTACATTGTATTTTATACGATAGATTTAACTTGATTTGTAAAATCTTGTACAGTGGTATTCCAACCAGCAGCACTATGAATCAACGTGATATAATCATGTTTATTCTACAACTGATTGTTTGGGGTTGAATTATACATACCAAGAAATTATTACATTGAATATGTTCTATTGTGTAAGACAATTATTATCTATTAATTAATTCAGAGCACGTTATCATCCTAGAGGGATTTCCAGAGATCTCACGGTGACTGTGAACGTATTACATTTTCCCCATGTGAACTTGTTTTTTATTGGATGCTATACAAGTTTACATTTATACAGACTTATTGAAAGTGTTTCTGGTCTTACTTGTAAGTACTTTAAAAGAGCTGCACTATTAAACAGTATATGTTAAACAATAAGCGCTTACACAAATTGAAATTGGAAAATGATATTTTGCTGAAAGGCTGAAATAGCCGAAAGACATATTAACAGTGGCGTTTAAAATTATTTTCAGTATTGTATGTCACAAGTTAAGGGAGTTTGTAAGCCACACATTCTTTATCAGCGAAAAGGGGCTTTGACATTTCCCTAATATTCAGCCCTACAATCCTATATCGATATTTCCTCCCATCGTACACAAAGTGTTCACCTATCAATTCATTTTGTGTAAATTTCAATAATATCGCTTACAATCTTAAAGTTTGATAAACTAAGGTTTGAATGCTCCCTGACTCAGATGGTGGCTTTCCGGTTAGATCAGTCGGCACTGTGCTCGAGTGCCAATCTGTACGTAGGTCCAGGGCTCGAACACAGGTTTGTTCTTCGTGACAAGTTGACTGAAGATAATACATCCATCATCAGTTGTCCTCCCTCTCGGTTTCGTGCGTAGAAGTTTCAATTTGCTTGTAGAAGAGCATGTTATTACGGATTGGTATCCCAGGAACACTGATTAAGTCAGCTAACCACTGTACATGACGGAAATGTTGTTAAATAAGGGCATATAACTCCAACACAAGATTGGGTCATATCGTCTAATATTCACTTACTTTCAGTTCCTAGTGTTAATAATATACAACATAATTGCCAATAGCAAGTTCATTGCTTGCGTTTTACGCCAAACTTGGCCTTTTTACTCGTACATGCGTTTCCTTTATAACTCCATTGTAAATAATTCACAGGTTTTGGTCAGTTTGATACTTATTGGTTTTGGTGCCAAATGTGTTGTTCTCGGATACATGTAGAGAAAATTTCGTGTATTATTTTCAAATGTGTTTTAAAGCATACGAGAGTTAAGGTCGTCACTCCTTCCACTCCACATTATTGTTTGCTTGTTGAGAGATAACAGTGTTTGTTAATCAGGTGCAAATATAGTCACGTCATGATTTTTAAAGTAGCAATTTCCTTCTGTATTTCGCTGCATACCAATAGACCATGTAATAACATACAACGTGTTTTAATAAGCCATGTGTGTTTCCTCTATCGGTACTGTCAGTTATGTTCGCATTATCTGCCATATATTTACGTATATTGCTTGTATGCATTTGTAAAAGTAACATCTAATTCATGGTTAGAAGTTGTCATTTGCTAGCAGAAGAATAGGTAGATACGAGTTGCTGACCCCGGGACACTAGCAGTAACATCAGGACAACCGTATATCACTATATAAAATACTAATGAAAAAAACCCGGCTTAAAGTCGGACTCAAAAATTGACCGTTATAATAGTAACTGAAGGACAAACATTCAATGTGAATACATGTAACATTGTCTGCATTTAACTAATATAGCTCAAGGTGCGTGCCACCATAAATAACAACCATTGTGCAAACTGCCGATATGCAATTATTTATACTTGCATGTATACAATCCCATATGAAACATGTTCTTATGTCACATATTTCTACCTTTTTCGATTAAAGTATGAACTGGATTTTGTATATAAAGATTTCCGCTAACGGATTATTTAAAGCATACATGTACAAAAGGATGGTATATACAGGATTTATGTCTCTGTTTTCTTCGGTTGTTTTATGGACCGATAAATAATGAAAATGTATTGATCAGTAAGAGCGTATTCGTCGAATTCGTTTTATTGAAATCGTGAATTCAGGAAATTGAATTTGAGAATTCTTGAAACCGAAATGTCACCACCAGGCTTTCGTAATATTGTCTTAGGATACCTTTGTTACTTCAGACTGCCATACACTTATGTTCTGTGTTTACACATGATAAAAATAAAGTAAAATACATGTATACCATAAGTATGACTTTAATTTGTTAAGCACGAGTTGCTTATAGTCAGTACAGTACAAAAGTAGGCTCACACATTACATCAGTACCGAGATACCGCACAATCCAACCAGTGGGGTGCATGACAGTGTCAAACATTGAGCTCCAGTTTATATTCAGATATAGAGATATGAATAAAAAGGTACTTCGATTCGTGATAACAAACGCCCACTTTTTAATCAATAAAAACTAATTGCGAGATATGTGAAAATTCTTTCTGAGGCATCCAATTTGTTCACAGTGAGTTTATACTTTTGACGGAATGTGTTGATTCGCTTGCTAAACTGACGCTCATCCCTACATTCAAAGTCAGTGGTTGTTAAAATTATGATGGGTATCACGATTTGTATGAAAATATCGCAAATAATCGTCCAAAGCCATGGTTAGTTTACACTGCAGATATTAAAGCTAATCTAAACATTTTATATACAACTTTCCGTGTTAATTCAGCGCACACCAAGTTTTTTTCTGACGCAAAACTGGTATAAATTGCCTGGTCGTCAAAGTAAATGTGAGCCTATAGAAGCGCAAGGTTTATAGGAAACAACGAAATTTTTATTTTTTTTATTTTTGCTAACTATTTTGCGGGACATTTTTTACCATTTTTATGATCATAAGGTGGTGAAACTCGTAGATCTGCTTTAGAAGAGGTTGCTGTGATAGTCCCATATTTGCGTGGTGCCAGGCGTTGTCACCATGGTAACCGACGATTGGTAACATATTTCACACTGTAATAACAGAGTATTTCTATTAAGACAAATATTTGCATTGTAAATAATGGCGGAAAGAATATCGATTCGAAATTAGTAGTAATATCAGTACGATCAGTGACGGTAGATTATAACTCCGTCAGGTTAGTTTGGAAATTAGAGCGCTGGGCCCCGGGAGGTCCGGCTCCGATTCCGGGTAGGATCATGTCATGTCTGTGACATTGGGCTGCGGTCACTTGTCCTCAACCTCTGAGTCGTGTTGAGTAGTTGATATTTGCTTGCGGAAGTACAAGCTAGTACTGGTTGGTAACTGATTCCAACTGACCGCTGTGTATTATGGGAAAGAAACGTTGAAAAATGGCGTCAAACACAATATAACCAAAACTTGGACAGTAGAACACTTCTACGTCTAAGAGTGGTAATACCACTGCAGAAATACAGCTTCTTCTGTTGGAAGTGAACACATTCAAAGTGGAATGAGTTCCTAATAGTCAAATACTGGTGAAATCGAGACAAAATTACCGACACTATTTGCGATATTCTGTTGTTACAATCTGTTAATATTAATTTATCAAAGACTATACAGGAATTATAGCAAACACTAGCATTATTCTCACAAATATGATGTTATCTGTAGAGCAGTTTACAGTCGTAGTATATTTATTGAAGCTAGCAGTTACATAATAATACTGTCACATTGATGTCCACTGGGTCAACTATATTAATGAATTGTTGGTTCATGTTCTGTTACATACTGCGAACAAAGACCACTATTGCAAAACCTGTCCGCAAAGACCACCAATTTTATCTCCCATTATACCATTTTCAATGATATTTAATCTGTTAATAGAGACCACCTGTAAACGAAGACCACATGTTGCTGTTCCCATTGGTGGTCGTTACAGACAGGTTTGACTGTAGAGCCAACTTGGCACCCATGGATAGAATGCTACCATTTATTGTAACACTGATTTACATTGGTTCCCTTTTTTTAATATACACAAAACTACGTCATTTATATTTTACGTGAAATTTCGAATGTTAGATATTAGACATTTAATAACTGTGGCCAAGCTTTAAGGTCGCAATATGTAGATATTTATTTCAATTTTGTCACCATTTCCTAAAGTTATGATGTAATCCTCTAACTGAATGAATAGCACATCCGCTGTTGAAATACTAGGGGATTATATATCGAGATCATCGCTTTATTCCTTCGGACAAGGTCAAGTAAGTTTGACCCCCGTATGTAATCCTGGCGTCGATAAACTGTCAATGACTACAAAGGTTGTCATAACTACAGGACTTATGATTGATAATCTTAGAAATTTAATAACGAGACATGAACTTCGTGACTAGAGTGATTTGTTGGTTTTGCTTCAAAATCCGCAATTTATAAATAATCACTTGAAAAGTTAATAAATTCTATGCCCCGAATCAGTATGTTGTCAGATAAAACCGTCCATGCCCCAAACTGGTATGTTTTCGCAATACATCAGAATGTTCATGTTGTCACTTTGAAATAGAAGTTTGACATAGTAAATTATCGAGGATATTCAACAAAATGTCAATGTATACCATTCTCGTACATACAGACAGCAGTCCTTGTCGCAGACTTCTCGTGTGCGATAATAATGGAAACATAAACAGAGCAGTCACATTCAGTTCTGCATTCGTTCCAAGTCAATGTGATCGCTTCGTTAAGCGTCCACTTATACTGATTCGTTGTCTTTAAACTTGCCTGGTCAAACAACGCAAAAGTCAAGAATCATGAAATAATGAAATATGACCTACCAACAATTAATAGTACAGAATTGAAATAAGAAAATTTGATAAAAATGCTAATGAAACAATATTTTCCGAGGAACTGCTCACGACTTAGATTCACAATGCAACACTGTTCGAAGTAAAGTGATTATTTCAAACAAAACTGAACCTGTTACATACAGGAAGAAACTTAGTGATTAAATAAATTTATTGTTTCTAAAGACGGTGAAAAAGACGTTGGTTTCAGCTTTGATTTTTTTTAATATTTACGGAACAATCAATTTTATGTATTTTCAGACTAGCTTTGTAAATGGTGAGGGAAAATTATCCGTAAGTCTATTGGAATATGACAACCCAACATCTTCAGATTATAACGGCCAGTGTTGCGATTTCCTCAATATCGGCGGTTCCGGATGTTATCCTTTCAAGTGCGACCATCGATTGACAATATGTGTCTCCAAATCACAAAGGTAGGTAACCGGCACACCTCGGATCCTTTCGTTATTATCAGAAAACGGCTTGAAACGAAATGACCCAAGGTACTAGTATGTAGTATGTCGATGTGATGTGCTAAAATCCCGCAATATATGTTATCGGAGAGCACAAATCGACTCTTATCATCGCAAAACGATCCCTGCATTGTCCGTATCTTAATTTACTGTAATACATCGGCTTACCAAGGTGATAATGTTGTTCCCCACACAAACTGTCCCATTCAACTACATTTGATTTACATTTGTTATTAGCGCCCATTATTTAATGAACTTTTATGTTTCCATGATATAGAATTTTTATCGTTTTGCCGAATTTGTAACATAAAGAAGACAGTTTAAATGGGGAACTATGGAAATGAACTAAAGTAGTAAAATGTTTCAAAATTTAAAAAAAGTAATGGTCTCAAATCTACGAAGAAGCTGTATGACTGTTCCACATTACTAAATAAAATGAGTCATTGTCAGCAATCGTCTGGTATTTCAAAATTACAGACTAGTTCCTAATATTTTACAATTTTCACATACATATATATCGTAGTGAATGAGAATAATTTCATGAAACAAGTCGATAGTAATGCTGATATTATTCATTCAGTGAAATACATGTGTAGTTTATAAACAATCAAACAAATCAAATCTGTGGTTTTGAACGCTAGTATAGCTTTAAATACAGTTCTTTTTTATGGTATTTGTTGCAAAATATCACTGTTATGTATATCTAATTAATTAACAAACCAGCTTAACTTGTCCTGTAATGGATTCCCTTCCCTTTTGTCCCCTTATATTCTCCTTAATAGTTCCTTATTGCCCCATCCCCGCAGATGTTTGCCCTTACACCTACTCTACTCCTAATGTTTTGTATACTGATGTTTTCTTGTGATCTGTGTGGGGAGGCATTGTCTTTTGAATATGTCCTTCCCTGTAACAACTTTGTGAGTTTCTCCTCACACACCTTGTCACAAAATTGTACCAGCTCAATCATTTGTTCAAGTATTCTGTGGTTATAATTATCTACCACCAAAAACCTGATGCAGTATGACATTCGGAAAACCTCGGCCAACTACGTTCAGTGCCTCGGATGTTCTTAAGGCACTACTTTCGGAATTAACCATTCGAATATCATGAAAACAATATGGCGGCATGAACGCTGGAGTGCTGATGAAACGGGATTAGGATATAATATTTAAGCTATATGAAGACTGAAATATGTGAGTTTTTAACTAGAAATGACAACGATAATCCATTTCTTATGTGAATTTATCGAAGTTATTGAAGTTATAAATCCGTTTTACGAGAACTATTTTTGACCGCACAAAATGTTGAATTTTGTCACATAGTGCTCCGTCTGACAAACACTAGAGTAAGTTCGTAGAGTAACGAAATGGTACGGAAATATCCGAGGGCTGTCGAGAATGGCAGTATGACAGGAGATTGTACACACTTTTATGAGTTGGTTTTCCCCCCATCTATAAAATGAATTGTACATGTATCTGTAGTACTATTTACACTATGAAGGGGACATGGCTGACTTTTAAAGACTGTTACAATTTCGTGTGATATGACCACATCCTGCTGTGAGATATGTACAACTTTACCCTCATTTGATCACGCCGTTTGTAGCGAACGCATGAAAATAAAAATCATAATTATATTATGTTCTTTGTCACATTTTACTTAGTAAATCCTTGGCTCTCGTGTAGCAAAGGCGTATTTATTTTCATACAAAATGAGAATGTTTTCTGCAATCAGATGCTTTCAAAGTCTAACCTACAAACAAAATGAGCACATTTTCGTCTAGTGAGCGTGTTCTATACAGCTCGTCTGGTGTCGCAAAATATGTTGTTGTTGTTGTATTTTGCTGTGTAGGGTGTAGCAAAGACTGTGTACTTCAATACGTTCGACAGGTTCAAATTCGCCAAATCAGTGATTTATCCAGGGTAAAAATATGCATTTGTGGTCAAACTTAGTTGTTAAAAGAAAGTTATTTTCGATGGGCATAGTGTAGACATCAGATCGATATGATGAATTTTCTATCTGAAAAGTGTCACCTAATCGACCAAAAATCGCGCCCATTTTGTTTCTAGTTTTATCCTCAGTTGACACGACGTGAGTCCTAGTCTTAAAAGTAACATCAATGAAATGTTGGATATCTAAAGTTGCCTCTTTGTTGTTGTAAACCGATACTCATTTATAAATTACATAGAAATAGCAACTCTTAAGATGTTTTAGAAAAAAAAGACGACCAAATAGTGTTATCTCAGTGTTTTACATGTTATAGATATTTGTTAAGAGTTCTGTGATGCATAAACAGCGAGTAAGCTGGTCGCTATCTAGTCAAGCACAGTTAGGGCATAATTTATACTCATTGATATCAAAGTCGTGTATCAGTCTGTTTATAAAATGCAATTTGCGCGTATTAATTTGCGTAGGTCTTTGTGTATGCAGAGTAACCATCGTCCGATAACATTCAAAACCGACATTTTTGTTGACATTCTCCTGTTATTCAAAACGAATGTCATCGATAGTATTTTTGATTTACGACCGCTGTGCTCTTCATAAATTACATCTCCCTGTCAAACTGAAGTTCAAATACTTGGTACCATATCCAGCAAAGGATTATCTTGCTTACAAATGAAGTGTCATGGCTAGAGATAAAACTCTATTTAATGGTCACATTGCCCACAATCAGCGGTAAACATATGATAAACTAACGGGTAAAGATTAATTGGTCGAACAATTTAGCGACTTGCTAGCCACTGTTGCTTGCGAAAGCTGTGTGATAGTAGACGGCTATCGCGGTGAATTTGAAGTGTCATCGTATTTTACAATTATCATTAATACCAGTGCTTCAAGTCAGTGCTTCAATCTCTCAGCCCAGTAAAACATTGCGTACTTCAAAACATGTCGATTGGTGCCGTTTATATTTATTACACTAGTCTTACCACGATATTTGATTTAATTGAAGTATTTCGTATAGTGTGTGTTTCTATGTGTGCTTGAGCATTGTCATTTATAGACGTTTGTACAAAACTAACTTTCGAAAATCTTAAGTCTAAATTAGCTTACTTAGATCTGTCTAGGGAGTTCGGTGACGATAAAAACAGAGGAGTTTCGGGTGGAAATGAGTTTTGGAGACAAAACGTCTGCTGTTCTTAACTTCACCAATATATAACCTTGTAAAGACTATTTAAGCCAGATAAAACTCACCATTACAAATGGACCAGTGCATATATATTTGATTAAGAAACAAAATTTCTGTCCTTGATTCAGGCCGATTAACTGTTAAATTTGTTTTATTATTATCATATATTATATAATATACAATCACTTGTAATATTCAACTTTATGTATGACATATGTAACTTTTAAGAACCAAATTTTTAATATTACTATGTAATTGATGTTATTCGTTAATATATGTACATTTGGATTTATTTTTTCCACATCACATGATGATGTATTTGTGTATATATTTGCTTATGATGATGAGCTTTAATCGCTCAAGTCGATTGATAAACTTTATGTTCTGTTCTGTTCTGTTAAATAAAAGGTTAATTGGTTTACATTAATACACTTTTATGACAGTTCCAAATGGATGATAACAAGGCCCTCGCGCAATTGGGCGCGCAAACAAACGCATTTAATAATTACCCAAACTGGAACTGACAGCATTAAATGCCAGACGGAATTTCGTGTTGTGTAGCAATGTTTCACTCTTAAACTTGTTAAAAAAGTTTCACCTGTTCTGGATAGTACAAATGCATTGTCTTTGATACATTTAAAACTTGCTTACCATTTTACTTTCAGCCCACCATATCTGTGCGATGTAGGCAGTGGATATGTGACAGCACCTCTTCAGGAAAGCTCTAACACATTTACTGCTGCTGATCAACTACAGTTTGTACTGAAGACATGGCCAGTGAGTTACTACAATAAGATGCTTGTTTTCAATGTCATACAAAGTAAACTTTTGTAGTTCATAGAAAAAACAAACTATGAATTTTTTGGGCCTTGAAAGATGAGGCAATTTCCTGCATTTTGTGGCACAACAAAAATATATTAGAGCTACTGTTTTTTTACTCAAATTAGTAATAGTCTTACTATTTTAGTACTTATACTAACAGTATTTCGTTTCCACTGTATAATGTTTTATCACACTGTTCTGCCGAGGCAGCGTATTTGCGACATCCTCGCTAAAAAATTGATTTCTCGCGTAAAAAATCGTCTAGGTACGACTCCTATCGTGATCGAAAATATATAGGTACGAATGGGCGAAGCGTTTGCAATCGTCATTATTACGTTAGTGAATATTACGCAGCAGGTGTTTTGTAAAATCTAATGGGATTGGTTTTTCTCGGTGTATCTACCAATGAAATGATTTGTTACGTACATCACGTGTTTTGAATTCATAAAATAGCGTCGTCTGTAAAGGAAAAACGCGGGATATTCTTATTTAAGTCAAAACACTGCACCTGCCTAAGATCAATGAATTTAATCGTAATATAATAGCAACAATGACAAAACCTGTTCATTTTTGTAATCCCAAACCTCAATATCTACAGACATCTTATCACTATCAGCCAAAAATGCGCGGGCTCGGTTGAAAAGTTATATCGACAGGTCATGGGGTAATCAGTACAAGCACAAGATAAATGATTTGATAACGACTGACAATAGTAGTCTTGATTAATGTAAATCAGCAAGAGACAATCAATAAACATGTAGCCTACATAATGTGACAAGTAAGTTTGTATAAACTGTAAATGACATTTAAACATAATTTTGATGTGATTTATTTTTTGTCTAAATCTCTTAAAAAGTGTCGAGAACTTGAAAAGATACAGTCGGGTTTAATTAACTATGTCTTTGACTTTTACATAGCTCAATAGATCTACTTTTATCTTGAATTCATCTCAATGTAATTCATACAGAAACAAAAAGGAATTATGTTTTAAAACAAAATGTGCCACATCATGTAATGATAAATAACAGTGAATTGATAGATTTAGTTTGCATAAGTTTTTATAAGATATAACTCTAATAAGAGTATGTTTATAGTACAAAAAGTAAATGTCACATAGTCAGTGTTCTGGAGAAGTAGGGGACTAGATATAGATCTATGGGCTGCATGTTGTCTTAATGAAATGTCCAATGTCCTGGTAACACAATCAGTCATATATTTTCTCTAGGTAACCAATACAAACATCATATTGTTTACAACAGTCTTTGATTTCAGTTTTTATGTTTTATGAAGATACTTGAATCTTTCTCAAGACCTTTTATGTTATTTAACTGCTGATATCGGTGATGAACATTTATGCTACTTGCTGTGTGATCAAATAGCTGCTATATCTCTATTAAAACCACCATAGTTATGAATATTACTGTAAATTACTTAACATATAATGAAATTTGATTTTGACACTGTTTTAAAGTTTTCAATACTGTTCAACAGATTACCAAACTTGTATTCTCAGATAATGGACTTATACTTTACTTACTTAATTAAGTTACTTTCTGAAGTAAACAAGTTGTGGATAAGAGATTATTTAGCTTGTGGTATCTTTACACAAAAAATCATAGAAAACATAAAATAAAGATTTTTGGACAAAAATGGTACCTGGAAATAAAACATACGTGAATACATTCACATACAACATATTATATGACACAAAGAATGTCCTTATAACAGAATTGATTGTGTTGCTTCGTATTTAGTAAATGGAACATAAATAATGTGTGTGTGTAATTAATTCAACTGTCACAGTTCAAAAAATCAAACAACAGTCTATGTGTATTCTGTAGTTTATCGAACACATCTAACAACAGTCTATGTGTATTCTGTAGTTTATCGAAAAAAATCAAACAACAGTCTATGTGTATTCTGTAGTTTATCGAAAAAATCAAACAACAGTCTATGTGTATCTGTAGTTTATCGAAAAAATCAAACAACAGTCTATGTGTATTCTGTAGTTTATCGAAAAAATCTAATAACAGTCTATGTGTATTCTGTAGTTTATCGAAAAAATCAAACAACAGTCTATGTGTATTCTGTAGTTTATCGAAAAAATCAAACAACAGTCTATGTGTATTCTGTAGTTTATCGAAAAAATCTAACAACAGTCTATGTGTATTCTGTAGTTTATCGCATGGTGCATTTAATAGATAGTTTACTTGGAGTATAGAAAAATCCTTGCTAAAGTTTAACAGGCTGTGTAAACCCATTATATAATAGGCTTACTATTTTATCTAACTTGTAAATCCTTATAAGACTGAATGTAGTTTTTATCTTATTACCTTTGACTATCAACTGAAGGATTTTGAATAATTTACAGATTGTGTGAACGATAGATCCATATTTTAAAACAAAATGAAATGCTCATGTCACTGTCATAAATCAGAATGAGCATGAGATATTTCAGGCAAATTAAATCGCCGTCTTTCATTGCTTTATATTCATCGCTTCATAGATAAATGTGCTGATTAATTGCTTTATTTTACGCATTATAATAAACATTAAGGTAGTCCATTGACAAACACATAGTCTTAACTTCTTAGAGTTCAGTCACTCTACAGCATAAACATATTACATGGATAATATAGTCTGGTTGTCTTATAATAATAATTATAATAATAATAATATCTTTATTTCATAAAGATAACACAATAAGCTACAGGTGTAACTTTTTTACAATGTGGTCTTCAAACAACAACAATTTAAGAAATCAACATTAAAAACAAAATATCTGCACGTCTACACATGTAAATACATACATACAACATAATTATAATTAAGATAATTAAAAGCTACAAAAGTTAAGATGATCTGAAAATAAAATAAAACAACCACAGCCACCTCATATAAGACACATGTATGCAAGAATGAAATATTATTGATTCAGCATTAAATATTTCCAATAATTATATTTAATGTATCTGTATTAGATATACTGTATTTAGATAAAATATAGAACACACCCGATGAGTCATTGGTAGAGCATCCACCTTGGGTGCAGGAGATTACAGATGTGGTCCCTGTCATGACATACCAATCTTACTAAAAGGGTTCTTGTATCCCCCTTGCTTCTGCTTGCCATTATAATGTTAGTGCTAGAACTGGTTGGCTCGGTGTTGGGACAATCTGGATGGCCTATGGCCTGCATGGATTACTGTGTGAACACTGTATATGCTACAAGAAGACACCGTCTCTGTATGACTTACTAATTGTGTGGCATGAAACCAAACACAAACAAATTAAATTGTTTAATATTGAATTGCAATTACTGTGTTGATTGATCGATTTATTTTATTTCAGTTGAAATACACATATATATACAATTAAAATACAGGCATTATTTACACTTACACATAACTGTATTAACATGATATCACAGATTCAGTACAAATAATAATTACTATTCGTGGTAACTTTTTACATTACAACAATGTATATGAACATAATGTGGAGTTATTGGTTATTGTTCATAAACTTAAATCATAGAAACAATAGTAACATACTACACGTAAAAGCTTGAAATGAGCAATTAGCCAAAATTGAAGTGTGTATTCAACCTAAGATGGCCCATTAAAGCCCTGGAGCTTATTTCCAATGGGGTCCTGATATATACATACCGTCAGACATGTGCTTGCTGTATAAAGTAATTACAAGAGTTAAATGTTTCACTCATCTATTCAGGTTGACGGTACAGTGCAGATAAAGATTACAGTTGAAGATGTGGACACAAACGCTGTTTCAGGAACATCTACATATAGATTAGTGGATACGTTCCATACAGTAGCTACATTAGGGACTCCTGGTTTTAATGCTTCGTTGACATCAATAGAAAATGCTGTCAACTTGACAGGAAGTAGAGCACTTCATGCTACAAGGTTTGTTTGAATCACAGGAAATTGTTACAGCCATCATATTAAGTAATGTGTGTTCCTCTCCATAGCATATATTTTATTATATGATACATAATATTACAGCCTGTCTGGTTAGCTCAGTGGTTAGCGTGCTAGGCTGTCATCCTTGATGTCTGGGTTCGATTAATGGACTGGGCAGGTCATGTTCTTTGTGACATTTGGCTACTGTTAATTGTCCTCCAATCTCGGAATCAAGTGAAGACTTTGTCAGCTTCTTGGAGAAGTTGTTAGTTGTGTATTTATTTCAGGAAAACTGGGTCGGTCAACTGACTACCGTACATAAAAAAATGGTGTGAAGTCCGATTTAAGAAACAACAACTGAACATGAAAACTGTTTGTAGCTCATCTGAGCACAAACTACTCATGGTGAACGTTCGTGATTGCACTGTGCATGTTGTGTGTCTGTTATCAACAATTTGGTTGTTTAAATGTACAATCACTCCTATTTATGAAGATCACTTAATGTTCATGTGGTTATAGAGATACCATTCAATTGACGTGTTATTTTATTGCAGTCTTAGTATGAAATACTCAGTAAAGTATGAGACATATGATTCATACTACTTGCCAGTTGGTCAGCAGAGAGGTTGTACAGGAGTAAACGAGTGTGGCAAGCATACTTGGTGTTCACCTGATGGACAGATACACTGTTTGTATGGTTGGGAGGGACCTGATTGTAACACGCCCACTGTAGGAGGTCGTGCAGATTGTAGTATAGATAATGGTAAATTTTCATTTCGAGTTGTTTTATTAAATCATTTCAATCGCAAGCTTATTGCCATTTGTATGTGATATTTCTGGAAGGTTCTTTAAAATACATGTGTACTGTTAAATGTTTGTAAATAATCAATATTCATATAGAAAATATACGAGTAAAAGAGTTTTCCCTTGTTTTCATGCTACATTTTGAGTATCTTTGATATATTTTGATTGTGGTCCTTTTTCTTGATTTGGTATTTGTTTCCTTTGTTTGAAATAAGTCTGTCTTATATTGTAGACAAGGATGTATTTTATCCAAGCGAATGGCGCGGAGAGTATCGATGTCCATCTGACTGTAACTCTAATACCACCGTGTCCTTGTTCGTGACACAGTCTGTGTCTAATACATTAACTGGTAACCTGTATGTTCACCAACAGAGAATACCTGTGACTGGTTCCTATGCTTCATTCACTAAACATCTAACATTGCAGGTAAGATTTGAAATTCATTTTAAACTACAATTTTTTTTATTCAATACTTGCTGTATCCATAGATACCTGTTTCTCTATGTATTCATTTCCATTAGAAGCACTGATCAGTTAAAGTGTTATATATGCCATTGTACCTACACTAGGCAGTATACAGACATATTGCCCAGCACTAGGCCATAAGAATTGGTTTTGCTCAGACATGTTTGGAAATCAGTTCCTAAGTATACATTTTTTCAAAATATTACAAAAAGTTTTATGTCAAGTATTTTGAGACTTCTTTTGTTTTATACTGCATTGCAAACGCTGCTTTGTCAGTTGTCTCACTTACACTATCAGTATCACTGTGTACAAATGGTACAATCATGTTGACATCTCCTCCTAGTGTATATATGGTTTCAACAGATAGTATTATATATTTCAATTTATTACAGAACAAAAACCTTACGGCTGTAAATATTAATGGCAAAGTATTCACGCAAGTTGAGTTGAATGGCCAGATGACATCATCGTTAAATGTAAATGGAGCCGTCATCTTTATCTCCCTTGCCCAACAACAATCTTGTCATGGTTCTGTGAGTAATTTGAAGGAAACCTGTACTTTGGTGATGAGACGTTTTGCTGGTAAGTTCCTATAAATATAATTCTACTATTTCGTGAAATAATTCTTATTATTCTGATTCAGTTGAGATGAAACTTCATTTTCTAAAATTGTTTTTAACTTGACAGTTTTTTTAGCTAGTTATTATTGTACGCTGTAATGAGTTGCATAAAATAGGTAAAATGTCCTTACAGGATGGAAGTGAGCTTAAAGATAACATATCAATCTGTGTTTTTATGAAAGTGTTAAATAAAAAAAGGGCATTGAAATAGAAAATGGAAAAAGTCTTTTGACTTCCAAAAAGTTTGTACACACAAAGTCCATGTAAATTAACACACCAACAATTGATATTGTCGACGATGTAAACTAAATAATAATTCTTGTCTATGGAAACAAAGAACTGACAATTTTTTTATTCCAATATTTAACGCTCTGTACATTTTTGGAGACAAGTCCTTCAGAGTTTTTGTTCTTGAACTGTATTTAGTCAAACAGTGTGTACGTAAATTATGGTTAGAAATATTTGTGCTGACTTTGTTGAGAAGCCAATCTATTATCTTTAATACAGTCTTGAACACAAATATGTATACATTGGTTAACGATGAAAAATGTGTAATTAAGATAAATTTATACATATTGGGATGGATCTGGTTCCAAATGTTTTACTTGTTTTCAGTACAATTTGATAGCTGTAATGGACATGGAAGCTGCTGGAGATATGGTCCACACAGAAATGACTATACATGTTGTTGTGAAGCAGGTGCGTGTGCATAGTTATATTGCATTAATTTCATGTAGGTGTTTATAAAACTGATGTATTAAGAAAGATGTGAAGTCTCAACTTGCCAAATATTCATTTGCCAGTATGAACAAAAAAAATCATTCCTTGGAGCATCGAAAAAAACTACACATGAATAGTCCATAAATAATTGTAAATTGTAAACAAACGTAAACTATTGTACTTAAAGCAATATAAGACAAAATAAGGTTTGTTTGTTGTTGTTTAAATTATCTCTATAATATGAATAATATATTGAGGAAAACATACTGATTTATTATTGTACTTCTGTGGACTAAATATCTGATTTGACAAGCATAAACATTAATTCTGGATATTTTGTCAGGCTATACTGGTGACAGATGTGATGTACATTATACAACTACCACTACAACGACTACAACGACAACTACTCCAACACCTACAGTCTCATTCAGTTGGACAACACCATCCACAACTACTTCAACTACTACTTCAACTACATCAACTGAACCATCCACGCCTACAACCAGAACTTCCACTTCATTGAAACCAACTTCAGCTTCATCAACTAGAACATCCACTGCATCCTCTACAGCAGCGGCAACTACAACAACAAATGCACCTGAAACCACATCAGCTACTACCACTACTGCTCCAGTAACTACTACTCTAGCACCTACCACTTCCTCCACATCAGCAGCTACAACAACCACCGAACCAATCACTACTACTAGGGCATCAACGTCCTCTACCACTGTCACATCTACAGCATCTACAACAAAGACACCATCCACTGCAGCTGCAACTACTATGGTATCTTTCTAAATTATGTGATATCCATTCTAGTTTGATTTTATTTTCCTCAAGTACTTCAGATTAGTTTCTTTATATTTAAGTTGAGTTCATAATTATATATATTGCTATTTTTATGTCAGTAAATAGCCATGTATGGCTAATGTTATATGTTAATGCAATTATCCAATAATGAAATACATTTTTATTTGACTTCATAAATGAACTTTTCAATTTTATTTTAAAAACAACTGATGTTTAAATTTTATCATTTTTAGCAGTCATTGATTCAGCCAATATCTGGTGTTATTTTTTCTCTTCATGCGCCTTTCAACATCGTCTTGAGAACAAACTAATCCAGATGCAATATCTTGTGCAGGATCATCATTAAATACATGTACAAACATTATTTAATGGTTTATTTTGAGGTATCTTTTTTTATCTCAGGACTTAACATCTACTCCAACTTCAACTACCTCAACTACATCTACAACATCCACAACAGCTTCTACAACATCCACAACCACCGCTGCAACATTACTAACTACTCCTTCACCAACTACAAGGAAGACCACAGCTTCAACTACAAGCTCAACTGTGACTTCGACTTCTACTAGCACCAGATTGACCACACTATCATGTACTCCAGCATATAACTGTAGCATGCATTATGGTTGTGGACCACAAGGACAGAGGATTTGTGCCCCTGGATGGACTGGACCCGCCTGTGATCAACAAATTCCACTTGGATCAGCTGATTGTGATGTCTATGACTGTAAATACATGTTGTTGTTGATTATTTTCATTTATCTAAAAACTTTCTGAAGTTGCTTTTATAAACCATGTGCAATATGTTTTCCTGTAGCACTTCGTTTTTTTCTATTTCAATGTTATTTGTTACTCTAAATACATGGTTTGATTATGCTCAGGGAATGAGGAGCAAAAGAATCAATGCTTCGTCTGTCAGTGTTAGTATGTGCATCAAACCCGCATTTGTGTCAACGCTATATCTCAGAAATCCATCGGTCCTACCAAAATTCCTGTTTAAAACGTACTCAATTATTTGGAAGCAAACTGCTTTAATGATGGAAGACTTTGGTGTGTCACTATTATGCCTTAATGACTGCATGGTTCTTCCAAGACTAATGTTTATTATTAAACTATATTTGTCTAAGATATCTGTCAACAACCTGGGCCAGAAATTATAACTTTTACTCCCCAGTCAAAGTGTCAAACATGAACAACAATGCTTCCTGAGCGCTGATCATTCTTGGTGGCCATTTGTTTTTAAAGATTTGAGTGAATCTGATATTTGAGGTTAAAAAATACACTCTGTCTAAGCCTCACACTTAAATCTCTGTGAACGACTGTCAGAAAGAACACTCAGCACGCAGTAAATATTGAAATGCATTTCACTTACTGAGATCTCCAATCTTAAATGCAGCAGAGTAAATTCGGATTGCTGAGTAAGGTTTATGATTTAAGGCCACGGTTGCATTTTGTATGGTGGTATTAAGGCATTAATTTTCAGTTTCATTATTAATGCATAGGTGTATGTGGTTATCAGGGCTTTAGATTTAACTATAAATAGCAAATAAAATGTACTGAATGCATGAATAAATTATAATGTCTGGGTTATCACATATCTCTATATACGATACCTGTCACTATGAAACTATTTATATTTTTAGTGGATGAGTTTTTACCCAGTGAGTGGTCAGGTAATTATACATGTGCTGATGATAATATGGAGGTGAAATTTATTCTCAACTTTACCAAGTCTTCAAGTAGCATTTTGCTAAACGCTGATATGCACATTGATGGTAACATGCTAGGAATGATTGGATCTTTCGGAAGCTATTTCAAGTCTTTTGCAATACAGAGCAATAGTGCTATGGCCAATCAGATAGCAAGTCGTAACTTTACCATGGTTGAGTTGAATGGCAAGGTTTGGAGTTCAGTCTTCATCAATGGAGCAATCATTTTCAGTTCAAATACTGGAAAGTACAACTGTTCCATGGAGTTGAGGAGACAAAAAGGTGAGATGTGATATCATATTCAGGGCATTAGGCAGTTTTGTTGGCTAATACACATACATGCAAACAGAATTTTAGCCAAACTGATCTGAGCAACTTTTGACTTTTTTTATACCATCTGCCATCAATTATGACAAATTATGACGAGTATTTTTCGACAAATATCTGAACATTGTTAGGGGCCTTTTAATTGGAAGTAAGGGAGAACATATTATCTTAGTAGGGGAATTGTTCCTTATATGTTCAAACAACTGTTTACTGCAGTGATGAATAATAATTGTGCAATTTTGATGATCAAAATAAATTTATTATGCAAATTTGATTATTATTATTTATTGTGAAATCTTTGCAACATTGAAGTACTTGGATTACTTGACTGTAGAATTGTTTTGTATATTAATTCCTATACTTGCATATTAATGTTACATTGAAGGCAAATATCTTATCAAACTGTTACTATTCATGGTTTATCTTAATGCAACCATTATGCTGTGGACTGTATTTATAATCAGAAATAAGTACATGTATCATTATTTTGGATAACATTAGTTGCAGTTTAATGAAATATTATATAACCAGTTGTGGTGTACTTTTTAAAAGCTGTTCATTAATTCTGCTTAACTCATCAGGGCCTAAGGTAAGAAAACTTTGGCTCAGTCTTCCTGCTCAAAACTAAAGTGAATTTCAACTCATTTTCGATAAATGCATGCTTTTGTTAGTATGTTTTAGTTAATATCCAGGCTTATAACGTTGTTTTATGAAAACTGTTTGACCAATTACTTAATGTTGTGTCTGTTAATTTGAGAATATCTAAACACAAAATGAGATTTGAGCTTAGAGATCGTCCTCAAGTTTTAAGATCACCCAATTCGTGTACACCACGTTTATTTATTGATCTGTTTTTAAAAAATGTATACAAATATCTAGAGGTGAGCCTTTTCTTTGTTTTCAGTGTTTACTTCCATCAGCTGGTGCAATGGACATGGTAGTTGTCAGAGATATGGTATCAACAAACAAGAATACATATGCTGCTGTGATCCAAGTAAGTATTACCTATACTCAGCCTTTTAACTCTGAAACTCAGACTTAGACTTAAATTTGCAAAAGTTATATTTACCATCATTTTGTTTTCATTAAATCAAAACAAATGACATTTTGTCTGAATAAATGTTGTTACCCACTCTATACTTTTGCCATTTTTATTAAAAAAGATTTACATTTTAAAGTCTAAGTCTGGATTCAGTCTTGTTATGTTTATGAATATGGCCCCTGGTCAGTAGTGCCTATCGACTATTGTCTCCATCGTTGGTTGATTTTGATTGTAGCTGTATTATTTATGTTTCAAATGAACTGAACTATCGAAAAAGATGTCTATGTGGTCGTTTGAAGCTATTTTCATTGTTCATACAAAATGTCTTTTCACTAGTGTATTGATCTGTGAAATAGATCATGTAAATATATTATACCAAGCAGTTTTATGTGTTTTATGCATCACAATAAAACAATTTAAAGAGATAAGTACCTAAGTTGTGATTTAATGGAAATCTCTGAAACGTCAATAGACAATGCCACATTGGTCCTGTATTGTGTTTGGATATACATTTATTTACGCATTTAATTAGATTTTATTGAACATGTAACAAACTATTTGTTAAACGCATGCTATACATGTTAAATTTATGTATATTCATAAGTTTTAATAACTGAACAGATTTGGATGTTCTTATTTATTGGTTATATTAACATGTGTTCGTGCAATAGCTCAAAATCTTAACCAATAAAACAACAACTTCTTTGCTTATTTCAATTTGCGCTGATCATCTTTTTTAAAGATGTTTCTTGTTATGTTTGTAGAGTTCTATGGTAGTCACTGTGAGACAGAAATCACCACACCTACCACACCAACGACTACATCAACAACAACAACTCAACCAACAACAACACTGACTGTTATCCCTTGTAATCCAGTCAACAACTGTACTTCACACTACACATGCGGTCCACAGGGTCAGAGAATCTGTCTTGCTGGTTGGACTGGGAGTGATTGTGATGTACAAGAAGTTAATGGAGTGGCTGATTGTGACATGTTTGATTGTAGGTTAAGTTAACAGACAATTTACTAAACAGTTCTAAACCTATATTTAATTATCCAAGTTTATTTACTTAAAAAAGAATACACCATCAACAAGGCATAATTGTAAGTAAATAATTGAACTATTCAGATTTAAAAAGCGTCACTGCAAGGTGGCAAATCGAAATGGGTCTTGTAAATTTCTGCATTATGACTTTGTTATATTCTATTTCTGATATAGATGATGAGTTCATACCAAGTGAATGGGATGGGAACTACACATGTGCTGACGACACACAACTTATCAGATTTAAAATGACCATCAAAAAGACATCAAGCAGTATTGGTGTTGATGGCGATATTCTGGTCAATGGCACCAGTTTTGGTGTGATTGGATCATTTGCTAGTGTTTTCCGACAATTTACACTACAAACTGCAGACTTAGTGCCTAATATGATATACAGCAGAAATTTCACCAAAGTTGAACTAAATGGAATGCTTCAGACACCGCTATTTATTAATGGCAAAATTATCTTCATGTTAAATACTGGACAATACAATTGTGACATGGAACTTCGACGGAAAGCAGGTAAACTACAGCTTGAGAGTTTAGTATTATAGCTTTAATGCCAAGCTCATATAGTGAAGTAAATCAAGTAACTGGATGTCTTCCCAGGAAGTTATACGCAAATGCCTTTGCAAATTAGTGACTTTGGAAGGCAGAGTAGTTAAGGGTGGATGATCTGACTCAGAACTGAATGTCGTTGGTTCGAATCCCACCTTGGACAAGGTTCAAATGCAAACTTTATTATCCCTTAATTCGGAATGAGTGCTGGTCAGTAAGCCGTGCTTGAGGGTGATTCGATGTAATATTTTGAATCATTGTGAAACGAAACCGAAAGTTGCCTCGTTGTAATGACTATCATTCAAAATAAGGAAAAATGTCTAATGTTTCAAACAAAATTATACATAGCCAATACCTCTGTAAAATGGAAAAAGGAAGGAGAGTCACCATTGCTAGAAATAGGATTGATTACTACTGTGCAAGAATAATACAAATCTGTCAATAATATTGAATTTTCTAAGAATATCATTACCTATATGAACTTTTAAATGATTTATTCATCAACACATCTTCATTTTCAGTAAATATTGATTGGTGTGGTGGTCATGGCAGTTGCTATAGATACAGCAAACAAAGACAAGATTATACATGTTGCTGTGATGCAGGTAAATGCCATTGTAGTTCCCTATAACATGAGCATCGATTTTGTGGTTTAAACAGCCATTTTAGCTGTACAAGTGTTTGCTAGAACTAAGTTTCATTTAAAGTTTTTTGCTGATTTACCCGAATATATCCATTGATTGTATCCTTATAAACTCACCGTTTTAGGCAGTGTGAATAGCATGTGTTATTTTCACTGGTTTGCATATTGATTAATCAATATGCATACATAGCAAGTGTAACTCAAAGTGAAAGTTCATACTTATTGTTTTATATTCTATTACAGTATGCAAAAAATAAACAAGCATTAACACTATTTCTATAAAAGCTTAAATTGCATAATTAATTTGGATGAACTCTTCAAGTAGAACATTGGCACATGACGTCACTAGAAATTTGAAACACTTAAACTGCAATTAACTATTTAAAACCTTTTGCAAAAACCATGATCAGTAGGATATTTTTTTGTTTTGGTGAACCTTTGAAAATAATATATGGCAATGCCACTGGTGAAAATATTATGTCTGACGTGAACTGTTTGAAATTATTTTTTAACTTCCACTGAAATATACAATTATACTCTCATTGATTCGCATTGAATAGCTGTGTTTGTTATATCTTTGTAACAACACTGACTTTGTCACATTGCAATCTACTTTATTATGAAAGAATGCATTGTGATAATTTGCTATGTTCATCAAGGTATGATTTCATTTCTTGTCCTAACTTTTGTTATTGGTAATATAATTAGGATACTCTGGAGAACGATGTGATGTCACACCTGTTGTCCGTAGATCAACTCACCTGACTACCTCCGCTACAAGGAAACCAACTATTCCTCCAACAACTGCTATGGGCCTTTGTGTCCCAGAGGACAATTGTTCAGGTCACTATGAATGTGGATCTAATGGACAGAAAGTGTGCAAGGCTGGCTGGACTGGTTCTAACTGTGATGTATCCATTGTAAATGGTGTTGCTGACTGTAACATGTTTGATTGTAAGTGTTTTGGTTTATATTCGGCAATTACATTTCTATGGTATTGGTTATAGCATAACTAAAACAAGTTATGAGACAGTCCTTAAAATGTTGAAATTTTATTATTTTACTATGTAATGTAACCTGATAACTAGGACACCAGAGGTGATACAAAATGGATCTGATAGGGGTGTTAGACATTAGCGAGAGAGCGAGGGTAGGGGTGAATGTAGGGGAGCTGTTTCAGCTGTAATTGGAAATACTTAACATAGTTCCTCTAAAATAACTTGGAAGTAATCTTGAGTTTGATACATTATGGGACTGGAAATCCAATTAAGATGTTTCATTTTTATATAATTTTACTTGCCAAACCTTAAGGGTGGCGGCCACCAATGCTGTCACCCAAGCTCTTTGACACCCTTAGGAAATTAACATAATTTGTGCTGCTAACAGTATGCAAGACAGCATACTCGTCATTATATCAAGCCATTATATTTATCATCCAAGTATGTGATAGAAAATATTTCAACCTGACCATGTGTTCCTCAATGCTTTCTCGAGATCATATACATTGACTTGACATGACAGTCGTTAATGGTCAGGTTGGAGTAAACAAGGTCAACTATCAGCTCTTTTTTCATGACAAATTTGGGGCCGATATTCGGGCCCATTCTCCAAAGAGTAAAGAATATTTACCCACATATTCTGTCAAAATTTCCCCATCGGTAAAATTATTTTACCGGTAAAATTATTTTACCTGTTAATTCCCTTCAGTAGATGTATTTTGTTCTTCCAAATGTAAATATTGGTGTGTGTTTTAAACACTCAAAACAATCGATAAAACAGGAAATTCATCCAGTTTGCTTAATTTGTCTTACAATAAACAATAAATTTGGTAATATGAAAGAAAGTCATGTTTTGAGGAACACGAAAAATCGGTCAATGGCGCTACGGGGATTCGAACTCGAAGTCCTGTACATTCCCCATCTTAGCAATTCATGAGGCAAATTTTCCCTTTCAAAATGCCACAACGCACTTCCCAAGTCTGAAAAAAGGCTAAAACTATCAATGTTCATCTATTTCCTCGTAAATGAAGTTATTGAGCGATGTAAAGATGGTATGTAGAGGTAAACCATGTTGTTGATTGCTATGCTGTATAATTATTGATAAGATACACAACTTGTGAACTTTTTCAGCCATAGACTTAAGACTAAGTGAATGGGACAGTATATGCAGTTTCTGCATTATGACTTGATACATTTTCTTTCTGATATAGATGATGAGTTCATACCAAGTGAATGGGACAGCATATTATGCAGTTTCTTCATTATGACTTGATACATTTTATTTCTGATATAGATGATGAGTTCATACCAAGTGAATGGGATGGGAACTACACATGTGCTGACGACACACAACTTATCAGATTTAAGATGACAATCAAAAAGACATCAAGTAGTATTGGTGTAGATGGTGATATTCTGGTCAATGGCACCAGTTTTGGTGTGATTGGATCATTTGCATCTTATTTCCAAACATTTACACTACAAACTGCAGACTTAGTGCCTAATATGATATACAGCAGAAATTTCACCAAAGTTGAACTAAATGGAATACTTCGAACACCTCTATTTATTAATGGCAAAATTATCTTCATGTTAAATACTGGACAATACACTTGTGACATGGAACTTCGACGGAAAGCAGGTAAATTACAGCTTGAGTTTCTAATATTATATCTTTAATGCCAAGCTCATGTAGTGAAGTAAATCAAGTAACTGGAATTCTTCCCAGGAAGTTAAATGCAAATGCCTTTGCAAAGTGACATGATGAGGCTTAGTGGTTAATGATGGAGTATCTGACAGCTGGTTTGAATGAAGCCTGGGGTGAAGTTCAACCTCAAACTTTGCAATCCCTTAATTCGGAATTGGTGTTGGTCAGTGACCTATGAAGCTGCCTTTGAGGTTGATTCATATAAGTTGTAATAATTTGATTCACAATCAATGTGAAACTAAACAGAAAATGACTCGTTGTTATGTAGCATTGAAAATAAAAATGATAAGATTATCATTTAAGCCCAGTATAATCAAAATATTTTTGGATGCATCATACTGGTGAGGAGAGGGTGCAGGTATGGTCTAACGTTGTCTAACCAGGTAGATACCTCTGTATAATGGAAGAAAGCTGGAGAGTCAATTAAGTATATCATTACTAGAAATAGGATTGATCAATACTGTGCAAGAATAATACTAATCAGTCAAACTCGATGTGCTTTCTAAGATTATTATCTATCGACCTTTTAAATGATTTATTTATCAACATACATGTATATTCATTTTCAGTTAATATTGATTGGTGTGGTGATCATGGTAGTTGCTATAGATACAGCAAAACAAGACAAGATTATACATGTTGCTGTGATGCAGGTAAATGCCATTGTAGTTTCCTATTACATGAGCTTGACAATTGATATGCTTGTCTCTATGTTTGTTAGGGTATGACAATTGATATGCTTGTCAGTTTTTTGGCTTGCAAGGCTGTTTGTGATTATTTCTAAGAAATGAATGCTGAATCTGAAAGAAAAAGAGAGAGTGGATGTAGATAAGAATTCAGGTAATTACTGCTTTAAGTACTGTACCTGTTGACACTTGTATAGGAAATAATGTTAAATGGTGCATAAAAATATAAGTTGTTTGAAGAACTTCATTCTTCATGTTTGTGGACACAAGTAAATATAAACTGATTATATGTGACTATCACAGGTTATACAGGAGCACAATGTGATGCCAAGGTGATCACACGAAGATCTACACATCTTACAACAGTAACAACTAAACAGCCAACCCTACCTCCAACCACACCACAGCCATGTCGAGCCTCTGTGTTCAATTGTTCTATGCACTACAACTGTGGGGCGCGAGGAGAAAGGATATGTGTCGACGGTTACACTGGAACTTATTGTAGCACCATCATTCCTGACGGGGCCGCAGATTGCAATGTTTTTGATTGTAAGAATTTTTGTTATATACATGTTGTGTAAGACAAATATAATTGTCAAAGTTACATTTTCTGTCTGTCAGTCTGTTCATAGAAATCTTTGTCTGTTAGTTTGTCTGTAAGAAAATTTGTCTGTGTTGTACAAAACATTTTCTTTTGTACCTTCTAAATGATATACATATGACATTCAGTATGTGTTTTTAATGGTCCAAATTGCCAGAGCTTGAATACAATATCACTGGCGTTATGAGTATTCTTCATATAGTGCTCAGTAACCTATGGTACATTTATATAAAGGTATTTTCTTTATTTTCAGCTGATGAGTTTATTCCAAGTATCTGGAATGGAAACTATACCTGTACAGATGACACTTCATTGGTGAAGTTTGTCATGAACATTTCAAAATCTCTCGATTCTATCAACCTTGTTGGGGACATGAACATTGCTAACTCCTCGGTGTTGACAACTGGGTCATTCGCATCAGCATTTCAAATACTTACATTGCAAAATTTTGATGTGTTGGATGAAGTGATATTTCACAGAAATTTTACCAAAGTTGAATTTAATTGTAGACTGAGATCTCCAGTATTCATTGATGGAGTTATTATTTTCAGTGACAATAATGGACATTATAATTGTCCAGTGGAACTTAGGAGAGGGCCAAGTAAATATTTTGTTTTATTTTCAAATTATATCACCAACTTATGAACATCAATATATTCGCCCGGGGGTTGGGGTCTAATTACCCACGATAGAGCCTAACATTTTGTCTAAATTCCCCATAGTGGGAGATGATAATTGCCCACTTCCATATCTATTAAATCAAGTTAAAGTTGTTTTAGTGACCTGGAATCATACGGCAAGAACATCTTGCATCTTGAACTTCTACTGACAAGCCCATTGTTTGCATATTTAGGCACCACAAAATATAAGTATATATTCTTTAGGTTGACAATAAAATGGGCATCTGCTGCTTTTATAAAAGCCTTAACAACTTGAAGGTCAGACGTGTTGCCATGAAGAGGCTATAATGGCTTAAACAGGTATTCACTGAAGGAAGAGTGTACATGTCTATTGAAAAAAATGTTGTAAGAGCTGTTAAAATTTATGGGATTATCTTCAGGAGTTTTTGCATTAATTAATGTAAAACATTTGTTAATTTTATTAAATGTTTGTATTATATGCATACAGTTTCTGTGGATTTCAACTGGTGCAGCGGCAATGGTGCATGTCACAGGTTTGGTTCAAAGAAAGAAAATCACCGATGTTGCTGTGATGCTGGTATGTTTTTGGTTTCTTATGCTTTGTTATTCACCAGATACTGGAGACAACTGCAGATTCTCGATTCGGATTCTCATGAGTTAAGAGATGTATCAACTTGAAAATGATAGAGCGTTTTTGGTAGATTTACAGTTGGAATGTATTCTAAAAATGCTAAAATGAAACAAAACTGTAATTACTTCACTGTTAATATTAATAAATGTCATTTGTGTTTTATATGCATTTAACTTACACATTTAGTTCTTTCGGTAGTGTGCTTGTCTGCCATGTGGGAAGTCTGGAGTTGATTCCTGAGTATGGGAGGTTGTGTCCATCTGTGATTTTTTCCATTCTCTTCTGATGTATGTGGGGTAGTTGTCATCTACTTGCAGAGCAGCAAGTTAGTACTGGTTGATTATGAATTCCAGGAAAACTTGATAGATCACATGACTGGAAAAAAAGAAATATTTAATCCAATATAAACGATAAAAAATAATAATAACGCAATTATACGTTTTCATAGATTGTTCGAAGAATTAAATTTTTGATTAATTCAATGTGCACTAGGTTATGTTGGTAATGCATGTCAGTCAACAACGACTACAACAACAACCACACCCTCAACAACTTCCACGACAACAACCTCTACTACCACTTCAACTACGACCCCTACAACAACATCTACCACATCTGCGACGCCCACGACAACCATGACTGCTATACCATGTACGGCTGTCAACAATTGTTCCATGCATTACTCCTGTGGACCCTACGGTAGAAAGGTCTGCTTGCCTGGCTGGACTGGAAGTAATTGTGATGTGAAAATCGATGGTGGAGAATCTGATTGTGATTCATATGGTGGTATGTTGTCATAGAATCACATGATTTAAGATATTGTTAAAGAAATAAAATTGTGACCAAATGACTTTCACGAATTTCTTAGGAAAAAAAGAAGAAAAAAAAAAAAAAAAATGACTGATATCAAAATTTGTTTTTATTACTTTTATGTGCATACTGCCACAAAAATTATGTGCATACTGCAGTAAAGTCATTATGTCACAATTTCTTTGGCAGTCAATCTGCAGAGAGATATAATTTGGCAGAATTGAGAATTAATTAGAATAAGCAGATCACCTAGAAGTTCACAAAATCGCATATTCTTCATTGTCATTGCTTCTGTGCATGGTGTTTATTGTCTAGCTTACTGGTGTGATTTGCTATAACTGTATTGCTATGGGTGTGATTATGTGCTTTGATTGTGATGCATGCTTTGAAAGGGTTCACAATTACAAATCACTGTTAATGGAGAATTTTAAACATTGTATTTCAAAATATTTATTTTATTTTATTTAGAATTTGATAGCATATTATATGAAACTTATTACATGCATTTTTTGTCCTTGCTAAGTGTAGATTAAGTTCATCAAATTTTCTCTGAATGCCAAACTTTTGTCAATGTGGACCCTTAAGCATTGCTTTCAAGTTGGAAAAGCTTAAGTTTGCATGTGGTTGGCAGTAGCTTTAAAACAGAAATTATATTCAAGGAAAAAGAAAGAAAACAGAGATCTATCTATCTTCTCTCTCTTTTACAAATCAAGCGTTTTAGAAGCGTTTCTTCTGTAACAATAGGATTTACTCATTTTTTCTCTCTGACTTACTAGTACATGGGCTTCTCATTTATTTGCTTCACAGAGTTAGCTACCAGTACCTTGTATTTGTACTTCTAAATACAAACATTTTATCAGTCATCGGGCATATACTTGCAACCTAGCTGGGCTGAATTTTAGTTCTTCTGTTTTGAAATAACGAGGAGCTGCTGTCATATCTTGATCGTCGTCATCATCGGCATACACAAAACTGTTAAATATCACATTTCAGGACATATTTTGTGACTGTTAATAGGTACCATTCCCTAATACGAAATAAAATCTTATATGATTAATATTTCTGTTATACATATAAAGATATTTGTCAGAAAATTCTGTTTATTTGTCATAACTGATTAAACCTGTACAGAAAAGTAAATAAATTAACATAAAAGTTTTGCTCAAATTTACCTTTTTCTCTATCACGGACACAAAATTCCCTCTTTAGTGGGAAAATGTATCAGTCGCCAAAAGCTGTCTAATGTCCTGTTTCTGATAAAGTATAGATCCCAGTGCTCACGCAACCCACAGAAGAGCGTCTGCATTATCCTGCAGTGCTCTTGGTTTTTTCAGGATTTGGTTTATTTTTACTTGTTTTGTTAACATTTATCCTGTGCATGTTGTTATGATATTGTTTTCAGCATTGGAGTTGATACCAAGTGAATGGACAGGAAATTATACATGTTCTGATGACCACATCAGTGTCATTTTTACCATGAATATAACAAAATCTGACAAAATCGACACTATTGCTTCTGTTAATTTTCCGGGTCAAAACTTTTCAATGACTGGGACATTTGCTTCAAAATTCATGTTTATAACACTACAAAGTGATGGGGTTATTTCTGATACATTTGCTGGTAGGAATTTCACTGACTTTGAACTTAATGGAAGGTTATTAACGCCAGTATATATTGATGGTTTTGTGATTTTTATGCTGGACAATGGTACACGCTCATGTCCAGTAGAATTAAGAAGAGTTGCAGGTAAATATGATTCGTTTTTTCAGTTAATTCAACAATATGTCGATTTTTTGTAATAATGAAGCTTTACATCTGTTTCGTTTACATTGAATTGATATTACATTTATTTCATACCTATATATTCATACGAATATTCATATGTATATTTCTTTTGTGAAATGGTGGTTACGGATTATATCACTGCACTTCTGAAGATCGTTGGTTCAATTCCCACCGTTTACAAAATTCCTCCATGTTTTCACAGGCCCTTCATTAATTGGGATTAATATGAGTTGCAAGTTCCTTCATCAGACTTTTATGAAAATGTTTATTATTAACTTGATATTTGAATGGCTTCTTGGAAAGAGGTTAAACACTACATTATTCCTAGATTTTATTGTTGACTAAATATTTGAATGTGTTGCTATAGTTTCAAGAGATTGGTGTAATGGACATGGCAGTTGTTATAGATACGGAGCAGATATGGAAGACTACTCATGTTGTTGTGATCCTGGTATGTTCTATGTATATTAACTGAATATAAGTGTATTAAGTAATAAAACGTGTTTTGTATCAAATATTATTACGTAGAAATATTAATTTGTTTCGTTTAATTTTTTTTTTGTATCTTGGTCTAAAACATTGCTATTTATATGATTATAACATACTTTGTAATAGATATTACATTAATGTGATTATATTTTGTTTTGTATTACAGGTTACAAAGGACACTCATGTGAAGTAGAACCAACAACTACAACAACAACTACTACTACTACTACTCCTTCCACCACTACAACACCAACAACGACTTCAACAACGACTTCAACAACGACTCCTACACCTACCACAACTCCGACAACTACCACAACAACTACCACGACAACCACACATACTACTACTACAACTACAGCTATGCCATGTACTCCTGTAAACAATTGTACAACACATTATACATGTGGACCACATGGTATCAAGGTGTGTATGCCAGGATGGACTGGAGTCAACTGTGACTCTATCATACCTTCTGGAGAAGCAGATTGTGACAGTGGTATGGTATATTTTTCATTTTGATAGTAATCATTAGTCAGAAGATTTTGTATCTTGCTTGTATAGTTTTAACATTGTTTGTAGTCTTTCATCAGTTTTTATCATTCAGTTCCTGATGAATGGAGAATGTATTAATATAAATTTGCAAATTGTTCCATGTTTTGGTAAAAAAGAAACATTTTACACCTGATTCGTTTTTGTAAATTAGAATGCAGAAATGTTCAAATTACTTCAAACAGTAAATGACTAATGTGTAATTGTTAAAAATAAGCTTTAAAATGCTAGTTAATGTGCTTGACTTTAGTTTATCTACCAAACATATGCTACATGATATAAGTGCTACAGGATGTATAATTTGCTACAATACGTAATAAGAGGAGTGAATTGCAATAAAATGTTAGACTCAAATGGGTTCGATTCCCAGTAGCGCCATTGAGCGATATTTCATGTTCCATAAAACATGACTTTAGTCACGTTGAGCGAGATTTGGAACTGAAAGCTGGTAGTCTTAAATATCTTGTTACGGTCTTGGGTAGAATAATTTAAGCTTCCCAAATGTCTTCTCTATAGCTCTCTTGATGACGAAATGGCGTGACCATGTACACTAAGTTTAGAGTTCTATCATTGAGCATTGGGGCAGATATCTAGCGAGCCTGTGAATGTTTAAATGTTCTAATAATACCACAGGAGCCCATTATATCATCCTTAATGGTATTGAGTCACTGTATTACCTTATGTACCTATCAATATCTTGCGGGAGGCTAACCTTGGCGGAAGTAGGCAATTTGCCTTGTTGGGGTATAATTTGCCCACCCTATAGAAAAGCATTTGGTCTAAATCCTTCAAGTGGAAGATGTCTAATTCCCCACTTCTGAAATGTTTAATGAAAGTCTATTTCCTGAGTCCAAGAATTCAAGCCTGTCGCTTATCGTCTTATATCTAAAGTCCTGTATGTCCACGCAACCCTTTCTGGGGCAAAACATTGCTAAGTGCTTTAACTTTAAACCAAGTAAAACAAAACAATACAACTACCAGTGTGACGGCCTCTTGAAAAAGCAGGTAACTGAAAATTACACTTAGTTGAAGGAATAACCATCAATGATTTATAGCTAATTATGGTCCACTTGAAATAAGCTGATGCCCATTATAACTATGCTAGGGACAAAGAAGTTTAACTGTATTGCTGTTTAATTGTTCCTTGCTAGCACTAGTTAGAAAATTGCTACTTAAATATTTTCAGCTCTGGATGTGTTACCCAGTGAATGGAGTGGAAATTATACTTGTCCTGATGACACTCTTAACACTCTGTTTACTATGAACATCACAAAATCTGACAAAATAGACACTGTAGGATCTGTGTTTATTCAAGGTCAAAAATTTAACATGTCTGGATCCTTTGCTACTGCATTTAATTTGATTGCATTACAAAGTGATCATGTGATTGCACAAGTTGTTGCTGGCAGAAATTTTACTGATGTTGAACTGGATGGAAAACTACTATCTCCTGTATTTATTGAGGGTTTTGTGGTGTTCACATTGAATAGTGGCATCTTACAGTGTCCTGTGCAGCTCAGGAGACTTGTTGGTATGTTCCTTATCTGTAAATATGTTGTAAAATTGTTGTGATGGTGTTACATACCTGCATCTAGTTACCATTATGTTCTAGATGTGACAGGTATGTGTGATTGCTTATGGTCAGTAACTGCTAGTGTTGACATGCGTAGTTTGTTCCAAATAACATTAATGGATATTGCTACAATGTGTTACTGTGCCATTGTCAAACTATGTCAACCTTATTAACATAATTTAACTAGGGTTTATGCTCAAGAGATTGTAACAAAATCATCTTCCCTTCTTTATTCCTTCTGTTATATAGAATGGAGATAAACTTGTTGCAATATAATAAATAAAGGAAATAGAAATGGAGACGATCTTGCTACAATGTTTTAAAGAAGGGACACAAAAGGAAGATATCCTAGTAACAATTAATGAAGGGGAAAATAATGGGAAATAAACTTGTTGTAAGTACCTGTGGGCTTATACTTTTGTAACATGCAGTTTCATGGCCACAATCATGGTTTCTGTTCTCTATGTTTGTCTAGGTATATATATTGGGTATGTATATTTATATGTGCACCTGTCAGAAATTGGACATCCATCAATTTACATCAGGGGTCCAACTCCTGGTAGGAGGCATATCCTTATCTTGTAATATAATACACTAATTTTGGACAAAAACAGAAAGTTCCCTCTTGATCTATGATTAGATATGAACAACCCCATTTTGCCAAAATATCAGGGGTCACATGGTACCCCTCCCCCTTTATATTTATGCAAAGTAATGTATATGTGTATATAGGGTAATTTAAAGATTGCATGGTTTTCATAGTTATATAAATGTTCTAGTATATCCTCATTTCTTTGTTCATATATATACAAAACTTGATACTGACGTGTTGAATGTTTACTTCAGTTCACCAGGACTGGTGTAATGGTCATGGAAGCTGTTACAGACATGGAAGCCATGTTGATGATTTTACTTGCTGCTGTGATCGAGGTATGTATGCTCACCTTAGCTGCAATTAAGATGTAATGATTTATTTAAGTTTAAACCAATGATTATTGTCCAATTATGAATTTACTGGCTTGCATAATTGAACATATCCTGACTAGCTATGATGTTGTACAGTTAAATATGGGGGAAATGGTTCAATATACCACAATATACAGTTCAATATCTCTGGTCGGGACCTGTCTTGAGCAACAACCTTTCATCAATATAATTAACATTCCCATAGTAAAATGTTACAACCAATATTACCTCTCGAGAGCAACAACATCTCAACAACAGCTGAGATTCACATCTCCCAAATGGTGTTGCTCGGCAGAGTTTGCTGTGTACTTGCTTGGAGTTACAAATAGTTGATAAATCAGTAACTCTTCAGAATGTTGTGAATTGAAACAAATATATTTTATATAGAACTTGAATTTTAAAGTAGATCAGATAACCAATAAAGTTTCTGACATTATGGTAACCTGTAATTTGTTGGAATTTGTAATTACTGTCTGTATCATCTAGACTTCAGGTATTTCAAAAGGATGATTACCTACCTATAAACTTCTAAAATTGATATGTTTTTACTTCCATTGCAGATTACAAGGGAGACAATTGTCAGTTTGGGCCTACAACAACAACGACTCCCATAACAACTACACCTACTACTACTACAACTACAGCTATGCCGTGTACCCCTGTAAATGATTGTACAACACATTATACATGTGGAGCACATGGTATCAAGGTGTGTATGCCAGGATGGACTGGAGTCAACTGTGACAATATCATACCTTCAGGAGAAGCAGATTGTGACAGTGGTACGTTATGATTTTATTTTGATATCAATCACTAGTCAGAAAGTGTAGTATCATGCTTGTCATTCTTCATTGTTTATAGTTGTTCTTCATGTTTATTTCCGTTCAGTTCTTGATGAATCAGAAGTTAGTCATATAAATTTGCAACTGTTCCATGTTTTGGTAAAAAGGCAAAATCTTTATCTGTGTATTTATACACAAAGTTTGTTTTTTTGTTAATTGGTTCCAAGAAATTTTCTAACTGTCTTATGTATGTTGCAGTCCGTGTTGCAATTTGTTCCATCTCTTCTTGAAACAGTACAAGACTAAATTTGTTATTGTCAAAACGGTAGCTTTAAAATGCTAGTTAATGTGCTTGACTTTAGTATATATACCAAAAACATGCTACAGGATGTAACCGCTACAACTACCAGTGTGATTGCCTCTTGAAAAAGCAGGTAACTGAAAATTACACTTAGTTGAAGAAACAACCATCCATGATTGATAGCTAATTATGGTCCACTTGAAATAAGCTGATGTTCATAATAACGATACGAGGAACAAAGAAGATTAACTGTTTTGCTGTTTGATTGTTTCTTGCTAGCACTAGTTAGAAAATTGCTACCTAAATATTTTCAGCTCTGGATGTGTTACCCAGTGAATGGAGTGGAAACTATACTTGTCCTGATGACACTCTTAACACTCTGTTTACTATGAACATCACAAAATCTGACAAAATAGACACTGTAGGATCTGTGTTTATTCAAGGTCAAAAATTTAACATGTCTGGATCCTTTGCTACTGCATTTAATTTGATTGCATTACAAAGTGATCATGTGATTGCACAAGTTGTTGCTGGTAGAAATTTTACTGATGTTGAACTGGATGGAAAACTACTATCTCCTGTATTTATTGAGGGTTTTGTGGTGTTCACATTGAATAGTGGCATCTTACAGTGTCCTGTGCAGCTCAGGAGACTTGTTGGTATGTTCCTTATCTGTAAATATGTTGTAAAATTGTTGTGATGGTGTTACATACCTGTATCTAGTTACCATTATGTTCTAGATGTGACAGGTATGTGTGATTGCTTATGGTCAGTAACTGCTAGTGTTGACATGCGTAGTTTGTTCCAAATAACATTAATGGATATTGCTACAATGTGTTACTGTGCCATTGTCAAACTATGTCAACCTTATTAACATAATTTAACTAGGGTTTATGCTCAAGAGATTGTAACAAAATCATCTTCCCTTCTTTATTCCTTCTGTTATATAGAATGGAGATAAACTTATTGCAATATAATAAATAAAGGAAATAGAAATGGAGACGATCTTGCTACAATGTTTTAAAGAAGGGACACAAAAGGAAGATATCCTAGTAACAATTAATGAAGGGGAAAATAATGGGAAATAAACTTGTTGCAAGTACCTGTGGGCTTATACTTTTGTAACATGCAGTTTCATGGCCACAATCATGGTTTCTGTTCTCTATGTTTGTCTAGGTATATATATTGGGTATGTATATTTATATGTGCACCTGTCAAAAATTGGACATCCATCAATTTACATCAGGGGTCCAGCTCCTGGTAGGAGGCATATCCTTATCTTGTAATATAATACACTAATTTTGGAGAAAAACAGTAAGTCCCCTCTTGATCTACGATTAGATATGAACAACCCCATTTTGCCAAAATCTCAGGGGTCACATGGTACCCCCCTCGGGACCCACGCATGGTCATGTATATGTGTATATATATAGGATAATTTAAAGATTGCATGGTTTTCATAGTTATATAAATGTTCTAGTATATCCTCATTTCTTTGTTCATATATATACAAAACTTGATACTGACGTGTTGAATGTTTACTTCAGTTCACCAGGACTGGTGTAATGGTCATGGAAGCTGTTACAGACATGGAATCCACGTTGATGATATTACTTGCTGCTGTGATCAAGGTATGTATGCTCACCTTAGCTGCAATGAAGATGTAATGATTTATTTAAGTTTAAACCAATGATTATTGTCCAATTATGAATTTACTGGCTTGCATAATTGAACATATCCCGACTTGCTATGATGCTGTACAGTTAAATATGGGGGAAATGGTTCAATATACCACAATATACAGTTCAATATCTCTGGTCGGGACCTCCTTTGAGCAACAACCTTTCATCAATATAATTAACATTCTCATAGTAAAATGTTACAACCAATATTACCTCTCGAGAGCAACAACATCTCAACAACAGCTGAGATTCACATCTCCCAAATCGTGTTACTCGGCACAGTTTGCTATGTACTTGCTTGGAGTTGCATATACATGTAGTTGATAAATCAGTAACTCTTCAGAATGTTGTGAATTGAAACAAATATATTTTATATAGAACTTGAATGTTGAAGTACTGATTGGATAACCAATACAAAAATTGACATTATGGTAACCTGTAATTTGTTGGAATTCGTAATTTGTGTCTGTATCATCTAGATTATAGGTATTGCAAAAGGAGACTACCGAGCTACAAAATTGAGATGTCTTTAATTTCATTGTAGATTACAAGGGAGGCAATTGTCAGTTTGGGCCTACAACAACAACGACTCCCACAACAACTACACCTACTACAACTACAGCTATGCCATGTACCCCTGTAAATGATTGTACAACACATTATACATGCGGAGCACATGGTATCAAGGTGTGTATGCCAGGATGGACTGGAGTCAACTGTGACAATATCATACCTTCAGGAGAAGCAGATTGTGACAGTGGTATGTTATGATTTTATTTTGATATCAATCACTAGTCAGAAAAAGTAGTATCATGCTTGTCATTCTTCATTGTTTATAGTTGTTCTTCATGTTTATTTCCGTTCAGTTCTTGATGAATCAGAAGTTAGTCACATAAAATTGCAAATTGTTCCATGTTTTGGTAAAAAAGCAATACAATTCATGTGAGTATTTATACACATGGTTTGTTTTTTGTAAATTGGTTCAAAGAAATGTTCTTACTGTCTTATGTAGGTGGCACTCCTTGTTGCAACTTATTCCATCTCTTCTTGAAACAGTACAAGACTAAATTTGTTATTGTCAAAATGGTAGCTTTAAAATGCTAGTTAATGTGCTTGACTTTAGTATATATACCAAACATATGCTACAGGATATAAGCGCTACAGGATGTATAATTTGCTACAATACGTAATAAGAGGAGTGAATTGCAATAAATTTTTACTCGGAATGAGACTGAGTTATGTTGAGCAAGATTTGGAACTGAAAGCTGGTAGTCTTAAATATATTGTTATCCTATCCGTCTCAGATCTAATAATTCAATCTTCTCAATGGCTTTGTAGGCATTGACTTTTGCTCTGGAATTAACATGAAGTGTTCCATGCAGTATCTTAAAACTATCGACCAGCCCATTTGTGAATGTTTTGTGTCGTATTATACATACATATTTTTTTGAATTTAAATTAGTGTTGTCCTTGTTTCTTGTTGTTTTGTGATGTTCTCTGTAACCACTTACTTAATTGTTTTTCTCTTGTATATTATCTGTTTATATGGCACAGTCTTGTATAAATAACGTCTCCTTAAGCAGCGTATACTATATCTTTTATTACGTCATTAAAATTGTATGACGTCACCATACCAAGAAAACTTCTATCTACAATACGAATTACATTTAATGACGTCATTTGACTCTACCAAGTAAACTTTTCTTAATATTCGTTGGGTGCAGTCGTGTTTTTGTGGTTTATTTTCTTATTAAACATATTTCTTTTAGTTATAAATTCCATTTCCCTATCAATAATATCTAAGAATTTTTATTAGTAAACACATTATCAAGTTGACTTTTTTTTTTAAATTGCACTTTGATTTGACATTTTAAGGTTACTTCTATTCTGATGTTACTATTTTAGTTACGGGGAATAAGGTCAGTATAAGGCTGCTTGTTCCTCCGTGCTCGATTAGTTACTGTATGTCTGTTGAAATGTACGTGATGGTTGGTTTATTTTAATGATTAGTTACTGCCTACTTAGTCAATTTATGTATATATGTTGGAAATCAATGACCATATAGCGATAAGGTGTGAGGTTAGCTAGCTGTTAAATCGATTTAAACCCCCAGTATTTTTTACTGACAGTTCCAAGGCTGTAATTCGCTATATGATTGTTGTTTCTGTTTGTGTTATGAATGTTTTATGTTTCCCTTTCCCCTATGCAATTCTGTCACTTTATACAGTGTTCAGAGTGTTTCCTGCCCAATGTTGGCCTATTGTGGCCAGTTGTCTTGAATTGTCCTGTGAGCTTTTCCATCCATTAATTCCCCCCTCCCCTCCTTTTACTGTCCACTTTGATACTCTTAATTATTCCTTATGGTCTGTTGGGCCGTTCCTTGTGCCTCTGTTCCTTAATATGTGTAACGTTTGACCTCCTTAGGTGCGTTATGTTTTGTGGATTGTTGTTTTTCCTGAGGTCTGCGTGGGGAGGTATTGTCTTGTGTATGTGGCGTTCCCCGTAGTTACGTATTCTCTCTGTTCCATAACTTTATTGCTGATGACATCACATGTCCATTGACACTATGCGCAGAGTTCTATCATTGAGCATTGAGGAAGATATCTAGATAGACTGCCAATGACTGAATGTTAAAATAATACCACCGGAGTCCGTGGGGTCTTAGTTCATGGTAGAGATTCACTGTATGACCTTATGTGCCAATCAATATTTTGCCCAAAGGGGGGGGGGGGGCTAACACAAGGGGAGTGGACAATTTGCCCACTAACTGCCCACCTTAGAGTCGAGCATTTTGTCTAAATCACTCCAGCGGGAGATGTCTATTTCCGTACCTCTTGTGTCTAAAGTCCAGTGTATCCCTGCAACTTCTACTGTGGCAAAACATTAATCAGTGTATTAACTTTGACTTTCAACTTAACAAAACACAACAATACAAGTGCCAGTGTGACTGTCTCATGAAAAGCTGGTAACTACCAATTAAACTTAGTTGAAGAGACCATCATCTATACCCGTGATGTATAGACTTGCAATAAGCTGAAACTCAATAATGATTGTCGAAACAATGAAGTTTAGCTGTATTGCTGTTTTTCATGCTAGCACTAGTTAGAAAACCGCTACTAAATATTTTCAGCTCAGGATGTGCTACCAAGTGAATGGAGTGGAAATTATACTTGTTCTGATGACAATCTGAACACTCTGTTTACTATGAACATCACAAAATCTGACAAAATAGACACTATAGGATCTGTGTTTATTCAAGGTCATAAATTTAACATGTCTGGATCTTTTGCTACTGCATATAACTTGCTTGCATTACAAAGTGATCATGTGATTGCACAAGTCGTTGCTGGTAGAAATTTCACAGATGTTGAACTAGATGGAAGACTTAAATCTCCTGTTTATATTGAGGGATTTGTGTTGTTCACATTGAATAGTGGCATCTTACAGTGTCCCGTGCAGCTCAGGAGACTTAGTGGTATGTTCATTATCTGTAACTATGTTGAAAATTTGTTTTTATTGTTTTATTTTACATACTTGCATCTAGTTACCATAATGTTGCACGTCTGACAATTTGGTGTGATTGCTTATCGTCAGTAACTGCTAGTGTGGACATGAGTAGTTTGTTCAAAATAACATTGATAGATAGGCAGGGGCTAGGGGAGGCTTCCATACCTCTAGAACCGTAGTTTAGGGGTACGGGAGTCCTGTGATCGTAGAAATCCTATATGGGAAACACCTCTGTAGTATAGAAGAGAGATGACTTTTTTGTAATATAATTAAAGAAGGTATATACAAGGGGAAATAACCTGGTTATGATATATTAAATAAGAGGTATAGAAGGAGAGATAATTTTGTTACATTCTCCTGTCCGCTAGGCTTCTATAACACGAATTTTCAGCACCACAATAATGGTTTCTGTTATATATGCCTGTCTAGATACATGTATATCTATAGGCTATGTAATATACCAGCACATGTCAGAAATTGGACATCCTTTGTATGCATTGGTCATCATGCATGGATCCAGCAGTTTATGACAGTGTGGGTCAGGAGTGCCCAGCTCCTGCTAAGGCAGCAGATCCAAGTCATTCTTTGGATTCCCTAGATTTTTGCAATGCAAAGCATTTTCACACGCTAAGTTTGTAAAAATCAGGGAGGTCCTTAAATTTGACCTTCTTGATCTAGCATTAGATATGGACAACACTTTTTTGGCAAAATCTCTGGATGCCCCCAGTCTCCCCTCTGGATTCAATGTTTGGTCATGTAATTTGTATATGGGTTCTTAACATTGCATCCATTGTCATATTTATGTACATGTTCTAGCATGTCCTCATTTCTCTGTTCATATATGAAACAAAACTAGATACTGATGTGTTGAATGTTTACTTCAGTACACCAGGACTGGTGTAATGGTCACGGACGCTGTTACAGACATGGTAGCCATGTTGACGATTTTACTTGCTGCTGTGATCAAGGTATGTATGCCCTCCTTAGCTGCAATGAAGATGTAATGATTTATTTAAGTTCAAACCAATGATTATTGTCTAATTATGACCAATGTAACATCTCTAACAACTTCGCGACAACAGCTGGGATTCATTTCTACCAAAGTGTGTTATTCGGCAGAGCTTGTCATGTACATGCTTGAACTTACAAAAGTTTATTAAACTTAAAGTTTACAGCAGATCATATAACCAATCAAGTCTCAGACATGGTTAACTGTCTTTTGTTGGAATTTGTTATTACTGTCAGTACCTTCTAGACTTTTAGAATTTCAGGATGATTACCTAACTGTAAACATCTTAAATTGAGTTGTCTTTAATTTTGTTGCAGATTACAAGGGAGATAATTGTCAGTTTGGACCTACCACCCCCACAACTACATCAACTACAACAACCACTACTACTACTCCTACCACCTCTACAACACCAACAACAACTACAACAACAACCCCTACAACTACCACAACCCCAACAACTACCACAACCCCAACAACTACCACAACACCAACAACTACCACAACCCCAACAACTACCACAACACCAACAACTACCACAACCCCAACAACAACTACAACAACTACTACCACAACAACTACACCTACTACTACTACAACTACAGCTATACCATGTACCCCTGTAAATGATTGTACAACACATTATACATGTGGAGCACATGGTATCAAGGTGTGTATGCCAGGATGGACTGGAGTCAACTGTGACACAATCATACCTTCTGGAGAGGCAGATTGTGATAACTTCCGCTGTAAGTTTGTTTTGAAATTAGTGAGTTTGTGCTAGATTTGAATGTGTAATCTATGGATGTGATTGGCAGTTGTCATGGCTTATTTTAGGTATAAGTAGTAGTTTTTATACTGAAGTAAATCATTATGTTGTTGCAATTATAGATGCACTGACATGATTCACTTCACTGATCACATTACAGCCCCAACCATACATAACTGTTCGCATTCCATTATAGTCTCCCTGCAGACACCATATGGATCTATTTCAAGACTCCAAAGCTGTTCTTTTTACAGACCCAGGCACAGCTCTCTTGACAGACCCAAGAACAGCTCTCTTGACAGATTTCAGCTTAGGACTCTCTTTTAACTATCTAGCAAGACTCCCTTCTGACCCCAAGCAGTTCCTTCTTACAGATTCTGAAGCAAGTCTCCATACATACCCCAACACTAGTCTCCCTGTAGATTCCAGCATAGGTCACCAAAACTTATTCTTTGCACGATTGTCCATACAGATCCAGCTCATCCCATCTCTTGTTACCAACCAGAAGCAACGTTCTAAACTCATATTGCTGCATAGATCAGCAGCTATACAGAGCACCATTATGTCCAAAGACAAGTCATCTTACAGATCCATCTTATGTATTAATACACTCATTATATTCAACAGGCAGATGCATATGCAGTTCATAACACATATCCTGTCACAGATGTTAGCACTCAGTGTATACTTAGTTCATATATGTGGTCTTAACATAACCATCATATTTTTGCTAATTTAGTCAGCTGTTTTCATAAATAAATTGTTTGTGTTTGCACGGACCTATATAGGTCCGTGGTGTTTGTAATAGCTGCTAAAGATATTTTAAATGTATGAAGAATATATTGTTTGTACCTGGACGTTGATACAATTTGTGTAAGGTTTCAATTTAGTTGTGTTGAATACTCGGTGGAAGTCGCTGCATTTCAGTAGCATGCTCGTGAAAGGTAATCCAACAAAACTGTCTTATAGATAATTGCTAGAACTTCATTTGAGATTACATATTATTTTCAGCTCTGGACCTGTTACCCAGTGAGTGGAGTGGAAACTATACTTGTCCTGATGACAATCTTAACACTCTGTTTACTATGAACATCACAAAATCTGACAAAATAGACACTGTAGGATCTGTGTTTATTCAAGGTCAAAAATTTAACATGTCTGGAGCTTATGCTACGGTGTATTACTTGTTAACATTACAAAGTGATCATGTGATTGCACAAGTCGTTGCTGGCAGAAATTTCACTGATGTTGAACTTGATGGAATTCTCAAATCTCCTGTTTTTATTGAGGGTTTTGTGGTGTTTACGTTGAATAGTGGTAGCTTACGTTGTCCTGTTCAACTCAGGAGAATTGCAGGTAATTGATATAAAATAACGTCCCGTTTCGTAATGTCAAAGTTTGCTGTGCTACTTGACAATTATCTGACAATATACAGTTTATGTGTCCTCCAATTTGTGTGTCCTCCCAGGGCTAGTACATACCGGGTTATGAATCAGACGGTGAACCGTAGTTTATCATGGCTCGGATGATCACGTGACTCACCACACGGGTGCCATTTGCAAATTAATGATTTGTTATAGCGAAGACAAAATGTAAAATCAACTAATTAAAACGCATTATTTTGCAACTTTATTGATTTTTCTGGATGAGATATGTATTGCTTCGTTGATATGTATATATTTAAGACCTCGCTATGCGCAATTAATTCCTAATTAACGATTAGAATGTGAGCGACCAGCCGTGCGTTCGGTTAAGGCTACACTCGCACGAGTTAAGAAACTGTGCACGCATTTTGCAACCGAACGCTCCGTTTGCCAAAAAGTACGCGCCCACTGTGCGCCCACTCGCTCGAGCATCTCCGATGTAGCTAGCGAAGGGCGCGTACTTTTTGGCAAACGGAGCGTTCGGTTGCAAAATGCGTGCACAGTTTCTTAACTCGTGCGAGTGTATTAGCCATAACCGAACGCACGGCAGACTTGTGAAAAACAATGGTGGTCGGTCAAATTTCTTTTATGTAGTATTTTGTAAGTGTTATAATGGTATAATTAAGCAATTTAAACTGTTCAATTACTAGAAAACACTTAATTTTGCACTAGGTCATAAGTGCTCAAATTGTCCAGATATTTAGAATCAGTGAATTTGGCCAATTTTCGCGTAATGCGAAAAAAATGGCTTCCAATTTGAAAATTATGTCCATGATTATGTGAAGAATAGCAGTCTAATACGCCTCGTATCACATAAGATTTTAGTGTTTTTATGCAAAATAAAGACAGTTTGGTGCTCTGCAGGTAACATAAATCGTGTAATAGTATTTTTAAGTGCTTTTTTATTTGTCTGAAAACTGATTTTTTCTTTTGTAAGTTCACTGAATTTGTCAATTGGGATTTGATACCCGTGAATGCCATTAACATGTGAGAATTTAAATAACATTATACTGTCTTACTTAAGATAATATTTTTCCTAAATCATCATTTCTTTGTTATATAAAATATAGCAATTAATTGTCAGTATACAAATATTTACACATAAACATGTTGTCTGCTTAGAGCGTGTTATATCTACCATATCGTGAAGTTTATGCATAGGTTAAATCGCAAGCCGAGGCAGGATAAATCGATAGGAGATACCGTTATATAGTCTGATTCATAACCCGGTATGTACTGAGCCCTGGTCCTCCCAAACAATATTGTATGGAAATAATTTGGATGTTTTCCAGTTGTTCAGCAGAAATTTTGAGTTTTGTCTATAATGCTGCAGCTCTCCATCAGGGAAATTTGAAAAGATATGGCTAATTGTTCTTCATAGCACATTTATACTAGATATTTATTGCTATATATTACTTAGTGATTTATTGTGAATCAACCTTAATTGAGGTATTTTTAATAAATGATATTGAATTTACTGTAATTGATGTATTTTTTAGTAATTTATTTTGATACAAATTTCAATTGAAGTGTTGTTTTAGGTTTTATATTGTGATTTTAATTGAGGTATGTTTTAGCAATTTATTGTGAATCAGCCTCAATTGATATTCTGTATCCATACTTGATCATAGCTAAAAGTTAGTACAAAGGCTCTATCTCTAGATATGCGTTGTATTAGATAGTTAGAGAATAAGCAATGACATTATGCATACCATATGCAGTATTAATTGACATGTCTGTTACATATTTTATTTAAATGAATTCTTTTTGTCTGGTCATTGTTTGTTTAATTGTTGCGCGCTAAAACATTCACATCTTTCGTAAACAGGCAAGTCGATTGACAAACAACTAAAGAAGGTGTTAAGAAGTATCAACCATCGACTGGCTGAATACTATACTGGCAATACAATATAGATGCAAAAAATACTTAACTTGCATAACGATAATTTTAACTTTAACCAACCAAATGAAACAAGAACAAAATAGGATAGGAACTATTTATGTTAACTTTAAGTTAAGATCTTATATTATTTATTTACACAATAAGGGAATCATAACATTTCTGCATATTTCTCATACTTATTAAAGCAGGTTCGTAAATTAGCACACACACATAGCACCATAACACCGAAAGAGCTGTACTTTGTTCGCCACTAATATAAGTGCACTTACAGTATTGCTTGGTAATTGATTTCAGTGCGAAATGATTGGTGTAATGGTCATGGAAGTTGCTACAGGCATGGAAGTCGTGCTGATAATTTCACTTGTTGCTGTGATCAAGGTATTTTACTATTTCCTACTGCAAGCTATGTGATATTTTGTACTAATTACTAGCAGTACACTATTTCCAGTGGTAGCCATAGAGGAGTAATATGAAGTGGTCGGTTGTTATAACTTGATTGTTTACTGCTTACTTATTATTCAATTGACTGAACTGATAAGGTCAATATTAACTGTATATTTATTATCTTATATAAGCATTTATATAGCTATTATTACAACAGTTGATAAATAATTATCACAAAAGTTCAATATGTTTATATGAATTATTACTATGGCATTTTTTTGGAATTTTCAGATTACAAGGGAGATAGCTGTCAGTTTGGACCTACAACAACAACAACTACCACGACAACTACCACGACAACCACACCTACTACTACTACAACTACAGCTATGCCATGTACCCCTGTAAATGATTGTACAACACATTATACATGTGGAGCACATGGTATCAAGGTGTGTATGCCAGGATGGACTGGAGTCAACTGTGACTCTATCATACCTTCTGGAGAGGCAGAATGTGACAACTACGGCTGTAAGTAAATTTTATGTTTGAATTATGAGTGAATAGTTTGGCTTCTTAGAGTATTGTGTGTTTATCTTAGTATGTTTGGTTATGCTCATATTTTGCCATAATTTATGGAATTTGTAAAAAACAAAATAATGAGTTTGTTACTTGTACCCTTGCATTGTGAGTTTAGCTGATCTGGCCTGAAGATTCACAGATGAGTTTTGGTTGTTATATTGTGTCTTTTAGTTCAGTCGTTGTAAATTTTTCTATTCAGTGGCTTCGATTTGAACAATTTTGGTATCAGCCAACCTTATATAAAGTTCATTAAAACTGTTCAAATCATTTGAAAAACTGAGAAAACTTCTACATAAATGCAAAGCTTCTGAGGTATTTTACACGCCATTGTAGAACTCTTTAATACCCTCATACTGATGTTCTATACCAAATATAAGTTGTTCAATCAAAAACTTACCACAAAGTTTGTTGATTAACACAAAACAATATGGTAATGATTCAACAGCATGGCTGTGAGTCAAAGAAATTTGCCTTTAATATGAACTACAGGTATACTAATTGTGTTTATGCCAGATCCATAACATCTGATTTGTGTTAAGTTAGCTTATTTTGTGCTGCAATGAAATTTCCATGCACCATTATCTACGGACCTCTTGCATGGAAATGGGACACTTGATCTTACTGGGCCTATTTTGTGTTAAGTAGCTGCGGAGAGGAGACATTCCAGCACATCTGATTTTAAAGCTAGTCACCAGATTCAGCTATGTTATTTGATAGATTTGAATGCGTAGCACAGGCTGTTGTATTTGTACAACATGTAGTAAGTTTGCTAGCCAGTGTATAAAGTTATTATCATTTTCAGCTTTGGACCTGTTACCCAGTGAATGGAGTGGAAACTATACTTGTCCTGATGACAATCTTAACACTCTGTTTACTATGAACATCACAAAATCTGACAAAATAGACACTGTAGGATCTGTGTTTATTCAAGGTCAAAAATTTAACATGTCTGGATCATATGCTACTGTGTTTTACTTGCTAACATTACAAAGTGATCATGTGATTGCACAAGTCGTTGCTGGCAGAAATTTCACAGATGTTGAACTTGATGGAGTTCTCAAATCTCCTGTTTTTATTGAGGGTTTTGTGGTGTTTACATTGAATAGTGGCAGCTTACGTTGTCCTGTTCAACTCAGGAGAATTGCAGGTAAAATATTATTATTGTTGGTGCTCTTCACGTGCTTGGTTCAATTTTAGAAAATAAAACAATCGTTTTCTGACATTAATTGCACTCAATCAATCAATCAATCAATCAATCAATCAATTAACCACATACTCAGTCACTTATTCAATCACTTGCTCAATCACTTGCTCCTCATTCCTCTTCATGCCTGCTGGAACATAAGGCAGTTACGGTCTGGTGTTGCCCTCATATCTTCTCCGCAGGACATCTACATCTTCCTTAGCTTTGTGTTTAAGGTTCATCTCCAACTCGAGACTTATTCAAGTCAGTTGCAGCTTAACTGTCCTTAATAAGTAAATATTGTATAAAACTTTCTGATACCAAACATCTATGAAAGAAGTTTTCTTGGTGGGATGTTACAGTATAAATGTCAGCCTTATTTTGTATTCCTGGAAGGTCATGTTTGCATGAAGCACCTCACTTCAAGATATGTTGACATGTTAATTTGCCAACAGCTTTTTTCTATCATTAATTTCTGTTTTGCAGTTATGCATTTAAAAGTCATTAAGGGGAAGGCTAGTTTTTCTGCCATTGTTTTAAAGCAAATGAATCTGTGTATTACACCTGTATGTTGAACAATTATACTTGAACAAGCTGCTAGAATTATGCAATAAATTTCAAATGATACATATTTTTGTCATAACATCAGTACACAATGTGTTGGTTATGATCACCAATTGTTGAACATCCATAATATTTATTAATGAACATACAATTTTATACTCACCAAAAGTTATCAGGGGGCTCAGTGACCCTTAAATACTGCAAGTCCAAATCAACCTTGTGCTAGGTAAACATAATGCATGAAGTAGGCATAAATACTGGTTTAAGTGGTTTGTAACATTGGAAGCACTTATCAGGAGTCTGAAACAAAATACTCTTTATAGAAATATGAAAATATTTAAAACTTCAAAGTTTAGAAGAATATTTCAAATTGTTGCTATGATCCATGGATGGTTCTCATGATATTGCAAAAGAATATGGAGAACACATAACACACACTGAGAGTATATTTGTATGATTTCAGTTGCCAATGATTGGTGTAACGGACATGGTAGATGTCACAGATATGGAAGCCATGTTGATAACTTCACATGCTGTTGTGATCAAGGTAAATGTTTGAGTAGCAACAATGTTTTTGATTGATTTAGTTAGTTGATTATTTCATACCGAGCTTCAATGATTCATGGCTGAAGGTTTTCTTGACTGGTGTTGCAGATTGTCCAATCAAAATAATTTTTCTTATTGTAAAAAACTAACAACTGTACCCATATGAATCAGGAACAAAAGTCATGGACAACTTCAGATGTATCATTTTCATTCAAGCTGTTCATGGCACTGTACAGAATTGCCGACTCTCAACCCTTCGATAGGCAGATTTATGTTCTTCCTCTTGTCCTGAAGTTACGTTGGTGGTAGGGCCTAAAGTTAGGTAGAGTTTGTGATTTTTTTAACTTTCATTGAAACATTTGTGCTTATGTTTTTATTGTTATTTTGTCAGATTACAAGGGAGATAGCTGTCAGTTTGGACCTACAACAACAACAACTACAACAACTACTACCACGACAACTACACCTACTACTACTACAACTACAGCTATGCCATGTACCCCTGTAAACAATTGTACAACACATTATACATGTGGAGCACATGGTATCAAGATGTGTATGCCAGGATGGACTGGAGTCAACTGTGACTCTATCATACCTTCTGGAGAGGCAGAATGTGATAACTACGGCTGTAAGTTGTTATGTTTAAGCTAAATTGAAGTATAATACAAGGTATTAATTAAAACTATTTCTTTGTAAATGATATTTTTGTATATAAATTAAAATATATTACCACATATGCTGTTAACATAAATATTGTCTACTCAAAACAGAGCACCTATCTCTAAAGACACACAATAATTGTTTCAGAGTTAATTAAAATATTATAATGTTTATTTTTGTAAATAATTGATGACTTATTTGAAATACCAAACATCCATATTTATCACCCAGTTTCTTCAACAAAAACATGGGTTATGAAATTAGGGTACAATGCCATTGTTTGGGCATACAATGTGCCATAGGGTGTGGCTTTAAGCAGAGGGCTTTAAGTAATAATTTTAGATAAGATTTACATATTGTCATCAAACGTGGTGCATAACAAGCTTCTATTGGCAATGTATTTAGGTCATCTGGGGTCAAGGACAAAGTCATTGCCTCTAAAAATAGAAAATAAAATCCACTGAATAGCTCCTGTAAGGAATATGGTATGAAAATGTTGAATTGCCTTTCTGGATCCTGGGTCAAAGTCACTGTTCTTAAGAATCGAAAGACAATTTGGGGCCAATAATTTAAGACATGTTCTAACCATGCTTGGTGTACACCAAACATATACATAGACCTAGTTTGGAATTGCTGGGTTCAAGTTTGCTGTTATAAAATCGAAAAATGATTTCTCCTAATTCACTGGGAATAAGACATTGAGATGAAACTGATGAGCTTATGTGAACAGGAAGTTTGGGATTTAATTTGGGGTCACTGGGCTCCAGGTTACTGTGTTGCTTACTCTGACCAAACTTGGTGTATAGCTACCTTATGCTGAATGCTCAGGTCAATGATCATGATTGATTTTTCTAATAATAGTTGGAAACATTTAGATGAAATTATTAGATGCACTTATTCTGTTTAATAGGAACAAAATGTATTGAAAACCTGATTTTGTGGTATCGCAATGTTTCTTGTTTCTTAACTGCATAATGTTGTTTGAGTAATTTAACATTATTCACACTTACTTTGTATTTCTTTATTCGTAATAATTGTATTTCATGATATGGTACATGATTGTTATATTGAATTCTAGGCATTGCTTTTCTCCGTTTAAAATAAATACATTTTGTCTCATAAATATTATGTCTATGTTTTCTTATATACTCATTGTTCTGACATCATTCAAAGTAATTTGTATTTTTAAAAGGATATGAGTTTGTGTCCAAGTAATTTGTATTTTTAAAAGGATATGAATTTGTGTCCAAGTATTAAATTTGTAGTTTTAAGGATATGAATTTGTGTCCAAGTAATTTGTATTTTTAAAAGGATATGAATTTGTGTCCATTATAAATGTGTCCCATTAATTTTCAGTTGTACAAATAGGAGATCTTTTATGTTTTTTTTATGATTTTTTTTATATTGTATAGAAAATATCAATGAAATAACTTACACTGAATATACAAGAACGAGTTTTACACAAAATACTTTTGTTTTTTTAAGCAGTTACTAATACTGTATGTAAGTACATTGTATGACATGTAAGTAAAATACAGGTAGGTGACAGGTATCAGGTAGTTGGTGTTGCATGCTTAATGTTGTTGCTCATGCAGATTAGCTTAGCCTAGAGATATGTGCTATGGTGTTTGTAAGTGTACTTGTCTTGTGCTTCATCATTTGCATCATCATCAGAAATCTTAAATAAGGGATGGAAGCAAAACTAGTTTATCTGATTCCTTTTTATGCTGATAGACTAGTTTTGCGTTCCTCCGTCATTTGGTTTCTCAGCAGTATATAGTGAAAATGTTTGAAAAAAAGAAATAACTTCAACTTAATCGTTGCTGTGTTTCACTTAATTTGTTGTCAATACAATATTGCTGGGGGTCTTGAAAGTTCTTTGCTAGCTTTTCTTACTTGTAAAATATTCTGTGTGTAATTTTCAGCTCTGGACCTGTTGCCCAGTGAGTGGAGTGGAAACTATACTTGTCCTGATGACACTCTTAACACTTTGTTTACTATGAACATCACAAAATCTGACAAAATAGACACTGTAGGATCTGTGTTTATTCAAGGTCAAACATTTAACATGTCTGGATCATATGCTACTGTGTTTTACTTGCTAACATTACAAAGTGATCATGTGATTGCACAAGTCGTTGCTGGCAGAAATTTCACAGATGTTGAACTTGATGGAGTTCTCAAATCTCCTGTTTTTATTGAGGGTTTTGTGGTGTTTACGTTGAATAGTGGTAGCTTACGTTGTCCTGTTCAACTCAGGAGAAGTGCAGGTAATACAAGTGTTTGTTACATTGGGAAAACTTGTAACTCTATTCTTAACAAATTTTATGATCAGGGATTATGTTTACAAGTACAAGTTTTATTTTTTTCAAATCGAGAAGGTCATAAACCCATGCGACTATAACATACATAGTAAACATTATAAACAGGTAAACGGTAGTCACAAACAGTTTATGTCACATTATCATTATTTGTTATCATTACTTTCTTGCATTTGAAAGTGTAATTTAATAACTTATTTCGCCAAATATGGCTGTTTAGTAATTGTCTTGTGTAAAATATATTGTATTTTCATGTAATTTTGCATTTGCTGTGATTGGCTTGCTGTGATTAGCTTACATTAGGTTGCAATTAAATGACAACACCATATTTGGGTATTCTTAATGATCTGCTTAAACTCATAAAGTTTTATTTGATAATAAACCTTTTGCATTTAGTATTATTTTCGAGTACTGTTTACACAAAAACAAATTTGTACTTTGTTTAGAACTGCAACTTTAGTTAGGTAATTTGTACCAGTATAATGAATGTATCACAATTTGTCATATTAATATACATGTTTGTGTGTTCATTCTTTGTTTTATTAGATAAGTGATTCATTTCATTATACACCTACTAGGAACTAGATTCATGCTATTGAAGTACTGACAATGTTTTCTTTATGCTTTACTTTTTAAATGCATTAAATGAGTTTTGCATAAGAAAGTAACAAGAATCATACATGTATTTTGAAATACAATATGATATTTATGACATTAAAATATTACATGTACTATTAAAACATTACATGTATGCTAATTAAGCTTAACTCCTTTTTACACTACTTAAATACATATACTCTTACCAGAGTATAACTTAAATTTTGTATTAAGTTTCCATTGAGTTAATTACATGCCTAAGTGTGATATTATCAAAATGCTGCTTTTTCTTTAATTTTCTTCATAATTTATAATTAGAAGAAGTAATGTGTGTTGTCTGGGTATACAAGCATATTAATTGACATGAATGATATATTCCAGTGAGTGTGGATTGGTGTTCTGAACATGGTAGCTGTTACAGATATGGAAGTCATATAGATAACTATACATGCTGCTGTGATCAAGGTGAGGGATATAAATATCCAAATATAATGTCTTAAAAATCACCATTACTTTATAAGTTTGCTGCTTATATAAATAAATATTATGGATGAATAAAATCAAAGGACTGATGGTCCTGGGAGGTGCTTCCAAGGCAAGACTGCACGTTTTCCATATTATCGTAATAGAAATTAATATGTGATTATTCAGGTAAACTCATTCACCAAAAATGACACAAATAATCCAGAAAAGCCATCTATATCAAGACTCCTGCAATTCCACAATTGATATATTCCTGACAAATCAGCCATTATACTCATCACATTTATAATAAAATCAGAGGACTTTACATGTACTATTTTCTTGAGACAATGAATATGGCGGTACTTCAAGTAGACCATTGGCTAATAGCAATGAGATGCTAAAGCGCCTCAAAAACAATGAAGGTGAGCAGGGAATGCCACATAGTATTACAAGGGGCACATACCCAACAGTATAAGGCGACATGATACAATACACATACATGTATGCAACTTACAAAACCAAAGGGAAACAAGAAAAACATAAATGATAGATGAAAATTGGAGTACCGCCTCGAAATATTCACTGGCAAAAACTCCACTTTGGGTTTAAGCCTGAGTGTATTATCTGTTTTATCATATTTTCTTAGCTTTGATTGACTAGCGTATCAGTTCCAGATATCATATTACATTGCACTTGACTCCAATTACAGCTTACTGCATCACTAAGATTCTCATGTTTCATGTTCTGTAACAACACAGGTGTCTAGGATATGATATATTTGAGACTTTACTTACAATATAATTGGTATGTTGTAGATTATGATGGAGACAGGTGTGAGATATCTTTGAAAACCACATCAAGGACTACCTCAGTCACCTCACCTGCAGCGACTTTACCTCCTAAATTCACTCAAGGTCATGTGATATCAACACAAGCACCAAAGACGACAACCACAGCTGGTGCATCATCCACTTCATCTGTAGGCACAACGTTATTGGCAACCAATCCCCCAACCACATCTATGCCTGTACCAGTAACTGCTAGACAGACATCATCAACAGCAGCGAAAACTACAATGGCACCAACAACAACTTCCACAACTACTACAACCACTCCGACCACAACTTCAACAACCACCAAGGCAACAACAACTTCCACAACCACCAAGGCAACAACAACTTCAACAACCACCAAGGCAACAACAACTTCCACAACCACCAAGGCAACAACATGGACAACAAGTACAACTACAGTGCCGACAACAACTCTGTCTGCGTGTCCAGGACATTTTACATGTGACAGACTCGGACAGCAGAAATGTTTACCGTGGTTTCAAGGACCCAATTGTAACATTCCAAAACCAGGAGTCAGTACAACCTGTTCTAAATATGACAGTAAGTAATATCTGCATGCCTCGGGTATATGTACAGTGAAACCTGTTCTAAATATGACAGTAAGTAATATCTGCATGCCTCAGGTATATGTACAGTGAAACCTGTTCTAAATATGACAGTAAGTAATATCTGCATGCCTCAGGTATATGTACAGTGAAACCTGTTCTAAATATGACAGTAAGTAATATCTGCATGCCTCAGGTATATGTACAGTGAAACCTGTTCTAAATATGACAGTAAGTAATATCTGCATGCCTCAGGTATATGTACAGTGAAACCTGTTCTAAATATGACAGTAAGTAATATCTGCATGCCTCAGGTATATGTACAGTGAAACCTGTTCTAAATATGGCAGTAAGTAATATCTGCATGCCTCAGGTATATGTACAGTGAAACCTGTTCTAAATATGACAGTTAGTAATATCTGCATGCCTCAGGTATATGTACAGTGAAACCTGTTCTAAATATGACAGTAAGTAATATCTGCATGCCTCAGGTATATGTACAGTGAAACCTGTTCTAAATATGACAGTAAGTAATATCTGCATGTATATGTACAGTGAAACCTGTTCTAAATATGACAGTAAGTAATATCTGCATGCCTCAAGTATATGTACAGTGAAACCTCAATACTAAGACCAGGATTGGTTATAAAGAAAGTGATCTTAGTTGTAAGGTGGGTTGATTATTGAGAAATATTGAGAGAAAAAAACATGAAATAAAAATCTTATTACATTTGTAATAAGGTGGTCTTAATTTCAGGGTGGTCTTTAAGTGTGGGTTTACTGTATTTAAATCTAATCTTGAAAGGTGAATTTAGCCTGAAAATAGCAACCTATTGCGATGTCGGTCTTGGAGGATTTCTGATTTTGTAGTGGTCACTTCTTAAATTTTCTTGCATAAATCTCTTGTTAGTGCATGTTTATTTTATAACAAATATTAGCCTTGATAAAAGCTGTACTTGTTTTGCAAGAACTACATTTTAGTGAACCATGTTAACATTTGTTGTAAGGTAGAACATTGGACTGTGTTTTACTGGTATTGGTTTATTTCAGGTGCTGAAAATATTGCCAGTGTTTGGAATGGTCAGTATGTATGTGATTCAAAAGTGACTGTGTTCAAACTATCAATAACACAACCCTGGAACAGTATGGAACTTCAAGGGCAACTGGAAAAACAGAATCAAGTTACCACATACACTGGAACTTTTGCTTCCTACTTCAAATCTTTGGCTTTGAAGAGTGATACTGGTGCCATTGAAATTAATGGCGTTCTGTCTTCTCCACTTAGTATGCAAGGTGTGATTATGTTTGCTAATGGCATGGCAATGAAGAAATCGTGTCAACTGACTATGTCTAGAGCTGATGGTATGTACCTGAATTGCTGATAATTTTGTGAAGTTTGATTGAAATATGTTTTTCTCAAAGATTCAACAAATCAGTACATGTTGTTTTCATCAAAATTACATTTTGTACTTCTTGTTGCAGCATAATACTATTGGTACATAATAATTCAACAGTAATAATGACTTTGATCCGTCAAAACTCTATTTTATATGCAAGTTGCAATGAATTTATGAAGAAAGTTGTTGGTAGATTTATTCCATCGAAGTATTTCATTGTTTCTACAGCAAGTCAGTGTTCTACAACACACGCAGCAGTGACAGCTCCACCCACTACCCCACCTTCTACTACAGTGTCATATTATGAAGACAAAGTATACTCTGTCAATGTGGAACTTGTTGAAGATGAATATCAGACAGAGGATGTAAATGATTTTATAGTTGATGCATGGAGTGATGCAAATACGGGTATAGTACATTCAGATTACCTCCCTTATGAGCCTTTTGATTTCTTTTCCTCATGATTTCTTCAATTTTCTTGTCCTTTATGACTACGCTCATGCTTAAAGTTAAATTATGTGAAAATGAATTGTTATGTCAATACATATGTTTGTAACTGCCAAACTCAGGAATACAATAGCTAGTCTTTGTTTACAGGACGTCTCAAATTTGTTTTTAAATATTTAAATAGAAAGATGAAGTCATGGCCATTAGAGCCAATCATTATACAAACCTTTAGGGCAGCCCTCTCTTTAGCAACAATAATGTCTTCAGTAACATCATCTATTTTCCTGCAGTGAAACTGTTACCAATTTAAAGACAATAGACTGGCATTATAATAAAGTGAATGTTAATGTCTGTAAAGCAAAGTTTGCACAGTTTTGTATGTTGTTTCTTACAGTTGCCGTGGTCTCCGATGTCTTATTTGATGTCAATATCATTCAACATGTGAACATGATTGATTCTGTTGGGTAAGTTCATTGACATATTGTTCCCACCAACACATCATCACTTTCACTGGAAAGTATCATTAGATTGCTATCATTGCTTGACTTCGTATGTACCATTAGAATATAAGATCACTTATGTTGCTGTGGTTGCTGGTAGTTTTGATCTTGAATGTGTTTATTCAAAAATGTCTTTATTACAAAGATGGTTTTGGACCGAGTTTGAATACATATATATACATGTATAACCGTGGCCGATAGGTTAAGGCATCCGCCTTGGGAACAGGAGGTCGAAGGTTCGAATTCCCGTAGGGGTCCGTTCTGATATGGCCGGTTGGTGAGCCTCAACTAGTTAAATAAAGGTTACCGTGTGCCTACCTGCCTGGTGCCTGGCATTAAAGGATAGGAATCGGAAAGTTAATGTTATTAGAAAGTCAGATATGGCTGGCCCTTTAAATAGGGGTGACACTAAAATAAATTAACACTTTACTTTTCATAGGGTGTATATTTTCTTATACTTTGACCATGTGAGGCGCTATTTCTATTCTCAGTTTATATGGCATTAGCAGAGTTACTCCCCTTCATAATCAGCAGGTAGATATGGTGTTATCGAACTGTTGAACTATTTCAGAGTTGATGTCATGAAGATTGACTACCGACTGAACATCACATACATCAATGGACAAGTGGCAGTGAGAGAACCAAGTGTGGGACAATGGGAGTCGGTGTTTAGAAAACGATACAATTCTTACATCTTTAAAGGGGACAATTCATCGTTGATGTCTCTTGACTATAGCTTCAGTTTTATGATAGAAGGACCAAAACCAACGCCGGAACACGTTGCCATGCTGGAAGATTCCCTGTGTAGACTTTGGATGGAAAATAGCAGTAATGATTAGTTATGATTTATTGTCTGAAATGTTTGGAAAATGTATTTGTATTTTACAATTGTTTAGCAATTGTAAACCCGATTATACATACCAGCACATTTGCTGTTTATTTACTCGGACCACATATACTTGGACCACTAACAATATGTGTGTACATATGTGTATGGTACAAAGATTGGACTGATATTGTGTTCACTATGTATGGCCACAGAATATCAGTGGACGGAAAGTGCAATTAGTTTGTCTTCATAAAAGTATAAACTTTCATCCATGGATAACTGATCTAACTTAAACAGGAGTTAAAATTAAGCTCTATGTTTGTTGTTTAAATAATTATACCATAAAATGGAATCTTAGATTATTTGACCTTGATTGTACAAATTGCAATCACAAGAAAATGATATTTTATAATGATATATCATATGTGCACAGTCTTCATGATTCAGTTTTTAGCACTAGACCTATTGCTGTATCTTCGTATATTGCATTGCTATCCAATAATGTTTTATAGAGCAAGTTTAATGAATTTTCACTTCATGCAAAATTGATTTCACATGTCCAATTGATTTCACATATCCAGGACTTTGGACAATTGGTGGGTTATTCATGAAAAACAAAAATGAAGACTGATACACACATGTATATGTAAGCTGTTCTTTTGGAAATTGTCATAAAAATGTTTATTTAAGGTCTTACTCTGATGGATTGCTCTAATGGGGACAGTGTTAGTATAAGAAAGATGGAAGAATATATTGGCAATAAAGCGTAAGTAATCTGTTCCATGATTTCTACTTAGATCCATGATTGCAATTTATGTGCTTTTACAAGATGTTACCTGAAAGACAGTTGAAATTGTTTCGTAGCTGTCATTATTCATAATCAAAATTTAGATGATGTTTGGGAATGATTTTCTGTATTTGTATAAGTATGCAGCAGAAGTTCAATCCTGGTTCTGATACTCGAGTAGGTGGCTTGGTGAGTCACACGTGGCTTGGTGAGTCACACGTGGCTTGGTGAGTCACACATGGCTTGGTGAGTCACACGTGGCTTGGTGAAACAGAGAGAATACGTAACTACGGGGAACGCCACATACACAAGACAATACCTCCCCACGCAGACCTCAGGAAAAACAACAATCCACAAAACATAACGCACCTAAGGAGGTCAAACGTTACACATATTAAGGAACAGAGGCACAAGGAACGGCCCAACAGACCATAAGGAATAATTAAGAGTATCAAAGTGGACAGTAAAAGGAGGGGAGGGGGGAATTAATTGATGGTACACATGTGAGTCACACGTGAACAGCTGGTATGATACTGTCCGCTCTCTGTGTACACCCATGTTCTTGTTAAAGTGAATTCTAGTGTGTGACAATAAGGAGCTTTTATTGAAGTCACTATTTGAAGAGTAAGGTTTAAAACATTGGGTGATACTTGTCTGGTTTTTGTTTATTTCAATCAAATTTGTAATGTCATTGGGTTTGCACCTCGGTATGTGATGCTCATGTATATAAGAATAGATGACCTCATCAGCACTATTGGCTGGTACCATACTCCACACAATCTTGTACAACATGACAAGATGTTTGCCCTGACTTCTCTGTAGTAGGGGGGACAACTCATACGGATTTTAATGACTGTTATTCAGCTTTCATGTATCGGAACTTTGTTGATAAACTTGCTGTTTGGAATTGTATTTTACAAGGTTCATGATGTTATTGGTTTAAAAGATTCCCAGACTATGAATCCATTTTCCATATTTGTTTGGATTATACCTCAGATCTGCTGCCATTCTTACATAGTTAATGTACATGGATAAACTGTATACCTGTATTTGTTTTAATTTTGTCTTACAGCAATTATTTATGATATGTTTTCAGAATTGAGGTAACAAGGATATACTATTTTGTGTTTTTCAATGGAACAACTATTTACCCAGCAACAGTGGCCTCCCCTCACAGTGCTGTTGTTACCTCCCGTTTAGAGAGTACAATACAAGGCTTAGTCGTGTATGAAGGAATGTTGAAACGAAGATACCGATTCCATTATGAACTGATGATAGACGACTATGTTTATGCAGAAAATATCAGTGATTTTAACCTGGCTATACAATACGTTTGGAATGAGAATGTTCAAGGTAATTCTTTCTTTACTAGCATCAAATGTAACTCTAAAATTGTGTAAGGCCATCACATCATAATTATTTTTGTATATGAAGATGGTAAATTATTTTTGTGTATGAAGATGGTAAATTATTTATATATATGAAGATGGTAAATTATTTATGTATATGAAAATGGTAAATTATTTATGTATATGAAGATGGTAAACTATTTATGTATATGAAGATGGTAAATTATTTATGTATATGAAAATGGTAAATTATTTATGTATATGAAGATGGTAAATTATTTATGTATATGAAAATGGTAAATTATTTATGTATATGAAAATGGTAAACTATTTATGTATATGAAGATGGTAAACTATTTATGTATATGAAAATGGTAAATTATTTATGTATATGAAAATGGTAAATTATTTATGTATATGAAAATGGTAAACTATTTATGTATATGAAGATGGTAAACTATTTATATATATGAAGATGGTAAATTATTTATGTATATGAAGATGGTAAACTATTTATGGATTTGAAGATGGTAAAATATTTATAGATATGATAATATTATTAAAATATTTACTTTTATTAGGTCATATGGAAATAAATCTTCATCTGTGGAGCTGTTTGTATTTATGTGAGATTAATACAGTTTTTTGTAGACTTGCCACCAATCATGTCTTTTTAATTCTCAACAGCTGTAGAACTTTGACATAAATATATTTTATTTATTTGTAGGCTGTAATACAACTAACAACCATTGTATTGTCCACATTATACGTGTTGAGAAATACGTAGTCGACAACAAGTAAGTGATTAGTTTAGATTAATATTTTTTAAAGTTTCACATTGATTGTAAAGGAAGTTATGACAACTTTTGTTAATCATTCTCCGTGACAGTTACTGGGTTACTAACCAGTACACACCCCTAATGCAGTGATTTAGAAGTTGGCAGCTCAACCTTGTTCAAGTTGGGATTCAAACCCACAACCTTCAGAGTAGGAGATAGGTCTACCACTCAATTTCTATGTTGTGTTTTTGTTTATTTTCTACAGACGTGAAGTGTTTGGTCTGATCTACTATGTCCAAATTGGAACAGGATTACTGAGCCCAGTCGTTGTATCTCCGCCGCATGGTAATAGTCTAGTAGCTGGCGTCGTTGTGAGCAAACCAGCCGTCATTAATGGTGTGTCCTCAGTGTACAAGGTATATACGCCTGCTGCTGAGATATTACTGAGGTATCGTCATCGCTGGGAGGTTAACTTCACTGGAAGGATTGATGCTAGGGATGTCATCAAACTAACTTTCCAAATACAGACCGCACTTAATGCTAAGCTTACAGGTATGTATGATAAGATTCATTACCATTCTGACTAACATGTGAGATCACTTCCATTCTGTGTTGTAGCATTAGTGTATTCAAATTGTAGTTTTGTTTTATTTCTGTTATGATATTTCAATTATCCAGTTTGTATTATGAAAACCCTACTGTTAAGCCTAGAAATGTTAGTGAAAACAAAGTTTGTGGATCTTTCTAAGCTCTGAAACTTTCACAGCTATTATAATTTGCAGAATGACATTAATATAGGAGCAATTACAATTAACGTTAGGACATTTTTTCACAACAACTTGATTTCACAGAAAGATATCAGCTGCAAAAATGTGTTGCATTACACAATGTACATCTTTTAATAATTCAGTTACCTGCACTAGCAGTAAACGTGATATTACAGATTTTAAAATTTTCTCACAAAATGTCTTATAATTTGAGGGCTCAAAGCAACACTGTCGTAACTCCTATATAAATACATTGGAGTTACGACAGTGTTGCGTTGAGCCCTTGAATATGGTATGATGATGATCAGTTACTGTTTTGATTTACAAAGTTATCATTTCAGGTTTCCAGTATAATGTTGTTAACAACAGAATTGTTGAATGTTACACACAATTTGGGTAAGTTGTTTTCTTGATTTATTATGTATATTAACATGACTTGGCATATTATTGATAATTAGTAGCTTTTTTAATAGAGTGTTGTCATTTTGAGCAATTGATGATAGAACTCTTTCTTATGTTAAACTTGCTTACCTAAGTGGAATCTATAATATGTATTTCAGTGATACAGTATCTACAATGGTATTCTTCCTACATGAATCAACCAATCAAAACACTGTAATTGATGCTCGGTCAGTTACATTGGTCACTGTTGGAGTACTTGCCCAGTGGTTTAAAGACCACCAAGTATGGTATGGCAGTAATGTTGCATACTCCATATTTCCAATCGGCTTACCAGATCAGGCCATTACTGCTGTATCACAACTTCATAAGCTGGACATTGATGGCTATCTGATTGCCCTGGACAAAACAAACTTGACCAATGCCCTCCAGCTTGCTTGGGGATCATTCGGAGCAGGTGAGTAGTGTTGAAATAAAACATTGTACACTTGCTTTATAAGTCATGTTTTAGAACAGTGAGTAATAAATCTACCTTAGCTTGTTATCACTACATGTATCAGTCAATAACAAACAAGCTAATTACAATTTTCTTCATCTTTCATTGATCCTCATAAACATTGTTAGTCACATGTACCGATGAAACAGGTTGATGTAATGACAATCAAGTTATCAGGGTTAATGTAGGGACCTTTAATTGAGCTTGTTGGGATAACTTTATCAATAGCAAGGTTGAATTTGTTATCATGACAATGCAGGTCGGATTCCATGTCAGATCATCTAAAGTTACAAATTCAGGGTTATTTTAGAGAGTTTAATGGTACACTCACTCGGTAGGCTGATTACTATCAAGATGCATTGTGCTATAAAGTAGGGTAACCATTCACTTGATCTGAAGAAACTTTTTTTTCAAATCCAGATATCTATTTTCCGAAAAATTGGATAAAATACAACCAAACAATTAGTAAAATTAAAACCTTTCATTTGGTATCATGCATGATCAGTTAGTTGGAAAACCATAGTATGCTGTAGTTTGGTTGCTACCATCAAAGAAATATGAATGCATTTCAGTTTATGCTCTCTATCCATTCATTCATTTATAGTTCATGTTTTAATATACTTTGCTATTTATTGTATGCCATATTGTAATTTTTGCAGGATATCAAGTTACTATTTACAAGGAGAAAGTTGGATATAAAAATGAAGGGTTTGTAGAATTTTGTAAATTAATGATGTTTCACTGCCATTGTCAATTCTACTAAACTTAAAATTCACAGTTTTAATGTACAGTAAAACCTCGATAATAAGACCACCTTTGGGTCTCTTGACAACTGGTCTTCCTATTGAGGTGGTCTTACTATTGAGGATGAATTAAGAGTGAAACAGTGAAAATGGACTTGAAAATTGTGTTCTTAATTTCGAGATGGTCTTATTATTGAGGTGGTCTTTGAGTGAGGTTTTAATGTATATATGTATTCTTATAGATTATACAGTTAGTATAGTACATTGTAAAGATATTACTTATTTTGAACTTATTAATATTATTGTTCTAATGTACATTGTTGTTATTGTTGATAATGTGTATATTATATAAGCTATTTTTATTATTGCTATCACTATTTATATGTATAAGATTTTAATTAATTGTTATTTCGTATGCATTGATAATTACAGGGAAGTTGTGACAGCATTCTGGTACAAGGTTGAACTCAACGGAGAAATTGTTGATGCTCACTATTATTACTGGAATTCCATCCAAGTCGTTAAATACATTGTACCTCAACTTACAACAACATACGGCTTCAGCAGGAACTATACATACATGGCCGGAGCTCAAGTTTATTTCCAGGATGAATTGTTCAAACTGATATTTACTTCAGCCGTGTCTGTCTTAGATTATACCAAAATTGAGACGGAAATAAGAACAGTACTTAGACAGAGGTGGTCAGGTAAAATACTTGATATACCTTAGTTTTATCACATTCCCATACATTTTTTTCTATGAGGCTTTGAAATTGACATGGCACAATATACATATAATACAATGTGTATAAACTAGTGGAAAAAAATAATTAACTATGTGATCGCATGAGCGGAATAAATAATTACAAAAAAAATGACAAATTTTTAATGCATTACCATTCCCTGTGGACTCATTTTTATACTTAAAATTCCCTATGGAGTCATGTTTATACTTACATTTCCATGTGGAGTCATTTTTATACTAAAATTCCATGTGGAGTCATGTTTTATACTTAAAATTCCCTGTGGAGTCATTTTTATACTTAAAATCCCTGTGGAGTCATTTTTATACTAAAATTCCCTGTGGAGTCTTTTCTATACTTAAAATTCCTTGTGGAGTCATTTTATACTTAAAATTCCATGTGGAGTCATTTTTATACTAAAATTCCCTGTGGAGTCATTTTATACTTAAAATCCCTGTGGAGTCATTTTTATACTAAAATTCCCTGTGGAGTCTTTTCTATACTTAAAATTCCCTGTGGAGTCATTTTATACTTAAAATTCCATGTGGAGTCATTTTTATACTAAAATTCCCTGTGGAGTCATTTTTATGCTTAAAATTCCCTGTGGAGTCATTTTATACTTAAAATTCCATGTGGAGTCATTTTTATACTAAAATTCCCTGTGGAGTCATTTTATACTTAAAATTCCATGTGGAGTCATTTTTATACTAAAATTCCCTGTGGAGTCATTTTATTACTTAAAATTCCATGTGGAGTCATTTTTATACTTAAAATTCAATGTAGAGTCATTTTTTATACTTTAGAGTTATTTTAACATTGTGTATGTCTCTATAGCTTATGTAACTTATTATTTCAGTACAATTAGCAGACAGATTGTCACATAATGATAGATATTCTGAGAATTAATCAAACAATGCATTTATCTCATACGTTCATGTAGTTTATCTAAAATTGATTACTATTATTTATTTGTATTCATATTTTTGTTACATTCTTTTCAGTGTTTAATCCTCAAATGTATTTTTTATATATAAATGTTATTATCAGTTATATATACTTTCTTATATCCTTGTATCTTATATTTTCCAGATTACTACATATTCATGGGAGGTTTCACAGTTCAAATTGTATTCCAAGAACAGATATTTCTTAAGGAAAGGTAATGCTCGCAGTTACTGTTCAGTAGTTTTCATTTTACTTGACAGGGTTATAAATACAGGTTTGCTTACATTCATGTCAGTGTCGCCAATGGTAACAAAATACACAAGACACAATCTGGTGATATCTATTTTAATCATAATTATTTTAAACAATCATAAATGCCTACCTTTTATTTCTATTACATAATTATTTTGTATAACATTGGTCAACAATTGTGTCTACCAAAGGATGTGGCTCTGGGGAAGATTCATTGTATTTGTATTATCATCTTGTTTCAGTGTGGCTTGGCGTATCTACTTTGTATTGAAGTCATCTCAATCGAATTATGAACCCATTTATCCAACATTCGTACAAGGGATCACAGAAAAACTTCTCGAAACAGAATTCAGCGTGACTGGTCTCAACACTAGGCAATACCAGTTGTATGATAGAATATACAGTGAATATATGGTGTTCCGTAAAAGCCTAGCTTTCTCTTTGGTCTTCACAGAAGCTGTGTTTGAAGTAGACTGGGCTCCAATTGAAGCCAATATTAAACTGGACTGGTGCTCACATTTTGGTTTGTACTTTTATCATTCTTATTACATTTTCATATAAAATACAACAACTAGACAAAATACTTTTATTTTAGATGCTTTTTTGTTGTTTTGAAACTATCAATGTCCTGATTATATGTATACCCTCCAGGCTACTTTGAAAAGCTTTTGTTTTCACTTTGTCTTTGCGTTTATTTATCGTCGCCACCGGTTTCCCATATCGGAAGAATGTTAGTCATATTAGATTTTTGGAGGATAGTGCATGATACAGGAGATGCCCCAGTTCCAGAAGCACCCCTGGTTCTTTTACGTGCTCGATGTAAAGCATCATACACGGGACCTCGGTTTTTAAAGTCTCATCTAAAAGACTGTTAGTACGGTCAGTGATGGAGCGGGGAATCGAACCTGCGATCCCTGGATTACAAGTCCAGCGCGTTACCACTGGACTACGGATCCGCTACGTTTTCAGTCTCTGGACACCACTTTATTAAGTTGTGTTGGTAATTACCCTTCTTGTCAGTAACTGTTTAACTATATTCATCTTGATCAAAAATACAAATTCCTGCCATTGACCAATATGTTTGTTGGAGTGCTGCATTTTGAACCTTAATGTTGTTTCATTTGCAGTGCATGGCTGCAGTTGGCAAGTAAAGATTAAGGGTCAAGAACTTGTTGCCCATTCTAGTGGGTAAGTATGGTTGTTTAGGCTGCCATGTTTAATACTTATTTGAATTGGTGAGATAATGGATATACTTTGTAAGGAATTCATTTCTGTTCTAGGAAATCAAGGGCGTGATGCCCGCATTGCAAATCAGGTAACATAACTACATGTAATACCAGTACATTTACATGAATGTACTTATTAACTTGTTTATTCTCAAGTAGATAATGATATGCAAAGTAACTTAGTAACAAGAGATTGTCATGAGTTCTCTCTCTTTATCCCTTGTATATATTACTTCATGTATATATACATATACTATAGAAGGTATAAAGGGAGATAACTCAAGAAGTGATAAAGGGAGATAACTCATGACTACATCCTGTGGTTTCAATGTATTATAAAAGTTGTTGTTATATTTTATCACCAGGACATTACAGTGGCGTTTATTGATCTACATCTACAATGGTGCTGGTGTTTCCACTCTGATACAGAATTCACATACCACATTATGGCGTCCATCAGAGATACAAGTATACAACAGTGTATATGGCTTTAACTATCATACTGTGTCGTCCAGACAGACATTTTACTTATATAGTAAAATGTTCTCTTTGTTCACGGACAAGAGTGTGAATGTGCAGACTACAAATCTCATACAAGTGGTGACCAGGTATTGGTCAAATATTATTTCTGGTATGTGCTCATATCTGTTATTTGTGTTCTTATTTTGTTTTCGTTTTTATTTATTATAGTTTAATTCATGTTGATTGTGAAACAAGTTATTGTAGCTTATAATAATCATTCTTAATGACTGTTTCTTGAGTAACTGACCAGTACGCATGCTTAATGCAGTGATTGTGAAGTCTGCTGTTCAACCTTATCCTATGTGGGATTCGATCTCATAATGTTTAGATCAGGAGTCCAGCGCTCTACTCCTACAGAACTTTGCCTCCTTAGTCTATTGTTATTAAGGGCACTAAGAAACTCCTTATTCTCTGTTCTTGGATGTTGTTCTAGGTGGTAGATATATTATGACGTAAAATGTTTGATACAACACCGCATTGTGAGGCTTTTATTTGCTCAAGAAAAATTGTAATGTTATATTTTAATATGATGACTATTTGAGAAATTTTTAATAGAATCATGTTGAAAAAATTATGCTCGGAACGAAGTGGTATGAGTCTAGTCAGTAGGTTACACACTTCAATTTGCCATAATTTTATTGACCAAAGTCATTGTTATAAATGTACTCTGGCTTAATACACTCATTGGCTCGGGCAAGTGTCTGTGTTTATAAGACTTACGCCACACGCTCTCATACATTGTTTTACACTCTTAAGGCATTATAGTTGACAAACTATGTCTGCCTTATACTTTAAACAACCTTTGTAAGCCCTGATGTTTCACTTCTCAGTGCCAATGAGACCAGTACTGTGATAGGTGAATGCTAAAAATCTTTTACTGTGAAGTCGGGGATCGAATCCACTAGCAACGTTAGCTTTGATCTATGTGCCCACTTTACAATATTCAATATATGTTAAGTAATGAATGTATATTTTTATACAGGGTCAACTACTGATTGGCCGAGTCATTTTGAGATAAGAATTATACGTCAAGAACCTGTGACAACAGAAAGGTACAATAACTCTGAGTTGAAACATGCACTATAATATCTTAATTTATAAATTTAGATAATACCTGTTTAGATGACTAAAACCCAGGTAATTTTGTTATTTGACCTTTACACTGAACAGGGGCATAGCTGGGCCATTTTTCAGTATATACATAACATTCTAGTCGGATTCCAGGGAATGCCCCACCTCCTTAACATTTTGAAATTCCGTATTGTCGTAGCTATATTCTGAGGCCTTTCAAAACATATTTTATTGAAAAATAAAGTACGAATGTTAGCCTTTTTTTGTAATGGTGAAACCTTTAAAATTCATCTCCCTTACACTTGGAATTTATTCCATTTTTGCCATAATTATTTTCATTTTGCCAACTGATGTCATGCACATGCATTTGTGCGTATTGCTCGCTACACACCTGCTGATCGTAAGCAACAGCTTTTGAAACAAAAAGTACATTATTTGGACTAACTACTTTGTTGCCAAGAAATATCTTTAAAGAAAATGAATCTTTGTTGCTTTTTTTAATGTTTGAACCTTTCATGTTGTTTATAATTCAGTGGCTTGCTGTGGAACATTCACTATGGTATATTCTACAACTCTCGTTTAATCAATGCTATGACCTGGCCAGCATTTAATGTCACTCGGTTACAGGCCTACGTACCAAACAACAGTTTGTATAGAATCATCAATTGGTCAAATGGGAATTGGAATTTCTGGTTTCATTTGTATTTGAACCAACAAGTCTCCTGGCTAGATTATGGCAAATTTGAGTATGCTCTGCAGCTCTACTGGATCAATCATTATGGAGGTAAGATTGTACATTGGGTCAGCTTCTTTAACACAGTGGAAACATTGATCGATTCTCTCGTAATGTTTATCATAATCATTTAATGTCACATCAATGGGATAGTTATATCAGACAATGAATTATAATTGTTAAGGATATTATCATTAAATATATGAGCGCTGCTATGGGACTTACAACCTCTTCTGTAAGTGACATCATTTCAAGATAACGCAACATGTGATGTCACTATTTGCGAGCAGAAAACAATATTTACTCCATATGGTCACTTCGTTTACATAATGCCATATTTGGCAAATATTGCTTACTGTCAGTACATGGTGATGTCACATATGACGTTAACTTAACATAACTTCACTTATAGAAGAGGTTGGGAATCGTATAGCGGCACTCATATACTCATTGTATTTACAACAGTTGTATCGGCGATACTTTTCTCTCATTCAACAAACTAGACTCCACTACTAGCAAAATATTGTTTTATTCTGAACCACTTATTGATGGGATATTATAGTTTGTGAGATGTAGACATACAATTTACTAACTGCAGTTCTAGATGGGTTAAAACTAAGTATGTATCCATGGAGTATAGCGTGCATTGAATTATGTTTTCAGGATGTTCAACTTGTGTTAAGGTACATATCAAGAACCAGGAGCAAGTATTTACTGACACAGGGTAAGATGTTAATTAAATTGCTGTTTCTTTTCTACAAACATTTTAATATAACAATTTAAGAGTCATTGAGCTGATGGTAGAAGTTTAGTCCAAGTGTTAAATAAAGGTTTTTGCATGTGGTTTCAGTGAAATTAAATAACATAAAAATCATTTTATATAATTGTGTAAGTGTGTTGGTGCAATTCAAAAAATTATTATAGCTGCGAAAACGACAGCTTTGTGTATTTTTTATCTAATCTTGTATTTTATCTTTAGGACAATGAAACTTCTTCCTTTCAGAAAATCTTACTGGCGTTTAGATTTTGAAGTCAGTGTAAATGGTACAGTGATCAATCCTATGTCTGTGGTTCCTCTGAATCATTCATCTGTGTCGTCTGCTGTACACGTCGCTGGTAGCCATGGAAACTACAGTATATCACATGAAATATCACACAGCACACACCTTATACCATGGTCGTACTATGGATGGTTATATACTAGAGAATGGATCAGTTCCAGTCAATATGAAATATTCAGACAACATTTGATACAGTATTACAAAGGGATGTATCCTGGTGAGTAGATTGATTAACAAATTGATCTCCTGTTGATTTACTTACCAGTACTTACTCCTGTGTTAGGGTTTATGAAGTTTGACTTTGACCATTAAAGAGAGTATCAGTTATATCATAGCTCCATATTTGTGGATATTTTTTTTGTCTTTCTGGTGCCATCTGTGAACGAACGTTTATGGTAATAAAATCATATGTACAACAGTTACTATTTGTCTAGTCATTATAATGCATGACCATACTCGTGTATTTACAGTCGCAAAGAAAATTGCAACTTCAGTTAAACTGTAAAGTGCTTGTTTGCGTTTTATAAAACAGTTCTTACTGACTAAAGTCTTTTGAAATATCAAGTTTGTCTGTATCTGTACATAAAAAATGATTTTCCAAAATGTCTGTGTTATTTCAGGATCAAACATTGATATTGGCGTATTATCACAGAGACAATACTGGTCTAGTGCTGGGTAAGCCAATAGTATTTGAACTCAACTATCTTGTAGGTTTTCTATGTCATTCATAAACTAAATTTTAGAATCGTGTATTATCATTATGTAAGACAAATGATTTTTTATGCTGTTTGGAACAGACTAGCTGGGACATATACATATTTCATTTACAGTTAGTTTGATGTTTAAGGTTTATCTTACAAATAATCTTGATTTTTGTATTACTATGTGCTTCCAGGAAAATCTCCCTGGGGTTTCTACACCTCCCCCTCCCTCCCCTCCCCCAGGGAGATTTTCCTGGAATGGCCCTTAAACATATTTTTGATTGTGGACTTACCAAAAGATTAGATTTATCCTGTTTTACCACTTTGCAGATATTATGTTTGGCGTTTACCATACTACGTACGTGTTGATGGAAAACTGGTGCATCCATCATTATTGAAGATGATAGATTGGTCGAATTTTGCGCTGACCCTTGGAACAACAACAGCAAATAATACTCCATTTTCCATTCTGACTGGTTCCAATTTAGTTCTTACAGACACCAGTCTGATATTTGGTGTCAATGTACAACAGAAGATATCAACATCAGAATATCATAGTCTGGAACTTGCACTGATCCAAGCATGGAAACAACAACATTCTGGTAAACATATCTCCTAGCAACAGTATTATAGTGTTTCATTTGATGTATCACTTAAAGTAGGATAACAGGTTTTTTGTACCTAAAATCTTCATAAACCTATGATGGACTGGTATTCTAATGAAGCACTTTTTCCATCTTTTTCTGAGTAATTACTGGTTTTGTGCTACAAACTTATCATGTTGCCCAAACATTGTTTTCATGAAGAAACTGCTCAGTTTCAGGTCAGTATTATTTGAAGGATATATCTGCTGTTCTGTCTGTCTGTCTGTTTATCTTTATATAGCCTTAGAAGCCAATTTGTACCTCAAATGTTTTTATTACAGAATTTAAATCCTCCAATGTGACAGTAGAAATCAAGGGTCAGGAAGAACGAGTTGACTATAACGGGTAAATGTTTCACTTCTCAATAATTAGTTTTTTCCCTTTTCTTATTTTAAAACTTTAAGTACATGCAATTATAAAATCATAGAAAAACATATAATAATTTGCTTACTTCATAATGCGTGCACTTCTTTCATGCAGCATAAGTAAATTTATGGTACCTATGCCTTATAATCAAATACGATTGTTTTTACAATATTTCTATTTTGTTGCAGTCATTCAGCTTGGCACATTGGCTACACTCTTACTGTTGATGGTAAAACAGTAGATAAAGATGGTGTATCGGGTATAGACCTTAGCCAACTACAGACAGAGCTAAACATCAATGCATCTAGTCAGTCAAGAATACAGGTACACATCTTTAGTCTTTGCCAGTCAGTCTTCAATCCACTTAGGCCCCATTTGTATCTCAGTGCCACATTTCATTCAGTTTTCTGCTAAGAATTAAGCTTTAGTTGTCTCATACTTGATAGTTCCTTGTTTATGTTTAAGGAATGTCTGACAAATTTCAAACAGGTCCCTTTAGCTTTTTTCCAAAGTCCCAGACCACATGTCTGGCTCATTAACAGACCACCATACATTCAAAACCTGTAAATGACCGACAAAATGTCTTCTGTCAGCCCAAATGTCAGGCAATTTGTTAAGCTACTTGAGGAAGCCTGTGCCAGAAGGGTTGGAGAATTTTATTGATTGGCCATTTTCATGTTTGTTTTGTTTTTAATATAATACCGCATTTAAACGAGTCTCCTGTATGATAATAATTTCAATTCAAATAAACACACAAAGTGATCTAATTATTGGTGGAATAGTGAGTTATAATCATATACAGTCAAAATAATAGGAAGGTAATTAAATTAGCATTTTTATGTTTACTTTATTATGTCTTCTGTTTCGTATTAATGTATCTATTCTTATATTACAGTTAAGCTCACTGAAATCATCTGCTTTATATTCGACTCGTCAACTATTGTCTGTCTACATTAACTCGTATGTTGCATTGACTGATGTCAGTAAAATAGAAGCGGTGTTGTCAACTCAATGGTCGAAACTACTGAACCAGTCGGTGTCTATACATGTTGTGAGGCAGAAAGAATACACAAATTTTATTACTGGGTAGGTTAATTTTTGCAAACATTTGTACCAGTCTGTATTATATATATTTGACATAAAATTTTATCAGAATGTCAGAAATGTCTTCACAGTTTTTATATAAATGAATGCGTAAGAGCATAAAAAATAAGTGATTGTGTATAGATGTCTTTTGATGTTGGGAATTAAAAATTTAGTTTGAAAGAATAAGATGTTTGGTGAGAATTAACAGTTAGCATGGACAAGAATATGCTCCTAAATTTGCCTGATTTTTTAACAGGTTGCCTTCTTCAACCTTGTTAATAAAAGGCAATCCTTTGAAATATAGACATTATAGATAGGGGTCTGCAAACTAAGGTCACACATCATCGTTTTATACTATATAATTGGTTGCAAATTACCCATGGCAATATTGTCTGTTGCAAAATGTTATATGAATTATAATTATAAAGAGTCACATGCATGATCATCACATTTTGGATTGTGTTTGCCATCTTTTTGTGAACAGTTTGTCAATATTGATTGAAATACCTTGTGTTAATTATTGTTTAAGGTTTTATACTTGATTGTTGCAGAAAAAGTGCCTGGAATCTACAATACTTACTTGAGGTCAATGGTTCCATGATTCCAGCAGAGAGACTTACAAACATCAACCTTGACCTTTTAGCGACCTCTGTCTCCACTGTCAAGGGCATTGACAACCGAAGCTATTCTGTTGTGAAATCAACATCAGGTTACCATGACTACAATCTACATTTCTCTCTACTGGTTGATAAAGAAGTAACAATGTCAGGGAAGACGCAATTTCAATTGAAACTTACCCAAGCATGGTTAAAGGCTCATCCTGACTTGAAAAATTCAGTTGTCTACATTTACTCACAAGAAGAAATTGTAGATCAGTATGGGTAGGATATCAATGATTTATTTCTTATATATTATTTTATTACAGTCATTATGCCTGGTTTGAACAAGACATTCATCTGTTGAAATAGTAAACATCAAGCAAATATCATTTAATATAATAACATTTCATATAATAAACTTCTATATACACAGTGCAACCTCTCCTGCGCAACAACCTCTCATCAACAGAATCAATTTTACCTGTAGTAAGAATTTGTTATCAATTTATCGTCTGTGTGGCAGCAACAGCAATGTGCATCTTTCAAAGGGTGTTGCTATGGTGAAAAAGAACAGTAACATAAAAAAAGTCAATATTTTCTGAAATATTCAATTTTTAATAGAATTCCGTGATACAGGTGCGACTTCTTAGTGTTTTGTTTAGCTTGACGGTGTCAGAGGTCAAATGTTCAAGCCTTCACTGATTCAGTAATTTCTTCAAATATTTTCAGAAAATCCTATTGGGAGTTGTCTTATTTTGTCACAAATGGAACGTCTTCAGCTGTTGTTGACTCCAGAGAAACATCAGGCATCTCGCTGTCATCACTAGATACGATCACTGGTCCAAACGGTGCTTACATAGTCTCCCAGCGCAATATGTTGCTGAAATATTCTCGATATACCAAATACGGATTTTCCATATACCTGAATGCAAAGATTGACAAAAGTGCTCAGTCGCCACTTGAGATTGCTCTCACTCAGCAGATTGCTACACAACTTGGCAACAGTAAGTTCTATTCTGTAGCAGGAATCTCAAAGACGCAATGAGTTTTGAATAGTCATTCATTTGGTTCCTGTTTCACTGATTTTGAAGTTAATAACCACCAAAACAGGAGTTAGCTTATCTAAACTTAAATGATAAATTTCTTTATTCAGCTTTTGAAATCAAGGTAAACTTTGATTAATATTTCTATGCTTGTAAGTATTTGAATATTTCTGTTGTACATAGAAGGTCAGAAAGTGAGTTTTGGACGGTTCCTTCACATAAATGGCATAAAATTTACATTTATGTTCGCATATTTTAGGTGCTAATATGAAGATGAGTGTCAAGTTTGGAAGATTTGAAGAATACATGGATTTGACTGGTAACGCAGTATGGAAGACTGTGTATTTTGTTTATAATTATGACCAGTCTGTTCCTGTGACAGCTCTTCAATCACTGAACCAGTCGAATTTGAACTCGACCATAACATTCACAGGTTAGTGCTATTGATATATGAAGATTTGTGTTACAGTTACAGATGAAGAAATTCAGTCATTTTGTTAGGAATCATCTTCCTTGCTGTCAACCATAAATGATACCACCATTTTTTTGTAAACTTAGAAATGTAATTATATTAATTAATGATTTTATGCGAATTTATACCATTTTTTCTAAAACCATTAACATTTTCTTCTGTTATGGATAAATCGGAATTCTCAAAATTAGACTTATTTTGATAATACAGAAGTTAGTTCTACATGTGTTATGACCTTATTGTGCTGACAATATTTCACTCCTAAAATTCTTTTCAGGTTTTAGAGGTGTTCAATATTCTACAGTTGATGTGACTGGAAAACAATTGTTCAGTTACCGTGACAGTTTCCATGTATTGTTATCTACAAAGTTGTCAATGACTGGTCTGATAGAAGCACCGAAGTACCTTATAGATGCTTGGAAAAACATATCAACAGGTTTGTGAATCATATACAACCTTGTTTACCATTTTCTTCATGTTGCATGATTTAGTTGCCTCGACTGACATATATGGATTATTGAATTGCCTTGACCTAGATAGATTATTTAATTGCCTTGACCTAGATAGATTATTTGATTGCCTTGACATAGATTATCTAAATGCCTTGACATAGATATACTATTTAATTGCCTTGACCTAGATATATTATTTGATTGTCTTGACATAGATTATCTAATTGCCTTGACATAGATTGTTTAATTGCCTTGACATCGATAGATTATTTAAATGCCTTGACCTAGATAGATTATTTAATTGCCTTAAAATAAGCAATTACCTTGAGGGAAGCATAGTGGTCGAGGAGTACAGTACAAGATTCTTGATATGAAGGTCTCAAATTCGAATCCTGTCTTGGAACCGCAAACTTCACATTATTTTGTAATGCAGTAAAGGGTTTTCCTTTTTCACCTGTACACATGTTTGACAGGTGTTTATATGACATGGTGAATCTCTTAGTAGAGTTACAACTATGGCAATTATTTTAAATCTATAATAGCTCTAAATTATTGTTTTGTTTCCTGTGTTTACAGACTATGCCTCCTGTAATTGTATCTCGGTGAATGTGACAGGAATGGAGGAGGTGGTGGATATGGAGGGGTAAGTATTAAACAACTTTCTACCATCTAAAATGGTTAATGTTATACACATGAGGAAAGTATTGATGTGAAGCAGAGAACTAATGATCTAGATGAAAATTTTAGGAATAGTGCATATTGTTTCATTATTTAAGAGCCTTTTTTTGTCCCCTACAATGTGGGACACTCATATCTACCTTTGTGTGTCTGTCTGTCTAATTTAAGATCATGTTGCTCTTTTTTCAAAAAGTATTTGACCTGGGGCAATTTAACTTCAAAGGTATTAGTTATCACAGGAAATTGTGCACATTGTTTTGTTTCCATTGGATAAAGATCAGAGTTTTTTCCCTTGATTTAGTACGGTTGGGGACATCTTCGTCGTATGGACTCATTTCTAGTTTGTCAAATCAGATTTGTGGGGTAAGGTCAGTGAGAAGAGCACAGAGTTCTGTATGTCATGAGTTTGACACTTGGACAATGCATGTTTTGTCATTTGTATTCTGCGTCTGTTACAATTGAATTGCAATTGTACAGTGATGTATTTTCCTTGTGTTTGTAAGTTTATTCTGAAGAATGGCTGAAATACTAAAAAAGTCCAACAAATGCAGTATTAGCGCTGAACTAACAGTTCAGACAAATGGTTTATTTGTCTCCTCATTTGGCCCCAAATCCCTCTGCAGAGATGGGAAGACCCTGTTTCTGGCCTATCTACGAGACACAGCATCGCTGCTGAGTTTGTAGTTACACAGTTCCCATCTGACATGTAGTTCAAATCTTTCTTTCTGCTTATTCTTATTTCAGGGGGAGTTTTTTTAATCACTCATCACTTACTTGGCAATATGTTTCGTTTTTCAGTACTAACATATTACATTATAATTGCAGACATTCATACTGGCAGATTAACTACTTCCTGTTTAAGAATGAAACCGTCGTCAAACCAATGCTGTCTGCTGCTTTGAATCTGGACTATCTGCACAACATTGTGAGTGCGGTAAATGTGAATGTTATCACACAACAGAAGCAGACGTACAGACTGAACCTCGCATTTTCTTTCTACTTGAACCAGATTTTAAATATAAGATTGAACACAGACTATAAAATTCAACAACAATTCACACAAGCTTTGGAGAAGACATGGACTGACAAAACATCAGGTTTGTTCAGAATTGTACATGTAGATTAAATGATGTTTAGAAAGATTACCTATGTTTTTATGTTTTGTTGCATATGTAACATGAATTAATTTTATAGTGTTCAAACCAGAGCAAGTTTGTGTAACCAAAGCCAACTATTTTCATTACATCTGTGGACAAAGAATAGAGAAATCCTCGTCTGCTATACACCATCTATTAGAATAAAGTGTTTCTTAAAAATAGTTTCTGTAATGGTGGATAAATTGAACATTTTCAGTAAAAAAACTAGCCTAAAGAGAGAGTACCTCAATGTTGAGACCACCTCAAAATTAAGACACCAATTTTTCAAGTCCATTTTCATGGTTTTGCTCATTATTCAACCTCAATATTCAGACCACATCAATAAGATGTTTTCCAGGGTTCCATTGGGGGTCTTATGATTGAGGTTTTACTGTATATGATTATGAAATGTTGCCTTTTTACAGTTGTAGCTTACCAGTTACTTCCATCCCTTAACAACAATGTACATAACTTGCTCTGCAAAAGATTAGTGTATTTATAATTATATTGATTATTTATCAATTCACTGAGGTGTGGAGCAGAAAAGGCCACATTCTTAAAGATTGTATTTCAAGTTAGGGGTATGACAGAAAATGAAGAATGGTCTGGGAGCATACTATAAAACTAGATTTGGTTAAACAGACTAGATTGGGAAGGAATTAATTAGGTATAAAAATTGAAACCAGGGGAATAAAGAACAAGGCAACTACTAATGGTGAAAGTGGTACAAACAGTAAAACTGGGGAGGAGTCAACAACACCACTCTGTACGACACTTATACTTGAAGAGACGCTTAGCAACATGTGTCATTACCTTGGAACTGTTGGTTTTAGTACCTGTGGCTTACACAAGTTTGACAGCATGCACACCTTTGGGCTTAAGCATTATGTGACATTATTGAGACACTACAATCTATCTTACTTGTGACCTGAATGCTTTTCTACCTTAATCTAACACTGTTTATATATTCACCATACCAACTATGGTTTATGTGGTTATTTCAGTGTATACATGGCAACTAACACCAACTGTTGTATTAGATAGGAGTAGAGAGTATATGGATATTATAACAGGGTATGCAATGATTTTACTAACACTATTTGTTATATGAATAAATATATATATTATCTCATTAAATATACATTGTATACATTATATGTATTTATATTACTTAGGCCACTACTTTTATATAAATTGGTTTACAAAACCAGCGGGTCTAATTTTCCGAAAAGTAGAAAAAAATAAAAAATTAATTTCACTTTTTTGTCAATTTTTTTTTTTTAATATTGGTCATTTTCAAATGTTCTGCTTTCACTTTTGCTTTAGCATAGCCTTAAAGCAGTACACATGTCTGGCTGAGCGATATTAAATGTATCTTTGAAAAAAAGTGTAGTATATATACATGTTTTCTAGTCAATTTCATTGATGTTCTCAAAGTATGTTTTATATGCACAGTATGTAAGATTAAACAGTGTGTTTAATTAGAACTATGAAACTTTGTGTGTATTAATACATGTTTAAATAGCAGTTTAAGAATTAAAAATGTCAAGTAAATGATATAAATTTTCAATGTTGTAAGTCATTTCTCTGATTTTCACCCTTTTAGAGTATGTTTTGTGACTACTTTTTTTTTTCCGACCACCCAGTGGACATTTCCCCCAAAAATTCTTGTAAACCAAAAAATAAAAAAGGAGTGGCCTTATTATATAAAAAAAACAGGTTTGTGAATGGTGTGGAATAATATTGACCTGAGAAAAGTAATACTGATATATTGCATGGGATGTCATGTGAAGTGTTATAATACAAATTGCTATTGAATTTGTGATTTTTTAAAATATATACCATGAAGTAAGTAATTATATATTATTTTAACATATATTCACTTCTGATATTTGCAATGGTTTTGTCTTTCATGCAATTATTGTTTGTTGTGCATTTATGTCGTATTTTTGTGGCAATTTAAGTTACAACGGTTAGTGCGCTGGACTTGTAACCCGGCGATCCGGGTTCGTTTCCCGGTCGCAGCAGGTTATACCCTTCAATGAAAATTTGACAAAAATGTTGATTTTCCTCCTCATATGGAGAAGTCCAGGAAAAACTGGTTAGGTGAACCGGCCGCCGTATATAACTGAAATATTGTTGAGAAACGGCGTTAAACCCGATGAAACAAACAAGTTACGACGCAAAAAGTTTAATTTGTTTTTGTGGGTTTCTTTTAGGCCAAATATTTTGTTTTATTTATTTTTAAAGGGAGTCGGTGTGGAAAGTGTATTACTTCATGTGGAATGAGTGTAAACCTCTTTGTGATCCTCTTGACCCTGATACCCTCCCTGTAGTCAGTGCAACAGAATTTGGTGGAAATATCAACTTCAAGTCACCACAGAGTACAGACTACGTAGTGAAAGAGAGTGTTCGAGCTGTTGACTACCGTTATCACTTTAGTGTGAATGTTACGCAGGAAGTACAACCGGAAGATGACGCGAACTTCGCTGCAGCTATACAAAGTGCTTGGGATACTGTCTCACGTATGCTACCCATTTCTCTGTAACTCTAGTAGGATATCATATGGTTGAAAGTTCACAGTGACACTCTCATATCATCATAATGTATATCAAAATAAAGTCATGTTTAGAGGAACACGAAAAATCGGTCAATGGTGCTACCGAGATTCAGACCCGGGTCTATGGATTGCCGGTCCGTTATGCTAACCACTACACCACAGCGACCTTACGTCATTTTCGTGTAAAGTTAACTTATATAAAGTTGATTAAGGTTAACTACACTTTGGACGAAGTACGGGGCGATTAGCTGCTTACATATATGTTTCTGTCAGATACCTTTTCTCATCTGATATTTACTCATTGCATAGTTGTTCTCAAGTTATTTAGTTTGTTATGCATTTAAACACATGATTTTACTGTATATGACTTGGTATTCATTTTAGCTGTAGCCACAAATGGAATCATTCAGGTCCATATTTCAAAGAGAGAAGAATATGTAACAGCCAATTATTTCAATGTCCTGCAAGGGTAAGTCATATAGTTCAAGGTTTTCTTGTTCATTTACTTCAGTAGCCTGCATAAGATATAGTCAAATCATTATTTATTCATCACTTAGAAGCCTACAAAGTTAAGTAATTCAAGGACTACTTATTGAGATACTTTAGTAGCCTTCCAGGGTTAGTAATAGTCTATTGTTTACATGTACTTATTAATGGTAGACATTGCATGTGTAAGCCATCAGTTCATAGTTGCCATTTCAGTTGAAAAATTATTACCTAAATCTATGACACAAAATATGCCCTGAATATGTAGTTTATAATGATATCCTTTTCTGAATATTCTTTTTTTCAATTTTCTTGAAACTTGTTAAAACTGATAAAGCAATAAATTTTCCTGGAAGAAACTTTGGCCTAACAGATATGTCCTATTCTTGTACACATTGGATTCCAGTAAGCCTGTTTTTGACACTCCCCTAGAGTTTTTACATTTGTAGTTCTTTTGGTTTACTGCTACAGTGATTCTAACAACTTCATAGCATATCATTGAATTAATTAAGTCATGTTTTGAGGAACACGAAAAATCGGCCAATGGCGCTATCCGGATTCGAACCCGGTCTACGGATTGCCGGTCCGTGATGCTAACAACTACACCACAGTGACATAACGTCATTTTTTAGTAAATTTAACTTATATGAAGTTGATTAAGGTTAACTACACTTTGGACGAAGTACTGGGCGAATTTTTACATCCGCCACACAGTACTAATAACACCAACTGTAGTAATATTGAAATGAAGTCATGTTTTGTGGAACACGAAAAATTGGTCTAATAGTCTAATTCAGCCTTAATTGTTTTCAGCCTGACATTCTGGAAGTTGATAGTATTTATAGAACAAGGCGGGAAAGTACTTGACAGTGAAGTCAGTGAACCATTACAACAGTCAGAGATACAGAAACATATCATGTTTGTTAGTGCCAACAATGAACTGTACAGACTATTCACAGATACATCAGTGGCTGCAGTGAAACATGATAGTTTATTCTCATTCTATACAACATCTCAGATAAAATATGATGATGTCATTGATGTTCAACAACATCTCGACCAGATATGGATTGGTATGGCTCGGTTTTTATATTAATTTTTTTCACCTTTTTTTTACAGTGCCATTAGTATTATTTTTTGTAATTGTTGGAAATTATTTTAGTTATCAATAACTTTAAGTGACTTAGGGAACTTCTGTGGAAGTATAATTTATACTAGTCATGTACAATTATGTCTCACAAAAAAACAGGATATTTTTAAAGAGCTTGATATTGTGCCATAAATGATGCCAAAAACTCCAAATTGACCCAAATTGAGGTATGGCCTTGCAGAAATGAGGCAATGGCATGCATGCAAATTTATGAACCTTTTCATACGGAAAGCGATCATTTAGTCGATTGGTGCCCAAACAATATGAGAGATCAATTAGTGCCTGTTTGCTGGTTGTGTTAGTAATATCAATTCAATCTGTTGTTTTGTTTGTAGACATGATTGACTCTGTTGTGACATTCAGTAAGACCAATGCGACCTTGCAGCTCCCTACATTTGAAGGTGAAGGTGATATTTGGTTCCAGTTTAAAACAACAGCATCAAATGGTGTGATGATTCACAATACTGGCGACACAGAGAATAACTTTATTCAGATAAGACTGACTAGTGAGTATTTTGTTGCAGAAACGATTTGCAGAATAAGCTACATTCCCAAATATATGAATTTCATGAGGAGTAAAATTTGGCCAACTACTTCTTTTTTTGTGTTAATTACATAGCAAAACTGAAAGTATAACATTGGAAACATTGAACCTCACAGGACAACATGAAAATTTGTGACAAGCCTTGCAAAAATATCTTATTCTACTGTGTATTCATGTTAAACATTGGCTTAAACATCATCAAAATGTTGATACAGTGTGTACTGTCTATAAAGACACTTGTTCATCATGACCTAATATCTCGCACGAACTGACTTGTTATAATCCTACAGAAGTACTATGATAACCTACATAAAGATGCATGAAATATCTGACACTGTTCGTTGGCCCCGTTTATGCTGATTGTATGTAATTCTTAAGTCCTGTTTCTGAAGTTATAATAATGATGCAAGTATAAAATAGTTTTGAGGGAATCTTAAATTACATTCACTTTTGTCTTCCTGTCGACCATAGAATAACAATTCCAGCATATGCTATGTAGCCTATATATCAGTAATTATCTTGCATATGAAATCTGTAGGATATATTATGAATTATAATGAATTCCTGCATTATCTGACTACGTACATTATCAGACATTTAGTGTCAGCACCAAGGGGCCATGTGTCATCATTGGCAGGTTATACCAGAATTTCACTTGATTACATATTCACCATTATTTAATCACTAACTGGCTTTTGTGTAGATGGTGACAGTATACAGTTCAGCTACAATTTTGGAATGGGTGTCCAAGAATTGGAATACACAGCTGTAAATGGACTTAACAACAATGAATGGCATACAGTCCATGTAGAACTAACCTCTAAGCAAGCTCGGCTACGTGTTGACAGCTTCCCTGTTGCTGTACAAGATGAACTCCTGAACGATATTACCCGTCTTCTGCACCTTACGAAGCCACTATTTGTCGGGGCTGCCATGGATAAAACTGACGGTTATGTTGGCTGTTTAAGAGGATTGAGAGTGAAAGGTCAACTTATGAATATGAGAGGTCAAGTGAAAAATGGGGGACATAACTCTGGCGTCCAAGAAGGTAAATAATCTCTTGACTCAAAGTGACAACGAATTTTAGTAATTATTAACATATTAACACCCACTGTATATTGGTTTGTTTTGTATATACAAGATCAGCATTAATATAAGGATGCTATGGGCTTGTTTCGCTTCACATCATCTGTCTTCGGCAATCAGACTGAATATGATCAAACATTTCCTAATGTTTATAAAACTGCACAGATTTATCTGTCTCAATGTAATCTAGATTAAGTTGAAAACTGGCGTATGTGTAGTTGAAATGTAGGTCATTAGGTCAAATAATTGAAAAAACCTTGTTAATGCTGTAGATATCACTTGTTGTACCTGACTTGTATCTAAGTTGTACAGAAGTAGTCTTTATCAAAGTTAGCTTAAGTGGTATACTCAAATATTTTGTGTCAAAAACTAGGTCATCGGGTCAAATCAGCAAAACGTATTAATGCACTCTTGAGGCCACATGCTTTATTTTGGGTAAAAATCTAGGTTGCTTGGTCAAGTTACAGGATAACCTTCTTCAAATTGTATTGGCCACCTTTTCTATATGAACAACGTGAAAGGTGGTGAACATCTTTGCCTCAGTAAAATCTAAGTCTAGTTTGAAACTCATTTGTGTGGGGTCAAAAACTAGGCCATTAGATCAGATTTTCGAAAAAAAACTTTTAAAACTCTTTGAGGCCATAGTTTCCACTTGAAATGTCAGAATGTGACTTTGAATGAATTCCACTCATATCAGTCATACGGGGCCACCATGAACCCCTTTTGTTTTCTATAGAGCTTCCATAGAAGGTAAGTAAGCATGTTAATGTATTTAATGCTGTGTAACCTAATTGAATGTTATTTTTACATGATCATTACAGGTTGTGTTGCAAAGTGTGACAATAATCCTTGCTTTAATGATGGTATATGTAGAGGAGGATATGATCATTATACATGTGACTGTGAGAACACTCCATTCAGTGGCAAGCTATGCTCGAGAGGTACAACTTTATTCTAGTATATTAGTTCAGATATATTACACTTCAAGAGATGTTTGGTGATTAAAGTGTCAGTCTTATGTTGTATCCCAGGATACAAAAGCTTGATATATGAATGCATAGTCCTTGTCTATCCCATTCAAATGATTTGTTACTGTACGTAGTGAGACAAATCATCATCTCATTTGTAAAGTTACATTTGGTTGGCTAATGCGAAAGGAATTGGCCAGTAATGAAACACTTTACAAATTTTTCTACGTAAGTATTTTCAAGTTGTGACTGTAAGTGAAGTGTAATTTCCATAATTATGTTCCATTGATATTCAGAGCTTACAACTGTAATACTCAATTTTGTATCTTTTTTTCCAGAGGTGGGTGTTAGTATGATGCCTAACTACAGGATTACATATGACATTGATGGTGTTCAAGGATTACCTACCACTGATTTAATGTATATGAGAGTTGGTTTTAACACCAAGAAGAAACAAGGAATTTTATTCCAGATAAGAAGTGAATTCAACGATGACTATATCTCTTTGAGCATGAACAACAATGGTTAGTATTGTACTTGTTCTTGCTGCTATGAGAGGTGTCACAATACCCATGAAGCATACCTTGACGTAATGCTTTTCATCGGCAATATATTGCAATATGAACCACAATATATTGCTTCATTGACCTAAGCTATGACTGAAGAAAAATGCTATGACTGAAGAAAAATAAGCTAAAGCAAACAGTGTTCTGTCACATCTCAGTAATATGAGGTTTTTATGACTATATGATTTCATGTCATAAAAAACAGTGCATTTGCATCATATTGCGGTACAATACAGTTTGGCTGCATATCGCAAAATAAAAATACACTGGTGTATGGTACCCCTTTTCTTACATATGCTTGTCCAAATTTGTTAGCATGCAAGCACTTTCATTTGTGTTATCACACTTAAATGACCACATTTTACAATCAACAATTGACGACTATTCTGTTTGACTATTTTATAGTTATATTGTTTTTCTTTAATTGTCATTTTTACCAGTTAATTTATGCCAATCATGTTGGTTTTTTTTAAAAAGTCAATGGGTACATTACCGATAACCGAAAAACATTTGTTGTATGTACAAGAGAATTTCCTTGACAACTTTCAGGTGGAGTGAAGTTATTTATTGATGTGGGCTTTGAGAGATCGGAAATGAACTCTGCTATATTAAACAATTTTGATCTCTCAGATGGTAAGAATCATGAGGTCATTATACGAAGAGAAGAAAATGGTAGAGAAGTCCATCTCCAGGTATGTGTGTGATCAATGCGTTTGCTACCTTGACAGTATGGTAAAACCTCACTTAGGATTACCTTGACAGTATGGTAAAACCTCACTTAGGATTACCTTGACAGTATGGTAAAACCTTACTTAGGATTACCTTGAGAGTACGGTAAAACCTCACTTAAGATTACCTTGACAGTATGGTAAAACCTCACTTAGGATTACCTTGACAGTATGGTAAAACCTCACTTAGGATTACCTTGACAGTATGGTAAAACCTCACTTAGGATTACCTTGACAGTATGGTAAAACCTCACTTAGGATTACCTTGACAGTATGGTAAAACCTCACTTAGGATCACCTTGAGAGTACGGTAAAACCTCACTTAAGATTACCTTGACAGTATGGTAAAACCTTACTTAGGATCACCTTGAGAGTATGGTAAAACCTTACTTAGGATCACCTTGACAGTACGGTAAAAACACACTTAGGATCACCTTGACAGTACCGTAAAACCTCACTTAGGATCACCTTGACAGTACCATAAAACCTCACTTAGGATCACCTTGACAGTACCGTAAAACCTCACTTAGGATCACCTTGACAGTACCGTAAAACCTCACTTAGGATCACCTTGATAGTACCATAAAACCTCACTTAGGATCTCCTTGATAGTACCGTAAAACCTCACTTAGGATTACCTTGACAGTACGGTAAAACCTCACTTAGGATTACCTTGACAGTATGGTAAAACCTCACTTAGGATTACCTTGACAGTATGGTAAAACCTCACTTAGGATTACCTTGACAGTATGGTAAAACCTCACTTAGGATCACCTTGAGAGTACGGTAAAACCTCACTTAAGATTACCTTGACAGTATGGTAAAACCTCACTTAGGATCACCTTGAGAGTATGGTAAAACCTTACTTAGGATCACCTTGACAGTACGGTAAAACCACACTTAGGATCACCTTGACAGTACCGTAAAACCTCACTTAGGATCACCTTGACAGTACCATAAAACCTCACTTAGGATCACCTTGACAGTACCGTAAAACCTCACTTAGGATCACCTTCACAGTACCGTAAAACCTCACTTAGGATCACCTTGATAGTACCGTAAAACCTCACTTAGGATCTCCTTGATAGTACCGTAAAACCTCACTTAGGATTACCTTGACAGTACGGTAAAATCTCACTTAGGATTACCTTGACAGTATGGTAAAACCTCACTTAGGATCTCCTTGATAGTACCATAAAACCTCACTTAGGATCACCTTGACAGTACGGTAAAACCTCACTTAGGATCACCTTGACAGTACCGTAAAACCTCACTTAGGATCACCTTGAAATTATGACCACCTCAATAATAAGACAATAATTATTTTCATGGACCAGATATTAATTTTTCTACCTCATTTCGACTTGATAATCGGACCACCTACAACTGGAAAATGACTTCCTTCGTACCGACAGTGGCTTTATTATGGAGGTTTTACTGTATTATACTTTGTGTCATTGAATTAGAATAAAAGTCTAAGATTCATTATGTGGGGGGTAAGAGCCGTAGGACTTAAATCTTGTTTGAATTCTTTGCAACTAATTTTGATTGGATCTGATGAATTCTTGATTGGAAATGGTATGTCATTTTCAGAACAAGCACAAGATTATTTTTTTCCAATTTATTGTTTTGTTTTGATGTAATGGTTCTAAAATATTATTCCTATATTGATCGTATTATTTTTCTAGGTTGATAATATTGCTCCAGTGATAGTAACATTGAGACAGAGTGTTGCTGACGCCATTTTGGTAAATGCAAAGTACCTCTACATTGGAAATAATGGTAATAACTTACGTTTTGTTAACAATGCTATTTGGGTTGTTTAAGCAAGATATGGCTAGATTTTGAAAGTGAATATTTTATGTAATAATTAATCACAGGATCCAGAATGGATACTCTAGAATGACTGACTGAGCTCTAAATGTTTTAACATTTTGGAATACTTAACTCTCGTGAGATGTGAATTGTTTCATGATTGATTCTGATGATTTTAGTTATTCCATGCACTACTATGGTAATATTATCATTTATTGTAACATTGATATTGAACACTTACACGATAAATATGAATGTCTTTATATCTTTAAGTTGCAACTGCACTGAAATTTTACAACTATCTGGACAGTAATACCACCTCATTAATAATTTTTCTTTTATATATGAGATCGATTATTGGACCAACACATATCTAAGATCAACTTTCTTCGGACTTAATGGTCGTCTTATTAATGAGGTTACTGTGTTTTGTTAAACATGAGTATGTATGATTTCAGGCACTGAATCTTATAGAGGTTTTGAGGGATGTATATACCACATGCAGATTGACAGTATCTTTCCCCTAAAGAGGGCCTTCCAGGACCCTAGACCTACCTATATTAAACCTTTCCCATCAGGTAAAACATTTTAAATTTATTTTTTCTGTGAAAGTTTAAAATGTATGTTTTTACAATATGGCTGACTTTAGATTTGAATTAAATTCAGCAGAATGATTCAAAAAATGTCAAACATGTACACATATATTCCAGCTGTATACATACGTTAAAAAGGTGAACAAACCGTATCAGACAATGTGGATTATACTCGTATGTACGTTGTTTCGTGTGCTTATAATTTGAGAAAGTCTGTTTGACGTTTATTTTGGCCCAGATTTCTTATTGATACTCACCTTTCTGCACCCAGATGCAAAAAATTATACCACTGAGTTTGTGGATTTGAGTGAGTGAAATGGATTACAATGTTTACCTGAGTGCTGCATTCTCTTTATGGTACTGTTTCTGTAGAATTTGAGTGTGAATCAAAGATTGAGTGTAAGTGCTGAGTATTATGGTAATAACCAAATATTTCCTTCAAATCTCGGACCCTCAAATCTCAGACCCTCAAATCTCGGACCCTCAAATCTCAGACCCTCAAATCTCAGACCCTCAAATCTCAGACCTTCAAATCTCAGACCCTTAAATCTCAGACCCTCAAATCGAGGACCCTCAAATCGAGGACCCTCAAATCTCAGACCTTCAAATCTCAGACCCTTAAATCTCAGACCCTCAAATCGAGGACCTTCAAATCAAGGACCCTCAAATCGAGGACCCTCAAATCTCAGACCTTCAAATCTCAGACCCTTAAATCTCATACCCTCAAATCTCAGACCCTCAAATCTCAGACCCTCAAATTGTCCAACTCTGACTCAGCTGAGTAGATGGTGAGTGTAGAGTGGAGAATAACAGCTGTAATTCTGGGCCCTGTTCATCAATAGTGTGTTGCATAGAACAGCTTTAATTCTGGGCCCTGTTCATCAATAGTGTGTTGCATAGAACAGCTGTAATTCTGGGCCCTGTTCATCAATAGTGTGTTGCATAGAACAGCTGTAATTCTGGGCCCTGTTCATCAATAGTGTGTTGCATAGAACAGAATGATATCTTAACCAAAGAATGTTTTATAATTCTTTTATAATGAAAAAAAATTATACTAATTATAATAATACTATTCCCAGACAAGTGAATATATTAGCATTACAATAATTCTGGATGTTTTATTACAGTCAATACTTATTTGTGATCATGAAAACTATATTTCAGACAAGATTAATGAGAGTATGTGCGGTTTTGTGGAAAACACCCGAGAGCCTGACCCTAAAGTTCTACCATGTACGTAATTGTTTATTTCTAAATAGGTTCTCAGTATTAAGTTTGATGCTTTTGAATTTCTTATAGAAAATTGAATGATCTTCGACCTTTGTTGCAAGTGCTAAAGCTAAAGTGGAAACAAAATTGACTTCCTTATGAAGTAAAGCATGTGATTGAGAAAAAGTTTGACCCTGATTATCATAGTAACTAATTGTTAAAAATGTTGGTTACTTAGATGTAGAATTGCCTTTTATCTTTTTAAAAGATGTCTGTGTGTAAAATAAAGACATGTCATTCAAATTCTTTGCTAAGTTTAGAATATTTTTAATTGATCCTAGTATGATCTGATTTTAGAATGTATACCATTAAAAGGTTACAAATGTACCATTTGTGTTTTCAGCATTGAATGCAGCTATTATTGCACAGGAAAACTTTGTCCACAAACAGAAGTAAGTGATCTCTCTATCTGCTTAAAACATAAATGAAAGCTGTTTTAGTACATTAGAGTAATTTTAAATCACCATTCTTTGGAATTGCACCTTAGTATATAGATGATCAGAAATGTACATACTGTTGGTGTAATGACCCAGACATTTTCCAGTTCTGTTTTGATATCATAAGTACACCAGTCCTATCTTGAACCATGCTAGTCCTGGCTTGTTATTATGAGTTTCTGGCTCCCTGCTTTCTAAAATGCAATTATGCATGAAGGAGAGTTTATGCCATAAATTATGCGTAATGTCCACTTTTATGTTTTGTATATTGTGTTATAAGAAATGTTTATTCCAGTTACATTCCCCTATACTGTGTTTGAATTTAATTTCAGGGGTCTTGTTTCTAAGGTTACCTATCAGTTGTCGTATAATGGCAATCAGCTGGCCCCTAATGACATTAAAGCAGTGAACATCAATACCTTAAGGAGTAGTTTGACATCAGCAAATCTGAATGAAAATTACACCGTACTTGACAAGATGGAGGTAAATATCAGAACTATAATAAAAACATACGCTAGAAACAATGCTAATATCGTGGCGCAGTCTGTCCCATTAATTCATAAGGGACACAGCAAGGCCACTAATTCACAAACTAGTAGAACTAATCATATGATTCCTGTAATTATTCAAATAAAGCAGATCTATTTTATGTTGAGCAATCATGTGGAGAAGTTGCTATTTGCTCATAAGGAGCATATTTATTCTTGAAGATTGGCTTTGTTTTTCTCCTAAAAAATGAACTGAGAATCTTAAGAAGTGTTTTTGGAGTAACAAGTAAACCAGATGTAAGCATATAGAGCTTGTTTGGTGGTTACAAGGTACCCTCTCACGAGTGGTCAACCCTTCAGCAACAACCTCTCTTCAACAATAGTATAAATTTTTCAATTTTGTAGAAAGAATTTACTATCAATTTAATTGTTGAATTTGTGTCTCTGAAAGGATGTTACCCTGCAGAGTTTCCACTGGAAACATTTTGGTCAATATAAACTCAAATGCTCTTCTAATACGTCACTATTACATTTGCATATTTCTAAAATGAATGAAAATTCTCAACCAAATATGAGGCACTTCTTAAAGACCAATCTCACAATTTATGAATGATGAAAATGCTCGCATGGACAACTGCATACCAATCATCAACCAGTTATGGTTTGACAAGGAATATATATTCCTAAATATAATCATTGACAATTAAGATAGGTTGAGCAATAAGAAAAGTGGATCACTGCAGTGGTACAGACGTTTGATGGAGTAGTAAGCCATTTGTTCACATTGAGACTAACTTCATTGACAAACAGTATAATACCATTATACATCTAGACTTGGTAATTTATTTTCTAGGTAAGCGGAATCATGAAATACGAACAGCTGTTCAAAATCGTCATGGAGAGACCTTTGCTGGACATTGATAGAAGTGACTTCCAAAAACAACTACAACAAGCTTGGAATGACTTTAGAAATGGTAAAAATGATAACTGTTTGAATAACAGTTCTTGCAATAACTCTTTCACGATACATGTTCCACCCTTTTCAGTTTCTTTTTGATTCCTATAGCAATGCTACTGTCAGTTTCAGTTCTTTGAGATGTTTATATCTGCCAAATATTGCGTATGATTTATGTTAGATTTACCTATTCAGCAATATTCATCATTCATACCGTTGAGATAAACATGTATGATGTTTTTTTAACAGAATGGAACCATCACTGGAAAGTACATACTTAAAGGGGGATGTGTTATTTATTCATTTTCAGATGTCCAGTTACATGTTGAAATACAGGAACAGGAAGAGGTTACTTTCACATTGTCAGGGTAAATACTATGTTGTATAAATAAACACATCTACTTTTAGAAAATAACAACATAATAAGAAATTCAATCTGTAGTGGATAAGATGTCAGCTGTGCAACCTTGAGGTTGTCTGTTTGCAACTGGCAAAGGTCATGACCTCACTGTCCCAGAGGACACCAGTACTGGTTTTTCCAGGAGGTGGAATTGTTTGAGTATGTATAAATGCATTATGTTTATCCACACAAGCCTTAATTAGTTGGTAAATATAACACTTACTTCTTCCAGTGCTGATAATTGCTATCAACCCATAAAACAGTGATAAACTGTGAAGCTCTGATGCAGCAGTTGTAACAATGTCATCTAATATTTTTATGTGATAAGCGACATTTTTTTGCCTGTCAGAAACTGGAAGATGTATCACATATATCTCTTTGATCTTCTTGATTCATTGGTTACTATTTCGAAGGCTGGAATAAAATAATCAGGTGACATCTTTACTAATTCACTTAGGTCTTTGATCATTCTCATACACACAAATACAGTTGTTAACAAATGCTTTTAATTCATATTTGTGTACAGGAAGCAGATGTGGAGAGTTTTATACTCGGTGACCAGTGGTCTGCAGACATACAATGCCCAAATAGTGGACAACATCAGTATGACTGTACTTAAAGCACATATCACTATGGTAGCGTCTGGAACAAGCTTGAAATATTCCGACACATTCTCGAATGATGAACAGAATCTCACACGGTATAAATTGATGTTTTCACTGAAAATTGATTTGAGTTGTTTTATGACAAAACCTGTTTTAGTGACATTCGTTATCACGTCAAGTATTTCCAAATGAGAGTTTAAATGTCGCAAACTGAGCATATTCTCAGAAATTTCTGGGTGTTTTAATTTTGATTCATATAAATTCAATTTATGTGAAATTTTGTAAATGCTTTAAGGAGTTATTGGAATCAGTTTGATGTTTTATAGTACAACGTTAGTGTAGAAATAGATGTGGACTGCATTGCTTCAAGATTGCCAGAATTCAACTAGCTGCCATAATTTGTCAATAATAATTTATTGAAATTTGAATAAATCGTTTTATCATGTGTTTGCGATTCATTATCGTGGCAAACATTTTATTTACATTTTTCTTTTTTCTAGGAACTCAGAACTGTTTGTTTTGTACACCAATGGTCGTATCGGAGATGTAAACAAGGCTAAGTTTGCTAATGGCCTGAAAAATGCATGGAATGAGAAATATGTTGCCAACAAACTGACTGACGTAACCATTGTCCTGGAAGAAGAGGCTTTGGATGAAACAATGTAAGAAAATGTTGACATTATTTGTATTCTTCCATGGTTCATTCTGTTAACCCAGTCAACATTGTACGGGGACTCAGTGGTCGAGTGGTTATGGCGGCTGACTTCAAACCACTTGCCCCTCACTGCTGTGGGTTTGAATACCACCCAGGATGTAGAATTTGTTTGTGTAGATCTATCTAGCTGGCCTACGGAGAGCTGGTAGTTCTACCCAGGTGCTTGCCTTTGCCCAAAATAATGCTGGAGGGGATATTTAGGGTGTTCCTCCACCCTACTTGTTTGAAAGGTCTCTACCCGGGCCATATATGTGATTTAAAGCCCCATTACAAAAAAATCTAAATTGTCAGTACACATTTTTGTATCAACAGTTTAAAGAGGATTTTTGCTTGAATATTTTCTATATTTTGTGTGGTGTCTGGCAGTCAATGTGTTTCTTTCTATGTTTATGGCTATAGATTTGGATTATGAATGTGGGATATGTAAATAGTATTACTTGTTGCCAACAAAACTTAAAAATGTATCAATATTAAAATATTTAGAATATTTGAATTTGGACAGTTGGCTGAGGATTGTTCAGTATGAAGAGGTTACATTAAGATCAGTGGTCAAGGCATTAAGGTCAGGGGTCAGATGCTTAAGTTCCCGCTATGTATCTCTATTAGTGGTTATTTATCTATAAATAATGATTTTATATTGCAGCAATGTTAAAATTATAAATGTATATGTTTGGTGTTATTACAGGGCTAACACTCAATGGAAACTGATGTATGAAGTCACAACAAGTGGTACATTACCTCCTTCAACTGCACGGAACACTCGTGCCTTGCCTGTCAGTTATGTACAGAAGAATGTTATAGTTAGCAATGTACTAGGGGAACAGTACTCAATCATTGATGACAGTAGACATTCATTTGTCAGTGTTTCAAAGACATTTGGAATTGTGCTGTCACAGAAACTGTACAAAGTTGATACTGCAAACATTGTCAGAGTGATTCAAAATGCTGTATCTTCCAGGATTTCTGGTTAGTCAACTACTTGATTATTTATCAAAATTTTATTCTATAATACTCAGTTAAATGGGTTTGAGCCAACTGTGGAATTTGCAACAATGTGTTGGGTCAAACTTATTTGTTGTTCAGATTTGAATATATTTTGATATTTACAACTTGATTAGTTGGTAAGTTAGATTATGGCAATAAATGTTGACACATAAGAATTTATAATTAAATTGTGTAACATTCAGATTTCAGTAATTTAGCTTACTCATGAGCTTGCTGAGACATCTGTACACAACCAGTATGCACATAGGAAATGAGATAACTGGTCAGTTTTCTGCAGTAAGACAATATTAAATGTACATTGGTTGACATATTTTCAGGTGTTGCAGCTGATGAAATCATTGTGACTGTCAATAGTCAGGATAAAGTTGTTTCTACCACACAAAGGTATGCTACATTATTTACTGGTCAGAAGAGCTGACCGGCCATTTTGTATTTTTGAGAATCTTCACTACGGTATGATTTAAGTGAACGGAAAGAATGAATGTAATTTTGACAGGTTTACATTGATGTTATGGACAGCTCAATTCATTTGAATCAGCAATGTTTCTAGCTTACTGCAATTAGAATTGACAGAAAATGAATCCATTAGCTTTTTACAAACTTTTTGAAAAATAACTCGTTAGTTATCACTCTTGCCTTGTATGGTATTATTTTGATACTAAGGTATGAACCTGGCTTCATGTGTAACTTTGCTTGTCCATGCTATTTTTAAACATTTAGCATTTGAATTGTAAATCTTAGGTCAACAGCTTCATATCATTTCAGTGTCTGTTAGTCAGTGGATAATTACAAAATATTTTCTATTTACAGTAAAGTAGGGTGGTCAATGAATTACATAGTGAAACATAACAATGCTGTTATTGATGCATCCACACAACCACAGCTATCTATAGCCACCATACAAGCTGGTATTAACTTTACTTCACCAAGGAATAGATCATATTCCGTGCTGTCTACAACATTGAATGGAAAATTGGACGGATTCAGAAAATCTAGTGAACAGTTTACTGCAGCTTTTGTTGGTTTACTACCAACTTACACTACATCGAAACTCGCACCAGTTCTCAAAGAAACTTGGGAGACAGTCTTGACAAGTATGAAGTTTAATAAGATTTGATTTATCATGATGCTCCCTGAAGTAGGAGCATATCGAGGGCTCAACGCAACACTGTCGTAACTCCTATATAAATACTTTGGAGTTACGACTGTCCATGCTATAATGCATGTGTCTGTCCCATTTTATGGTCCACGCTATTTCTCAGCAACCACCGAAATCGAAGTCGATGAAACTTAATGGTAAGCTTCACTACCAAGAGGAGACTACCATATTGTTGGTATATACTTAAAGCCCAATCCTCATGTACATACTTCAGGGAGCATCCATCGATCTACTGATATCCTTGCTGTATGTAAGATTGGTTGTATAAAGAGTTTGGTTTAACTCATTCTGAAATTATTTACTGTTGTATGTCATTCTTCAATAATCAAGATTGAGGTTTCTGTTCTTTGTGTTCCCATGCCAATGCAACTTGTTATTTTTAAATGCTATCTCCAGGGATTTTGCATTGATTAACTGTAAGTTACTTCAGATGAAGAGTTGGAATGGGGTCTGGCCTCACACAGGAAAAGTATGGGGGGGGGGGGGGAATGGATGAAAATAAATAGGAATATTTGTGAGGATTATTCAAACCACTATGAATATAAAATGCTATAGATTACAACAGGAAATGAATAAGCATGAAGCTACCACTTACCCACTTAAGGCTTATGTTTTATTACATTATTTGAAGTGCGGGTGTTAGATATTTTCTCGATTTGTTCTTTACAGTTTACACAAATGAGTATTCAAGTATGCCACAATATGAGGCCCATCTATGAACCAAAATTATCTCTAAATGTTCTAAAACTGTTCTTTTCTTGGCTGATATTTTGATTATGAAAACTTCAGTATGATTATTACTGAATATTTTACGTTGGGTGCAGTTATTGTTATCATGAATTTCAGATATTCCTTAAACACTGTCTATCATTGAGTTGGAAAAATAAAATTGGATTTGATTTTCTCTTGTTTTTATTTCAGATACCAAAATTTCGATTCAGGAAGTCAGACAAGAAGAGTATATAGGTCAAAATGGGTGAGTGTTTACAGTGTCTGTCCTGAAGTCCTGATTACTGGCTGATTGTCCTTGTGCTGTCAGAATTGTTTGTTATTGGTTTTAAATACATTAAATTTCCAGCATTTTTTTAAAAAGATTTAACAGCAATTACAACATGTGTTTTCATTCATTCTACTGATTTAATTAAAACGTCAGTAACATTATGTCAGTATCAAACTTGTATGTAGACTTACATTGACTTTTAAGAGAAATTTATATACTAGTAAGGCCTGAGCTATTTTTTCCAATTTGTTAGTTCTATATTATATTGTTTGTAGACGTTTATAAACAGGTCATTATATACACGAAGATAAAATACTGTTTTAACTAAGTTTCAGGACTGTAAAATGAATACATTACACAACTGTTGATATCTTACATGTATAAACCCAATTCGATAATGCTTTCATTATCGATTTATCCATTATTTCGGGTATTGGGTGGGCAGGTTGTTTAAATAATATTTTCAATTATGAACGGATGAATAGGTTGTATACAACACCCCTATACTCGATATTTAGGTAAACACGATAATGAAAGAAATAGCGAATTTGAGTTATACAAAGTAGGAACCATTTAATTGTATTGTTCAGCAAACTCGTTGATTTTGATGTCTGAGATTTATTTTTTGTCTTGTTACTATAACAGGGAAACGGTTACCAAGGTTTTCTACTTTGCAAATGGAGACAACAATGTCCTGTACCCGACCTTGACTGCTTCACCTGATACATCACAGATTGTTTCCGCAGCAATGAAACATGGACTTAGTGTTAAGACTTATTCAAGTTCAGAATTATCAAGTTTTGCATCATGTTACAAGTTATTGTTATACAGTAACATAGAAGCCTTGGACACAGTGAATGTTACAGAGCCACTGCTGGAGTCATGGAACAACACGCAACAGTGTAAGTTACAGTATTCCAAACATTAATAAGGGTAACAATTATACACAGAACCATTTTTCTTTATGGTCACCTTCACACTTTTCGCAGCAGTTACTTCCCTTGACGTAAAGGTTACCACGGTCACCACCAGCATGCTCTCCTTGAACTTATTATTTGCAACAATATGGAATTCACATCACACAAAATTTATTGATGGTATTCATCTCAGCACCATTTTTTCAAGTGAGAGCATGTAGTGATCGCATTTCTTTTACATTAAAAATACAGGGAAATTTGGCCGGGCCCTACGATGTTTCTGAGTTATCCTGCCATTTTGACTGTTCACATTTTGAGTGACCACGATTTAACTGTATTTCTTAGATGTTTTCAATGTTGTCATGAATGAATTGATGTAAAATATTTGTTTCCAGTTACTACGGCAAGTGTGAGAATACTGAAAAAAGAGGATTATATCGGATCTTATGGGTATGTATGGTGTTGAGTCGAAAGTTAAATATTTTCAATAACGCTGTTTTATTTCAATCCATAAAAAAATAAAATGTGTTCCATTTATTATAGTGTCAACTCTCGATTAGGGCCAGCCATTTCTGACTTATCATAGTTTAACTCTTACTTCCCAATTCCTATCCTTTGATGTCAGCCACCAGACAGGTAGGCAAACAGTAATCATTACATAACTCACCAACTGGCCATGTCGGAATGGACCCCTTTTGGGACTCGAAGCTTCGATCTCCCTCTTCCAAGGCAAAGGTCTTTACCACTCAGCCATGGGAGATGGTAGAAAGTTAACTTGTTATTTGATTGCCAGCTGTATTTGGTTATTGTTGCCTCATAAGGTACAAGAAACTAGATACATTATTCTAAGTTGGTTTTGAAATACAACAAAATAACACTAGTTATAGATGTATTTTCCAACATAACAATTTAACAGTGAAACAACCAACCCTTGTTACAGAACAAAAGGTCACATTTAAATAAGATTTAAGGATGGCAATAAATAAAGTTACATTAGACCTTAAGATAGTAGAAATGAGCTTAAAGAAGCTTAAAGATACTTAAAAAAGAACACTGTCACAATCTATAAAAAGGAAATATTCTAAAACTTTGAATGCTTTGTCTTATTTTTAATGGTATTGTGTATTGTATCTGGGTAAAATATTAGCAGATGCAGTGACTAAAAATGTAAGAATGAATTATAAAATTTTACTTAACATGGTCGTTGGTTTTTTTTCAGTTCTCATTTGACTGGTTACCTTTATCATATATCTACTGATGGCATGTCATTGGAACCAGACTACATTGTGGAACCAGCTTCTATTAGTGCAAATAGAACCAGTAAATGGTCACTGGTGTACAATGACAAACAACATTACAGGTGAGTTTTATGTGGCTTGTCTGCGCTTCATGTGTAGGTATTGTTGATCAGTATTCAATGTGCAAACTTGTATTAGGTGATTTTTCTGTTGTGTGTGCACTTTTAAGAGCCAGGTCTTGGTAAAACAATTGAGAAGAATAGAAGCTTAGCCGAAACTGGAAGTAAATATGTTTTATTATAGTATACTATTCATTCTGCAACAACGTTTCATATCATTAAAATAGTCATCAATTCTGTATTGACTTCGATAGTCTTTTGAAATTTCAACAGTTTTATAACAGTGTATAAGATGCCATAATTGATGTCTGTATGATTTCTATGGCAACAACAATTTCCTTGTTGTTTTAAATACAATTTAACATGAATATTCTAACTCAAAAAATGGAAATGAAATTTCTTTGTTTTTTACTTTCAGACTGACAGATTTACATTCTATACAATTATCTAGTGGTCTGTCTAAATCAAAGGTCCTCAAACTGGAGACAACACTTGTAAAAGCATGGAATACTACAGTATATGCTCAGGGCACACAGCAGGTATCTACTCAAATTGTCGGTGTGCACGAAACAGTCGACAAAGCAACAAGGTAATGTTTTGTGGCAGCTAGCATTTTTAGTTAGTGTGTTGTGAAAAAAACAAACAGCTATACTCACAGCTTGATCGTCACCTTCATTTGCGTGAGTGTCTATTAGCATGTCAACAAATGTGTCTTTACTCAGTTTCTGTGAAAGTTTAATCCCAATGATAATGCAACCCCACCATGTGGTGCTTATGTCGTATATTTAGTGTCGGAGAGTAAAGCTGTTCATGTGGAAGAAATGTGGTTGTATATGCTAGAATACTTTTGCCAGATCTGGAACATTTTTACCCAAATATCGGAGTATTTGTGATAAGATACTCTTGTCTTATTCCAAAAATAATGTTATATCAGAGCAGTATTGCAAGCAAATAACTTAAATATTCTACTGATAGGTGATAGGGCTTCAAAGAATGATTACAGAACATGTTTTAATGTACTGTTAATAATTTAGGAACTGTACTAGTCGCATATCTGTGAGAAAGCTGCAATATTGTCAAGTAAGGGCCTATGAGTACATGATTGGATAATGATGCTTTTACTATTTAATCAATACAATACTCAAGTCAGTGTTGGGTAACTTTAACTGCGAATTTGAATGCTTATGTATCTTTAAATATTATTTGTATTATGTTTTCAGTAAGGTTATTCCACAAGTATTCTATCAGCTTGACGTTGATGATGCTCCTGTTGCATCATGGGAAATACAGTCACTTCCTGTTGATGATGCGGAAACAGCCCTTACTGAAGATTTTGGAACAGAACTTGAAATGTGGAAAAATCTTACTAATATACTCAGAGAAGTATATGTAACAGGATCAGCCAAGACAAACTACAACAACAACAACAAGGGATCTGTGAAAAGTTCCCTTTTATCAGCTTTTGCTACAGCTAACAGTGGTAAGGGAAATAAAGACGTGCTGATTCATCAAATTGGATATTTTTTAGGACATTATGATTTCAAAGTATTATGCATTGCCAACTTCTTTAACAAGTGATAAATGGTTTTAAATTAATATTTATTGTAATCTAAATAACTAAAAGTGAGAATTAAATGTTATTATGTCTCCCCCGCCTCCCTCCCCCCAACATGGTTTGTGTGCACTTGTTCTCCTAAACCAGTGATTGGATTTCGATGAAACTTCACATGAGTTGTTGATACCAAGCCTTATTGTGATTATTGTCAGCATTTTTGGTTGGATTATTTTTGGCTGAGTTCTGGTCTTTTAATTATGAAAAGTGGACAAATTTGATTTGTCTGTGCTTGTTCTCCAAAACCAATTAATATTTATTGTAATCTAAATAACTAAAAGTGAGAAATAAATGTTATTGTCTCCCCCCTCCCCCCCCCCCAAATAAGTTTGTGTGCACTTGTTCTCCTAAACCAGTGATTGGATTCCAATGAAACTTCAAGTGAATTATTGGTACCAAGCCTATTGGTGCATACTATCAGGATTATTTTGGCAGAGTTATGGCCCATTAGTGATGAAAAATTCACATTTTGAAATTTAAAACTTCTAAAATATTCTTGTCCAGAACCATAATCCTGAGAGCTTTCATATTTAGTATGTAACATTATCTAGTGGTCCCCTACCAAGATTATTCAAATCATGTCCCTTGGGTCAATATTGGCACAGCCCCAGGGATCACATGTTTTACATAGACTTAGATAGGGGATATCTTAGAAAATTTTCTTGTCCAGAACCAGAAGACCCAGGTTATTGATATTATTTATGCAGCATTGACAAGTGATCCCCTACCTGGAGTAAAAGGTTTTCTAGAGAATTACGTTGGCAATCTTTTCTGAAGTGCTCGGCCCAGGGCTTTTGATATTTGGTAAGTAGCATTGTTCAATGGTCTTCTGCCAAGATTGGTCAAATTATACCTCTGGGGTCAAATTTGGTTCGAGTTTTCTTATCAGATACAAATTCTGAAAATTTAAGTCGATAATAATTCAAAATGCCACCATATTATGCTTTGTTTTACAGTAAGTGAAAGCTCCGTGGATGTACAGTTAGTACAAGAAGACAGTTTGTCGTCAGAGATCTATGTAAATCGTCCACAGTGGTATGTAAAGTTTCATCTTGGTTGCCATGGAAACAAAAATTATCAGGGTCCATGGTTATAAAACGTTCAGTTGATATCCAAGCTAAAATCTTAATTTTGTTGCTATAATTTGTGGTTAAATTTTGCTAAGATTATGAGAAATGCATATTTATTCTGTACGTGATATAATTGTCTATATATTTGCTACAACCTTAAATAAAGCCTCATAACTCGACTTCATTGAAAATGAATGTTGATTTATGGAGAATGATCTCAAGTTCTATAATCTTTCAGCCTGCTCATGCTCTGGTAGTATGTAAGATCTGACATTTTACAAATTATTAAATGGATTTAGAGCCTTGCTATACACTTCTTGATTGAATGTTTGAAAATGATATTGAATGTATCTTTTCAATGTATCTTTAAAAGGGATATTTAAATATTTACTTAGTCAAGAATAGAATCTGATTTAAATTGAGCATTATTTCATGCAAATTAGTAATGAGATACGGTGCGTAGACTTCAATATAAGTGTAAATATCACACCTCCAATATAGACCCATTTTCCTGTTGTACTTTGGTCATCCATCTTTGTTTGTCTGTGATTCATAACAAAGATATTTGATGACAAAAATGTTTTCTCATTGCTTAGGATTCCTGTCACAAAGTTTAAATATGGAGTATCTATTTCCACCAAAACATCATCCGGCATCGTTACACCATCCTCTAGTGCTCTATCGGAGGCATTCACTCCGCAAAGCTTAAATGTTCAGCTTGGTCCGGTGAACAAACTGAGAAAAATATACCTGGTTGGAGCAAGATCCTCATTGGATATAACTGTTGTTTCAAATGCATTATCTGCAGCATGGGGACAAGCGAATAAAGGTATCTCTTCAATGGTTCTATTTGTATTTTCTGATGATCAAAGAGACATAACTGCTACATCAAGGTTACAGAAATATAAAAAGATGTCAAAATCCTTAGCTCTATGTCTGGAAAAGTGCTGCGCATTTTTGTCTAGCAAACATTTACAAATCCAAATTAATTGCTGTTTTCTGTCTAAAGGATGTCATTTTCAAATTGTATTATCAAATATCAGACTGCATGTAGTTTCAGACATGATTCTGCAATTTAAAAAACTATGTTATAAAGAGAGCATTAACGTAAAAGCCGACACTCCATTTTTTCAATGTATATCATGAGGTAGATGTTTCTTTTCGTTAAAATTTAGTAGTACATGTAGTTGTTTATTACATACTATCGTGTTAATGTTTGTTTCAGAGCTGTCAACTGCTTCAGTGTACAATGTGGTTGTAAGTCAGCCTGTCATCAGGTTAAAGAGAGATACATCACATAGTTCTAGCTTTACATTGGTTGGTAAGAATGGGTAGGTACAGCTACATATCAATTACTTACTTACTTATCCTCTTCATCCCATTTGGAACATAAGGCCTCAACAAGTTTCCTCCACTTATCTCTGTCCTTTGCCACATACTGAGCTTGTCCTTCAGTTCTGCTTCAACAGTCCTCCATGTGGTGCTTGGTCTTCCTGGCTTCCTGGTGGTGTCTGATTGAGAGCTGGTTTCAATATCAATTACACGGTATATGTTATGGCGCTTTTAATCAAAATCAAAATTATCATTCTAGTGTCTGATGTGTTTTAATATGGTGTTTTCTTCCAAAATATAATTTTATTGATTTTTTTTTATTGATAAGTACATTTGACATTTATGTTCCTGTATTACAGAGAGGAGATCACACCTACACAATTTACTGTATCTGTGAATGGTGTAGAACCGAATGAAGTATTCGTATCTCCACCAAATGATGAAATACTGAACAACAACCTGGCTGGTATGCATACATCAACTTGTGGTTGTCAACCTCGAGCTGATGGTCAAGTGACTCTGGAAGGTAAAACACCGAATACAGAGTACGCTGAGATACTGCAAGCTGTCACAGAGGCTGTAGCCAATCAGAATTCAGGTATATTTTTCCGCCAAGGTGTTTTATTACTTTCAAGCAAAGTAGGGAACTATAAAACACAATGCAGTCATTGACTTTATATTATGTTATCCCCTTAGTATTGTTTTCATTCATCTGATATTAAGAATGATCTCACTGTATTTGTTTTTAAATTCTACGATTTCGTGAGAGGATAAATTCTTTATTATTTAGAAAAGTAGATATAAAATATTTTAGAAAAGAGTGTTTTGAGTGCCGCTGTACGATCTCCAACCTCTTCTTTAAGTGACGTCATTTCAAGAAAACGCAACACGAGATGTCACTATGTGCGAGCAAGAAACAATATTTACTCCATAAGGTCACTTTGTTTTCATATTGCCATATGGGGCAAATATTGCTTACTGTCAGTACATGGTGACGTCCACATGTGACGTTTTCGGGAAGTGACGTCTTTCAAAGAACAGGTTAAAAATCTTACAGCGGCGCTTATTTGCACAGTCGAAGGAGGTGAATAATTCTAATAACTAACAACCAGAAATGGTAGTAAAAATTATAGTTTTGTTAAGTAGCTGGATGTAGGGTTAAATGTTTGATAATTTAATGTCTTGATCCACATAATGTTCTTGCTTACGTCCTAACATGCCTGCATTGAGTTACACTCTTGGCTTGGCTGCTTAAGTTGCTGGAGAGACCTTAGTTCTCTGTCAGAGAATTATATTTTATTTATTTACAGATGTTGATGCTGGCAGCATTTCTGTGGAGATTATAGATGTGGAAGATAGCAATGATAATGGGTGAGTTCTTCAGTTTCATATTGTTCTAAGTTTATTTACATTATTTTTCAATAAGTCAGATTAGTATACCAGTGATATGGTGTATGGAATGATTGCTGAATACATCATGTTCTAAGCAAAGGGTCCACTGTTTTCTAGTTGAATTCATTGGAATAAAATATTAAGCATGTATATAAATTCCATTGTGTAGCCACACAAAGTTTAAGGATTGATCCTGACCTGGATATCTTCAGCGCTATAGTAAAACCTCACTTAAAGACCACCTCAATAATAAGACCACCTCAAAATTAAGAACACAATTTTCAAGTCCATTTTCACTGTTTTACTCTTTATTCAACCTAAATATTAAGACCACTTCAATAAGAAGACTAGTTTTCAAGGATCCCAAAGATGGTCTTATTATTGAGGTTTTATTGTATATAAGAAAACATTTCGACATAGTTTGTCACAAGCAACTTCCGTACTACAATGCAACCTCTTCACAATACCCTTTAGGAGACACAATATTTTAGCTGTTTTCGAAAGAGGTTAAATTGATAGTAAATAATGTTACTGCAAGAAAATGGATACTGCTGTCGAAGAAAGGTTGTTATACGAGAGAGGGCCACTCTTGATAGGTTGCACAGTACTTTCACTAATTGCAAACTTTGGTATTTTCCTTGTTTTCAGACAAGATATATCTACAGTGAAGTACAGGGTTAATTGTAATAAATCAGAAAATTGTGACGTGGAGATGCTTAGAGCACCAAGTAAAGCGATTCTAGAACAATCTCTTGGTCAGATTGGGAAAACTCTGCACTCAAAAGCAGAACCAGTGGAGGACGAAAAGGTACTGAAGAGTTACAGTCAGGTTATCAGTTACATTGTCATGGAAATTGTAGCCAGAGAAATTTCAGATTTGTATTGATATAGATAGTTCCCACATCTACAATATTTACCTCCCTTGTTCTTAATCATCAGCCATTTTAATCTAGGCAAAACTGATTAGCCTTTATAGGAGTAATTTATAAAGAGCATACCAAGAGAATGTGTATGTGACAACCACTTTTTCTTCAATTTACTGTGCCAACTGCCCATATGAGCATAATAAATAAGGTAGTTTTTTTTAAATATCTGATTAGTTTATCATCGTCTACATTATATTCCCTATAAACTTTAAGGAAATTTTCCTATCAATATGGCTGACAATTCAGTACAAGGGAGGTAAATATTGTAGGTGTGGGAAATATCTATTGATGGAAATGGGGGTATAAGAAGAAGTTTTATACATTGCATAAATTATTTACACCTGATGAATACTGAATGGGAATTTCGAGTTCCGGTCCACAAAAATCTTTAAAAATGAATGCAAATAAGTGAAGAAAAGTATTCTTTGAGTGAGAACATAATGTTTATTATTCTGGCTTAAGTATTCATTTTCTCGAGTGTCTATAAACATTTTGGTTGAAGGTTTTTAATTTGTTAAAACTTAGGCTGTGGGGATAAGAATCTATAGATTTTTATCTTGCATATCTAGCAGATATACTGCCTTTCTCTGGACCAAACTTAACTGTTATTCTGAAATACCATCACAAGTCTGACAGAATGCTTTCGGGTGCGACTTATACATGCAGCGGTGGGGGGAAATATTTGAAGTTGATAACCATAATAACTTGTCCATGGAGACACCATAATATTCTTGCATATATAGAGTAAACATAATTTATAATCATTAGATTGGAATTTTGTTGTATACTTGGAGTATTTTTATCTAGATTTATTGTTAAAATTGTGTTATTTATTTCAGAACAAATGGTTGATACCAGTCGCTATTGCATGTGGAGTTGTATTGTTCATAATAATCGTCAGCGTTATATGTTGTATTTTATACAGAAGACGGTATGTATAATCGTTTTTCTTCATACTTATAAATTGTGCACTTTTCTTATATTTAATAACCTTGGTGTTATTTGTAAACTTCACCCTTTTTGCTCCTTTTCCTTAGTTAATTCTAGTCTGTTTAGATACATCTATACACATACAATCATTTCCATGTTCCCTCATAACCTACTTGATATTTAGGTTTATAGTTTAAAATTCTAAGTTGAATGATATATTTTTTCAATACACAATAACTTTTAATATTCTTTAGGGCACTATAACAACATACATGTAAAAGAAAGAGTTAATGGAATATTGTTGTATGTCATTTAGGGGTTGTATACCTACATATTACAGTGACTTGGTATATAATTACAATCCATTTTATGAACAGTTAACTATATAATCAGTATCTTTTAAAAGTTTTTATGCTGTCTTTTTACGGTGCAAATTTAATTCAGTCCAGCCTATCTGACTGTTAGACAAGGCCATTAAAAGTAATGTAGGGTGTTCATGCTGTTTAAAAGGGTTTTGTTTGTAAGGTGTACATAAAGGACCATAATGTTGTAATTTATATATTGTATTTTCAAACTATGATCTTTTGAATGAAACCAGCCAAATTATTCAGTTGATGTGTACATATGTAAGAATATTATTACAGTCCTTTCTAAAATAAAAAAATTTCTTCCAAAAATGTATATACTTTTACTCGCTCTACATGATATTTCTGAACTGGAAATTGTACACATTTATTTTGAGCCTATTCAGTATCAAATATTGTTGCAAACCATTGCTTTTTCTCTGAAGCTGCACAAGTTATTACATTATTGAGTTGTTTCCCCTTGTAACTCTTCACTTCCATCCAGTACCTTCTGTTTGTTGTCACCATTTTGTCGTGTGCGGTGATAGTACCTCAAGTTTGCTGCTATTTTAGAAATTCCACATTTTTCTCCTGCAATAAGCCAACACAGTGAGGGAAATGAAAATGGCATTTTAAGATACAATCACTTCTAAAGCTCACACAATCGTCTGTTCATGGTTTCCTGTCTGGATGACTATAGAAAAATCTTACCTTAAGATGCTGTATATAAAAGTTGATTTGATCAAAAATGAAAAACGTCTTTTGTTTCGACTCTAATTTTGATATGCTTACTCAGGGGCTGATTTTTTAGCACAAAAGTGAATTTAACATATGAGCACTGTCGTATGATTTCCAGAAAACGTAACATGTGACGTCACCATGTACTGACAGTAAGCAATGTTTGCCCAGTATGGCAATATGAAAACAAAGTCGCCATATGGAGTAAATATTGCTTCCTGCTTGCAAATAGTGACATCACATTTGCGTTTTCTTGAAATGTCGTCACTTACAGAAAAGGTTGGAAATCCCATAGCAGCTCTCATATTTCTTTGTTATATTTGACTAATGATTTAATACCTTGTGCTTTTGTTATTACCAATACCGTGTTCAAATTTAAACCAGGAGTTGTGCCAAATCATAAAGTGAAGAATACATCATTCAAAATTGTAGAGATATGTACCAGGTTGTACATGTTCAGAACTGCCTTTTGAGTTTCATGCCATTCTCATGCTCTCTGGTGTTGTCATCATACAATATGCTATGAATGTACAACGTTTTGTGTTTCATGCCATCTCATGCTCTCTGGTGTTGTCATCATACAATGTGCTATGAATGTACAACATTTTGTGTTTCATGCCATTCTCATGCTCTCTGGTGTTGTCATCATACAATGTGCTATGAATGTACAACGTTTTGTGTTTCATGCCATTCTCATGCTCTCTGGTGTTGTCATCATACAATGTGCTATGAATGTACAAGGTTTTGTGTTTCATGCCATCTCATGCTCTCTGGTGTTGTCATCATACAATATGCTATGAATGTACAAGGTTTTGTGTTTCATGCCATCTCATGCTCTCTGGTGTTGTCATCATACAATGTGCTATGAATGTACAAGGTTTTGTGTTTCATGCCATTCTCATGCTCTCTGGTGTTGTCATCATACAATATGCTATGAATGTACAAGGTTTTGTGTTTCATGCCATCTCATGCTCTCTGGTGTTGTCATCATACAATATGCTATGAATGTACAAGGTTTTGTGTTTCATGCCATCTCATGCTCTCTGGTGTTGTCATCATACAATGTGCTATGAATGTACAAGGTTTTGTGTTTCATGCCATTCTCATGCTCTCTGGTGTTGTCATCATACAATATGCTATGAATGTACAAGGTTTTGTGTTTCATGCCATCTCATGCTCTCTGGTGTTGTCATCATGCAATATGCTATGAATGTACAAGGTTTTGTGTTTCATGCCATCTCATGCTCTCTGGTGTTGACATCATGCAATGTGCTATGAATGTACAACGTTTTGTGTTTCATGCCATCTCATGCTCTCTGGTGTTGTCATCATGCAATATGCTATGAATGTACAAGGTTTTGTGTTTCATGCCATCTCATGCTCTCTGGTGTTGTCATCATGCAATATGCTATGAATGTACAAGGTTTTGTGTTTCATGCCATCTCATGCTCTCTGGTGTTGTCATCATACAATATGCTATTAATGTACAAGGTTTTGTGTTTCATGCCATCTCATGCTCTCTGGTGTTGATATCATACAATGTGCTATGAATGTACAACGTTTTGTGTGACTGGAAATGATAGAAAAAATGGCAATTTTCAGAAAACAACATAAATGGACAGTAGATAGTCCAGTATCAGTAAGTCCGGCATCAACTAGGTACGCCTAACTGTAGATGTGTTTTATATGCTTGCTTAACTGTAGTTGTTACATGCTCATAGTCTAAGAAGTAGAGGGGGGGGGGCTTACAGCCTTACTGTACATCCATTTTAATATATTTCCATACTTCTAAAATTGGCTAAATAAGAGACTTATTTGTGCATTAATGTACAAGATGTTGGTAGTTGTTAATCAAAATCTATTTCATTGTGAATGAGCACAGAACTGTTGTCCCATGAAAGTCTATCTAATTGCTTGGAATGATAATATCATTTTATGCTCTTTGAACATTATTGGAATTACAGTTGTTATAATCACTCAGCTGCTCAACTTTCATTCTGTAGATTGTAATTTAGAACGCGATTGAGGTGTAAATGTGTTCTCATAGAGCAAACTTTTATTTGTCCTCAATTTCTGATTGTGTGGGGAAGTTGTCAGTTGCTTGTGGAAGAACAGATTAGTACTGGTTGGTTAGCCAGAAACTCTGGTTAGATCGACTGACTGACATACATACATGTACATGTATACTTCTGAAAAAAAGTAGGGTAAAACTCCAATACGACATACTTTACCTGTAGGTAAGATATTTATGCAGAATATCGCAACTGACTACCAGTAACAGCCACATATATCTTGCTTTTTTTATAAGCTGCAAACCATTACATTTGAATTATATAATTGCTTATACATAGATGTTAGCATATAAGCAGATTACCTACTGGACCAGAAATGCTAGTGTTGAAGTTTAAGCCATGCTGTAGATTTCACTTCCAGCTAAATGCTTAATTTACAAGAAAATGACGTTACATCGCTGTGGTGTAGTGGTTAAGCATAAAAGACCGGCAATCCGTAGACCCGGGTTGAATCCCGGAAGCGCCATTGACCGATTTTTCGTGTTCCTCAAAAAATGACTTTATTTTTATTTCAAAAAGAGTAACTTTATCATATGCTGCTAGATAACAATGTTCTAGCTTGTAATACCCCCACAAACGAAGTTTGAGGGGGTATATAGGAGTGAGCTTGTCGGTCGGTAGGTCTGTCGGTCGGTCTGTCTGTCGGTCGGTCTGTCGGTTTTCATGGTTTCCGGACGATAACTCATGAAAGGCTAGACAGATTTGAAAATGTTTTGGTACACAGGTGTAACATCAGAAGATACAGGTCAAGTTCGATATTGGGGCTGGTGGGGCCAAGGTCAAGGTCACTGTTACTAAAAATAGTTTCTCTTGGTTTTCATGGTTTCCGGACGATAACTCATGAAAGGCTAGACAGATTTGAAAATTTTTTGGTACACAGGTGTAACATCAGAAGATACAGGTCAAGTTCGATATTGGGGCTGGTGGGGCCAAGGTCAAGGTCACTGTTACTAAAAATAGTTTCTCTTACTTTCACTTACTAGCAAATGGTTTGTTTTTAGTTGTAAACGACTTATCTTTCTGTGAAAATAACTGTTATTTCTAGCATATTGTTTGATATATTTTGCATTGATTTAGTTCCATTTTGCCCAGCTTTTTGTGAGCAATTCTATACAAGTTCAGTTTTTTATTTCACAGGAACTGTTGATTAGTTCTTACTGTTCTGTTGGCAGCATTTTTGGTTTATTACATTCAGATACTAGCAAATGGTTTGTTTTTGTTGTTGAAGACTCGCCTTTCAGTGAAAATAACGGGATTTCTTTTAAAATCCATTGAAATAAGGCATAATATAATGTTATATCCAGGTAGTTTGATTATTTGATTAAATCTGTGAAACTGCAGTCAAGGACAATGGAACAAAATGTCTTGATTGCGAATATAAATTGTATCAATTTAATACGCTTTGTTGCTATATTTGTTCGAATTTGAATGCAAAATGTTCAGATCTTGGGAGTTAAAATCAAATATATTGGTGTTACTAGTTCATACTCTAGTCGAATGTATCATTATATTTCTTTGTGACAAAGTGCTATATATTACTGTTCATTTTTTCTATTTTATTGATTTTGACCTGACTCCCATACTGTGGTATTCATATCACCTCCGAAATATTAAAATGTACACAATTCTTATTATAACCCCACTTCAAAATATGCAATGGGGGCTATATGGGAATCACCACTTGTTCCGTCATGTCACATAACATGGTTTTCCATGAATTATTTCTACCAAGCCTAGTTGTGTATATTGTCGGCACATTCTGATTGTGGTCCTGTAGTGATAGATAGTGATAGATAATTTCATTGTCTTGACTGGCGGCCATCTTTGAATTTATCAAAAATATGTCTGACAAAGCGGTATTGTGGGGGTATTAATCACCTTCAGTGATAGCTCTAGTTGTTTATTGTCGCAGAGTAATGATATAAGGTATTGCGGTAATGATTGAAATGCTAATAATCAAACTGCTATTGCATTATCCTAAACTTCCATTTTATGGTATCGCAATGCACATAGTTGTATTTTAGTTTGTTGCATTTTATTTGGTTGTGTATGTACATGTATACTACTGGGTGGACATACCATCATCATTGTCATCTTGGAAAAAACAATGAATATTCCATACATCTCTAGAATATCTTGTTTCTGTAACTGCCCAAAATATTGTGAAAAAATTGAAATATCACTTACATGTTGTACTGAAACAATGCAAGAGAAAGTGCTAATATCTGGATATATGAGTCAAAAGGAAAAGGCTGATAATCTAGAAATTGAACATTGCTATAGGAGTAGATAATATGCCTGCTTATCTAATGTAATTGTCTCAACATGTACATTGTATGTGCACATTCATAATCAGTTATGCTGTTTAAATCAGGGATGCCAACAGTGAAGTGTGAAAAAATAGGAAACTTTTGCTGGGGGTCAAAGGGGGCCGCCTATGTGGAGACCAGCAGCTGAGTCTCCTGAAGAAAATGCATTTTGGGATTTTTTGCATCATTTTGGAAGGGTTTCCTCGAAGCTTATGCTGTAATACACATTTGCTTCTGATGTAAAAAAACAATGTCATTCTTGGTATTGGCAGACAACTTACTTTCAACTTTCATAAGTTATTCCATGCCCTTATCATTCTTATTGTGTAATAAATATCTCTCCTTTTTGTGCTGCCAAACAATTAGTTTGATATAGAGCCACTAACTTGAACAATTAGTGCATGTGCTATATGCTTATAATTGTCAGTACATGTTATTACAATTTTTTTTAATTTTTACTTCGAAACAGTCGTGTTTTATCAAACAATTTCTCTTTCAATTTATCTCATTTAGTTTTATTAATCATGCAGTATATTTGTGTAATGACCACATAAGTCAGTTGTCTTAAGTCTTAATCAGTCCTTTGATTATTTTCACCACTTCACCGCTTCTTCCATTGTCGCTCCCTATAGCACTCTCGGTACTTTGATTTTCATTGTTGCATTTAAATTTCAGGCATCTTAACATGGAGTTTGACTTGATCTCTCTGTCATCTATGCTATCAAAGTGTTAAAACACCTATTTTTTACACATATGGAAGGCTATTACGCATCACTTGTTTGATACTCCTCTATTTATGTTGGAACAAAGGGATGGACAACGGGTGTTTCTATAATTCCTGAAATTGATGTTTGTGTCTTATGATGACCTTCCAAAGCAAATAAGGAACTACATTAATATTGGGATTGAGGGAGATCGGTATTTATGCAATGAATGTATTTGTCTGGTTAATAGTTTTAGGTAACATGATTTTATCGATATTTAATCTAAATATTTGCAGGCATAGGAAGATGGGTGATTTCAAACAACAAGAAGTCGATGTGAACGAGCGCAATGGTTTCGACCGGGAACATTTCAGCGATCCTGCTGTCTTTGAAAATCGTGCATACAACGAAGAGGGTGGTTATGTATCTAAAGAAAGACTTTAGAAAAACATTGAATTGAACTAGGTAGAGAAAGTAAAGCTGTTCCATGTATTGTGTTGTCATGTGAAAGTCGGGGAGGTTGGATGATGACATGAATAAGGATATCAATTTATCTTGTAAATTATTTATAGTTTTGTATATCACATGTACTTATAAATAGACTAAGTGATGCATTAAGGAAGTGCATGTTTGAGGGCTGTTATCCAAACTGGTTGTAAGTAAGTTAATTACAAGTTGCTAGATCTGATAAAACATAATTTAGATATGATCTCTTAATGTTATGTGAGCAATTGTATATATTGTATCATAGGTATTTGTTGGCATCTTGTGTAACATAGGTATTTATTGGCATCTTGTCATCATGACATAGAGAGTTGAGTGTCATTGAGTATGGCTAATTCATTTTTTTCTTTCAATTTTCTATTATTTATACCTATATTTTCTTGTCTATACAAATCGTTTGGACCGTAGATAAAACATTATCAACATTATTTTGGATGTTTTTGGTGGCTACGCAATTATTTTACCTGTACATCTACATTACCTGGTTTAATATTGATTGCTGTTGACAATGGTAAGAATAATATCTCAAAGACAACTATTCTCTTAAAGGCTGTGAGACCATCATAAATCAAGTCCGCTCTGTCCATGTTGTCGCACGTTCTTATTAAGTTGTTAAAGTAGCTTTCATCTAAAAAAAATGTTACAAGAAAAATTCTCACCATTTGTTACCAGCCATAGAATTGTTATGCTCATAATTCATTGCTCAACTTCACCCATTTATTTATATATCAAAGACATACACCAATATATTAGTGTTCTCTTACTGTAATTATTTCTATCATTATCCATAGTTACCTCCCTTTACCTGTATCTTTATTAAAAATATTGAATACCTACTGTCACTTCAAAATTAGTGGCGGATACTGTTATCTGTGAAGTGGTTGGTCGATATTTTCCATAACAAGTTTTCATTGGCTGACCACCTCAAATTGTAACAACCATTCTTAAGTGAAGGAAAGCGGAATATACAAGATCATATGCCTTAAACTGTATCACTAAAGGGTCAGGCTACAGAAGTTTCATATTGTAACAGGAAACAGTTAGTTTAACTAGTTCACTCCACCTCTTCCTGTGTCTTACATCCAATGATCATCCAGAATTTTTCAAATTTTGGCCAACTTATCCATTTATTATGACATTTCGCACAATATCTAATAAGTGATTTCATTAAGTAAATCTGGTAAGTGATCAATATGGCGGTTTCCAAATAATAAGAGTTAACTATAAGCCGGTTATAACTCACATATTAGAATTATAACGCTCCCTTGCACTTAATTTGCTTATAATTCCAATATATGAGCTATAACCTATACATATTACACATGTTTGTATATTCAAGCAGAGGTACAGTAGTTGAATTTAAAAAAAATCATATTTATGGAAAAACCTTTCATGTCGACATAATGTCAGATGTCAGATATGAGAAGTGAAATACAGTTAGTTTAGGAAGATATTTAACTATAACATACATTAAACTGAGAAATGTATTTAGGTAGATTGACATTTGGTTACATTATAGAACTGTGATGCATTATTGCATAATTTGGAATAGTTTCTACTGTAATCTAACTATCTTCATTTTAAAAAAGGATTCTCAAGCTTTTTTTGACATTTTGATTATTGTCACATAAATTTGAAATCATGAAACTTATAATGTATAAGGAAGTATAAATTTCGGAAAATATAAAATATACTTGCACTGAAATTGAAATACATGTATATTGTATTAGTGAGCCACAATCAATTCCTATATGTAAATGGTATATTTAAACTTGCACAATTACATACTCAGTACATTTAAAAAAAATTATATGAAAAATACCCAATATTTGCAATAAAATATATTGTATTATGTTGCAAATGAAATGAAATAATGCAATATACCGTACTTTTCTAGTATCCCCATGTAAGTAAAAAATCTGTTTTGTGCATGTATTGAGTATATATATATATATATGTTTCACTTTGTGTCTTGTGTAAGTAGCAATTGTTCATAGACTCGTGTAAATAGTGTATTTTTCTAATAAATTTAAAATTAATAAAATCATTTCTTTCAATTTCGGGTTGCTATTTGTTTTTACTGTAATGATGCTTTGCGTCACATAAACAGCCAGAGTCAAGCAGTGACTCGTCCACGTTGTAGGGTGGTGGAATACCCTAGGTGCCTATTCTAATTTTATTTTGGGCAAAGGTAGGCACAATGGTAAAACCACCGACATTCAGCTGATGGGACAGCTTCCTCACACACAAATTCTATAACGCTGGAAGGATTCCCACACATGATGTATTACTTAATCAACATCCATTAGTACTTTGTGTCTTCATGCTAAAGAATGTCCAATTTGCAAGCATTAATTTTTGATCGGTTAATATTGATCCGGACTAAAACTTCAAAAGGCAAGAAAGTTAGTGAATTATTCTACAGTAGACAAACGGAGTGAAACAGTTTTGAAGGATTAGTTTATTGCTTAGATTTGATATCAACATTCTTTCTCAGTAACTGAGCTAGATGCAAAACATTTTTGTGGGTGCAGACAACAACCTCGATAATCCAGCAACATTAACAGCTCAATTTTTTTTATCAGACATAGACGAGCTGAATTGGCCTAGCGGCAAGAAAAACGTGGTAGATATAATCAAGTGGGTCCATTTATCATTTATAGCTGTAGAAGCAACGGTAACAGCATTTTCTTTTGTTACAGGTGTTAGGTGCAGTAAAACGTGCTTCAACACATTAATAACTAAACAAAATTTATACCAAGTTTTTTTATTAAGTTTATACTCGTATAATATATTTATACTGAATAATACTCAAGAAATGCCCACAATAAGTGTTGAAATTGCAATAAAAATAGCAATATTTAAATTTGATTTGCAGTAAAATGTATGGCCAGTGGTTTATAATGAACCGAATACCCAAGATTCATTGTCTATTACAATTCCAAAAAAACTTAAAACATCTCTGTTCATAGCACAAACTGTTTTTTGAAATTAAGCACAAATTTTGACACAAGTTAAAACAATCATCTCATCTGTCTGCAATCAAAATTGAACAAAAGATTCCTACTTTTAATCTGCCATAATTTTGTAATAAAGTTAACAACAGTTATACTTTTACAGTTTACAATATAAGAGGCTGTTTTCTACTATTGCCATTAAGTGAACAAGTGAATGGCAACTTCATTCCAAACAAATGTTGCATCAGATTTTCTTTGCTTCAATGCTAACCACAAGTTGCATCATTAAATTAGTTTCATCAGATGTCACGTCCATATAGCTATATTTTAATACCAAATTGAAAAATTCAGACACATTAATCTTAACATCAACATTTAACATAATTAATGGCATTTAAAGTGAACAATTATTGTACACATAACAGCTGTTGTAAACAGCCAGTTTGTTAAGCAATAGAAAATACTGGTAAAACTGGTAACTTACAGAGTAATTCCCCTTTGTACAGGAGGAAACAAACAGAATGTGAACTTATATACAGTATATTTAAACGCATATATTTCATTAACCTATTACAAACATTTTGTACACGCAGAGAACCTTGAAAGGTATTATTAGACAAGATTATAACTGGCACTCATTAATCTTTGCCAATCTTCAAGCACAATTGCCCTTGTAATCATGTGGGCATGTGATAATTATTCAAATATGAAAGATGCTTTTCGTGAATCACAAAAATGTTTTTACAGATTTGTACGAATATTCTTGAGTGAATAATGTCGAACAATATTTATGTATAATTTATGCTTCACTGCACTCAGAAGAGCATAAAAACTAAAGCAAAACATTAAATCCAAACATTAAAAATATCAAACTGTAACTATGAATTAATTTATGTGTAATTTGAATAATTAATAACACATACAGAAAAAATTATTAATACTCAACAAATGGTAATTTAGCAGAAAAAATCCAAGATAAAATTCGATCTTAGCCACACAAATATATTTTCTGTCAATGTGCTGAAAATTGCTAATAGAGCTAGAAAATAATCATGTAAAAATATTCTATATACAATACAATGGCATAATGCTATACCAACAATGAACAAAAACAAATACAGATCTATGAAAATTCAATGGATTGCTGAAACACAACATGAAAACCAAATTCGGTCTCAATACTTCATTTTGCCTATAATGCATTATTTCACCAACAAAATATCGTAATTGTGTTCAGTGTAAATTTGACTACATTTAAATTACTATTATCAACATCTACATGGCCAACTAAATATGGTAAAAAAACAAAAACACAAAATAATATTGCACAAAAATAGGAACTCTTTCTATAACAATGTTCTAACACACTAGAAAAAATTCATCCTATCTTCTATACAACCTTGTTAAATGTCATACTATCTACCAGACTTTAAATGGCATACCCCTTTGTCAAATGTCATACCAGCTATCAGACTTTTTAAATGTTATACCCCTTTGTCAAATGTCATACCAGCTATCAGACTTTTTAAATGTTATACCCCTTAGTCAAATGTCATACCAGCTCAGCTATCAAACTTTTTAAATGTTATACCCCTTTGTCAAATGTCATACCAGCTATCAGACTTTTTAAATGTTATACCCCTTTGTCAAATGTCATACTGGCCATTAGTCTTTGTTAAATGTCATACCGACAATTAGTCTTTGTTAAATGTCTTACCAGCCATAAGTCTTTGTTAAATGTTATACCCCTTTGTCAAATGTCATACTGGCCATTAGTCTTTGTGAAATGTCATACCGGCAATTAGTCTTTGTTAAATGTCTTACCGGCAATTAGTCTTTGTTAAATGTCTTACCAGCCAGAAGTCTTTGTTAAATGTTATACCCCTTTGTTAAATGTCATACTGGCCATTAGTCTTTGTCAAATGTCATACCAGCAATTAGTCTTTGTTAAATGTCATACCGGCAATTAGTCTTTGTTAAATGTCTTACCAGCCATAAGTCTTTGTTGAATGTCTCACCAGCCAAAATTCTTTGTTAAATGTCATACCGACCATTAGTCTGTGCTAAATGCCATACCGGCCATTAGTCTTTGTTAAATGTCTTACCAGCCAAGTCTTTGTTAAATGTCATACCGACCATTAGTCTTTGTTAAATGCCATACCGGCCATTAGTCTTTGTTAAATGTCTTACCAGCCAATGTCTTACCAGCCATAAGTCTTTGTTAAATGTCTTACCGGCCAAAAGTCTTTGTTAAATGTCTTACCGGCCAAAAGTCTTTGTTAAATGTCTTACCAGCCATAAGTCTTTGTTAAATGTCTTACCAGCCATAAGTCTTTGTTAAATGTCTTACCGGCCAAAAGTCTTTGTAAAATGTCTTACCGACCAAAAGTCTTTGTTAAATGTCTTACCTGCAATTAGTCTTTGTTAAATGTCTCACCAGCCAGAAGTCTTTGTTAAATGTCTTACCGGCCAAAAGTCTTTGTTAAATGCCCTACCGGCCATTAGTCTGTGTTAAATGTAGTTATTCCCTCATCCCCATAAATTTCTAATTGGATTTACATAAATCTAAAAATTTGACAAGGGGATAATGTGGAAACTGTATTAAAGCCTAATTTTCGCAGTATGTTTATAGGAGTAGATAAATGTTGCCTTTGACCACCATTTATTGTATTGTTTGGACCATTATGTAGGCATGATTAAATGAAAGGCTTAACCTTACATTTAGATGCTGAACATATAAAAGGGAATCTAGACAGCTTTATGGTCGCCCCAGACGGTTTCCATGACACCTGTTCTGTGAGGCATATCAGACATATATATATAACTGAATTTCAGCAACCAAAAGACATTTTATCACAAATTTATCCTGTTGCTAAAATTAAGACACAGTCTTTCTGCAAATTCATGTATTTTATTTTAGTTGAGTAGAACTTCACTAAAAGACCACATTGTAATTAAGACAACCTCATTAATAAGGCCATATCTTCATCTTGATAATCAAACCACCTCGCAATGAAGCCCATAATGGTCTTCTTATCAAGGTTTCATTGTACAAATCAAAATATAAATCTGGTACTGAAACTAAGACCACAGTACTGCTGACCTTACATGAGATAACACTGGTTATATTAGATGTAACATAAGAAATATGATGTAATATATATAATACTGGTGTGTTATACCTGTATTACCTTGATACAAATACATGTACATATATTTACATTTTATTATAATGTCAGAAAAGACACTCACTAAGCAATATTATCTTGATGCAATGACAATAAATATCAACTACAGTCAATACTGTCTTATGTGACTTTACAGGGGAGTCCACAAGACGAAGTCAATGAAGACAGATTTTTCTTCTTTTTTTCCCATCAGATACCAAAAATTCACAAGTAGACCATGGTAGCCATTTGAGCGCCAATGTACGATTTCCAGCCTTTTCTTTAAGTGACGTCATTTCCAGAAAACGTCGCATGTACCAACAGTAAGCAATATTTGCCCAATGTGAAAACTAAATCACCATATGGAGTAAATATTGCTTGCGCATCAAATAAACGAGGTACTTACCACTAGACTACAGCACCTACAGTCATAAACACATACAATACAAGCATATCAATTAGACAGTTAATCTTGCGATAAGCTGATTTACCTATCCAGGTATGTTTACATTGCCCGATTGCTTGTAAATAATGCTCAAGTTAACGCTGGCAAACTATACAAGAAGCTATTTTGCACAAATAACAAAGGCAAAGATAAAATACTTAAGGGATGTTATGTCCTACTTATAAAATTCATGAAGGGGTTTTGCCCGCCTTGTAATATTCAAAAAGGGGGTTTTGTCCATGTTGTACAAAATGAGCGAAGGGGATTTGTCTGGAGGGGATTTTGTCCTACACTCTTTTATTTCAGTTCATAGAACTATCATCTTGTCATTCAGTGACAATTAATGAATACAATTGCCAACAGTTATCCATAAACTTGGATTTATTACAATTATTTGTCCTACTAACCTATGCACAATTGGGCTACCAAATCAATTAAATGTTGTCGGCCAAACTATGCCCCACGGCACTGGAGCAATTATCGACTTTGTTTATTGGGGTCTGTATGTCAATATACAGGTTGGTAACACATTGATTTGACATCTCACGTGTGGTGTCTGCCAACAACAACTCGAAATACTGGTCTGGAAAGTCACATCAAGAAAGGGAAGGTTACATAGCGGACACCACTATCATGCACACCATGTGCATGCATTTAAGGTCAGCATGAAATTGACATTCCAGGTACGGATCTGACTTATGTGCACGACACTTGGTCCCAACATGACAAATGGTTTGAAAATTGGTTCTAAGCAGACAAGAAATGCAGATGGACTGACAGGTGGATGGATGGAATTCAGAAAACCTGCATTTCCCAAAATGGACATCCAACTATTGAAGAATAAATGAACATTTTGCTTTAATTAAAGAACATGTGCTCTTACATGTCAATATTTACATTTTCATGAAGACAATGTGCACTGTATAACTGTACTATGAAACAAATAGTATTTCAATCGTAGTACCAGGATTTATCCAGCATCATATTGTGCTTCATACACATGCATACACATGCTTACTTTGAAGAAAACCTAAAAGCTAACACTTACGTAATTATAAAAACAAGAGGCCTATGAGGGTCAGACACTCTACTGGCTACATTGTGCTCAAGTTGCTTTGATAAGCATGGTTCTCGACAGGACAATTTTCGAGGTTATTCCCTATAATACTCTATAGAAAACATGTGATCACAGAGTGGGGCCAGTTTTGACCCAAGGAGCATAATTTGAACAATCATGGTAGGTGGTACATACCAAATATCAAAACTAGGGGCCATGAAGTTTAAGAGAATAATTCCGAAAGATTTCCTTATACAAGCCTATAGAAAACATGCGACCCCTAGGGCGGGGCCAATATTGACCACAGGGGTAAAATTTGGACAATTTTGATGGGGGACAATTAGACATTGCTACATACTAATTATGAAAGATCAGGCCTTATGGTTTTGAACAAGATTTTTTAAGTTTTCAATTGTAAAATCTGTTTTTAATTCATGCCACCTACTTATGCAACAGACTATATCCATTTGATCAACTTTGAAAGAGGACTGCCCAAGGAGCATTCCTGCGAAGTTTGGTAAAAATTGGCCAAGTAGTTTTTAGAAGATGTTGTTCGAATGAAAAGTTAACAGACTGAAACACCCACGCATGCACATACACATGACAAACAACTCACCATGACATAAGCTCCCTGGCTTTTGGCCAGTAGAGCTAAAAATTGAGGGGGAAATATTTATGACCTTGTAAGGAAGGAAGGTTTATAAAAAATATTTTTCAATCACAGCAAAAAGCAACATCTACTATAAAAGTGACCTCACAGAAAAAATATAAGCAAAATGTTTGTCAAGAATACAATCAAACATTCATATCACTTAAGTTTTAGTACGTGTGGTGCGGCAGGAGAATGTATAAGCTTGTTCTATACTATGTTGTATTACATTGATATTCACTGGATACGTAAGTATTAGTAGATCTACACTATCCCTATTTAACAGCACCTTCTTCATTGGCAAGTCACTCAGTTGCCAGTAGTAACATAAGCTTTTATTGGCCAATAGTCTGATCACTGGCAGATATAAAGCTTGTCATCATTGGCTAAACACAAATAGATAAGCAACATAAAGCTAATTTGTCATTGGTTGTCATTTTCAATGACTTCCCATCATGTTCCCATCATATTCACTTGTTACAGAATGTAACCTTTATGTCCATTGGCTAATATATATTTAACAAGAATGTAACCTTTATGTCCATTGGCTAATATATATTTAACAAGAATGTAACCTTTATGTCCATTGGCTAATATATATTTAACAATCATTTTCATTGGCTGAAAGAATCTCAGGAGACAGTTATAGGCACTTGTGGTGAATGATCTTCAGAGACTCCATTGACTAGAGTAGCATCATGTAATTGTTCGATTAGAAATGTTGATAGATTTTCTTTGTCATTCTGAAAAGGACAAAAATACATAAACATATTTAAGGAAATAAATTTAAACAAGGGGTGTTTTGTATGTCATTTCATTGATCTTTCTGCTTCATCACACAGCAAACCAAGCAAAGGAACTTTACTCTTCACAAAACTCTAAGTAACACTGTCACATTGATACCAAATACATGTACATAATAAATTTATAATTATTTCAAATCTTATTGAAGAAGTACCTAGTTAATGATAGTAACGTAAAATATCCATATAATGATAATAACACGGCATATTAGCAACAAGATGTATCAGGAATTGTTTCGTGCCTATGCACACAATGAAGAGCCATATATGACAGTTACATCTTGGATAAAGAAATAAAAATGTGGGCTTCATTCAATTAAAGATATCCCAAAATCAGGGGCCCTTCGACTGCAACAAATAGTTGCTGGTACTGTGAAATCTGATGAACAGTGAAACTTTTATCTAACAGCAAGGACTGTTCACATTTTATCTGCAAATGTTTTCCCCACTTTGACAGGTAGTTTGAACATGAGACAAATGACAGCAAGATGGACCCCCATGCACTGACCATCTAGCAAAGGCAGACATGAGGTCAGACTGCCAAAAATAGTTGACAATAAATCCTTAAATTGACAGCAAACATTTTTCTATTCTTGAAACAGATGACAAAATATGGGGGTTTGGACCAACTCAGATGTTTAAAAACAAAATATTGGCAACTTATGGGTAGTGCCATCAAAGTATAGTTAAAAGGCGTATCAGAGTAAAGAAATGATTGTATGCAATATTTTCAGCATACACGACCAGGTTCTTCAATTTATAAATTAGTACAGAGAAAATTCTATGAACATAAAGTGCTTAAGAAAATTGAAAATCATTGTGCGAAGCATCACCAAAGTAGAGGCATTATGTACACGTCTCCATGACAACAGGTCAGCTGTTGTTATTGTAGGGAGGAAAATGTTAGCATTCTCCCACATGCATCTTTTTAACCAGACTTGGCGCCATGTGAGAAAAAAAAATTCTCAGAGACAAACGTTTTGTCTCCAGACAAACAGTAGAATTTGCTATTTACCAGTTTGGTGTACCTAAATCTGACAGTAAGAATCATTTAAAAACTTGAATCTTGATAAAATTACTAATAATTTGCACTTAGAAACCAACCAGAATACTTGGAAGGTATGAAATTAAAAATGAGTTATTCTCTCAATACTGCACGGTGTTTATCAGATAACATGACATATGAATGAAACACCCCATATTTCAAGATTTCAAGCAAAGGAGTTTAAATAGCAAGAATGAAGGAAGAATTCGTGAAAATATACAACATTTACATGTAAATGTTTTAATAATAACTCTTAAAGTTTAGTCACACTAATTTGGCCATGTTCAGATCGTTTAAAATGATGCAAAATATAAACAAACCATTGTTTAAATTTCTGAAGACATATTAAATGAAATGTCAATTTCTTAATATACTCTGTACATTTAAAAACGCACAATTTTCTAGCAACCATACTTCATTAAAATTCATTGTACTACTTTTCAAACTCATTTTTTATGAAAATACTTGTCGAGTGTCATTAAATTTAGCATACAGGTTGCATACACATGCAATAATATCGAGTAATCTTCTTTTCTTTAGTCTAGAAGTCAGTCAATGAAAATTTAGAAATCACATATTGTGCGTTATTAAATGTACTGAGCATATTTCAAATAACGTGCTCTGAAATTCAAATAATGATGTGTTTATTCTAATATTCATTTTTAAACTGTCACAACATGGCCAACTTAGTACGGTTCAACTATAGTTAGGCTGCATAAAATATTAGGCTGGTTGAAAACAAGCAAATATGTTCATCTTTATGCATCGGCTGGGACCTCATTTTTGCAATCAAATAATCTTGAGCAAATAGATCAGATGTAAGGTATACCTCATTAATGAGACCATAATGCACCAACTCCTCAGCCAGAATGGATGCATTATCATCGATACCAAAGTCACACTCAAGTTGTCTATTCATTTTGTCATCCATTCGTAGAAGTAAGATGAGATGATATGTTAGATTTTCCTGTCGTTTCACTTGACACGACATACTGGTGACACGCCTTGACTCCACGTCCATCGGTTCAGGTGTCTCCGTCTTCTCCTGTTCTGTCATCTCCGGAGTTATGGGTCTTTGTCGTGTATTTGGTGGTTGAGGCAAATCAAATGCTGTAAGTGGGTAGATGCCATTCCTGAAAAGAAGGCAAATTGGTTACTTATCACTAACATTTAAAGGTGGCCAGTCCTATATAAGAAATATAATATTCTTAAGGATATGACTGTACAGACATGAGAAGCATTTTTACCAATTAATCACATGTTCAGTTAAGGAATATGCAATATTCAAGTTCAACAATATTTTAAAAAATTTACTAAACGTCACCCTGAAGTTACATGAAGACAATGCTTTCTGAAGAATAATACAAAATATTTGAGAAATGCCAATCATTCATGAATAACGATGAAATCAAAACCAGAAATTATCACTAGAACCAATCAATACTGCCCGAAGTAAGTGAAATATCATCAACACAACATGCTGACAATATACACATCTTGTGGTAGTGAAGCTTCTCTTTAAATTTCAATGAATTCCGATTGATGAATGCTTAGAAATAGTGATGATATAAATTGTGGGACGGACAGACGCATACACATAATAATGCACGAATGAACAGCCAAAATGGTGGCTACATGCTCTTCCTTTGGGAGCATAAAAAGTCTAAAATTCAAAGAATAAAACTACATCAAATCAAAGTATTTGTACAAATGAGCGCCGCTGTATGATTTCCAATCTCTTCTTTAAGTGACGTCATTTCCAGAAAACGTCACATGTGACGTCACCGTGTACTGACAGTAAGCAATATTTGCCTTATATGACAATATGAAAACGCTGTGACCATAAAATTATGAAGTAAATATTGTTTCCTGCTTGCAAAAAGTGACATCACATGATTCGTTTTCTTGAAATGACGTCACTTACAGAAGAGGTTGTAAATCCTATAGCAGCGCTCAAATGGAAGACACTAGACAAATAAAAAGACTATATTTATACTTGACATCTTCCAAGAATTTCTCCAACTCAAGACCTTGAACCTGTGAAAATCTGAAAAATGAAAAACAAAACGTACAAGTAAAGAGATATTTCATAATTCAAAAGTACAATATTATGCCCGAGATCAATGAATTGTCTCACAAATAAGTTTGACAACAGTATGCTCACACATTCTCTACATATTTACAGAACATTCAGCCCTGCGTTCAGTTATGGTTAACAATTGTGAACGTTACAAAACTGTTTTGTTTTGTATCACATTCACTGCACACTGGATACCAAATTGCAAACGTTAGGAAAAATTTGCCACAAACACCTTTTCTGAACGCAGTGCAGTCTCAAGGTCGAAGTAACCGTGACCTACTGACTACTGCTGTTGGCTGTGTGTAGTTATGTTATAGACAGGAAAGCAACTGGTCTACCAACCCTCACACAAACCAACTAACTGTCATGAGCTAAAACAACACATATCATCTTCTTTGATTGAGTAATATGAGGAAATTGATGAGTATATGACAAATTCACCAAGAATAAAACTACATTATTATTCAAAATACCTCCACAATGTTGATTCATCATCTCCAGAGTACTTAATAGAACCTATAACCTTCTTTGGCTCTGTTTTCAGAATATGGGTATCGTCTGCAATATTTTCTACAAGCTGGGCTGAAAAAGAGAAGTAATTGTTTTATTTAAATAACATGGCAAGGAAGGAGAGTGGTAGAAGAGAAGCCGTATAACAGAATGAGAGCAGTGGTATAGAAGGAGAGAGGTAGTATAGAAGGAGAGAGGTGGTATATAATGAGAGAGGTGGTATAGAATGAGAGGTGGTATAGAATGAGAGAGGTAGTATAGAAGGAGAGAGGTGGTATAGAATGAGAGAGGTGGTATAGAAGGAGAGAGGTGGTATAGAATGAGAGAGGTGGTATAGAATGAGAGAGGTAGTATAGAAGGAGAGAGGTAGTATAGAAGGAGAGAGGTGGTATAGAATGAGAGGTGGTATAGAATGAGAGAGGTAGTATAGAAGGAGAGAGGTAGTATAGAATGAGAGAGGTGGTATAGAATGAGAGGTGGTATAGAAGGAGAGAGGTGGTATAGAAGGAGAGAGGTGGTATAGAAGGGGAGAGGTAGTATAGAAGTAGAGAGGTAGTATAGAATGAGAGAGGTGGTATAGAATGAGAGAGGTGGTATAGAATGAGAGAGGTAGTATAGAAGGAGAGAGGTGGTATAGAATGAGAGAGGTGGTATAGAATGAGAGAGGTAGTATAGAAGGAGAGAGGTGGTATAGAATGAGAGAGGTGGTATAGAATGAGAGAGGTGGTATAGAATGAGAGAGGTAGTATAGAAGGAGAGAGGTGGTATAGAAGGAGAGGTGGTATAGAATGAGAGAGGTGGTATAGAATGAGAGAGGTAGTATAGAAGGAGAGAGGTGGTATAGAATGAGAGAGGTGGTATAGAATGAGAGAGGTAGTATAGAAGGAGAGAGGTGGTATAGAATGAGAGAGGTGGTATAGAAGGAGAGAGGTGGTATAGAAGGAGAGAGGTGGTATAGAAGGAGAGAGGTGGTATAGAATGAGAGAGGTGGTATAGAATGAGAGGTGGTATAGAAGGAGAGGTGGTATAGAATGAGAGAGGTGGTATAGAATGAGAGAGGTAGTATAGAAGGAGAGAGGTGGTATAGAATGAGAGAGGTGGTATAGAATGAGAGAGGTGGTATAGAATGAGAGAGGTGGTATAGAATGAGAGAGGTGGTATAGAATGAGAGAGGTGGTATAGAAGGAGAGAGGTGGTATAGAAGGAGAGAGGTGGTATACAATGAGAGAGGTGGTATAGAAGGAGAGAGGTGGTATAGAAGGAGAGAGGTGGTATAGAAGGAGAGGTGGTATAGAACGAGAGAGGTGGTATAGAAGGAGAGAGGTGGTATAGAAGTAGAGAGGTGGTATAGAAGGAGAGGTGGTATCGAAGGAGAGAGATGGTATAGAAGGAGAGAGGTGGTATAGAAGGAGAGAGGTGGTATAGAAGGAGAGAGGTGGTATAGAAGGAGAGAGGTAGTATAGAAAGAGAGAGGTGGTATAGAAGGAGAGAGGTGGTATAGAAGGAGAGAGGTGGTATAGAAGGAGAGAGGTGGTAAAGAAGGAGAGAGGTGGTATAGAAGGAGAGGTGGTATAGAAGGAGAGAGGTGGTATAGAAGGAGAGAGGTGGTATAGAAGGAGAGAGGTGGTATAGAAGGAGAGAGGTGGTATAGAAGGAGAGAGGTAGTATAGAAGGAGAGAGGTGGTATAGAAGGAGAGAGGTAGTATAGAAGGAGAGAGGTGGTATAGAAGGAGAGAGGTGGTATAGAAGGAGAGAGGTGGTATAGAAGGAGAGAGGTAGTATAGAAGTAGAGAGGTAGTATAGAAGTAGAGAGGTGGTATAGAAGGAGAGAGGTGGTATAGAAGGAGAGAGGTAGTATAGAAGGAGAGAGGTGGTATAGAAGTAGAGAGGTGGTATAGAAGGAGAGAGGTGGTATAGAAGGAGAGAGGTGGTATAGAAGGGGAGAGGTAGTATAGAAGTAGAGAGGTTGTATAGAAGGAGAGAGGTGGTATAGGAAATAAGTATAACTGAACACTCATAAACAAGCTGTGAATACCTCTAATCATCGAAAAAACAGAAAACATGTTTTTCTAGAAAGCAAACTCATCAAAGATTCCAGCAAGCATGATGCTTTCATCACAATCAAGTTTAAATAAATCTGTTTACACATACATACTTTATATAAACCAAAAAAATAAATTTACTGTAAGAACTCACCATTATTGACAATAGCATGAGAAGCTAGAAGTGTTAATGAATGGACTTCAAACAATACAGAATGAAAAAGTAAATCTCGAGCAGTTGGACGTTTCACCGGGTCTTTCTCCAGACATTTCTCAAGAAAATCCTGAAAAACATATAAAATAATATGTACAACAAGAAATGTGCAATGCCCACAAACCAGGTTTTCAAGCTAGTTATTTGTAACCAAGGCTCTATTTATATAATGAATACATGATGATCATCAATGCTGCAAAGGTGCCGTAGGTGATACATGCATACACACACCTAGATATATTATATATATATGAAACAACTATACACCAAGTTTGATGTCAATACACCCACGCATAGCGAAGGTATTAAGTGGAAACTGATTTTAAAATATTTAGTAACAGTGACCTTGACCTTTGACTGAAAGAACCCAAAAGCAATCCCAAGCGAGCTCTCCACATGTTCTTACGATCAGGCCTTTTTCTATAGCTCACACAGGTCAGATTTTTGGAATATTTAGATTGAAACATTCTATTTTTGGAATATTTAGATTGAAACATTCCATTTTTGAATATTTAGATTGAAACATTCTATTTTTGAACATTTAGATTGAAACATTCCATTTTAGGAATATTTAGATTAAAACATTCCATTTTTTGGGAATATTTAGATTAAAACATTCCATTTTTTAGGAATATTTAGATTAAAACATTCCATTTTTTGGGAATATTTAGATTAAAACATTCCATTTTTTAGGAATATTTACATTAAAACATTCCATTTTTTGGGAATATTTAGATTAAAACATTCCATTTTTTGGGAATATTTACATTAAAACATTCTATTTTTTTTGAACATTTAGATTGAAACATTCCATTTTTTGGGAATATTTAGATTAAAACATTCCATTTTTTGGGAATATTTACATTAAAACATTCCATTTTTTGGGAATATTTACATTAAAACATTCCATTTTTTGGGAATATTTACATTAAAAGATTCCATTTTCGGCATTTTTTTTTATTGAAGTATTCAACTTTTTAAAACAAACAATCTATTACATTTTTCAAAACTATGTTCATTTCAGACTGTAGTATCAACATTTAAATCTGCTAAAATTAAAACCATTGACATAATAAATATCTCAAATATGGTATCCATTTACTTTTCTGAGCTCCCCCAAAACCCTGACACAAATAGATGACCTTTAGGACACTTGTCCTTACTTGTTATATAATGGAAAATAATTTCTATCTGAGGCAGCATGCTACTAATCACATGACAATAGTGTAAGATCAGAATTGATGTACTTGACAACATAAGTATTTCCATGACAAATGACATGTCATGGTTAGCAAAACAAGATAAATTATTACGACTACTTCGCATGAGGTCCCAAATATCATAAAAAAGACATACAATAAATCAACATTGCATTAAGTTGTCATGTCATACAGGGCATTTGTACTGAAGAGTACATGGATACTCATAATATATTCATCCTAAGGAAACAACTTAACACTAATCTGTTACTGTTAATCAGAGTTAAAAAAAAACCACTAAACTTTCTCAGAAACTCGGCTAAATACAAACAATTTAACATAGTTTAACATCCTCCAAAAACATCCTCCAAAAACATCCTCCAAAGTGTAGTTAACCTTAATCAACTTCATATAAGTTAAAATTACACGAAAATGCCGTTAGGTTGCTGTGGTGTAGTGGTTAGCATAACGGACCGGCAATCCATAGACCCGGGTTCGAATCCCATAGTGCCATTGACCGATTTTTCGTGTTCCTCAAAACATGACTTTATTTCAAATCAAAGCATTTTGTGGCCCTGCTAGTTAAAGTTTCGAATAACAAAAAAACTACCATCAAACAGAAAATGTAGGTAAATGTTATTCCAGCATTTAGTAAACGAAAACTGTAATAACTATTCACCCTTTGTAGTGGATTTTCTATTGATTGTAATGTTTTCTCAATGGCTTCTTTAGTTATCACATTTCCACTTTCCCCATTCCCTTGAATTCCAAGAGCTGCCATCTGTAATAGAGATGTATATTGCATGATATATCATAGGTTTAAGTAATAATAACAATAATCTTTTTGATTTCTTATTCTGGGCATTTAAAATTTACAAAATGAATGAAGGAAACCTTCCATAGTTTACAGTCTAGACCGTTTTGGCAATCAACAGCAAACAACAAATCCCAGTCCATGTGACAAGAATATTTACTCCCAATATAATTTCCTTACTATTGTGACTGTATGTAACTATGGACTCAATGTCTAATATGACTAGCCACTGTGAAATTTTGCTCCCAAAAAAATATTTTCACAATCAAATAAGACTGTTTATATTATCTTTCCCTATTTGCTAGAACTCATAAGTAATTATCAATCTTTGTGGTATTATATTTTCACAGTAATTAAAATACAGATGTTAATAATGCAAGTTCAAAATGAATAAACGGTCATAATGAAGTCTACTTATGTATAAAAACTTAGAAGCGTCCAGTGAGAGAATTTTAATGGACAGACTTCTGTGACTCCCGGTCTTATGTGACCCGATCTGCAGACTCTCCTAGATAGTCACATAAATATGTCAACACTACAAACAATTTTGAGCAGATATTCATTTACATAAGAAAGTTAGTTGATTTTTCCATCCTCTAGTACCTTCAACAGTCCATATCTTGTAAGGGGAAACAAGGTGCACAAACATTTATTCAGTTTCAATAGTCAGACTTTTTTTGCCATGTCTTCAAATCTAGTATTGTAAGTAAGTATCTACATCAAGGCATCAGCAACATGTAAGTAGTCGCTGCATTGGAGTTTATGTTGTTTTTTTCAACAGCATATTAGAGCTTCAATGATTCAACTGTCAAACGATTTGATTCGATTTTTTTCCCCTTCGATTTCGATTTTTTCGATTCGATTGTATATGTTGTGTTCAGCATTCTCATTCATCTTAAGGCTTTTGCATTTATTTTCAGGCCAATTGAAATTAAGAATTTTGCAAATAAAAAGTAATAGACTAAAGAAACAACATAGTATTTGTTCACAGTGGTCTTACTTCTCAGAATACATTGGGGGAAAAAAACCTGTGACTTTCTTTATTTTTGAAAATGTGTACAGTACCAAATAACAGTTTGGCGAACTGAAACTAAAAAAGCGAATCAAATCGAAAATACTAGAGTATGAATCGTGAATCGAATTGTGAGCTCCGTAGTCGAATTCCGATGCATCGCATCAAATCGTTGAAGCTCTACAGCATATCAATTATGTATTGTCGTCGGATGAGAAAACAAATGTTTCTCGGTTACCAACCAGGACTTACTAGTTCTTTCTCATGCAACTGACAACTTTCCTACATGCATAGAAGGACAAATGACTCTGGCTATATTATCTATGATCAAATTGTCACATAGAACATACATCAGCATTTGAAACTAGGAGCTCCAGATTTGAGGTCAAGTATACAAACTATAGAATTTATCCTGCTGACTACATATACATAGAATACATCCAAATGTTTTTTATCAGAATACAGAATTAAGTTCAACCCTAACATGACAATCACCAGTTGATTTTAAATACGGATCGCAATAAATTATAGGTATGAGATTCCAATAATCTAAGTTAAACTATCAGATGATTATTTTATTACCTCAAGTGCACACATTCCGAACGAGTAAATATCAACAGCAGTGGTGACTTGTCCACTGGCTGAAATTGGAAATGAAAGCAGATTTTTAGTATACATGTATACAGTAATAGGAAAAGATAATACACAGAGATAGATATATACAAATATATAATTGTTTAAGGGGTTCCATTTAACCCTGGATTTGACCCTTTGACCCCTGGAATTTTAAAAAATCCACATTTTGACCCGAAGGATTCTGACTGAAGGATCAATTTTTCTCTAAATTATATGTAATTTGGCTATAAACTGGTAAAATCTGAGAGTCATATATTCAACATTTGACTTTCATATCACACAAGTTACATACCATGTATAAAGAATCAATTACACTTAGGGAGAACAAGAGGTGTATACAATTCACAGAGCTGTGTCAGGGCATGTTAATGCCACTCATTATCATTTTAAATGAACTTTTACTGAAAACATCAGGAAAAGCAAGAACTTTAATTTCTGGTATGTATGTAAGAACAGATGTAGAAACCAAATACTTATAAACTTTAATAACTAAAACAGGCAACAACTCGAGAACCCCAGATTTGTCGAGGAAATGGCAGAGTACCGGACTTTATTTCTTCTATTTTCATTTAAAATAAACTGCCAACAACTCAAGCAGAAAAAAGTCGAAAACTCGAGCAACCTTGCCGGTCCCTAGAACACAAAGTATACACAATAGCTAACGGTATCTCGAGGACACTTTTTCACACATTGTTAAAATGGAGGCTCCAAATAAACAAACAATGAAACGGTGTTAAAATTTACGCAAGTTGTACAACTCACAAAATTACGGTCGAAAGGCAAAGTATTGCGGTTTTCAGATGGACCCCAGCATCCTTGAGTTATCAAGGTTTAACTGTAGTACAATTTATAGTGAACTCACCTCCATATTCTGGAGCCACACAATGCATGTTCTTCAAGTCATCTCTATAGGTTTTCACATGATGCATGGCATCTGGCGCAACTGTAATATAAATAACAAAACAAATATTAAAAATCATAAGAATTAGAAATTACTGTCATCACAATCAACAGATATATACATACAAGCAATTGAAGTTTAATATAGATTCACACAGCATAAAATAAATAAACAAAAATGTTTGCAATTTTATCCTCTTACAATAGTTGCTACATATGATACAAAATCCCTCATACTGCCCCCTTAAAATGTTTTACATGATAAATAGATAAGCTACAATAAGAATAACTGGATAATTTTGTACAAAAAAAGTATTGTTACTTCATGGGGCACGAAAAGTATATATTACGGTACATGCTGGATAAGATTTTTATAAAAACAATTATACATATTTATTGCCATGACAACCCCACATTTTATATACACATGTATTTAGAAAATGAAACAATGTACGCAGAATCTTCATTGTATCTACCCATGTATTCTAAAAACTTGATGCATGTCATGCAAGGATACAATTTTCAATGTACATTAGTATTTCTATCACCTGTTGCCATAGCAACCATAGTATTTGACATTAGAAAAAATAATCCATATTGTACTCATTGCCCTGTATATAAGTACCAAGTTACCAAGTACTACTGGCCCAAAATGCAGTTCCAACCTCGTGTTGATGCAAACTAGATATATATAACAAGTTAAATGGACATACATGTAGTTCCATTACACTGACTGCAAGATATTTGAGGAAAACTCATATTCTAATTTGAGTAACAGTGACCTTGACTACCAACACAAACCGTTGTAAAGGTGTAAATTATCTGTAAGCTAAATACCATAAAGTCTGTGATGAATATCAATCACAGTGGAATCTACGATTCTATTTTTGTAAGAGTGACCTTGACCCTAGTGACCTTGTACATGTCCCTCCTTTTTAAGGAAGTTAAGGAACATATGTACGAAGTTTACTAAATTTTATGAACCTCCATAAAATTATATTACCTCCATTAAATATGTATATATTTAGGGAAAATTAATATACAAATTTGTATATCAGTGACCTTGACCCCGACACCGCATTCACAAACCTCATCTTTGTCTTAGTATAAGCTATCTGCATTCAATGCTTGGTATAATTAACTCCAATTTAAGTAAGCTGTTGAATAAAACGTAATGTCCCAATTTTTAGAAAAAGTGACCTTGACCCATGTGACCCCATACACCCCTCCTTAAACTCAAGGTAAGCTACATACTTACAAAGCTTCAAACAATTACCTCAATTATAACTCAAGTTATTAAGCATCAACCAACATTGTATTTTTAGTAACACTGAACCCATTGACCCAAAATGTAAGCCCAAACCTCCATCTCCCAACATTCAATCATCAACAGCACAAGTTGTATAAGACATGATGGCTATGTGAGTTATACTGACTCAGACACTGAGATAAACACAAACTACTGAATATTCCCTCATAAACGCCCCCCCCCCTTTTTAATTAAAATAGGGGTGGGTGTTAATAAGGGGAGGGGCGTTTATAAGGGAATATTCGGTATACTATTTTAACATAGTGTTAAGACAATGATTAAACTTCGAAAACAGATCCTCCCTATCATTGACCACTTTACAGAAAGTCAGACAAGAACCAGAATTGCATCCATAGGACAAAGATGCCACAAGCTTGATGGTAATGTTAGAGTTGGGCCTATTTGCACCACTAATTGCAAGAAACCATAATGTGGCCACAAGTACCGTTAGTATGAAATAATCAAATTTTATTCAGTTTAACTAGGCCATATTCCAACATAGCATATAAATACTATACATGCTAGTTTGATTTTTAGACAATACACTACTCCTATAAAATGAAAAATAAGACCCAAACCTTTGTTGAAAATGTTGGCAAAACAGACGGAACTGTTTAAGCTATATGATACATGAAGTATACCAAACAGCCATTATTTGTATACAGTTCAGGTTCAGCATTTGCCAAAAAATGACCAAACATGCAAATATGAAAGAGATCTAAATCCAAGGGCAATAACTCTGTAATTTCTGATGTGCACAGGTTCACTTCCTAATTAACATTTCTGCAAAGGTCACTGTGGGTCAATTAATTAAGGAGCAGTGACTGCTGCAAAATCATCATAGGGAACACCACTATTTTGACTCAGTAAAATACCATAAAATAGAAATGCATCACAGACACAGATGCTCCAGCTAGTAGTGATATGTGAAACAGAAATGAGTGTTTATTTCTTGATAATACAATGTATACAGAAATATTTTAGACTGAAAATATACAATAATTATGTTTTTAGTAACAGTGACATTCATCTTGGACCAAAGAGGCTGGGTGTTGCGCTCAACACATTGTCTTGTTATGGTCATCACATGTGCCAAGTTATGTGGAAATCCCTCCATCCATAATGAAGTTATAGCCCGCACAAGAATCCGAACACATCTTCACACGCACAGGAAGGACAAAAGTAAATCTATAGTATGAACGTACTGGTCGTACAGACTGACAGATGGACAAGAGCAAATCTATATGTCCCCCATGTGACATGTGTGACATAAAAATGACATATATATATCCAGTATCATCATTTTTATATTGCTTATGACAGTATTCTAATACATATGTTTATGGTTTATTAGTAGAGTGACGTTAATAGTTTCATGCTGACTTTACCCACAAGCTTGAAACCCTGGACTACTAAAAGTCAAATTGTGCAAGTGAAATTTTCGAACTACTTACACAAACATTGAAAAATACTTTTGATCTATTCTAAGACATTTCATGTTTTGTTCACTTCACACAAAATATATGATAATTTATGTTTCCACTTCAAGAGTTTAAAAGAAAAACATAAGAGCGAGTAACATGACAATGGCAGAAAACCAGAATTACAACATTTGACCCAGGATAGTTTTGTTTTGATTTGAATACAAGATTTGCTATACTTAATAGGCACCAGCAATTTTAATACATAGCTATAATACATATAACACACACTTTATTAGATGCTGCCTGCTATTTTTTAAATTGTACCTGGGCCGAGACATCAAAGTCTGCTTGTTTTTCCGCACCAGAAGCCATTTCTCCAAAAATTAAACATAGCATAAGCCAAAATCACTACAAAAATCTGTGCAAAACTGTTATATAATCTTTCTAAATAGCCAGCAGGCTTTTCCTTGTGCATAATTTAACAATTACATTTTCATGCCAAGGGTTTTATTTCAGCTGCTTTTATAGCCGTCATTTGGCTATGATATTCCCAATGCCAAAAAGTATATATTTTCCCATTTTTAATGTAAAAATTCCCAACAAATCTGAAGAAAAACATTTGGTTCAATTTAGCCACACATTGACTAAGTTAGAGGCTTTTCTCTCACAAGCAGTTTATATGAATACATGTAGCAATTGTCCATTAATTAGTCACTACATCCTTTACTTGTATTCAAATATTTTGCTGTAATTGTTAAGTCTTTTTCCCAATTTCTAAGATTAATGCACAAACATTCTCAATTGGAAGGGTTAAGGGTCATCTTCCCAAAATAGCCAAAATAAACCCTGCATAATTGTCATAATTAATAAGACATTCACCGCAACAGAAGAATAATTTATCACATAACCCTGCTGAAAGGATCAATCACCCATGAAACATGCGAAGATTTCACCTACTTTTCTTCCCCTAAGTGAACCTGAATATCAAACATGACAGCTTCATGCTAAGGTATATGTTATAACCACTCAGTCAGGAAGGTGAAGTATGAAGAAAAGGAAGTAATTACCCTTTCAGTTTACATGATGACATCGTAGAGACAACAAGCAGGTAGCAATCAAGTCTTTATTGTACAGAAGTCTAGTTTTTATTGCTGCAAGAAATATCTTGAAAAAAGATGGTCCGCGCAATTTGAAGGTTAAGATTTGTTGTGCAAAATAAAAAAATACCGAGATGTTACGCTTGCTGGTCACTCCAGATCCAAAATGGATTTCGGTAAATTTGCCGAAATTCAGTGTATTTCGGTAAATTGACTGAAATTCAGTGTATTTCGGTAATTAACGTACCCTTTATCGAAAGGTTAACCTTTTTCTGCATGAAAATCTCCAAAAACACATTTCAAAACTTAAATATAAGGAGTTTTTTTTTAAAAACTAGGAAAAATTAGGAGCACTTAAAAAAACTAGGAAAGTCTAGGAACGCTGGAGAGCCTGTTGATGAGATCGATATCTTCAAGGGCCTTTCCTAATAGCATTTTAATGTTCTATATGGCCAATTTACTATAATAAGATGGGCTTTACAGAGTAATTGGAGAATAAGAGTAAATAACTCTGAAATGAATTCTCTAAGGCGGAATTTTCCTTCATCGTGGAACTACTACTAGTTTGTTTGTTTGTTTCATCGGGTTTAACGCCGTTTCTCAACGATATTTCAGTTATATTTGGCGGCCGGTTCACCTAACCAGTTTTTCCTGGACTGAAATCTAACCAGTACTAACTTACCCTTCCACAAGGAGCTGGCAACTTCTCCACATGTGGAGGAAAATCGACATTTTTGTCAAATTTTCATGGAAGGGTATGACCTGCTGCGACTGGGAATCGAACCCGGATCGCCGGATTTCAAGTCCAGCGGACTAACCACTGGACCACGGCCGCGGCTTGGAACTACTACAGCACAAATACCGTGCTTTTGCTGAGAGCTATAATTAAAAAAAAAAGACATTGATTCGGACAAACTGATACAATTCACAGTATACTCTTGTATCAGTCACATAAGGATGCAATACTACAATGTCACTACTAATTTCATGCAACAAAATAATATTTCAACACCATGCATTATCTTGTTTAAGGTCACATTCAATACATACATATATATACAGCCATTTTTTTCAGTTTATGGGGAAGTATAATGGCAGGTCCTTTTGATAGGGGAAATTTGCATCGTAAGTCACCAAATTTAGGTATTTATAAGGCTTGAATTTTAAATAATTTTACAGAAGGGGAATTTTCTTTCTTATAACGCAGGGTAAAAATATATACTTTTTCTTTGGGGAATGGCACCCAATATCGGCCCAAATTTGCCATAAAAAAGGCAAATATATATATATATATCATCATCAATTTTAATCAGATTAATTATCTATCAGACCAATACTGATCTATACATGTGTATACCCATTTATTTGTGCTCCATTGTGATGAAAGCATTAATTATTATGATTATTTGATTCATTCTCCATTTATTTCTTAGAAAATGCAGTTATGGAAGCATTATGTACTGGTGTGTGGTTTTGACCATTACATTGCAAGATCTTCCCAACAAACCTTTTTGGTAATTTAGGCATAAGCAAATAATAACTATTGTAATATAAAGTGAATCAGACTGAAAATAATGAAAGTTATATTCGGTATGTATCGGTGGTGTAACACAAGACATGGGGAATTCCCTGACACCCAGCAATCATCGTAACCCATAATAAAATGGAAATAAAGTAATGAAATACGAGACAAATCACATTTTAACAATCACAGGACACCCAGACACAAGAGCGACTTATAAGAAAATAAATTACAGACTTATGATAAAAAAAGACTCGTACAGACCAACCTGGGAAGATTATCAATTATAAACTTGTAAACCAACAGACTTCTTAGGTGCATTTCATCAATAGCCCTAAGTGCGCTTTTCACACCTAAGCCAATTTAAGCCTGTTTTGTTGCATGAATTTAACAAACAACATTCAACCAAATTTTATTTTAATCTTCAATACAAATGTAATATGAAATATTTAAGATATTTGCACTTCAAAATGTCTAAAACATATTGAGCATTCATGTCTTATTCCTTCCAGAAAGTTTCACACCTATCTTTTCATACTTAGGATTTTTGATGAAACGCAGCCCAGGGCTGATCTTTAGGCCCAAACAACCATTAATAAAATATTCATGACATTTACTAGGCCAAATAATCACTACAAATAGCATATTTCCACAACAATACAAAGAAGAAATTACATAAAAATTTGCATTAAGGTTAATAGGGAAATTGGTGATCTCAATGTAAGGGCATCAACAGGCTAATAATCAAAATAAAGGGCATCAGACGGTTTATTATTGGTCATTCTGAGGTGAGTATCTTTATATTTAACATATACGAATATCAATATTCTTTAATGACCTTAACAATGGAGGTGAACAAGAGGTGAAATGAGATTTTTACATACCTATGACAGAAAAACTCGTGATTAGAGATTGCTTTGACCAAAAATCATACCAAAAATCGTAAACTTTCATCCTAATAATATATTCCCAAAAACAGCACAAACATTACAGTATGTAGAAACAGTACGACAAAACCTAGATCCCTCAAACCAATGTAATGGATTCACTAGATCTTTTTATGCAAACTATAATTTACTATTTAGCATTCAGTATCCATAAACAGTGCAAACATAACTGAAACAGTATGACAAAACCTAGATCCCTGACAAACCAACGAAATGGATTCACTAGATCTTTTTATGCAAACAATAATTTACTATTTAACATTCAGTATCAATAAACAGTGCAAACAATAGGGGAACCAATACCAACTGGCATGCATTAAAACATTACCGGACCCAGAACCAAATTAATAAAGCAAAACAAGACACAGAAAGCAAGTTGGAATGTTAATTATATAATGGACAGAAATTAATTGTTAAAACTAAACTTATGTTTCTTCACGCACATAAGGGTAACTAATCATTGAAAAGAAAAACTCAATGTCTTGCCTAGGACTAAAATATATACATGTTCATTATGACCATTTTTAATTTCTTCACACCATCCATTCTATAAAGTGATACATGTGTACCCAATGTAGATAATCGCGTATCAAAATGATTATGAATCTGATTTCTTCAGGCATTGTATCATAGCAAGCTTTCTCGGGTGATCCCATTATGTTTTAAACATTTTCAATTTATAATGATTGTGTACAAGTTCTCAGAACTTATCACTCGTGATATGACTGCTACCTGGGTTACTAACCAGTACTCGAACCCCAAATTAAGGGATTCTGAAGTTTGTGATGAAACCTCGCCAAATACAGCGCTTTTCCTCACAATCTTTAGATGAGAAGCCTGGAGGCTTTCTAATAAACCCTAGATCACTACTGCTTCCTTTATCAGGATATATTTCCAATACTTTTGAACTCTTTTTGTCAACCTGTGAACTATACTATGACATATAAAGGATGGTACATAAAACATGCAGCCTGAATGGAACTTCACTGCTAAATTTTGTTTAAACCAAAGGAACCCAGTGAATCAGTACAGTAAAACCAGCACTTTGTTAAATATGCACCTCATTCAAGATGGACGTATGATATATTCTCTGTAACCATTACAAAATGTACTTACTAAGTTTGATAATGCAACCTGAAATTTTAGGGTAACTAGTAAAACCATTTTGTAATTGATTAATTCCATTACTTTCTAAATAGTGAAATACTGTTTAAACTCTGATTGATGATGGCATCATTCATATCTATTTATTACAGAAAAATCAAGATAAAAATAACTTGTATATGATTCATATCTAAATTGCTGGTTAAAAAAATAATATTATGCCACATTAATCAAGGTTAATAATAACTTTGTTTGTTTCATCGGGTTTAACGCCGTTTCTCAACGATATTTCAGTTATATACGGCGGCCGGTTCACCTAACCAGTTTTTCCTGGACTGAAATCTAACCAGTACTAACTTACCCTTCCACAAGGAGCCGGCAACTTCTCCACATGTGGAGGAAAAATGACATTTTTGTCAAATTTTCATGGAAGGGTATGACCTGCCGCGACCGGGAATCGAACCCGGATCGCCGGATTTAATAATAACTGAATATCCAAACATTGTCTACAAAGATATCATCCCTGAACTGTAAAACGACTAATTAAACAAACAAGTACCTATGCCAAATTTAACATTGATTCATTCTGAAAATACCAGTATACACAAATCTGTGTAACTGTGTACTTGTAACTGTGTACAAAGCAATTTCTATCAAAACAATAAAAAAACCTGATAATTTCAACAAAACAACCACCACAAGTTGGTATTTTACACATCAGACATTCCTGTGCTAACTGTAGCTGAAACAGATTTCTTAATTGCAAGTTCTACATTTCTGTTATCTGTAATTTGAACTAGTTCATATGAAGTTTAAGCTATTGATTACAATTACTGGCCATTATAGCACATTTAAGAAGTGCTATCATTCTGTAGTTCGAACTAGTACATAAAAAGTTTAAACTTTTTATTACAAATGTACAATTACTGGCCATATAGCACATTTCAGAAGTGCTATCATTCTGTAGTTCGAACTAGTATATAAACAGTTTTAACTTTTTATTACAAATGTACAATTACTGGCCAGATAGCACATTTCAGAAGTGCATTGCTCAAGTGTGGTGCAAACAAACAAGGCTGGTTTCAAACTACTTGTAAATAGTTGAATGATAACAATAATTATCACATGCAATTGAGCAGTCTTGGGTTAACATACCATATTGTTTAACATGTCCTGATCAAATACACAATAGAACATAAGAAAATAATATTCCTAAACATTCAAGATCATATGATTACTGAAACAGAACATGAAATAACATTATTAAAATATAAAACAAGAAATGGGCAATGCCCACAAACCAGGTTTTAAACCTAATTATTTGTAACCAAGGCTCTATTTGTATAATGAATACATGATGATCATCAATGCTGCAAAGGTGCCAGAGGTGATACATGCATGTTAGAGGCTCACAGGGAAGACTGGGCTTGCCCAACTGTGTTGCCTCTTTAAATAAAGTCGTTATTATTATTATTATTATACAAACACTCACACTTTGATGTCAATACACCCACGAATAGCGAAAATATTAAGTGGAAACTGATTTTTAAATTTTAAGTGACCTTGACCTTGGACGGAACGAACCCAAAAGCAATCCCAAGCGAGATCTTCACATGTTCTTACTATACACCAAGTTTGATGTCAATATGACCAACAAGTCTGAAGTTATTAGCCGGAGAGCAAATTGCAATTTTTAGTAAAGGTGACCTTGACCTTTGACGAAACGATTCCAAAAGCAATCCCAAGCGAGCTCTCCACATTTTCTTACTTTACACCAAGTTTGATGTCAATATGACCAACAAATCTAAAGTTATTCACCGGAAACCAAATTGCTACTTTAAGTAACGGTGACCTTGACCTTTGGCGGAACGAGTCCAAAAGCAACCCCAAGCAAGCTCTCCACATTTTCTTACTATATACCAAGTTTGATGTCAATATGATCAACAAAACAAAAGTTATTGGCCGGAAACCAAATTTCTATATTTAGTAATGGTGACCTTGACCTTTGATGGACCGAACCCAAAAGTAATCCCAAGCGAGCTCTCCACATGTTCTTACTGTAGACCAAGTTTGATGGCAATATGTTCAACGAAACTCAAGTTATTCGCCGGAAACCAAACTGCTATTTTTAGTAATGGTGACCTTGACCTTCGTCAGAACGGGTCCAAAAGCAATCCCAAGCAAGCTCTCCACATGTTCTTACTGTACACCAAGTTTGATGTCAATAGGATTAACGAAACTCAAGTTATTCACCGGAAACCAAATTGCTACTTTAAGTAACGGTGACCTTGACCTTTGGCGGAACGAGTCCAAAAGCAACCCCAAGCAAGCTCTCCACATGTTCTTACTATACACCAAGTTTGATGTCAATATGATTAATGTAACTAAAGTTATTCGCCGGAAACCAAATTTCTATTTTTAGTAACGGTGACCTTGACCTTTGTCGGACTGAACCCAAAAGCAATCCCAAGCGAGCTCTCCACATGTTCTTACTATACACCAAGTTTGATGTCAATATAATTAATGTAACTCAAGTTATTCGCCGGAAACCAAATTTCTATTTTTAGTAACGGTGACCTTGACCTTTGTTGGACAGAACCCAAAAGCAATCCCTAGCGAGCTCTCCACATGTTCTTCCTATACACCAAGTTTGATGTCAATATGATCAATGTAACTCAAGTTATTCGCCGGAAACCAAATTTCTATTTTTAGTAACGGTGACCTTGACCTTTGTCGGACCGAACCCAAAAGCAATCCCAAGCGAGCTTTCCATATGTTCTTACTGTACACCAAGTTTGGTTACAATATGATCAACAGAACTCAAGTTATTCGCCGGAAACCACCCAGTTTGACGCCCGCCCAGCCGCCCGCCCGCCCACCGCCCGCCCGCCCAACAACATACACCATTCTAATAACCTGGTTTTTTTCAAAAACCTGGTTAAAAACAGGAGTGCTGACTATCGCAAAATACGCCAGTTCTACGGTTATGTCACTGGAGTGTGAAAAAAATCAGTGTAAAAAGGACTATATATTAGACAAAATTTAGGTAATTTCTATAATTAAAGGGCAATAACTCTTGAGTGACTAGAGCGATATGGCTGGTTATCGAACTAGTCTGATATGTTATGATGATTGGACGAATGCTTCTAAACTTATTGATCGGACAACTTACTGGACGCCACCCGCCCGTACACCACAGGTGAAACTATAATACGTCCTGTTCTATGAATAGGCACATAAAACATTAAAAGCACCACATGTTTTATGCTTAAATATCTGCAAATATTAGAATAAAGCAATAAACCATTCATGTCACACTGACAATGGTACCAGTATGTGTCGAAAAACACACAAATTATCATGGAGTCTTCATTCGTTCTCGATTTAAAAATATCTTTTAACAAAAATCTAGATTTCAAATTTAATGATGTCATAATTCCATATTCTTATGGGTTCTGAAACAAGGTTATCAATTTACTGCTTATTAAACCATCTGTTACCCCATCACATGAGCACGGAGTTGTTAGTATTTACTTATTTATAAAGTTAATTTTATTCCATGTAGTACCTTTACAAACACTTAACATGCCTAAATACATATTTCAAGTTATAATGAAGGTAAAAGTAATGTTTATTTAAAGTACTGATACATTAATAAACAAGAGCTGCTGTTCACTGACAGCATGCTGGACTGCTTGGAAACATGAACATACGAGGTATGTCCAAACATGGAATATATATACTTGTAAAGGTACTATTGGAAAGGTGCTATCTGAAAGGAGCTATCTGAAAGGTGCTATTTTACAGGTAATTATCGAAGGGGCCTAATTTTGTAAAATGTAGATCAGTAACGGAACCTGATTCTGAACAATCTCTGTCCAAAGCAGAAGACTTGCACAGATTTTGAGAGCAATATTTGGCCAAGTAGCAGATGAGAAACGAACATAAAAAGAACTTTTTAATTTACAGTTGAAAAGGGGCAGTATTTTCTTTACTAAAGTCAGAGCTGTAGATCCTGGTTTGTGAGGTCATTTTATGATGCAGAATACTTTTCTGGAGTTGTTGAGAATGCTCAAAAGCAAACCATATGAGATACAGCCAAACAGTGATGTCAATATCACGATTACTTGACAAAATTTAAAAAAATCGAACTAAAAAACATGAATTGAATTCAAAGGATACTGTATACGTAAAAATATAAGTACTATTGTTAACATTCAAACATCAAACATACGCATACAAAAATTCTAGCACCAGAAGTACAAATATTCTGTTTCACAAGCCATCTATTGCCCGCCATTAGCAGTAGTTACATCAGTCCTGGACACCTTTCAATCAAACTACTGACAAAGATTGTCAACAGACCTGCACATTTATTTCATGAAAATGGTCAAATGCTGATGTTTCGAAAGTCAAGAAAATCGAAAAAATAACAGTTAGGCGATTTTGAATGATGAATGAAAATCTCACAGGTCCTAAAATATCTCCTACATATTTATACAATCCTAATTTCAAGAATACACGGTTTTGTAGGTACTTGTATAATGTTTTGTCAATATTTTTTGATGCTATAAATTAAAGCTCTATTCCAGAAAATCTGTCATAATTACAGGTATAACAACCTGTACAACAAGAATACTTCACTTTGATATACATAGAAATATCTATAAAAATGAATATAAATGTCTACTTGACAACTTTACAGAAAGAAGTTGAAATTGATTTGAAAAAAAGACTTGTGATAAATAACACCAACAAAACACCATACATGTTGCATTTACATATATACAGGCATGAGAATGCAAAATTTCAAAATCGGCTGAAAATTTGGCAAGGGGTCCAGGAAGCCACTTAAGCTCTTGGCTTTTAAGCATCAAAAATGGTCTCAAAAACGGCCCTTGCGAGCGTCAAATCCCCCGAATTCCATAAATTCGCGAAAGATTCTCATGCCTGATATATAGCATCAGATATTCACCAACATAATGTAAGTTCAGAGCAAACAAAATATTATCAACCAAAAAAACAAGAACTGTTATTTAACTAAAGAACTCACAAAAATCAAAGGACTAGAAGTACTTACCAGATCCAATTTTAATGAGTCCATTATGTTGGATGAATATTGTATCACAGGTCAGATTCCCGTGTATCACAGGAGGATTACATGAATGTAGGTAACTAAAATAGGTAAGAAAGAAGAAAACAAATAACTTTTCTGACATAATCGTTGTATTGAGTTTAACGCAACTTTTCGAAAAAAAATTTAGTTATACATGTACCTAGTGGTCAGTTGAACTAATCAGTTTCCCTGGTATTAATTATCAACCATTACTAATTTGCCCTTCTTCAAGCAGCTGGCAACTACCCAACATGAATCATAGGTGGAGGACAAAATACCATAGCCAAAGGTCACAGCACACAACCTGCCCTGCTCGGGAATCGAATCCGGATCGCCTAGGTGACAATCCAAAACTTTATCAACAAGTCTAACCAGACATGCTTCTAAATTGAATATGCAACAAAAGTCTCTGAGTTTTAAGTAAAATCAATGTTGAGTACTTTATATTTCTAACAAACATTTCTGACATGTCATGTCCAAGTATATCCTTATTTAAAATCATTTAATAAGACAGTGAGACTGAAAAATTATGATTTTAAGCATGTACATAGTCAGCCCCTGGAAAATATGAAACCAAGAATTTTCTAAAATTGGTTTTATTAGGGGTAAAGAAAAAATGTAATTCTACATTCCATTGAATTTCAGTAAGATGTTTAAAGCCTGCCTTTGCTTTTAGTGAGACTCAAGCAGAAATTGAATTGTATTTTGTTGTTATACGGCACAATTAGGGAGAGAATCCCACATTCCTGGCAATCCACAGTAGATCAATTGTATATACAACTACAGTATGATAATGATAATATAATAGATAAATGTTCACCTCAGAGCAGACAAAATCTGTGTACTCCATCTCTTCCATGCCTACAATTGAACAATGGTATAATAATCATAAAACAAGGTTTAATATTTTACAATCCAAAAATACAATAGTGATAAGGGAAAACTAACAACAAGAAGACAGAACAAAGGCACTTGTTCAGTGAAATTCAGAGCAACACATACAATCATTGTATAGGATATAACAAGAAATCTACAACAAGGACAGGTAGACATTGCTTTTAGCCAGGACCAATGTCCCCATACTTTCATATTAAAAAACTTGATGCTGATACTTTACACCAAATTTGGTTGACATCTGACCAATATATCAAAAATATCCATTGAAAAATTCAAAGGGCAATAACTCTAAATGGTAAAGGTCAATGAGCCATGAAAACCGGAAGACATACATGACTGCAGGTCGGTTTTGTAGGTCCACTGTTAAGACAAGTGAGTATAATAAAAGCTATCTTTACCTTTAACTGGAATGTTTTGTTGTTTTTCTTTGTTTTCTTCAAAAATTGTTTCAAAGAGCCAGAGGACATATACTCTGTGATGAATATAACCTGTAAAAACACAACAATTAAGAATTCAATAAAAAATAATGACTCCATCAATACAATAGTTGCAACTGTTTGAAAAACATTTCCTGAAAATCGAAAATGAATAAGTTTTGTGTTACATGTTTATTAAGAAATTCCTGAAAATAGGAAAGATCATACATTTATATCAACGTAGACATAGAAGCATGCTGTAGAATCTAGAACTTCATCTCCAGAGGACTTTCAACAGGAAAGATGTCACAATAGAAATGCTAAACCATACGAGCACCACTGTCCAATTTCCAACCTCTTCTTTAAGTGACTCCATTTCCAATTAACGTCACATGCGACGTCACCATATACTGACAGTAAGCAATATTTGCCCCATATGGCAATATGAAATCAAAGTGACCATATGGAGTAAATATTGTTTCCTGCTTGCAAATAGTGACATCGCAAGTTGCATTTTCTTGAAATGACGTCACTTAAAGAAGAGGTTGTTAATCCCATAGCAGCGCTCATATGTTAATGCACTTATAGGCAAATAACATTAAAGATAACATGGCAATATGTTGGTGTGAACCCAAACAACATACAGACATAAAACATCTTGCTCTACTAAACTGAATGTCCATTTCTCCCCTGATGCAAATGTAATAAAATATTGAATAACTACAGTAGGACACAGACACTTCCAGCCTTTGTCACAAAAGCAAATGCTATTATTCTGCTCAAAGTATCAAAAGTACCAACAACTGTACTGATTATGGTGATATGTCATATGTTCAAACATGAAACCCCAGGTGCACAACTACACATGCTGGTTAACATTCCAGTAAAGTTTTATGACTCTGGCTCATATAGTATTGGAGATATGCATGACACAAGTTTGCATACTCTGTAGCTATATTTCAACTCAGTCAAGGGCCATAACTCTGCACTTCCTGGGCACAGCCAAACATGAAAACCCATGTGCACAACTACATAGGCTGGTGAACATTCCTGTAAAGTTTTTGGACATTTGTGAGCCCTCAGTTAAATTTAAACTTGATGAAGGACTGTTCACACTAGGGGTGCCATCGATTATAGAATCAATATCGATGCACTATCAATACAAACAAGTTGATTTGATATCAATGCAGATTTTGAAATATCAATACAATTGAAAGAATCTTGTTTGTGTACCAACTGGTATTTTCTGTATGTTCATGTTTGATATTCACTGCCCTCCAAAAGTTACTGCACACTGACAATTTCCCATTGCAATTAATGTATTTTGATATTTGTTTCACATGCAATACAACGAAAATGCTTTTTATCACAGCAATAATTTTCTGTGGAAGTATTTATGAATTTGTCCTGCATCAAATTATCTTATTTTCTGTGTCAGATCAATCAGTTACATACTTATTGGTTTTGGATGCAGGCTGATTGATGCTGCTGCCGAGATGTGCAAATTGTTAATTCTTAACTATCCGTCACAGAAGTGGGATTAATAATTTTACTTCATGGTCATACAAGTTTTATTTGAAATTCTGTAAGAAAAAGTAACAAAATTCAAAATATTCAAGTGTGCAGAAACTTTAAGAGGGCAGTGTATGTTCTGTAATCATTGTTGACTGTCTGTTCAGTGTTCATTTGCGCATGTTTCAATCAAAATGAAATGTTACCTACTCAGTGCCCCTTTGTTTTGAGGAACCCCAAACAGTGATGTTTGGGAGCATTTAGTATTATTAAAACAGTGCTTTTGTAGTATCACTGGGGGGAAAAAATTGCCATTTCTATATATTAAGAATAAAATAAATTGCATTCATGAATTTTTTGAACACTTAGTAAATGCATCCCTTTCACAAAATGCACTACCTTACTTGTACTTATATTAGCACATATAGTATGAATAAATTACTGACTAATTAAATAATTATGTATATGTAAAAAGTAAATCATTAATTATATACATGTATGTATACATAATAAATAAACAAATAAATAAATTGCAAGGATCATGGGATTTAACATCTCACCAGTTTGTTCAAATATAGCACAGTTTGATGTTTCGTTAATTGTACATTTTGATTCAACATATACTGGGTAACATGATGTTGCTCCAAATAAAATATTGAACATTAGGAAAGTGACTGGAAAGTGGTTCATACACATTCAATAGGGACATTTCTCACGAATAATGATAATTTTGTGGTGACAATGATTGTAAGGTCAGATACCAAGTTTGAAGAGCACATGTTCTAATTACAGTTACTATGACATTTAGTACAATACTCCAACACGTTTTTATCAGATCCTTGATTATTTCTATAGCAATGTGGACACATTAACTACAATGTAAAATATATGTATGCCCGTTTCCACTTATGTTCACAAAGATTGACAGATGACAATGACTATAAGTGACCACCCAATTACTAGACATAATAAATCATTTGTTATATAACAATCTACAAGAGTGTAATGAAGGAGCAAGTCTGCTCCACTGGGCTAACAATAGATTCAACTTAAACCTGAACAAAAACCAGACCTATTTGATTTTTCGTAACTTCATATTCTAATGCAGCCAATTGCAAATGTTAATACTAATCCTTTTTCCGTTACCATGTTTGTTGTCATCTTTCATTGGATGTATTATACCAATCTATTCACTATATCAAATACTTTGTATTCATCATCAAGTCCATTCCTTCGACAAAAGGTAAAACATATCGCAATTGTTCATTCATTATACAAAAAGCATTATTCAATAAACAGGGTGGGTGAACACATGACTTTTTTGTTTACTGTAACGCAGCACAAAAAGCTTGCGACCAATCACAAAAAGGTACATATTTTGGCAGTGTTTGTTTGTTAGAAATAGGTTATAATAGCCTAAAATCTGGTAATTCAAAATCCGGTTGCATCGATGCCCATATCGACACATAGATCTCTGTGGATTTGCCGGAATGCGTGCCACAAAATTTAAGCAAGGCGAAATGTTCTCTGTGGCACGCATTCCGGCAAATCTACCGTTTTGTGCCGTTGTTAACAAAACAGTGACGTGTTCACCCACCCTGATAAAGATTCTCTCATTTTAATTCAGTAGATATGAGTGACAGACTATAGGACTGCGACCCCACAGACCTGGGTACAGCCACGACATGCTGAATTGAGCTGAAGTTTGAGCATTAACATTACTAACAGAAACATACGAGGCTGTACTCACCGGATGTTTCAACAAGATTACATCCACTTCTACCCCTTTCTACAGTATATATATATTAATTCAAGGAGTCTAATGCTTTTTACACCCAACCATTTTCTGTGGTCGAAATTGCATTTCAAACATCAAAATATATCCATGACATGCACTGAAATCTAGACATGAACAATTTATCTTTCAAATTCTTACAACACCTTCATCACATAAGTCCATCAACGACTGCCGAAGTTCCCCTCAGAACTGTGCATCAAAATGTGCACCTGTCAAAAACCAGTGTTTCGGAAAGTTTCAGAACAAGTGTCATAACTTTTTTTTTTGTTAATGCATTTCCCTGAATTATATAGTTACTGGTATGTGTATATTTTATTGGTTAATTGTTAAAAGAATATAATAGTATAAGTAGCGTGCTAGTTGCTAGTTATTGTCACCATACCGACACCATATGAAGGAAAAAACAGTCCAATTTCCACAAATATTCTCCAGAACACTTCACACACTTCTCATTTATATAAACCCATGATTCAAAACATTTTTAAAGTTTTCTGATGGAATTCTCAATGTCACGAACAGTTAACCTTCTATCAGTTCTCAGTCTACTTGATGTTACTATAGCGATGGAACAATTTGTACAGATAATGACACATAAGAATGAAAGTCTCTAAAGAATAGATAATATGTGGGGCTACATATCCTGAAAATTGCACGGAAAAGTATAAGAAAATGAAAAAGGTACAACACTTGTCCCCAAACTTTCCGAACACCCCTCGTAATTGGGTACAGGTGAGCTAAAATACTGACCAACTTTTCACTAAGGCTACTGTATATAAGGACAGGTTTTTATATGAGACAATACATAACAAAGCAAGGTGGATTGATGGTCTGCACCCACTTGGACAAAATGGCAATCAAGAACGTCATTCGATCAACTTTAATTCTAGGATTTTTATTATCATTAGGTAAGATTTCATTTTATGCATCTATGCAGATTCTCTCGAGGTTATATTTTAAATGTCAATTTTAGATTCTCGCCACATATAAGTAAGAAAATGACTGTATCTTGTTAAATTCACATTATTCAATGAGAATAGAATGCAATATTGAAAATGAGTAATGATTTATTGGTTTTGCATTATAAAAATGCTTATATTCTTTGTGTTCTCTTTATATTGTAATAGTTTATGTATGTATGAAGGCCTCTTGTTAGATAAGTTTATGTATTATTTTATGTTCATAGCTTAAGGAGTTACCTTCAATTAATAAAGTTTATTATTATTAATATTAAGGGATCCAGTGCAAAGCACCTTTATCAGTCAGGTCACTGACAAAGACAATTTCAGTGCAACTGAACAGTTAAAATTATAGGCACGAGACGATTAATCAATCCATCGATGCATCATGGTGCAGTCACTCACGAGTGCTTTCGACCCAAGCATGAAATTTAAACAGAACTTAATTATTTTCTCTGGAAACTTCATGCTTCCACCAATTACTAACTATCATGCAACTATTGAAGACAGGACCTACCTTTTCTTAACACATTAAGACAATTGTTGTAAGCTATAGTATTTAAATATACAGCACTGAATTGTCTATTTCAATGTGTACAAGTTAACAAAAACCCAAAGTAACAGCGTAACAATTCCGAAACTGAAACCATGTTACAAGTTGTGATGTAAAATATTGTTATCTGAATTATATTGTTAACTTGCCTGTGTATGACAAAAATCACTTTGTTTAACATCTTTAAACTAGTTGTGTCTTTTTAAATGAATACAACGTTCAAGCAGTTTTGGCTTAAGGAAGTTAAGACATATATAGTACATTTATCAAAGCTAATTACAAATATATACAATAGTTCTTTTTCTTTGAATGAATAACAAACTTAATTTGCTTAAACAAATATATTTTCAATGAGCAATAATTTATTTTTCAGCAACATGTCAGATGGGCGGTATGACAGGTATGTCCCTTGCGGACCATGCCTTGTTGGACAGTGCAGTTAAACAGATAGTCCATCCATTAGCTTCAGCAACACCACAAATGAATGCCATAGCAATGATGCAAGGGGCGCCACCAACAACAGTTCAACAAATAATGCAGTATATGCCTGAAATGCAAAACCTAGCCAGACAAATGGGAGTGAAACCGCCATCAGCTACTGGGGCGGCAGTGCCAGGAGCTCTCGATGCTATGATACAAAATAGAGCACTACAGTGGCTTCAACAACGTAACATGATGACAGGTGGAGGAATGGGCATGGGTGGCATGGGGGGCATGGGTGGCATGGGTGGCATGGGTGGCATGGGTGGCATGGGGGGCATGGGGGGCATGGGAAACATGTTCATGAGAATGCATTTCTTTGAAAACTTTATGTAATACCCACACATAGGCATTTTAAAATTGATAGAGAATATCGATATTGCCCATTTTGTGAATGTATTGTTGAAGACGAATTTCATGTTTTACTTATATGTCCATTGTACTCAAGTTTAAGTGTTAAATATATACCTAGGTTATATTACCAACACCCAACTGTTCAATCATTATACAATCTGATGTCATGTCAAAATGAATTGATTATCAAAAATACAGCCTCATTTGTATACCATGCTTTTAACTAGTAATATTGTATAAGTTCATGATAAAATACCACACATACCTTCTATAACCTGTTATATTAACAGCTGAAAGTTGTTCATTTTGTTATAGGCATTGTTTTAATAAAAACATTCTGAAATAAATTTGCTCTTGTTTTGTAAATTGAGTAGCCCAATAATTTACCCGCCCCCTAAAATCCTATTTTACCCGCATTAAACTATACCCTCATTAAACTATCATTTACCAAAATATACATGAATATGGAAAATATATGCGCACAAAGACATATTAGTATGCAAAGATATAAAACAAACTTTGCCACAAAGACAACACAAACAAGAATAACTCCGACTGAACGTGACAAAATAGAAATATCACTGAATGATTAATACCCCCCTCTGCAATACTGCTTTGTCAGACAAATAAAGGACAGTTATGATTTCCTGCAATTTCTAATAAACACAAACTTACATGTGCTTGGAATCATGCCATTGTACATATGTTCTAAAAGCCCTATGATGCCTAGACCCATCAAATAAACATCATCTACACTTCATTGGGATCCCTGTGCATGAAGTTTGTAGGAATCCATTTTTTGAAAGTGTGGAAGTGGTTTGCACCACAAACTTTCATATGTAAACATTTTGTATAAGACCAAGGGAGTGCAACTCTGCAATACTTATTTATCGCAAAAAATATGTCATCGTAATATAATCATGTAACCAACTACAAACCGATATTACTTGAATGTTGTAATGTGCAACTAGGGTGAACCATTCATCTACCATGTAAGTGTATGATCTATCGAGAGACACCTAATGACCAACTGTTCACCAACAGAACACAAATACAGTTACTGTATGCTACAAAACTACTATTTCATGTTGTGAAATTGAATGAGGAGTCTTATATATTTAGTACATTGTATTACTAAAGTTGTTGGTATATATTTAGTATTACTAAAGTTGTTGGTATATATTTAGTATTACTAAAGTTGTTGGTATATATTTAGTATTACTAAAGTTGTTGGTATATATTTAGTATTACTAAAGTTGTTGGTATATATTTAGTATTACTAAAATTGTTGGTATATATTTAGTATTACTAAAGTTGTTGGTATATATTTAGTAATAGTATTACTAAAGTTGTTGGTATATATTTTTAGTATTACTAAAGTTGTTGGTATATATTTAGTATTACTAAAGTTGTTGGTATATATTTAGTATTACTAAAGTTGTTGGCATATATTTAGTATTACTAAAGTTGTTGGCATATATTTAGTATTACTAAAGTTGTTGGTATATATTTAGTATTACTAAAGTTGTTGGTATATATTTAGTATTACTAAAGTTGTTGGTATATATTTAGGATGCAACATACAATATCAGTTATTATTGAATGTGTCAAGTCATGCTTTTAGTCCAGTACATGTCACTTACCACATGTCACAACAAGTCATCAATCAAACTTATAAATAATCACCCCTCATAAAAAGTAAATGAAGACATAATAAACAGACAATTAAGCTGTCATATCATTATATACACATACACTATATATAAACAATGTACAGATAACTCTAACCAAATAGTTAAAACCTACAAGGCAGAGTAAGTCACCTTGTCAAATATGAACTTAAATATAAATCTATGCTTGATGTACCAAAATGTAAAACATACACAACATATGGGACAGTCTACAGTAACATTTTATTGTAGTGTAAAATACCATTTATTTCTTCAAGTAATATCAGTACAGTTTTGCACTTTACCATGTACTATATGAGGTGAATAATCAATTTGTGTACAAAACTGTATACAGTCAAACCTGTGTTAAAGACCACCTGTGAACAAAGACCACTATTGCAAAACCTGTCAGCAAAGACCACCAATTTGATCTCCCATTAGACCATTTTCAATGATATTTAATCTGTTAATAGAGACCACCAGTAAACAAAGACCACATTTTGCTGTTCCCAAGGGTGGTCTTTACAGACAGGTTTGACTGTACATGTACTATTCTATGCTTTATACAGAATATCTGAGGAAAAATTCAAAAACTATTTCAAGCAATTCTTTCAAGGATTGATCGCCAAATCACTAACAAGTAAACAAAATTGACAACAAGCCATGTTTTTCCATTGCAATGGAAACTGAAATGTAACACTTACAGCAGGAATGGCTATCTGAGAAAACCCACGAGTGACCTACCATCATTTTCTTTTTCTGAACTTTTCATAACTTTACTCTTCAAAATAAGAAATCTCCGATACAGACTATTTTTCTATGGGTTTCAGGCAAAATATAAGCATTTTTTTTTAATTCAAGTGATTCTCTAGGTTTTTAAGGTAAGCCATTTTCAAGGAGTTCCAAGGACTAGCATCAATGTCCAGAACTTTTCAATGTCTGTTTGAACCCTGCGTGTACTCAATGAATCATTACCGTATGATCTTATTTCAGTCTTTTTTGTAACCATTCAATTGCAGACGAGGAGAAATTCCTGGGTGCCAACTTCATAGGTAAGTGCTCTTTTTCAGCGAAAATGTTTTGTTTGAAAGCAAAAAAACAAATTATCCATGATTTTACACATTGTATCGATACATAATTGTGCCTTAATGATTTTAAAATATAGTGCTATATAAATCTAAACTAGTAAAAGAGCTCTCGATTCGGCTGAAAGTTTTCTCGAGTAGTTGCTTAAACAGGCTAGATCTCGAGCTTAAAGAAATAATTAACGAAAGACAGTAATACTAAATTTGCGATTCATGAAAAATGTCAGTCCACGGACATATACTTAGAAACAAATATAAATTCTGGATTACACTGATGCTAAACAAAACACCAAATAAGACTTTTATGTAAATGGCATCTCAGAATATTGTCTATGGCAGACACTCACATCTTACACTATTGTCTATGGCAGATGCTCACATCTCACGATATTGTCTATGGCAGATGCTCACATCTCACAATATTGTCTATGGCAGACACTCACATCTCACACTATTGTCTATGACAGACACTCACATCTCACAATATTGTCTATGGCAGACGCTCACATCTCACAACATTGCCTATGGCAGACGCTCACATCTCACAACATTGTCTATGGCAGACGCTTGCATCTCACAATATTGTTAATAGCAGACATTCACATCTCATAATATTGTCTATGGCAGACACTCACATCTCACGATAATGTCTATGGCAGACACTCATTCTCACAATAATGTCTATGGCAGACACTCATTCTCATGATGTTGTCTATGGCAGTCACTCATTCTTACAATGTTGTCTATGGCAGACACTCATTCTCACAATATTGTCTATGGCAGACACTCATTCTCACAATATTGTCTATGGCAGACACTCCTTCTCACAATATTGTCTATGACAGACACTCATTCTCACAATACTGTCTATGGCAGACACTCATTCTCACAATACTGTCTATGACAGACACTCATTCTCACAATACTGTCTATGACAGACACTCATTCTCACAATACTGTCTATGACAGACACTCATTCTCACAATACTGTCTATGACAGACACTCATTCTCACAATACTGTCTATGACAGACACTCATTCTCACAATATTGTCTTTGACAGACACTCATTCTCACAATACTGTCTATGACAGACACTCATTCTCACAATACTGTCTATGACAGACACTCATTCTCACAATACTGTCTATGACAGACACTCATTCTCACAATACTGTCTATGACAGACACTCATTCTCACAATACTGTCTATGACAGACATTCATTCTCACAATACTGTCTTTGACAGACACTCATTCTCACAATACTGTCTTTGACAGACACTCATTCTCACAATACTGTCTATGACAGACATTCATTCTCACAAAATGGTCTATGGCAGACACTCACATCTCACAATATTGTCTATGGCCGACATTCATTCTCACAAAATGGTCTATGGCAGACACTCACATCTCACAATATTGTCTATGGCAGACACTCATTCTCACAAAATGGTCTATGACAGACACTCACATCTCACAATATTGTCTATGGCCGACATTCATTCTCACAATATTGTCTATGGCAGACACTCATTCTCACAAAATGGTCTATGACAGACACTCACATCTCACAATATTGTCTATGGCAGACACTCATTCTCACAAAATGGTCTATGGCAGACACTCACATCTCACAATATTGTCTATGGCCGACATTCATTCTCACAAAATGGTCTATGGCAGACACTCACATCTAACAATATTGTCTATGGCAGACACTCAATCTCACAAAATGGTCTATGACAGACACTCACATCTCACAATATTGTCTCATAATATGAAACATTATATATGCAGCAAAATCTACAATAGCATCACAATGTTGTTTTTTTAAATAGACCTAGTATTAGTAACATAGGGGGAAAGTAGATCCAAAATGGCTGCCAAGGTGAATGTATTTAATCTCTATTCTTCAATAAGTGTATATTTATAATTTAACAGATTCAATGAACAATTTTTCTCAGCGAAACAAGTACTTACAACCATGAGATTTCAGGGCAAGAATAAAACTATCAACCTTAAAATAAAATACTCATGAAAGGTTAAATCAATGTGAAGACCCATACATAATTATAAAACAGTCATAGAATAATTGGCAATACTGCTCTGTCAAACAGTCTACATAGGCCTTCTGAAATTGCGAATTACAATCAGACATAAAAAAGAATATTTTAATTAAATTAACGGCAAAGTCAGCAATACAAAATTCATTTATCATGAAATATTCATCAATGTACGCTATCCATTGTATGTAACATGTCATGCAAACACAATACCATGTAAGCACACTGCAATATTAATGCCAAATGAAGTAATGGCATATAATGCAAACTGTACTGTAAACCTAGAAAATATTCCACTCAATTTATGTTTGCCATAATTCATATGAAATTAAAAAGCCATAAATATCTGGCCTTGTTATGCAATTTAAAGTTTGTTGAAGTTGTAATAGCTACGAAAATGTCTGTTTCATGAAAAACTTGAACAATTGTAAAATGCAAACAAATTAAAAGTTAACAAATAACTGATATTACTGATGCTGCGATACATTATAAATTGAAAGATAATAATATAAAGTGGAACCTCCCAAAACCGGACCCTCTTAAAACCTTAATACTCCCGAAACCGGACATATTTGTGGTCCCGAATTTTGTTCTTCTATTTTTATTGTGTAAAAACACTCTGAAAACCAGGACATCTGAACTCCGGAAAGCAGACGAAAATTTGACTTAATTTGGTTCCATTTCTATATAATTTCATCTCCAAAAACCGGAACAACTTCGGCAGTACGTGTCATCATGAATAAACTTGCATTCTGTTGACACTGTTTGACATGTTGATTTACATCGAAAGGCGATGCACGCTTTTACTACACGTGTGAAAATCCTAATTGTTACAGACGTCGGGTCTGATTAATGCCGATGGCAAATACTACTGATTGACTGTTAGTCCGTTGATTATGTTTATGATTGGATTATTATCCAATAGTCCTAAAAGGCTAAATGGGTAATTATCAAAGATCATAGAGCTAAGTAAATGATATGAGTTTCTTTAAGTTTGCTTGTACATTTTTAAAATAAAAAATTAAAAGATTTACAATTATTCAATGAAATAATGACCTGATCCTATGTAAGAGTATGAAATAGCAACAAAATGACAAAACCCTCTACAAACCGGACACCTCTGTAAACCGGAATTTCATCCGGTCCCGAAGGAGTCCGGTTCAGGGAGGTTCCACTGTACAACATTGTCTTTATATATATGGCCAAGCAACTTACTATATATACAATGCCTTACAAAACAGTTCACCAAAATAGGCAAACTATTATCAACATATAAAGACCTATATACAATGCATTACAAAACAGTTCACCAAAATAGGCAAACTATTATCAACATATAAAGACCTATATACAATGCATTACAAAACAGTTCACCAAAATAGGCAAACTATTATCAACATATAAAGACCTATATACAATGCATTACAAAACAGTTCACCAAAATAGGCAAACTATTATCAACATAATTATAAAGACCTTCAATTAAGTTAATATGAGATTTTGAGACCAGTCACTATAAATTTTAGAATGAAGCATTCCGTTTTTATAAAAAAAAAGTAATCAATAATATTTGTTGACATTTCAAGTGGTTTCAATCATCTATTTTAATCATAAATTATTGCATTATGCATATATTAAGGGTTGCTATCATCCAGCTGCCATGGTGTAATAGGTACCAGGACACAGAACTTCCATCAAAGGTTTCTGGTTCAATCCTTGATATTACACACAATAAGCAAACACTCCTATTTAAAGAAATAGAACATACAATTCTAAAAATAGAACTGGCAGGGTGAATAGAATTTGTCTACACATATGTATCAACTGTCACAAATGTATTATCATTAATTATTCCACAAAATAATATGCAATGGCAATGCCTGTTTCATACATGTGAAAGTGTTCCGTTGTGTCGGTGTCAGTGTCAGTATCAAGTCCAATAAGTTGAGAAATTAGCACACACACCTATCTACCTCATGTTCAACTCAAATAGCAACACAATGGGTCAAATAATTAGTAAGCAATGTCCAGTTTCAGTCCAGACCAGTTCAGTGAGTTTATTACTAAGTTCTAAAAAAAATTATACAGATAAATCTTTACCCAGGACACATACTTAATCCTAAGGCCAATATAAGTTGACAATACAAAGACTTTCCACATTCTTTCAGTACATTAGCAAGGAGAGAAAGCAGCCAGCCTTCATAATGAAAGGTGAGGAAAATTAATCATAAGTAGGTTAATTACATAACAGAAACATCTGACCATCATCTAATAGGGTCAGCTTCAACAAATTCAGGTCATATAAAACATTAGCCTTCAAGTACTTAATTAATGTGATTGTTACACATTTTTCAAAATCAGTGTCTTCTTCAGTAGAAATTTCGAATCTCAACAGAGCAGTCAGACAAGAAACGGCAGTGTTTTAATATGCTCAAAATGGATAAAAGTCTGTTTTTATTTACAATAATTGCTGTTTTCGTAAGCACAGGTAATGTATACAATTTATAAGTATTTTTACAACTATAATCTAGAGACTGTATATCCACAAGGATGCACCTGAATATTTTCCTGCAAGGCACTAGACAGTTTTTTGGGGATTTATACCCATTACCACAAATGGTATAATTTTGCATCTTAAAAAGATTCTGAGATAAATTTGTATGATCGATTTTACACTACCTTTATACCATATTTTTTTATCAATTATGACAAATAAAACCAGAATAATGTTCACAGGATCTACTCTTCTTCAATAAATACATTTATGTATCAAATCTATGACACATTTTACTGATCTAAAATTCATAAGACATTATGGTCATATTCCATATAAAGAGGATGTCTGTGATCCAAGTAAATTGTAGCAAGATACTCTCGTTCTTCAAGTCTGTATCGTATTTTGTAATACATGTAGTAACAATTGGGCCAAATTGCATGAATATCATGGTATTCTATGACTATTGTGACACCTTTATCACGTATAATTGAATATAGTTCAAAATGTTTGTCCAACTTAATAAATACGGATCATTATATGTGTTGTCATGAATTATGGAATAATAATACTAGTTTTCAGAAAAAATTTAAAATGCGCTTTTAGTGGAAATATATATTCATTTTCGTGCATAACACTGTTAAAGGCAATTGTGACGTCACATCATTTGTTATACATAGTTCCCTCATCTACAATATTTACCTCCCTTGTTCTTAACTGTCGGCCATTTTGATAGGCAAAACTGATAAGCCCTTATAGGAGTAATTTCCATATATGTGATAATTGAGAAAATATCAAGATAGTTTGCATATGACAACCACTTTTTATTCATCTATCTGAGCCAAATTCCGTAATGAGCATAATGAATAAGTTATTTTTATATATCGGATTAGTTTATCATCGTTAACATTATACATCAATAGAAGTTTTCCATGGAACTTATTAATAAATCACTGGCCCCATGAGGAAAATATGTATTAGTTTTTCACATCATGAATTAAATGAGTGCTAGAAGCGTTTAACAGAAACCATTATTTATTTTCAGCAGAATGCCAGCTTTTTCCTCAGTTCGGCACTCTAGATGAAGCAGTACAATACATTGTACATCCAAATGCTAAGCCAAGCACAGCTATGATAGAAATAGCCTTAAAGCACCTCATTACACAGAAACACAAAGACCATCTGATGGAGTTTGCACCCCACTTTCTACAACTGGCTATTGACATGGGTGTTCACAAGAATGACACGACTGGTAACAGTACAACAGCTGATAACCTAACTAACATGATCTATGAAAAGGGGTTGCGTTGGTTAAGGATGAGACTCAAACAAAAATTAAATGGACAAGTTCAGCAACAGAGACAGATGTTACAACAATGGATAATGCAGACATTGCTTCAACAATCAAGGAGAAGTGAGGAGCCAGTGACATTACAAGACATATTTGAAATGCTTGGCATTGAAGTAGAATTACCCGAGACTACTAATCAAATGCCTATGGGTAGATTAATGACAGGAATTCCAAGCAGCTCAGGTGGTGCTAACATGGGTGGACAAATGTCAATGGGTGGAGGCCAATTGGGAGACCATGGAATAGGTGCAAACATGGGAGGTTTAATGCCATTTGGTGCAAATTTTGGCGCTCTAATGACGATGGGTTTTGGTATGGGAAATTTCATGCCAAGAGATGCAGACATTGGTGGTATGCAGACAATGGGTGGAGCTGACATGGAAGGTCCAAATATGGGTGGAGCAAATTTTGGAGGACCACAGGGTGGAGCTTACATGGGAGGACCAATAATGGGTGGAGCTAACATGGGTGGTCTAACAATGGGTGGAGGTGAGATGGGAGGTCCAAGAATGGAAGGAGCTGACACGGGAGGTCCAATAATGGGTGGAGCTAACATGGGTGGTCCAATAATGGGTGGAGCTGACATGGGTGGTCTAACATTGGGTGGAGGTGAGATGGGAGGTCCAACAATGGAAGGAACTTACACGGGAGGTCCAATCATGGGTGGAGCTAACATGGGTGGTCCAATAATGGGTGGAGCTGAGATGGGAGGACCAATGGAAAGTGGTGGAGCAAACATGGGCGGTCCATATACAATGAGTGCTCCTTTAAATTTACCTTTAAAATAGTATGGAAATCATGGAGTCGGATTGAGCTGTTTTGGAAACCTTCCTTTACCACTGTATACCATATTCATTGTTATATATTCAAAATTAACTTGAATTACACTATCATTATATCACAATGCATTTGTTATTCTCTTATTTTAACCTGCTGCATGCATTTCACATCTTGAAAGTTCTACATTAATCATTGCTATACACAACATTTAGCACCTATTATTGTTAAATCAATATTAATATAATCAACATCAATTTACTTCACAAAACGGTCATTCAAAAAGTCATTACAATTCTCTCATAGCGCGCATGTTCATCAGTGTATATTCAATATTTAAGGGATGCAACTGGAGTCTATTGGCTATATATTTTCACATATATAATATAGTATAACAGATTCATGCAATGAATCAAATTTATATAGGAATCTCTAGTTAAGTAAATTCATCGGATCCCTTAATATTCAGCAGACAATCTTATCAGCTGGCAATTTTTGCAACCTCTCAATAATGAGACACAGAAAATTAATTTTGACATCAAATGCAATTTCATATCTCAAACAACAAAGTAATACACAATAGACAAAATTTCGAAATTCACCAAAAATATTTTACCAGGGTTTACCAACAAAATTTAATTTTAGATCCAATGATGATCTTATGTTAATTCTTGTGTTTGTTTTCATTGTGATTCAAGCATGATGTTAACAGTATATTGCTGTTTGTACCGTAGGATTACAGGGAAACCCCCAAATTTGTACAAATCAGGAGTATATACAGTGAAACTTCGAAACCTTGAACAGATTTGGATCTAACACAGTAGATACCTCGAACAGGTTCTTAGGTCCAGGCGACACTGCTTCTTATTTCATATTATCGAACAGTAGATCACTCGGACGGTCAGTCTTTTGGACGAGACTTTAAAAACCGAGGTCCTGTGTATGATGCTTTACATCGAGCACGTAAAAAAACCAGGGGTGCTTCTGGAACTGGGGCATCTCCTGTATCATGCACTATCCTCCAAAAATCTAATATAACTAACATTCTTCCGGAGGCGTCGCCCATATGGGAAACCGGTGGCGACGATAAATAAACGCAAATACAAAGACGAAGCCATTAACAACTACAAATTTTCACAAATGTCACTTAGAGCAACAGTCAGGGTCACCAAAGAGTCATTGCATGACAGACACATTAAATGTTGACAAGATTAAAAATGGTCATTAACAAATGAGCTTTGAAAATATGACTAAATGAACGACCACATTTATAATCATCCATCAATGTTTATGCAGTATGTACACTAATGTCACTACAATCAACAGATATTTTCAAATTTTCCATTTTCAAATGGACAAACAAGAGTATCAGAAAACACTGCCTGGCTTGACTGGAGATTAAGATGATACAACATGCAGGACAACAGACAAACTTAAGAAACAGCGTCTTAACATGATAAACAAGGTTTGTTTTATAACTGCTAAAATTCATCTCCATCTTTTGGTTTGAACATTGAATTACCAACACAGAGTTTACAATCAGTATTAACTTATTCAAATGTTTTTCTTTAAATGTCCACTTGAAAAACAAATACTGCAAGTTGAAGGGTACAATTTCACAGTTTCCTGTGAAACAAGAGTCATGTGAGACATGCTAATACCCCCCCCCCCCCAAAAACAGCATTTGTTTGTGTGAAAGGTGACAAAAAAACAGAAAAAGACTGTCATAGTAAACTGGGGTTCGGTAAAAGAATAGAATATTTTTTTTAATAGTTTTGGAGCTTTGATTAGAACAAACTAGGAGAAAATATACAAAAAGTAAGTGACACAGAGTTATGGTTCTTGTACACTGCACTTCTACTTAATGTACTCTACAATAGTGTGAATATTCAATTAAATCCATTCAACAGTTTTGGTGTTATACAAGCGCACAGATCGACGGAGACCAGTACCATATGCTATACTTCGCCTGCGGCAGGGTGATAGTGAACACATACAGCATAGACAAGGTCTAAAATCAAACTAAAGACTTTCAGAAAAGCAGTACTGTGCTCAAAACAATAAGTTTTAAAACCGTAATATATTCCTGGAAAAAATAACATGTCTTTGATTCATTAATTTTCATCCAGATCATATTATTAAGATCATTTTGTACAACCATTGAGACAGTTTGGGATCGAGAAGAACAGCAACATTTCTTTTTCGACACTGAATTTATTCTGTGATGTATCAAATTACACAAAGTGACGAATAAAATGTTCTTACATGTAAATGCTGAGGCAACCACATGAAAAATGAGCAGAATAGTTCACAATGATGCTTTGACAAATATATGATTTGTGCAGGATGTTTTACAACATGGGATGACAACAGAATATTCTTACCCTAGGTTTGTCACCGCTAGTATCTGGCCAGTATTTGTGGAACTTTACAATGTTTGGATGGTCCAACTGTATCAGGTTATCAAAAACTTGACGAATCTTCTCCTAAATTAGTATATCACATTATACATAATTATACATAATAATTTACAAGGTTTGTGTAAAGCCTAATATTTCTCAATTCCCACTAACCCAACCAATTCTAATATTTTACCACATCAGCACTTTTTTACCCCAACAGACTCCTCAAAACGGTAGAAAATATATATTAAAAAAAAATTGCTACCTGGTTTATCAGCATGTTACAGGAAACAGACACGTTTTTCTGAGGCCTGACAAATTAATTATGTGTTGGTTCTTACCAAACAGGTTTTAAATTATATAATTATGCTTATTCATATTAGTTTTCAGGGCCCAACATGAACAAAGATTCAACAAATGCACTAGTAAATGTAGATACTCTATACGCATACAAGATGACTGTAATAATTTTGTCAGAACACTAAATTTGACAAGCGCTCATTTGTCAGCAGTTGTTGCTTATCAAATCAGATCTTGCCTTACAAAACAGCGGAAGGCGGAGCTTAACTTATTGGGGCTGTTTATCGATCAATATTGTTCAAAAGCATAGGGGAAACCCGATAAAAGGTATGTTTACACAACGAATACTCTGCGGATGTCTCGCTTGATTACATGAATGACATGCCCCAGAAATTAACGGCAACTTTTTTTCGCCCCACTTTTAAAAATTGGCGAAATGAACAAACGGACCACTTTGCCTAGAAACTTGTTCCCTGAGGTCAAATACCTTTTTAGATATGAGTGACACAAATACAAGTTGGGTAAATCTCAATGCTTGTTGGGGCATGACAACACTGAAGAAATAATACCAATGAAATATTTGTATGATAATGTATTACCTCCCCTTGTATTTGCTGAGCTTTCCTGTTTCTGTTCTCAGAAAAGTAGACTTCATTCCATACCACCTCCATGCCTTCCTCTGTATCCATAGCAAGAAAAGCACTGTCGATTCCAGGGACATCTCGCTGCTCTACCTGCATTGATTAAACAAACAGTTTATGATCTAGTGGACTAAACTTAAATCTGGATAATATATTGCAATAAACAAATGACATTAAAAATTATCTTTCCACTAGAAATGTAATTCTGTTTAAAGTCAATCATGATTTATGGAAACACAATTATAAGTTAGACTGCGAGCATTTTTAACACGATTATATAGCGAAAATATTCTAGAAAATGGCCCATTTTGAGCGACTTCAAAAAAGAGGGTTGCTATTATAACACAGTCCTAATAATTACTGCTATTTTACCCAGAAAATTATCACGTGAGAGCAAGAGGACCATCATGGCCATACACGGCTCGTACAATTTCTCAGATCAAACAATAGAGAAAAAACAGGTACGGAATCAAATAAAAATGGCAGTAACAATTTTTGTAGAAGGTATCTAAGGATAATGTCATGAAAGAATGCTGAAATTGAACTTGTGCTTGCAGACATCAATATTTTCAAAATGTCTACGATAAACCTGCAGAAAAACTAAGCTCTGTCCATGGTGGCTATATTGTAACAAACTGTGATGGCTTGCAGTCATGGCGAATGTCTTCCTAGACTTGTCAGACATTCGGTCTGACAACCTTGGAACACTTGTCAGACCGAATCTAAACTTGTCACAACAAAATCATGTTGTTAAAAATTACAAGTGGTTACTTCTTTGCAGAAACATTTGTTAGGTACAGTAAAAATATGGTAACTCATCACATTTTAGATTTATTATTTATGTTTAAGACAAGTTTAGCATACATGCATTCATACATAAAATGTGACTTGCAAAGCAAAGGGGTCTGTAAAAATATCAAAATAAATATCTATTTTCATTTTGAGTTAAGTCTTATTCATATGCTACGTATTATAAATTCATGGGAAAGTGTCAAAGAAACGAGCCTTTTTTCCCACTTTCTGACAGGATGTTGTGCAGTGATAAGGTCCACTTGTTTGACAGTGAAAGTTAAAAAGTCAAACAGAAATAGGAAAAACATTGGCATATTTGTCAACTGTTCGATGGGTATTCACCATGACTGGGCTTGAACATTTTTTAGTAGATGTTAACCTTACAATTTTATTCTCTGAATTCTACAAAAAAATCTGGCCAGCAATTTTAAACAAGAAGGTATCGAGGTTTCCTAAATGTGTATATCTAAAAAGAGCACTACCTTACATTAAATTCGACAAAGAATCACAATACATCAAAGGTTATAGGGTAAACTGTACATTGTGACATGTAAATGAGAGGAAATTCTGTTATTTTTCTAATAACTCAGCTCTGCAGTAGAGCAATTTATCTTAGTTCCTTGAATCCAAAACCTAATACTGCCATATTTCCTGGAGGGTCGCAACTATTGTAAAGTTAATAGTTATCGACTTGTAACAAAAGGCAGTCAAAAAATGCGCTAAATTTACTTTCTAAGATAATTTCCATTCGTGATTTCATGCAGTGATTCAGCAGACGGCAGACATGATTTCTTTAGATAGGCGGAGCTATAATCATACGTCACAAGAGGAACCGTTTCCAAAATTAATTGATTATCTTAAAATATTAACATAAAATGCCCTTAAAACAGCATGATGATTCATTTGAAACCCCCATGAAAACTTGGTAATAATTGTTTACATACACACCGGTTACCCAGTTGTAAATAAGAGGCATCTTTTTTATTATAATTATTCATTTTTTGTTTGTTAAATTCAAGTTTCAAGTTTGTATATGGAATCGCAATCCCCACCAAGTAAAAAACAAAAACAACAACAACAAAAACCCAAATTTAATCACCATCCAATAAACAAAAATTGTAACGCCATTACCTATACCATTATGTAATTATGTTATTTTATGTACACATGTCATTACATTTGTAATCTGTGTGAAATGTAAAAATAAGAGGCATCTCAGACTTGAAAAAGAAGAATTTCTCATCGAAACTGGATTTAGCGTGTAGAATAATGATTATTACAAATGATTTTGTATGCTTTTTATGTCAGTCTTGCTTTGATATATTTAGTGTGACCAACGAAAACTGGGTGGACCATGATATAATATTCCATATATAAACTTTAAAGAAAATTTCCCTATCCATATGGCTGACTATTTAGAACAAGGAGGTAAATATAATAAATGTGGAAACAATCTATTCAAAGAAATTATTATAAATTATATAATGATCCAACTCAAGGCCAATTCTAAAAATAGCCTTTGGAATGCATGATGACGTCACGGAATCGCGCATGTGATTTTATAAAAAAGACAAATACGTCTTATCTACATCTTTTATGGTTTGCGAATCATCTCTTGTGGTCTTCATAATAATTCAAAATCATTTATAATATCCGTTGTTACTAATAAACGTGAACATTGTTTTTCCTTATTCCGTAGGCTGGAGGAAGTCAATTTGAAAACATGAATACAAGTCTCACCAAACTATTATATTGATTAAACATTCAAAGAAATGCAACTATTGAACCTTTAAAACACTAACAAGTTTATTGTCTATGTATTTAACGATATAATTAACAGCAATATGGACAAAGGAACTCCCCATGTCTTCTTACAAGTCAACCCTCAATGTAGAACAGAATCTATTTAAAGTGACACTGGTAGTGTCCACACTTCGTACACTCTGCCCACTTAACTATAACAATTTCATGACATTAAGGAGAAAAACTTGCCTGTAGGAAAAAGGAATAACGTTTTTTGATGTATAAAATATTAAATGAAAGGAAATGGTAATAAAATGTATTCCATTTCAATATATTCACCAGACATGGGGTAATCGTATTCAGTAATCATAATCAGCTGTAATCGATTACAAATTCTTAGGTAATCATGAGTAATCAGTTATCAGACATTTTCTGATTATAAGTAATTGTAATTTAATTGACTACACTTGCAAAAAACTGTAATCATGATTACTTTATGATTACCTTTAGATTACATTACCTTTAACTTTTATTTATTTTAATTTATTTAAAAAAAAAGGGTGATTTGTTTATTGAACAGAATGTCAGACTTTAAAAAGATACACATTGTGCAGCTTATGCATATTATTTTATGAAAAATCTGTGCTCAATTAGATCTATACCTTACATTAATGTTGAGGGATAATCTGCGAATAAAGTAACTCTATTATTTGACAGTCTGTTAAGTTTAATGACTGGATAAATAGGTGTGAAATAATTATCTCAACAGCTGCAATACTAATTGGATTGACTGACCAGTGGTCAGTGACCAAATTGCACACAATGTATTTTATAGCCAAGGGCCTTATATTGACCACTAAGGTGTAAAGAATTAAAAGTTGTTATCATTTTTTTGCCATGTCTGCACCTATACACTTACCAAAACTTATAAGTGTGCAGGTATAAATATGACAATATCTTGGTCAATATTAGTCTGATCTTGCTGAAATTTCAACAAATATAGTTAAGATACCTGGCATAATATTTTATTCATTTCATGTCATAAATCCACAGATTGAACAAATGAAATCAATAAATGTGATGATGCGAAAACATTCAGTGCTGCAGCTCCCACTTTAAGATTATCTGGTTGATAGGAAAGAGTTTAATAGTGTATGTGCCCACCCGAACTCGACGCATCGTGTTATTTAAACCGATAAATTTGACCCGTGAAGCAAATATACAAAGTATCGTGAGCAATGTTAATCAATAAACAAGTTATTCAACATGAAAAAAGTTTTGTTAAGTGTATTTAAACATTTTCCTGTTCCTGAAGATAAAGTTTAGTCTGATGATGTTTGTTTTTACCTTAACTGGAAAGTAATCAGGTAATCGTGAATGTAATCAATTACATTTGTTAAAGTAATTGTAATGTAATCGACTACATTTTTACCATAAGAAATTGTAATTTAATCGATTACAATTTAAAAGTTATTGCCCCGAGTCTGATATTCACATGCCAGGATGTTTGGCGAAATGAAATATTCTATTCTACATTCTAATCATAAACGATAGTTTGGTGAGACGTAATTAAACTAAAGTTGCGCAGACGCAAAGCTCCGAAAACAATAACTCGTCATCGCCTGTACGAAAAATGTAAACAAACGAGAAAAAGCAGCTTAAATAAGAAGGTCACTATGGCAATTACGACAGTTTAGGAAAAAACAAGCAAAAACAACGATTTTTTCAATTATTGGCCGATAAATAATGTTCCAGACACATTTATTGCTATCATTAATGCAACACTTCTATACAAATGACCAGGTAGAACGTTTGATGATTCAATCCTTCTAACCTGAGAAATGTACATGTTTACTTGCCCACGACTTAAGGAAAGGCAGCCATACTGAGGGAATACAAATGTGGGCCTGACATGGGTGCTCAAGCATATGACCCACTCAACACTAGTAATATATAAAGCCTAGGTATATCACATCAATATGTTTCATCAGTTAATCATGACAACGATAAGTTGCACAATACATGACATAAATTTTGCACAAATTTAGGTGCCCCACCTCCTCCCGTCTTTTCTGCCATCTTCCACATGGGCTCTCTTCCAATACTTCACTCTCTTCGTCTGTGTCCTCGTCAGCGCTGTCAGGCTTTGCAGGAGTGTTGTCCTGATCCACCTCAGCCATTGCTGATAGAACTGTCAAGTATTTAAACTATAAACAAATAAGATTAAAATTAAAGATTTCCTTGTTGACAAGAGTGAAGGTTCAGACTGGGTGCTATATCGTGTATTTTTCTTTCCTTGATTGGCCTACTTCAATCGAAAATCGCAGTCTGAGAACCAGTCGAGATAAAATCTGTAACAATGAACGCTCATTAAACATACACATAAACGCTTATTGACGAATGGAGCAAAATATCAACAGATATGTTAAATCAATAATTCTGAACATTAGAATGAAACGAGAGATACCTTTTGCTAACAACGATGTAATTAAAGCTCAATTATTTTCATCTTTTCTCTTTGAGTCTTATAAAAACCTTTATATATCATATTGACTCAATCCAATTTTAGTTGTCAGGATGGCCGAGTGGTCTAAGGCGCCAGACTCAAGGTGATAAACCTTAATTCCGAGTGTTCTGGTCCACGTATGTGGGCGTGGGTTCGAATCCCACTTCTGACACACCCTTTTACTTTTATTTTTTTCTAATTCGAAAATTGTATTCGCATTGCCGTGCACTTTCTTATTGAAAATCAACCGATTTGTTATAAATTTATATCGCTGCAACAGCGCTGTGATACATTCAAAATTTATGCATCTCTTAGTTTTGATACCCTTAGTTTTATGTGAGCTATGTATCTTTTTAACTTGTGACTTATCAGTTTAAATTAACCAGTCCTTCACTGTTTTACACTCTATTTATTTCATATTTATTTCATATTAAAACTGTATTGCTTGTAGACTACAGGTAATTTAAACACGTCATGAGTCAATATGTGTATGCTTTGCTTATATCTTTAATTGCAACTGTTTTATGCTATGTTTTCTTTATACAATATGTTACTACATATGAGTCGGTTGTAAAAGCTCTATATCTGAGCTGATGTTATTTGTATATAATGTCTTGCAGACTTAAAAAAATATATTATATTGTTTAAAACGCCAGTAACATGCCTCAGTGTTTGGCCACCCTCCAACTATTTTCCCAGTTCTTCTCAACAGTCCATTATTTAAGGAAAACTTTCTTGTAAGTAATGCCGACGATCTTAAAAATCTGGCAAATCCTGTGAAAATACGGTCATGTACAACATCCAACAATTATAGCAGAGAAATTTAATACATATTATGTACCGGTAACCATAGAACCCATCGGAAATGAGCTTTCATAGGTTATCCAAGGTTATTATACACATTCCATTTCATTTTTCCAGTTCCAGAACTATGGTATGTGTTTCCTTGGTGTATTTTCATACTACTCTGCGACTGATTTATTACAGTAGTTTTATTTAGTTTCTTTTAAAATCTGTTATCTTACTGACTTGTGATAATGCTTATAAAACAGCTCGAGTGAACAATGTAGCTAGCGCATTATTATATGATTTTACAATTATTCATTTTGTTAGTTTTATTAGTTACTATCTACCTTCTTTGTAACTTGCTTATAATTTGTAAATGTGTGTTTTAACCTAAGTACCAGTCAGTCTATCTATAAAAAGAAACTTAGTATCAAATTAATAAAATTGAGATTTTTAAGGTTTTTAGCAGCAGATGATTGGGCTGGGAATGGATGCAAATGGGTGTTTGGCAGTAGCACATTTTAATATTTGACTGCCCCAGGCTGGTACAATAGGATGCCCTCCAAAAATATTGAAACCTCAACAATTATGTTTTGTTCGACGTTCACGCACACTTCCTGATGGACAGTCTAGCATTCTACTGACCAAGGAAACAGGGCAAGACATGGTAGACAATGGTAAGATAATGTTCATTATTCATTCAATTGTTTTTAAGTATCTTGGTAACTGATTTACTATATTCATCAGAAAGCTCATTTGTATATCGAAGTTGACAAAGTTTTGTTTTTACGGCGATATTGTTTTCAGATGATTATTACTACTGAACCCTTTTCAACTTAAGTTGATTTTGGCCTAAAGTTGATATGTCAACCATTTTGTCTTCAGTGTTCCTGTGAAGCTTTGTGGGTTTGATGCATCTTGGTGGTTAAATCTCTCATTTAGCCAATACACTACCAGATTTATTCCTGCATTCAGATGAGGGGAGAAGCTGAAACAAGTTTATCCGCATATGAATAATGAAGCAGATAATCTTGTTTTGTTTTCACTCCTTGATGTATACAGCCAAAATACATACTAGGATCTGGACAAATAACATCCGTTCCTCATGAAACATCAAGGCATGTACAGCACTTGCGCATAATCCTACCAAGCATTCCCTTTCAGGATTCAAATTGGTTTTCAGGTATTCCAATCATAGTCAAACTGCATCAAGTGCATCTCAGCAATATCCATCCTCGTATCAATCAAAAACTCACCCTGTCAGTGATTATTACAACTACACCATCACTTTGTCAGAGGAAACAAGAGCAGTCACAAATTTCTGCAAGTTAATCCGATATTAATAAGGCTTAACTCAAACAAATGGTAACACAATATCCAGTGTACCAACACTAGTGCCACTGCTAGGAATGACCCTGATAAAAATGACCATAGTGACCATGCGTATAAAGAGATTACCCGTCATGCAATGGAAGAAATTGCACCAAAATTTTTTATAATGGACTGACCAACTACATTACAGACGTGCAGAGACACCTCCCATGTAACTGTTTGACACAATATGCATATAGTGCTGTAAGATTGAACGCCAACAGGTTTATGAACTTTCAGGACCGATCCATGTCAATTTAGGTAAAGAAATGCTCTCCTTGTCAAAATTATAACTGCTGTTTGGTTTACTTTTCAATCTAAACACAACCACAACTTTTTCTCTATCAAGTTTACATACAAAAAAGAACATTCCAATACACCTATTTTTAAACGTAACGGTCCAGGTAAAATATTTATGCGTTCTCGGCTAAAAAAACAGCACTATACCTATGTGGATAGTATGTTACAAAACAGCTACAGTGTATTTTGATTCTGTAAAGATAAAATATGAAAAGACAACAAACACGTTTTAACTTACATAAATATTTATACAGAACAGCACACAGAAGTAAAATGAATGACGCATGTATGTGAATAGAGAATCTTGCCTTCAAACAATACATAATTATCAGTGCAAAGAAATGGAAATTAATTAAGAAAGAGAATGGGATTTGTAAGTTTGTAAAATAAAAACGCATGTGGTAAAAAGCATAACAAGAATGTATCAAATACGCTTCATTACAGATTTTGGTAGCTAGGCAAAGATTAAAACAAGTAGTTTTATTTAAACATATTGTCTGCAAATTTACCTTATTTAATACAATCTTATTTCCTAGGCATTTCGAAACTTCTCTATAATTTCAAATGACGCCTCATAACAAACTAGAAACGAGTCCCCAGGTGCCCCACTTTACTCAAGGGGCGTAACTCTTCTCTTACTGTATAAATGCAATTGAAAAAAAACTGTTGCAATTTCATGTGATGACTAATATTCCTATCAATTTTTGTTACTCTAGGTCAAATACTATTTGAGAAATGAACAACACAAGTTTTGTAGGACTGATGGGTAAACAGTTGTAGGGGCCCCTAAAATCATGCTTAAACATATTAAATTCTAGAAATGACAGCAAAGTCCTTAGTAAGTTTATGCAGTATTGAAGCTGGGTGGCATTTTTATGGAATATTTTAACATCAGGCAAAGAATGACTGTCAAGTAGAAACCTTAACTACAGATAAACTACAATGTGCAGTGGAAGTTTCGTAATGGCGAGATGTTTGTTAAAATACCAATTCTGTATCATACTATACATAAATGTAGATGTACAAGAATTATCCCTCAAAAGATCACAATACAATTTTTAAAAAATCAGAACAAAGCAACATAAGGTAATCCCCTCAATAAGTATAAACCAACTCTCCCCCCTCAATAAGAATAAACCAACTCTCTTTGAACAATAAATACAGTGAGTCAATTACATGTATCAAAATTACAACAATGATCATAGAATGCAAGTTGGGTAATATTAATTGTAACTAATCCAGAATATAAGGTGAGCAGGACCTAGTCAGCAGCTCACTGAAGGAAAGTTATAACTTAACAAACTACATGTATATAGAAATAGAAGGCTGACAGATAAATACAGCCGATATCTTGTTGACCACACTTTAATTCACAATATAATCAATACCTCGGAACTTGTTAACATTCCAACATCATGTTGATAAAACAACTACATTGATATTTAAAAAAAACAAGTTATACTCTACGTAACATGCCGACAGACTCTCATTGAACTTGATTCAGATATCAATATGGTTTTTAAAACCTGAAGCTATATGTAAGATTTCATTTTGATGCATGTAATTCCCATAAAATGTATTACAATTATTACAGACAGTTAAACAGGTGAATGTATTGTTGTATAAGTATCACTATATTTCTAGGGTCACTATGGGCTTCTACCTTAATTGTCCACAAAACGAGCCAAAAATAAAGCAAAAAATGTTTTCCATCATGCTCTATTTTAACAGGGCAAGTTTGACGAAACACAAAATAAATAAATAAACATTCAATTATTTCTCATTCAGAATGTCTTTACAGTTTAAATCTAAAAACAACACAAAATAAGTGATAAAAATAAGTGTTTAAAATGTGCAATTACATGTATTTCATTAATAAGAACAAAATGATATCAAAAGTATTAAACATTAACTAAAGATATAAACTTCTAAACAAACGAAAGCTACAAGACTTTTTCATATCCATAGGAGAAAACTTGCACATAATCATATCTAATCTCATTCAATCAATTGTAAATCATACTCAATTTTCCACCAACTATTAATTGTTACACAAAATATAGTTGAACAGATCGAGTCATGTCTTCAGTAATGTATAATAAACCTGCACTTACAAGCACAATGAAAGTTTGTATTAAGAATAATAATTTTATAAGAAAACTATTTTGTTAGGAATTAATATAGCTGAACTCTTGTTTGTAAATGTCCAGGCATTTATGAGATTTGAGAATTTATCAACTTTGCTTGTTTTAAAGATATATCAGTTATCGGTAAGGAGTTTATGCTTCTTTCACCATACTGAAATATGCAGCACATTTTGCAAATTACGCATACATGAAGTATGCGTCTTGCTATTGGTATATATACATAATGTAAAAATAAAGACATAACAATTGAATGAATGTCAATAAAACAATAACTATACAATAACATAAGAAGCTGCCATAAAAACAAATTTCTCCAAATCATCAGTACTTAGTCCAAATATATACATAATATTGTATACCTGTAAATGAATGCCTTATCTTCCATAGACTCAACACTTAAACCATATGTATGGAAAAGCATCAACCAACAAGGTTAGTTTATTGTCAATACAATTATAAAATTTTATAACATCATACTATCTACAGATTTATGTCTAACTTATATCATCCCCAACATCAAAAACACAAAACAAAGAATCAGTTGATTATTTCCAAGTTTGAATCACATGTATTGTCTTCAGAATTTTACATCTTATGACACACCAATGTTGTTCAATAGAGCTGCATAAGATATTTTCTGTTTTTGCCGAATTGTATGACCTTTGACCTCAGTTTTAATGATCTGTCCCCTGTCAAAAAAGTCATACTTGCTCTCAGAAGCATGTGACTGAAACATAAAGGATTGTAAAAACATGGAATAGGGTGGTTCAATTTTGTCCAGGGTTAAACACATATGTACATTCTATGATAATTTCATTACTGAAAGATTATGAATTTATCATAACTAGTAATTCCTCCAGGTATTTAATATTACATCATAATACTTCAAGCTCTATTTTTACCTGTTTAACATAGATACAATCAAATGACCAAAGTTTTATATATTCCTAATTTTCATATGTCATTGTATGTCCAGGGTTGAAAGCAGAACTAGTCTGCATACAAACAAAGATGCAGATGGGACGATTTTGCTTTCAGCCCATCAATGTACTAAACACTATACATGCATATCAAAGCAATATTTTTGAGACTGCCTCCAGTGCGTTCTAATACCGATTTTGTAAAGTTTACTTAAATTGATTATAACTTCAAATCTTTGACTATACAACACAATAAAACAAGATTAAGTTACATTTACACTAATCACAGTCAAGTCATAACACTCTGTCACAGAAATATTTTTTTTTAAAAGCTCACCATTCGTATCCTGACACTTTTAGGTAAATCTTCATCTTGTAACCAGAGTTCATCACGAGGAATACTTCGTTCAGATCCATCCTCAAAACTAACCTGAACATAATAAACAATACAGTTATGTACAAGTTAAAGCTGTGTAATGCGAGGTGAGTAACATCTATGAAACATGGTTATCGAGGTCTGCAACAGAACTTCCTCATTTCCTAGTTTCAATAACCACCTTTCTTTTCAAAATTCATAATAACTTGGTACATATATATTCACACCACAATCCAATATTATGACAGGAGTCTTTCAACAATTTGTAGAACTTTTATGATTATTTACGCAGAATAAATATAGCAGATGTCTAAAAACTGATATCGACTAAGTAGTCAACTGTTGTATTACCTTATAAACAACTTGAGAGTTAACTCCTTTAAACGTAGCTCCCCACAATGTACCATCAGTCCATACAACTTGTACCATACTTCCTACTGGAGGTGGTCCATCATCAGGATTATGATTCTAGAAATTTACATAGAAATGAGTTTTTTGAAGAGATATCAATTTCACTAAATCGTCAAAAGTCAGGACATTCTTATTCATAATTATTTAAAAAATTTGACTAAGTAAAATGGTGTCTTTTATCAATTTACAAATAACCAATTAAAGATATAATATGCTCATTTCTTTGTTCATTTGTTTACCTAAACAAACAGGAAAAATCTACTTTATCTAGTTAAAACTTCAATAAATAAGCATTATCACAGAATACATTTATCATGTATTTCTCTGTATTTGTCGAAATACGTTTGTAGTATCATAACATTAAAAAAGCCATGTTTTTTTACCGAACTCAATAATTTATGCAAACTTTTAAGAAGACAACTAGACAATGCTTAACACCAAATATCAAAGCTCTAGACCTTTTGGTTTTTGCACAAGAAGATTTTCAAAGTTTTCACTTCTAAAATCTATTATTAGTTCCCATGACCTACTTATGAACAGACCAAAATTATCAATGTAACTTTGGAAGATTACCACCTAAGGATCATTCCTGTAAAGTTTGGTCAAAATCCATTCAGGGGTTTAAGAGGAGATCACATTTATTGTTTCCACTATATACTAATAGGAAATAAGGCCCGCCCCCGACGGCTTTGTTTTTCGACAGATTTAATGATTTATGCAATCTGGTAAGAGGACCACTAGACAATGCTACACACCAAATGGTTCTTATTAATGATATTTTAGACTATGTAACAATAATACAGGATGAAGCCCATTTAAACATTTTAGGTTCAGATGAGCCAGATACATCTTTAAATGACAATAATTACTTACATCAATATCTTCTGGATACAGATCATCACTGAATGAACCATCATCGAAGTCTACTTCATAGAATACCTGGTCTCTACAACCAATCACTTCGCACAGATAGAAACGTGTGTTTTTATGTTTGCCTATCACTTTCTCTCCTGGATTAAGGGGAGTTAACTCACGAGGCTTTTGCTGAAATAAGCAAAATCACAGTACTCAGAATACATCTAATAACTGTGCAATTTAATAAAAGGATACCACTATATTATACACACATCAATACTTGCACCAAATATGGAAAGATTTTTCAATGTAACTACAACAGCATATTGCTTTAATTCTTTAAACATTTCAATGAAATTATCTTTAACTCCTAAATTAGAAGCTACTGTCTCATACATCAAAAATATAATCACTGGTAGTCATACAGTAAGCGGTTATTTGTAATAATCATTGACAGAGCTTTAATACTGACGGATTTTAAACTAGTAACAAGGTGCATCAATGAACAATTAGAAAATTACAATGTAAATATTGTCCAAATGAAAATCCCAGAATGTTTTTGTTTTATTTCACAGCAATCTCTGTAAAATATTTAAAGCCATCCACATCAGAAATGTCAATAATTGCAACACAAAAATTTGGATGACTAAATCACAATTTGACATATAACTGTGCATTGTCAACATTATGCATGAAATATCTTCACAAGTGAAAGAACAAAATACCCTTTAACTGTCCTTTCTATTTATTAACCACCAGGTAAGGCCAATGTACATGTTATTCACAAAAATAATGTGTACATACTGTTAATGAATGGAACTATCAACATTACTGATCACGATTATTTATCACAAAAATGTTAACAGATACAACTGTCTCATATACAAGTTACTAATCACAGAAGCTTCATACAGTAAGCGGTTATGATAATAATCATTGACAGTATTATCTGTAGATAATTTCACGATGAGAAACTGAATGGAGGCAATGTAACACAAGAAACTTGAAGACTGTATCATAGTTGGACAATCACTATCACGATTAAGACTCAAATTGAATATATCACATTCTTTACCACACTTTACCACATTAACTGTCTCATACATATTTCTCTGATCATGTGAACTCACACAGTAAGCGGTAAAGACATAATCATTGACAGTTTAATCTGTGCAACCCTGTCATTTACAGAACAGATCTAACAAAATTAATGAAATTCTGATAGAAAACAGTTAAATAAGCATGCAACAAGAATCTCATTACTAAATACAATTCTGACATGAAATAAGAAACTAGGAGTAAATTTTATGAACAAGACTTCAGATTTGAATTGCAGGTTTAATTTATGTAACAATCTTAGCTATTCTGTTTACGACTCAACTAGCACCCCTATATATGTAATAGAACTTCCAAACATGAACAGACCATATAAGTAGAACTTCATTAACAGAACATTCACTTGCATCATTGCAGCATGCTAGGATTAAACATTACACAAGTCTTGTGTTATTCCTTATATCCTATATACAATGGTAAAATTTGCACAAACATAACAAGGATTAAAAACTAAAACTTGGGATAAAACTTTTCTCTTGTCATCAAATCACTTGCTCCTTATCACAACAGGTTTGAATCCCCAACAGGATGCAAAAGTTGAAAGCAAGACAGCTATCCAGCTGGTTATACGAAACGTTGGTGCTTCTACCTTGGTGTCCACCTGGATTCTTCATCCACCCTATAACTGGAAAAGTAACTACATGAACCAGGCTATTTAAAGATTAAACTAAATGTCCAGTTAGAAGAGGCATACCTTAATCTTGGTAAGGTGCATATGTCTAGAACATGTGATGTACACTGGATGTGGCCAGTCACTGGTTTCAAACACAACTCCAGCAGCATGAGCACATGTAACATGGAATGATAGAGTACATCTTCCATTAGAACACTGAACGCATGTACGGATCATAAACCTTGTATCTGTCAATGACCCACTACAGTACTGGCATTTCTGAAACAAACAAAATTACGTTCATACTTAATCATCCTGACATTTTAACAAGAGGGCCATGACAGCCCTATATTGCTCACCTGAGTACACTGCCATGTTTTTTTCCATAAATTACTAATTTATGCAATCATTTAAGAGGACCACTAGACAATGCTGAACACCAAATATCAAAGCTCTAGAATCTATTTTTAGCTCCCTGACCTACCTTGAACAGACCAAAATTATTTATGAAACTTTGGATGAGGACCACCTAAGGATCATTCCTGTAAAATTAGGTCAAAATCCATTCAGGGGCTTAAGATGAGATGACGTTTATAGCTTCCACTATATACATATAGGAAACAAGGCCCGCCCCCTGGCGGCCATGTTTTTTTACGGAGCTTAATAATTTATGCAATCTTGTAAGAGGACCACTAGACAATGCTACACACCAAATATAAAAGCTCTAGACCTTAGGGTTTTGGACAAGAAGAATTTCAAAGTTTACACTTTTAAAATATATTTTTAGCTCCTGTGACCTACTTATGCAGCAGAACGGAATTATTCATGCAACTTTGAAAGAGGTCTACCCAAGGATCATTCCTGTGAAGTTTGGACAAAATCCATTCAGTAGTATAGGAGGAGATGTTGATGAAAGAAAATGTTGATGCACATCGATGGGAATCCTATGATCCTTGGTGCTCAAGTGAGCTCAAAAGTAGTATTATCAATCTGACAATTCAAAAATTTATATTTAAGTAGTAATACACAGATAAATGTGTTCATAAGGCTTAATTTCATTTATAGTTATTTAAAAGGACATTACAAATAAGGCCACGCCAAATTGGAATTTTGTTAAGCGTCAACCTAAGTTCGCGAAACCTAGCTACCTATTCAAAATAAAACACAAACTCATAACAAAAAAACAAATATCCTCAGATAATAAGCGATGCATAATTTCAGATATTTTAATGAAAGAAACATCTTAAAAAGAAAACAAAATGGTTTGTTTCAAAACTAGATCTATACATGATTCTGTTTGATTGTGGTATTGATAAAATGTTAAAGAATAATCACATCTTTGTCAGATCTCAACTAAAATTGCCGTTGTCGAATCATGAACATTGAAAATATAAGAATTTTAGCTTTGTTTTTTTTGCCATGAAGAGCGCAAAACCTAGGCGCACACGGACGCTTCACAAAATTCCAATTTGGCATGGCCTAATGAAGCATAAATGACAAAGAATCATTCAATAACATGCAAAGTCTACACTACAGTAAATCAGGGGTCATACCTATCTCGTATTTGTAACCCACTCATGTAGGCAATCCCTAAATGCCACATTTTTGCTGAAAATGACAATATACATACTGTACATTCAAATGAAGTAAATTGCAGCTTCTTTTAATGGCTAATGGAAAATTTCAAAAATACATTTATAAGCAAATAAAAAAAACTTACAAGTTTGATACGTGCTGGCGTAATTTTAGACGTGTTGATAGGTTCTCGTTGTCGCACATTATCAAATTTTACTTCTTTTAAAGCCAAAGCACAAACAACATGAGCCCATCTACCGTCAGTTGTGGATTTTAATGCTCCACCTCTTAGAGTACACAATATACATTCCTACAAAAAATATTAAGCCATTAAAATGTTTAAAGCATAATTATAAGAATCTAACAGAATTATCCGGTTTGTGGTTATTGTCTTTGGCAGGAACAATGTTCAGCCGACAGCATCTTAATAAAGATGCAGCTTCCCAGTTGCATTATCACTGGTCAATATGGAGTTATGTTAAAGCAAATTATGCTAATAATCCTGCATACCAAAATAGAAATGTAAGAACTAGGGATGTCAACGAATGGCAATTTTGGTATTCGAATATTAGGTCGACCTCCCGAACGAATATTCGAACATTCGACCTTCTTATTTAATAATAATACATTTGAAAGTTTAAACTTTAGTTGCTGCTTATCAATTATGTGTTTTAAACTGGTCAATCCCTGCGATTACTAATGTGTTCAGGGCCTAAGTGTCATCACCAGAGTGTTATATCTCTCTTGCCCCCAACTGTACAACATGACATGTCAATTATCACCTGCAGATATTATTGACACGCGTAAAATGTCATTCAATGCGATAAGGCCCATCATTGAAATTTAATACACTTGCATTCAGATATGTTGAAAAAAAAATATTTTATCGAATATTCGAATGCCGAATCAGTATTCGAATATTCGTTTGTATGTCCGAATATTCGAATATCCAAATATTCGTTGACATCCCTAGTAAGAACCAATTCATACTTACTGCTTGTATAGCTTCTTTAACACATCGAGCACATTTCCATTCCTTTCCTTCCTCAAAATCAGCACCATAGCAACCTGAAAGAAACACACCAATACGAATACAGTACTAACATAAACAAAGACATGCATACGACAAAGGCAAGATAAAACACGGAAATGATGGTCCAATATTGCTCACCAAGTATTGTAGCACATGATACGTAATAATTATCCTCATACTGGGTAATAGGAACCCAATGTAAGTTTATGCAGAATGATATAAATTCAACCAATGAGGAGGAAGATTTTAAAATACCATGACATGAAGATTAAACCCATTGCCTGGACATCTTTTAACACATTAAGTTAGTATTAGCAATTTTGTATTTGATCATTTGAAAATAACAAAATCCTTAGTTAAATTACATACTCTCTTCAGAAGTCTTTTAATAATTGGCAACGGTGATTATTAAATAACAATGATAATGAAGTAATATTCAATGGTTGAAATGTACATTACAGAATACCAAAGCAGTATTACAACAGATGAAATTGAGACGTACAATGACAATAAATCCTTCAGTAAAAGAAGTTCAAATAAAGAGCAACTAATGACATACTTGCATGGACACAAATGTTACAATCTCGGCAGACAATCAAGGAGCTTAGACCATCGTCATCAAGAATTGTATTGGATCCAAACGGGTGTGGATTATCTGTACTTGTAGCAAAACACATCTCAGGAATCATTGGGAGAGAACGCTTAGGAATCACTGATGGTTTCCGTGGTGATTGTAACTCCTCTTCAGTTACCTACAAAAATGTTTGAGTAATCAATGAGAATCAACCAAATAACAAATCCAAAAATTTTATTAATAAGTTTGTTAAAAAGTAACCACAGAAATAATAAATCCAGAAATAACAAATCCAAAATTTTTATTAATAAGTTTGTTAAAAAAGTAACCACAGAAATAATAAATCCAGAAATAACAAATCCAAAAATGTTATTAATAAGTTTGTTAAAAAAGTAACCACAGAAATAATAAATCCAGAAATAACAAATCCAAAAATTGTATTAATAAGTTTGTTAAAAAAGTAACCACAGAAATAATAAATCCAGAAATAACAAATCCTAAATTTTTATTAATAAGTTTGTTAAAAAAGTAACCACAGAAATAATAAATCCAGAAATAACAAATCCAAAATTTTTATTAATAAGTTTGTTAAAAAAGTAACCACAGAAATAATAAATCCAGAAACAAGATACATATGTACAAAACGCTACTTTATATCATACAATACTTTCAACAAACAAACACCTGGTCACATGGAATGCACTTGTATATCAGTTGGAATTCTTACAATATGAACGAAAGTGTAACTGTATATAAATTAAAGTTGGAAATATATGGCCCACTACTGATACTTTTTCTGTCTAGCCACCTTTGAATATTGGTGACAAAATGTTATATATACTCAGATTTCAAGATTTAACAGCTGATAATGCATTTACCTTAAATGGAACAAATAGAGCACATATACAACAATGTGGCTCGTGTTGAGACATAGCATAATTAAAGTCCACCTCCGTATCAAAGTGCCACTCAACTGGGGAGTCTTGCCACAAGAATTCAAGAGGTTTCTTCCAAATCATTGTCATATCATCAAACTCAACTAAAAATCGAGAAAAGATGAACATAGATAAATTTCCTAACAAACATTTCATTAAACATTGAAAATAAAACTGGCATTTATACAATAATAACAAATATCAACAACACAATGACCTCATTTACATAAATTGAGTAACTTATAGACAGCCGTAGTGATTATGCAAAGTAGCAAAAGGGGCAGGAGGAAGGGGCAGGTTGATTTTGGCAACAGATCCATAATAGGCATGTATATCCTGGTTAAAGCCTTGATGTAAACTGGGGGGTTGTTAAGGTCCAATTAAAAGCAACAAGGTTATTTTCTCTTGACAAGTCTTATTATTTCAGAAATTCAAGTTGAGACATAAATCATTAATCCAATAGTAGACTCTGACTAGAACGTAAAATGTAGGATGTACACATTGTACATGGGATAGTACAGATTGTATTACTGACCACATATCAATCGAAGTTCTGTGTGAAAATCCAACAGCATGTTTCATATTTGCCTTATCAACATTTTTAATCATGATGCTTAAGTAAGTAGGGAGATACTTAACATTACTAATGATAGAAATAAAGAGAAACAGCAAATACACATATTTCTAGGACTGCCATTTTCTTTTGTGAAAAGCAGTATCAAATAATTTTAGTGTACGAGGCAATAACGGTTTAATTACATAAATTAAAAGTGTTATTTAACATTTACTGTTTATGCCTATAGCAAATTGTCCAACATAACCAACTTTCAAACATTGCTCTCCATCAGGAGTGATTACCTCAGCACGCTTTGTTTACATACAGGTAAATGGGTTTGTCATCATGTTTCCCCAAGGGCATATTTGGCCCCTTTTGTCATTCTTTCCTTGACAGACTCTATTATTATTGGATTTTAGCTGAGTGGGGCCTTATAAAATCATATTTGTGCAGTACTTTGTCAATGGTACAAATTGTTACATAATCATTATTATCCTCATAAATACCTCTATCTTTTGTTTTACTCTTCACAGCACATGCTTTCTTCTTCATTTTAGGCATGTCAAGAACAACAACCTTCTTATTCTTTCTATTGTCTCGTGAAGCGCTTAGGATCCCCCTTGAATTCTACAAAAAACGAAATTCCTGTCATTTATATAAGAGTTAAGACTAAACGGCATACCTGTTGTAATATTGTAATAAATAAAGAAATACAATTAACTGAAATTTGTCCGTAATATTTGGTTAAGATGAACAGATTTGGCAGGAATCAAGTAGACAAGGAGGGAAAAGAATCAACTTAAATACAGCAAAGAATGTTTTAAACAGAAATCTTATCCAAAATCATGAACATCTTCACAACTAACCTTATATTGTCCTGATCCTTCACCATCAGACAACACATCAACTTCATTTGTAGATTCTTTATCAGTTGCTCCAGACTTCCTCTTCTTCCTACCAGTAACTTTATTCCCCATACCAGACACCATATTGTAACCTGTGCTCTGTATTATAGTTGAAGGAGAGTCAATCCCATTTCCAGTCATAGGGTATAGAGGCATACCATCAATATCTGTACGGAAACTGGGCATAGAATTACTACCTACTGAGTAATTAGACAAAGTATCAGGTTCACTTTTGATACTACTGGAATCGATCTCTGATTCCAATTTCAGAATGGGAGGTTCCATTTCCAGCATAGGTGGTTCCATTTCCAGTATAGGTGGCTTAACATCATCATTTTCTTCCCCTTCAAAAAGCTGAGACGGAATGGTAACATTATAAAATGAATGATCTGAAGTTAGGGGTCTCATGTGAGACATACTTGAGGTGAAAGTTTGAGATATTGGTACTATTGGTTGTGGAACAAGTTGCATTGTCTTGCCAGGACTCTGAAGTCGTGGTGGCGGAGAAACACTCGCTGACTTTCTGTGTAGTGAAACATCATGTTTTTCCTCTAGAATGAAAGGTGAATATCTATCTGTTACAACAGAGCCATCACTATTAACTTCAACACTAGCTAGAAACTTAGTATCGGTCAATCCATTTTTTTCATTCAGTTCAATAAGTCCAGGTTCTTGTTTCACTGCGGGATCAAAAATGTTTTCATTGGAAAGAACAGAGGCACTTGTTAATGGTTGAAAAGCTGATAAGGTAGATGTAGCATTATTTACAGAGATTGCACCATTTGACACTAGTACATTATGTGAATCAGTCCAAATTTCCTTCTTCACAGGTAAAGTTTCCAATTTTATTGAATCAGCACGATTAACAACAGCTTTTTGAAGCAAATTTGACCCAGGAGCAATGGCCACAGTTGAAATCGGCCTAACAGTTTTTATATCCTTATCAGTTTTACCAGCTACAAAAAACACTGGTGGTTTTACATCACTGGTGAATTCCTGTTTATCTAGCTTAGGTAAAACTGAGCCAACCTGATTTTGTTTCCCCTGTGATGAGACGGTAGTAACAACATTGTTACCGGCTGACATTTGCACAACATTACCAGAAATACTGCTGCTGCTGTTGGTAATGTGTCTCATCACAGGAATATTCAGTAAAAAAGTCTGATTTCCATTTGAAACAAGTCTTGTTTGACCAGAATTAGTTGCTGACAAACCTAACTGCACTACACCTTGGTTTGTCACTGTCACTAGTTGTGGATTTGTGATCATACTACTACTTGAATGTGAATGTTGAATTACCTGAGGACGTATCACTGCATTGTGACTACCAACACTCTGTGTTTGTAATGGACTACTTAACTGTTGTCTCATAATAACTGGACTCAATATTTGTCCAGCATTGACAACTTGTCCAACTGGTTGAAAAGTAGCTTGATTTGGTACTGCAGTGACACATGGCATTATTTTTTGTCCATTTGAGATCAATCTAAGTCCATGGGTGTTCATAAACTGTCCTTGTTCAGTAGACTGATTATAAGAAGATATAGTATGCACACTATGTGATTGTTGAATATTTACACCAGAGTTCACAGCGTTATGCACATTAACTGAAGATGGTACAAGCGAGAAGGGTGAAGTATGAACAGAAGGAGACAGTACTGGGGGTGAAGTTGATGAAACACTTTGTCTCAATAGAAGGGATTCACCCGACGCTATATTAGACGACAAATGTTGATGACCCTGCAGCTGTATCTGCTTTGGTAATCCAGTTGGTGACTGAATCCTTATAATATTAGCAGGCAGAGATCTGTCACCAGGAGACAACTGTGAGGGTTTGGAAATTAAAGAAGAATGCAAAGTACTAGTAGAAACAGGGGACTTCTGTTGAAATGCAACAGGGGAAGTTTTCTTCCCAACACGAGATTTTTGCGACACATTTCCAGACCGCAACATTGCTGGACATCTTAATTCAGACTTCTGACACATTTCAGTTGTGTTAACATCAACAGTCAAGTTCCCAACGTGTCCCTGAGATCCAGAAATTTGCTGCATGTTTTGAGGCGAGGGTTTTGCGACAGTATTTGACTGTCCATGCAATGACGACGACAGCTTATGAATAGTATGCAACAGCTGATCTGATGACTTAGCTTGCTTATGTTCAGCTTGGTGTGCTAATTGAGAAAAGTCTAAACTTCCTGAAGTAGCATTCTTGCCAAACTCGGTACAATACATAGGATTTGATGGATTTTTAACAGATTGCATTAGTTTACTTGAAACATTTTCACCAAACACAGGTGTAACGCTGGATGTAGAGGTAGTTTTATAATTAAATAATCCAGTATTCGCATGACTTATCAACTTGTGGGTTTTGCTGGATTGCTGCTGTATAATATCATGAGTCAATTGAATAAGTTCTTGACCTAAATCTTTATGTTTTTCAACCAAGTCAGGTGGAATTTCACACTTAACACCATCAGATTTTGAATCAGACTTTTTCTGTCCATTTAAATTCTTGGCAGCCATCTTTTTCTTACACACATAATTATGCTCACTGTCAGATGCTAAAGATACCGACTCCTTTTTCATCTGCTCTTTTGGTATGTGTATAATATCAGCATTAACATCATCTTTAGGGTGACTACTTTTATCCTTGTTAAATTTTTGTAGAAATTTATCAGTTTGATGCTTCAGTTTTTCAAAGTCTTCATCAGCGAGACTAGGCTCACTTTTTACACTATCGGATTCTACTTTTTCAGACACTGAATTGGTCTCGCTTGTTTCGCTTGCTCTTCTATCACTATTTTTACACTTTTTTTCCTCAGGATCAGAATCCATTTCTTGTTTCACTTCAAATCCAGTTTCAATAGAGCCTGAAATACCACATTTTGTATGACTAGAAATGCTCATTTGATCATAATTACGTTTAGCAGCATGTCTTGGAGCCAAATTTCCATTCGATATAGAATGCAAAAATGCTTCTTCAAATGTTTTAAATCTTTTTTTCTCATCTGCATTTGTTTCACTTTCAGTTTTAATATCTCTCCTATCATCATTTAAATACACATCAATTTTTGCTTTGCTTTTGGTATCGGCAACATTTGCATTTTCAGGTGCAACAGGTTCTTCCTTCTTAATTTTCTTAGCAAAGACTACTTTTTCTTTTTCAACTTTCACTGGTTCTTTCAGTGTCTCCTTATTTACTTTAGTTGTTTCAGATGGAACAGGTTCTTTTGTAGCTTTTCCTGCAAGTCTAAGCTTATCTTCAATTTCAACAGACTCTCCTTCCTTTTGCTTCTTATTACAAGGTTTCTTCGTAGAAATTTTGTTTTCACTTTTTTCATCCTTTAATTTTTTAGACTGTTTAGGAAATTTTGTTCGGGTTGTTGCATGCTTTGAAGGATCATCAGTGTCACCATCTGTGGTATCATCCTTTGTCTTGGGTTCTTTCTTAACTACTTTTGGTATCTTTGCTCGAGATGGACCTGGCTTCATGGGATCATCGGAGTCATTATCAGTTGTAGACTCCTTTATTTTCAGTAGCTGTTTAGCCTGTTTTACTCTGATAACATCAGAAGCTATATCATCATCATCCGATTCTGCAATCATTAAAGACACCACATTGTTAAAAATCCACAATCTAACTGACATTCTTTCAACAAAACACAATCAATTTACAACAGTTAAATGAGCACAAAATAATTTCAAAATAATACAACTGTAACAAAATCGCATTCAAACTTTTATTATAATCCCTATTGGAGATCAAGCATTCAGTAGAATGCAAGTCAAGTCGACTTCAGTTTCAGAGAAACCAACATTCAAAAGTATGGATAAGACCAAAAGGTGCACACAACAGGACGTCTTGCGTATGAACAAAAAAATCGGAACAATTGTTTTACCATCAGTCCCTTTAGGCTTTATCTTTGATATTGGATGACGCTTTGTACCAATCACACCAGATGAATTAGGCTGCTTACGGCTTCCTCTGTGGAATTCAAAATATTAAATTAATGACACAAGTAATGCTATTCAATTATTGAAGAGGAGTGATTTTACAGTACAAGTACACTTTAAACTGTGTCTGACACAGCACTACCAGACCTAGATACATCCCACAAAAGAAATGATTCGGAATAATACAAACTAGAATCTGTCCATAGGACACAGATGCCCCCACTTGCAGCCTTTGTCACAAAAGCAAATGCTATTATTCTGCTCACAGTTTGTGAATGGATATCAAAATTACCAAGTGAACAACTGTACTGATTATGGTGATGATTTCAAGGGCCATAACTTTGCACTTACTGGGCGTAACCATACATGAAATCCCAGGTGCAAAACTTCACATGCTGGTTAACATTCATGTAAAGTTTAATGACTCTGGCTCATATAGTTTTGGAGATATGAGTGACACAAGATTGCATACTCAGTAGGCTATATTTTAACTAAGTCAAGGGACATAACTCTGCACTTACTGGACACAACCAAACATGAAACCCCAGGGGCACAACTTCACATGCTGGTGAACATTCCTGTAAAGTTTAATGACTCTGGCTCATATAGTTTTGGAGATAAGAGTGACACAAGATTGCATACTCTGTAGGCTATATTTTAACTAAGTCAAGGGACATAACTCTGCACTTACGGGACACAACCAAACATGAAACCCCAGGTGCAAAACTACATACACTGGTGAACATTCCGGTAAAGTGTTATGACTCTGGCTCATATTCTTTTGGAGATATGAGTGACACAAGATTTTGTGACAGACGGAAGGACGGACAGACAAGGGCAAATCTATATGCCGCCCCCCCCCCCCTTTTCAGAGTGGGGGCATAAAAATTGTGTTTCAAGACAAATTATTTCATAATTTTTAACAGTATTTATAAATGAGAGTCACTTTATTTTTGGTAAACAACAAACAAATTATGACCACAATCCTACAGGATTTCACAAAAATGCACATTAATAAACTTGAACTACATTCATATGGAAATAAGAGTCTTTACTTGAACTCTTTATTGTGTTATCCTTAACATATAATGTTGATTGATATGGCTTTATTGATTCATACATATTATTTTTACTAACATATGTCTAAATTTTGTATTGCCATGTAAAGTGTACATTTTATGTTGAAATAAATCTTTATGTATTAAAAATATTTTATTTGAAAATTGTTCCACATTAGATAGTTTTAAACACATAGCAATATCAACATTTCAGAATACATACCCATGTTTTCCATACAGCTTTCTTTGATCATCTTCTGGATGCGCTGCAAGATCTTTACCCTCCTTCCAATCTGCATATTTCTCAGGTTGGAACCGCTTCACAAATGTATCCATCTCTATTTTTACTCCATCATTGCGACATTTACACTGAAATATGTGAACATTGTTTATACAGAACTTCTTGGAATAAATCCAAGTACTTTTCCCCTTTTTTCAAGGATTAAAAATGTTGATATTTTCGGTATAGAGAATGGATCCAGTGTATTTTATAAGTTTATCCCGCCGAGATGACCATCTCTGCAGCGCGGTTAAAACAACACAGCGCGAGAATTACTTTAATAGCCCTGGAATAAAACATGTCAACTACCATATCATACCCTATGACCATACTACCGTCTACTCAGCAGAAGGCCCTGCCTAAATTAGCCCAGTCTTTTTCACACCTTTTCATCATTGTTGGAATGTTTGCTATTTTTTTTATTTTTTGTCCTCTTTTGTCAATTTCAAGGACTTTTCAAGACTGTGCAAACCCTGGTGAACCAATGAAAGCTTATCATGAAATGGAGCTTCAAATCTGTTAACAGTATAGCTGTTGACGACAGGTGAAGAACACAGGACTTTAACAATAATGCGAGGTTCCTAAGATAGCTAAGCATTAATATATGTGCACAATGCAAAACAAAAAAAGAAACTCTCAAGCGCATCTGTACAAAAACATGAACTTAGACATAAACGGTATTTTATAAAGTTAACTCACGTTCTTGTTTTACTATTAAAATGTATGTCGAGTATACAATGTCTGAAAACGATTATATACCTGACTACAGTTATTCACCAACACACGACTATAGAGAAACAACAAAAGAGTGTTAACCACAAGATACAAATAATAATACTTTAACAATCAACTGATACCTGAAGGCATCTTTTTCCATATTCTATCCATCTTATTGAAGCAAAGTTTGTTGACTCGGCACAATTAAATCCATGGTTGTAACCAGAATGATATCCATACGGAAATGTTATCATTATCTCCCCTGCTTCTTGTGTGATCTACAAACAATATCAAATACCATCTCAACCAAGTCAATTTAAAAAAGATTGAATAGTTTTCAATAAGTAAGGAACTTCTCTATTTTAATCAGGGCTATTCCAGGAAAATCTCCCTTGGTAGGTAGGAAGGAACAACAACCAATAAAAATTAACTTGGTAGGGGTCAAAATCTGTTGGTGGGGGGTCAAAAACCAATTAAAATTACATTAGTGGACCACTGATTTTCGACTGTAATTCCTACCCCCAGGGAGATTTTTCTCGAATAGCCCTCACATAGAAGAATTAGATGTTTATTTTTACCTGCATTACACATTACAGTGCGGAATGCTTTCAAAATCAGAAAGGGGGTCAGTACTGATAAACATTGACTGATGCCTCCTTAGAAGTTAAAGCCAAGAGAGATTGATGTAAGGACATAGGACTTTCAAATAGGAAGTCGTATGATACTACTCCTAGAAGTTATTAACAGATTGAAGAAATGAGAGAATGACAACTGCAGCATAGGTAAAAGTCAAAATTAAACAATTATTTTACCTTATTAAATGGTATTGAGTACTGCTTAAGTACTTTGGGAGAAATCAGTGTCATTTTGTGCCGTAAGAATGCTGGACAAGCCTTGAAACTACTCGGGAAAAACCCTGAAATACACAAAATAAACATTCAAAATCATGCTAGCAACCTAGATATTGTATTAATGCAAATTATCAAATTTGTACTCCAAAAATAAAAAGTGTTACTTATCACTAATGAATAATACAAAATACAAAACAATTCTAATTTCTTCAACACACGATCGTCACACTCGACCATTAAAGCAGTAAGACTAAACAAAAATACCAAGAACAAAATAGGAAATGATTTCCTACTTAGATCTGGAAATCTTAAACAAACCTTGAGCCAGTCTCTCGAGTCTCTTGCCATGCTCAGGTGGAATGGCATACCAAGTTTTGGGAGCTCCAAAATGAATGTAGTTGATGCTATACAGATCCATATCTTCAGTGTGCCAGGCAAACGTTGTTTTCCACATACCAAAATATAGATATGCTGTGTTAACACCTTCTATCTTAATACCATAATCACTGCCAACAAAATCTAATATGGAGCCTAGTTTGTTAATATTCCACGAAGTCTGATCTTCATCTGTCAAAGTGCCTGAGATATCAGCACCATACATTGGATTAACAAAAGTTATATTCTTCCAATACTTCCTGTCAAGTTCTTCATAGTCAAAATGACGTGGTGTACGGAACCTGTAAGATAAATTTGGCAGTAAGTATTAAATGATAAATGATACAGAGCTCCAAGATAAAAGTCAAGCTGAACAAGACCTGTTATATTACCGCTCTTCTTTTACAAAAACAATTAACATATTCTGAACATTACATTGCTAAATAATATGAATGAACAACAATCATGGCTAGAAACAGCATGAAATTGAATAGTCCTCACATTAAACTACTACAGAAGACCACAAAAGAACAACCTTTCTCCATTTGCAAGCTTCTCAAAATCCTTCACATGTATTCCTTTTTTCTGAATGTTATATTGTGTATAGAGTCCCTGGCTACCATAAACTTCCTGCACAATAGGTGCAGGTATTGTTATGTCCAATTCATCATATCCTCCTCTCCTAGGAACCCACTCTGCTGGGGGAATAATCTACAAGATAATGCAATAAACAATGCTTTGAACTCTAAAAATGAAATCACAATCATAAGACTAGAATCATTCTGAGAATTCAATGGCAAGCTTATTAAAAGTTATTAGTATCATTTTAGACAATTAATGCCATACATATTCACTCACAAGATAACACTAGAAGTCATGAAACTCAGTAATACTTGACTATAGCACATCAATATATATATTATAATAGTTAATACTTCATCATTAACTTAGTATATTTGCACAATCATACTAAGTTACCTAGTCAAATAGGCTATTTATTCTAACACCTAGAATTATGTCAGTTTCCAGTATCACTTGGAGACATAGAAAGGACATTAAATTGTTAAATGCACCATTTCATATTATATTTATACACAGAAAAATATCACTTAAGTGGTCCCTCTGGACATTTTGCCATTACAGAATTTGGATCGAGGGTAAAATATTCATCCGATAATAGGACACAGATTTTGTTAGGCTATAGTGTCAATATCGAACACACAGACTTAATTATTTTGTAATTTCTGAGACACTTGTTCCCGATTAATTGTGTTACTTTACTTACTTTGCATACTCCGGCTTTCTGGGCACCCTGTGATTCAACATAGGTTACATAATTATTGAAATCTTTGAACTCTTCCATAGTAGGTCTGAAGACCATAATCTTTGGAATATTGGATCCACCACTGGATGACTCCATCTTGTCTGCTTTATCATCAGCCTAGCTGGCCGATGGCCCCAACTGCAAAAGTAACAACATAATTAAGGAATTAAAACCAATTTTCCCATTCTAAGTTCTAGTCCGTGATCTGTGCAACAAGCCATAGACCTTGAATCATTGATTCACCTATCATAGAAAATAGAAATCAACAATTTCACCTTATGTTCCAAAAATGTATTGCTGATAGTCTTAACACATAGCAGGATTTCCCCATATTTGATTCCATTCACCGGGATTGGAGCGTGCACAATGAATGGGTGCTGGGATGGTGTAACCGTGTATTGCATTCCTTTTTGGTATTTTTTTATTTCATCTTTAATCTCATAAATGGTGGTGTGAACGGGGCTATGCAGCTATTTAGTTCCTGGGCCAATCTACATTATGTTAAAAACTGCTTGCAAGTTGTGATACATGTTCGGTACTTGGAAACACCTACTTAAGGTTACAGAACAAGGACAATGACTGAACGAGGTGATTCTGTCACCGTTTCAACGCAAATAATACAATTTCACAATTTCGTATCTACTTGTTTAAATTCTTTCGATTAAATACCTAATAAAACTAACTAAACAAAAATATACTTCATGTTACAAGAAGACAACTGTTTATTTACATGTGACGCTATTATTTTCTTTTACAATAAAAGAAAACGACTATAACTTAAAACAATCCAAAATGGCCGCAAAACAACGCTCAGGCCGTTGTCACATCGGCATCAAAATACTTTCTTACAAGGATCAATCAAAATCGCATATATTCTAAATCATATAATTATAAAACTAAGAACTTATACACACCAAAAATACCACCAATCATCTAAGACTAAGGGCAACACGAGGAAGTTTATTATTGTACAGTATTAGACTCTCACGTTTACATCAAACGTCAAATGCAAAGCAGCTGAATTTATGCTTAAAACGCCATTATCAAACAATTAATAAGTTTCTGTAGAAACGAATACCGTTAATAAATTAATTTAAATCATAAAATCTTACCGACACACAGAGAAACTCAGTTTATATGGGTTTAGATAGAAGAGTACACTTCCCAAAATGGCTTACGTGACCACGAAGATTTAACCGAATAACGCACACACATGACTAGGGAAGAAAATAGTTCCAAAGTATTACTCTAAACAAAGATGATAAAATTCACTATTTTTAAGAAGAACATATAAGAAAAGTTCACTCTTATATAAAAATAAATTAAGCATATGCATTTTAATCAATATACACGTGTAAAGAAAACTCAAATGCGCATGTCGTGTGTTATTGAATATATTTCCCCAGGCTTGCAAGTAGTTCTTTAAATTCGGTATAGTCTATTTCTCAAAACGACATGTCATACATGCAGTAAGTCACGGAAATAGAAATCTGCGAACCGTCAGAGCAGCGCCGCCGACCGTCGTTAAAAACGCCTTTCACGTCTTCTGCAATGTGCTATATATTTATATGAACATTGTTATGAACAATATTTTCTAATATTTACGATGAAACCAGGGTTGTTTTGAAATGTTCCACGAGAGCATACATTGATAGACACTACAGGCCCAGATCCAGAAATTCCAGACTGGGGGGGGGGGGCAAACATGAGGACAAATGCCTCGCACTTAAGGCGCGTAGCGCCGAGTAGGGGCATGAGCCTAAGTGGGTATGCCCTCCATTAAGGGCGGTCCGGGGGAACTCCACCGGATAATTAATACAATGTATGAAATGGTGGCTTCTGGTGTATTTCGGGATACCCATCCCGAACCTACCTATTCCGGGGCTGCGCACCGTGAGTACGAGGTTGGTGCGGGAGGGGTGGCCCCTTAAAGGGGGGGGGGTCCGAAAATTATTTAGAATATAGGTATGAAATGGTGCCTTCTGGTGTATTTCGGGGGTCTTAATTTTGAGGACTCATTCATGAGCATTGCATTAGTAGGCCTATTATCTTGATTTGGCGGAAGTTGACTCTTTTTAATTTCCAAAATGAACATGATCAGGGAGCACACCTGTAAACTGTATTAACTCTTAATCGCCTTTATACTTAATTTACAAACATGTTTAGATAAGCTCCCTGAAATACAATAAATGTTTTGATCATCTCCGACATAAAATAATTGTCAACGACAATAACTGAAGTGGAAGAACATCGACCTTCAGAACAGGAGGCCAGGGTTCGATTCCTGCTAGAGGCGAACACATGTTTTCTTGACTGTAGTTTATGGTTTTGCAACAGACGCAACTCTTCTGCATGTGGGAAAGTCGACAGAGTTTAATACGAAGAACATGCTAGTACTAGTTAGTTACCGGGAAATGTACGAGACTGCATGCTCGCCATATGGGTTTCCGGCGGCGAAGTAAAATAAGCCTTAAGTGACTAGCATGGAAATAGTTCTATATATTCTTTTTTAATATCTGATAACAAAAACATTTACATATCATAAGTTCCACTTCAATTTAGTTAGAGAATAAACTTTTTTAGCATTTAGTTTTAGTTACCATCGTCACCGTCATGGGATTTACATGTAAAGTGTGTGCACATTCGTCTGATGTCAAATTATTATTTATTTTACCTTTAATATAAACCTTGCTGTTTAAACAAGTTTTAAGGAAAATGTTAAAATATGAAAGTAGGCTTGTTCTAAAAAAAAACATTATTTTTCGAAACTTTAGGCACAAGTATTACAGTCCCTTCCATAAATTATTTAATTGCTTAAATTTTAATGAAATTATTTTAAGGAAAATTTTGATGAAATTATTTTAAGAAAATGTTGATGAAATTGTTTTAAGAAAACTAAAATAATTCAGTATTATCATGGGTCAATTTGTCACAAATCCGCTTCAATTGTTTGCCCCGACAGTGTTACGTATGATACTCAATAATCTGTGTTTTACAGACACTTTCAATATACACGTACATGTGATAAGGAAATTGAAAGCGCCTGGATGATGTAGAGTTCTTCTGGACGGTTTCAAGGCCAATGTCACAACAGGGGGCCAAATTTCTGGGCCTGCACTAATAATTTGTGTACATGAAATAATGGGCGGCGCTACACTGAATATTATCACTGATGTAGATCTATAATTACCGGAATGGGAAATAACTCCATACCAAAATCGTTACCAACTAAGATTTTACTCTCTGTATATTGAGACTCTCAGGTTTGATAACAGAACAAATGTAACTTTTTTTGGACTGACGTCACATAACAAAATGGCGGAGGCAACTGAACAAACCACGCCATAACAACGTATATTATATTAGCAGAGTGTCATTCATTAACAGCAATTTAATACTACAATTGAAGAAATAATATAATTACTTTGTTATCTTATTTTTAAGACATCATTTTGGGAATTGGCTCCTAAGTAGGGGTAAGATGCGTCAACATAATATAGTTCAACAATGTACGTAGTTGTCAAATATAGAAGTATACATTGTCGGACTAAAATGAATAGCCTGAGACGTTTTATCGTAGTTTGGTTTTTGTAGTTTATACTTATTTATGTTATATCTCTTCATCGATTGTGAAACAAGTTCCTACAACTTCCTTATCACCCTCGATAACTACTTCCTGTGATAGGGACTACTAACCTGTAGGCTACTCGCGCCTTAATCGTCTTCCCATATTAATGGACTTTTCACTCTTATTTTTACCGTTAATAAGCCAAATGTATATTTATGGTAATATATATATACCTTCCGGAGTTTGTGGACATTTTAATCATGCACAAAGTGTTTACAAATTATGAGAACTTTTCACAGAAATCCGATTTTTGTCCGTACATGTGTTGTTCGTGAATGAAGTTCAAATAAAGAAACGAGCATTGATCAGAAATAATTACCTATACAGTTACACATGTATGCATATATCAGTTCCATTATGTTGTATTTCCTTGTAAAATAACGTTCGTGAGTGGCATTGACTGGGCAGCCTGCGATAGAGCATATTTTACTTGCCCGAGAGGCATTTTAGCTGTATGATCTCGTGGACTTAGATAACGTCCTGTGAATCACGAAAATCCAAAACTGGTCTAATCTAATATCTTATCTTGATCCGTTTTGTTAAGTAAACTTGTCGTTATACAATGACCTTTGTAATGTTATGCTCTGAAGAAAATTGTAGTCAACAGACAGAGCTCTGCATAGCCTTAAAATATCTGATAGAAAGCTATGCCAGTATTGAAAGTTATCGTTAGTGTGTTTGTGCTCGCTGTATGTCTGGATTTAAGTAACTCATCAAGTGGCAACAGTTTTTCGAATGGCAATGGTCATGGTTTACTGCCAGATGTTGGCGAATGGGAAGATGATGGCGATTTATATTTCGGGGTGGGATTTGAACAACACCCTCATTTCAGGATGATGTCAGGTTTCCAAAAGTTTGCAATTATCAAAGGATGTGACTTTCTAATGGGGTAAGTAATTAAAAACATGTCATTAATTTTATAAAATAAATCACTGAACTGCAATAGATGGAAGCTGATATTGGTTAGATTACAGTAAAAGAACTGATTTTAATCAAATGGAATAAATTATGTTAAACATAGTTCTGAACTTTCAGTTTGTTTTCAAAACTTATCAATTTGAGATAGTTCACAGGTCAAATAGTTCATTGTCTGCAATATTGGTACCTGTATGTTTAATTTAGTATACACACAAACACTTTTGACTTGGTACCTGTATGTTTAATTTAGTATACACACAAACACTTTTGACTAACTATATTGTTAATCACACATACTTTAGATTCGTGAAAAAAATCTCTATCAAAATCTTTTGGGAAACGGACCCTTTGAAAAAGATATTGCACGAGCTATTATCTCTATGTACATGTATTTAAAAATAAAAGAGAGTTAAAATCGAGAGTTCTTCTGAAACAACACAATACTCATCAACGGCGGGGAAAAGTTTGCTAAATTTGCTGATAAAATAAAAAGGCGTAATGCTTAAGTATAACTACTTTTATTGATATATTACATGCTCTTGTATGAGTTTGTATTAACAGAAGTAAAAAATGTTTCCGTGAAGCAGTTTGTTCACGTTCATTTACTAAATCCGTCTTCACAAGATAAACTGATAAATATGTCGGTATTGGTCACAATAGCGATAAATTGAGTATTTGACTATTTGTACAACAACAGAACACTGCACTACTAGACGGTAATATGTAGTTTTGGAGACAAAATGAATGACAAAATGTAAAAAAACTTGCATGCGTATTTCGACGTGGCTTCATGACTGCGGATACATATTACGTACCACTCTATTGATACATAACCGTCTACATGTAAAAATATGACATTTTTCTTATTGTTTGAAGTGTTCCACTAAAGCCGGTACAAGCAATTTTTAAAGAGGATTACACAATTGCTCCGATTCAGTTAGCCTTACTACATTATTGGTTAATGTGTTCCACTAAAACCGGTACAAGCAATTTTTAAAGAGGATTACACAATTGCTCCGATTCAGTTAGCCTTACTACATTATTGGTTAATGTGTTCCACTAAAACCGGTACAAGCAATTTTTAAAGAGGATTACACAATTGCTCCGATTCAGTTAGCCTTACTACATTATTGGTTAATGTGTTCCACTAAAACCGGTACAAGCAATTTTTAAAGAGGATTACACAATTGCTCCGATTCAGTTAGCCTTAATACATTATTGGTTAATGTGTTCCACTAAAACCGGTACAAGCAATTTTTAACGATGCGGCTATATGGTATCGGAAAGTGGATCGCCGATTGGTAACAGTTTTTGGATCAGCCGAAAACAAGACAACGTCGTAAAAGTAGCCACTTTACGGTGATCCAAAAGTTAGAAATCGAAAGTAGGCCTAAATGAGAACGAGAACGGAATGAGAACAGAGATGGTCAAGTAACTGAGTCTGATGGACCTGAGAACATATATAGTCAAAAAGATGGATTCCAACAACGTTGACGGATTTCAATTAAAAGAAACGATTGAAGAGTGTGAAATAGCTATACATGATCATGAAGAACAACACACGTTGAGTTTCAACGTTATGTCCTATTACCTTATAGACCCAGTGATCCACTTTCTGTTACCTTATAGACCCAGTGATCCACTTTCTATTACCTTATAGACTGACTGATCCACTTTCTGTTACCTTATAGACCCAGTGATCCACTTTCTATTACCTTATAGACAGAGTGATCCACTTTCTGTTACCTTATAGACAGAGTGATCCACTTTCAATTACCATATAGACCAGTGATCCACTTTCTGTTACCTTATAGACAGAGTGATCCACTTCCAATTACCTTATAGACCAGTGATCCACTTTCTGTTACCTTAGACTTTGTTATCCAGAGTATGTTACCAAATATACCCAGTGGTCAACTTACTGATACATGTACCAGATAAAAGGATGCTTTTTTATTAAATTAACATCACGGAATAGCTTTAACTTAAATAATGTTAATTTAAAATAATCAAACAGTCATTCAGTATGTCTCAGCCAATCGTGTACTTCCCCATGAGGTGATCCACTTCCAGTTACCTTTTACGTATTATATACTGCGTAAGAAATTAGACAAATTACGACCTAAACAAACACTTTATTATAAAAATAATATTTTATGAGTGTTATTATGCGTTGATAAACGAGTAGTAAAGTTTTTTGAGTCTCAGTAAATTTTACGACATTGATCCACAAATCGATACCTTTTAGACAACCGTGATCCAGAAAACGATCCTATATAGACGCGACCAATTTTTAAAGAGGATTACACAATTGCTCCGATTCAGTTAGCCTTACTACATTATTGGTTAATGTGTTCCACTAAAACCGGTACAAGCAATTTTTAAAGAGGACTACACATTCGCTCCTACTCAGTTGGCCTAAATACATTTCGGGCAGTATGAATATGTCGAATATTTATTATATTCAGGTTCGTCAAAAACGTTTACTACCGTGACAGCTCCCACAAGCGCAGTACCGAATGTGACTGGACACGACTTGTTGATAGATCCTGTTTGGCTCACCATGTTCCAAAAGAACTGTGTTGTGCGTTAATGAACTGTGGCGTGTCTCATAGTCTAATTGCAATCCGCGCATCGGATGATGTCATTGCACAGTGTAACGTGACGTCTGTTGCACAGATGATGGGAAGTGAAAGTCTTGTTGGAAAACGTGATGTTGAAAATGCTGAATCGTTGACACAGGCCCATGATCCTCATGGAATGTGTGACCAAAGTAGTCAATCGCTTCACGTAAATGTATTCGGGAAAAGAAACGCCCCCGATGCCACAGCAGCAATATATTCGTCGCTAATTCGTTCTACGCCACAACTTGTCAACGTAAGCCAAACTTTAAACTCTAGTCTGGACAGTCACGCAATTCAATTAGCGTTAAGTTCGCCAAGTTTACTCCAAGCACTGATGAAAACTTTGAGTCACTTATCACATTCAGGAGTAATGCCAACACAAGCACCAATTAGAGGTGGGATGAGGCACTGGTGTAAAGGATTCAGTCGGTAAGAAGCTTCTCTATTTCAGTTTCAATAATTACCCGAATATTCGCCTGCCTGTTAATTCGCAAAGCATAGAAAGAGGACCAGTTGCTTGCAATTAGTGTCACCTTGTTTAAACTGGGAAACGATGAAAAAAAATGTTTGGCAATATTATACAAAGAAGAATTCGAAATACGAATTCCACACTGACATTCTCCCTCTAATTGTATTTGCATCATGGATTTAATTACACATATATTAAGTAAATTTAAATAAAACATTCCGTAGTATGGATAAGAAAATACAAGATAATGTCTCCACTAGGCTCAAATGCTTTTCTGACAGGTCACTTCTTATGTGGTAAAATCTAGTGATCGTTGATGGTGAAAATCACGTTGACACAGGCATGAAATTAAGGGCTTGTTAAAAAAAACGAATTTAAAAAGTTGACGTGGTGTTGATTTTTATCAAATGTCGTTAAACATAGTGGTTAGCAACATTAATTGTCTATTACCAAGGAAAAGGCGATAAAGTTCTCCGAAAAACTGTAATAAGCATGTATGCTACTTTGTACACGTGTCCATTCTTTTCGTTTACTTGTCATGAATGAAAACAAAATTGCCGCCGTTCGTGCACTGATAGCACGATTGCCGCTTCGCTGTGTTTTGTGTCAACATAATACTACAAATGTTTATCAAAATTGAAGAAATTAGATAGGAGATTATACCTTGTCCACTAGTTGGGCCTAATATATTTCTTTTTTATACAAAGGACATTCTTTAGTCTTTTGTTTTATGAGATAGACAATTACATGTATTGAAGACCACATCGTTAAAGTTCTTTTCCTCTCTTTCGGGTATGAGATATAAATAGATGCTTTTAATAAGAGATCAAAATAAATTTGTTATTTTCAGTCAGTTAAGCATATTTTAAGCCAAACACAAGCACTATGACTAATTACCAATCGTAACTACTCGGCGGTATCCGGCAGAGCTCGGAATACATACTTATATCTCCGAGGTGTTCCGATTGACTAATTACTAATGGTTGTTAAATGGCACCATAACCGAAAAACAAACCATTCAGACTGGTCCATCCAACAAGGCCATCCAAAACTAGAGCAAATGAATGATTACGTACGAGGTCACAATAATGAAAGGAGATCGAGTCCGGCGAGTCCATTAGATCACTAATCTCACTGTACTTTCAGATCAATAAAAAAGAGGTATCACTTCAAAGAGGTCAAGTTTATCTCTCGATCTTTGTACTGGATTGTTGACGTCTACAAAACAGCGCACGAACATCACGTGCCAACAAACTACACAAATGGTCTTGTGGGGTGTGGCATGACCTACGCAATGGATGCCCTCAATGTAGAGCAATGGCAAACATTTTTGTACAATCTTGTTCTGTAATAAATCTCGACTTAAATGGAGAATGCGGTTCATTATTTACAAATTCCATAAATACTTGTATAGCATGTATGTCAGTTTATAGATTTACCACTAATTGAGGTCAAACATGTTGATAACGAAACCAAAGACGTAGTCAAACTAGGTAAAAGGCATGTTGATAGGGCAATGAAATTTGGGCAAAATTATTTCTTATTGCATCACTGTCAATAGGCCGAGCATTTGTAGCCTCACCCACTAGTTCATTGATGATGGCGCACTTATATAAGCGAGCATATGGAAGTCGTGATTCAATCACAAGGTGAAGTGTATGTTCTACAAGATGATTCAACAATGCACATACTCAAGTCATTTATCCTCTGCCATTGATTCCTGTGACGAAATGATTGGTTGTTGGACTTTTGTCCACTTCCTCTGATGTTGGTAATGATATTGTCAGTTGTTGGGCATTCGTCCTCTACGTTCCATTCATGGGAACAAATGGTTAGTTGTTGATACTAATTGATAATTTGTCGACTATCTGTGATTCAAGACAAATATGATAATTGTAACACAAACGCACATTTCTGTTGTTGACTCCAAGCCTAGTTTCCATTTCACAAAATTTAATCCAATTTTACTTTTTAATATCACTTTCTCTTAAAACCAAACACTATATCCTTTTTATCACTTTATCTTATTAAATACATGACTATTTATAAATGGCATAAAATGTATCAGAAACTATTATCACAAAAAGTAATTTTACTTTATTTAAATTTCCAAAACTGTACAATGCTGGTTCAATGTTGGAAACCAAGTCCAAGTTTTGACTGAAATCTGTCTCAAGCTTTTTTTGTCTATATTACAAGAGATAAACCAGCTTCTGCATTTTGAGAGGGTTTGTTTGCTGTGCATGTACAGTATATAACACCTTCAGATTCATTGTTTATAAGAATGGCAGATTCATTTTATCAAAAGGACCCAAGAACCTTATAGATATGTGCGAATCTAGCAATTTACGTCATTCAAGGGACCCCTCTCGATATAGGATTAGATAATAACAAACCTGTTTTGTCAAAATATCAGGGGGGTTCGGGATTGCCAGTCCTTCCTTCTGGATCCGCACATGGCTTTTACAGTCAGACTGTATTCAGTCCAGTCTCTTAAACTACATGAACAACATAAAAGTAAATCTTAAAAGTCAACCATGGAAAGTATGTACTAAAATAACCTCATCAGAATTATGCTCTATTAGGGAACCTGCTTATTCAAGACAGGGGAATGGGAGTGGAATCATAGAACAAAATATGCCGACAAATAACATTTATTTCCATTCTAATTTAATAATTATTTCAAACAAGTAGATAAATTGAGATGTATCGGTCATTATCTCTGTAAAACATCCAGAGAACCCTATAGAACAAAAGACAATGCTAAACAATGAAGACATTGAAACATACAGACAGGTTGAACAAACAGTTAAATCTCTGTTCAAGTTATGCTTGCTCCAAGCGAGTTAATACTTATTCTCTCTCTTTTCTTAGCCTATTCAAATCAACTGAAGATTTGAATCTAAATAATAGCTACAATCCATCATAACCTAACCATATGTATATTTTCAATGTCTGTAAATAATCCAACATGGTACAACAAATATACACATGTACAGGTTTTATCAGGACCAAAATCAATAGGGTTCCTCTGCTACCCAAGGTGAATGTGTGTACCAAGTTTGAGGATGATAGGTCAAGGAATTCTCGAGTTATTGATCGGAAACGAAAAGGTTACGGACCGACCGACTGACCGACATGTGCAAACCAATATGCCCTCTCTTCTTCGAAGGGGGGCATAATAATGTAATTGATGATTTTGCCATTAAACCAAAGTGATAATGATGGAGTGTGAACAGAATAAACAAATACGTCTGAGCATTTTTCTGGATTAAAAGTTTAAACTTCTTTATTCATTTTATCACAGATACATTTACCTAACATTTCGAATGTAAAATTACAATACATTAATTGTGCATCATTTCAACAGAATAGCAATGGAATGTTATTGTAAACTGGCATATCGGAACATCAATTCAACAATTACTTTATCGTCAACAGGTTGAGAAAATAACTATACTTAGCTATGTCTGTTCCTAAATTAAGGATGTGTTATGTAATGAAAGTCAGGATTTTAACCAAACCTGTAGTGTACTATCACAAATCATTTTAAGCTAAATTCACCACTAAAGTATGTGACGTATGTACATTATGAATGAACGTTCATGGTATCTACGATATACAGGTAAATATACAAATGTATATTCAAATCTAAAATGAAAAATGTGTGCATTTATTCAAGAATTATAACTATTTATTTTATGATATATAAATGAATGCAATATGTCAACCACAAATCAAGCACACATTCAGTTTTAAGTTTTGTAACAAAAGAAGGATTAAAATAGCAGACATTCACCATAAAGCATTGGTGTTCATGAAACTTGCCCATTAGGCTCACAATTTCCAAGATGAGAAAAGAGCAAAGACATACAGGTTACTCTAACAAGATTCTGCTATACTACATCTATTGTTGTGGCATATTAAGTTGAAATACACAAATAATAAAAATATCAGAATACTACATAAATATCAAGAAAATCTATAATATGATGTCTAAAAAACACAAAAATAAATAATTTCGGCTGCTTCGTTTGTTGATAGTGATAACAAAATTAAAAAAACAACACAATACTAAAAGTATATTTTATCATATTTTATCACAGTGAATGCAATTGGCACAAGAGAAGATACATGTTGATGTCCGACATGGTTCAATAAACACAACAATTGTGATAACGTAAACCGACAATCAAATAACAGTAAAAACTATCGTGTTACCTCACTCACAGATTATGTTACATATTTCAAAAATACATTTCAACACAGCAGAACACCAGGGGCGTAGCTTGGATGAAATGAAAGTGTAGGCCAAGATGTAGGGGGGTCTGGGTGCATGCTCCCCCAGAATTTTTTTTGACCTAGAATGTCAGAGGTGCGTTTTGGCGTATATTTTCTGGGGAAATGTGTAGGCCGCGGCCTATAGGAAGCTACGCCCCTGAACACAACAAGAAGGTTGCATCCAGATACCGAGCTCTTTGGTCCGACATTTGTATGGGACGATAAGTAGGAAAAATACATTTGACCTTGTTCATTCAAATGCATAGGGTCCAAAAAATTATTTTGAATAATACATGGTTTCGAATAGCCCATTTCAATTTGGCGTGCGTAAGAAGTACAACAGGACCTAATATTTATTACGGTTGATACTGATTATTCGGATAGAAGATTGTAGAATAAATGAGGTCCGACCGTATATTAATGCTGACTGGAACCATGAATAAACATTTCTTACACCACCATGATAGTCGAAATAGTCATTGCTTAAGGGAAGCAGTATTCAGATTAATGATGCTTCATTACTCTGAGGAAGAAACATTTCTTTGTAAAATAGTAAAATATTTCAACAAATACGGTGATGAAATGTATTGAGAATCTTGTTTAATCATCAAACAACCTGGAAGGAACTTGATGGAAAATAATTTTCAAACCAATAAAATTGATAAATATTTACCATATATGCAAGAAAACTGAAGAGACATCCAACTGCTCTGTATTTTCATTTTGATATGAATCTCAAAACCGTTTGCTTTATTGTTTAATATGAGAAGAGTTTTGAAACATACATGTATGACAGTAGAAATCTGTACGGGAAAAATGAACATTAAAGACAAATTGATCACATTAAAATAATGGACGGAAATATTGAAATATAAATATCACAGACAATTTGTATGTCACAAGTTAATTGAGATAAAAATGATGAAGTATGAGCAAATCAACTAACAAAACGAAAGTTTTTGTAAAACAGACAATGAAACAGACTGATTTATTCCTGCACCACAGAGGTCTGAGCTATTGTGGTACACAGTCTGACCCCTGTTAGATGTGAGCGAGAGCTGGACAGTTTTCAATCCACTATGTTGTGGAATAAAAGTAAATAAAAATATGTGCAGATGGTTTTATATCACTGGCATGAATATCACTGAATGGTGTCAGTCGCAGAACCATGCAGTTAACCTGAATACATTACAATATTACATAACATTCTTTAATATTAATTTTTTTTAAATTCATGAATGTAAAAAATTTAAAATAAACTTTCATAATTAAGATCATTTATTCAAAAGAACAGTACAATATTGGCAAGTTGTAAGCAGTGCATTGTGGGTATTTACATAAAATACAGTTACACAGATCTAAACAAAATTAAGTTTAGTACAAAATCTTAAGGAGCAAAATCCTTCTTAGATATTGCAATTAGCAATGTATGTGAAAAGAGTCTACATGTTATTGGGTCAGTTTTCATTTTATGTTAAGTTGATACATACACATTTTCTAACACATTTCTCATAAAACATACAGTCAATAAAAAAGTGCTATTATTTCCAATGAATAAAACTAGCTGACTTGATCAACACCATTATTTTGGCATACCATGGTTTGAATCAATTATCACCAGCAATGTCCAGTGATAGTGACCAGACGGCAGGTCCCAAAAGAAACCATGGCGATAGCAGATACAAGCATTATATGAAACAAGAGTATTGAAAACACAAACTTGCCCTACAGCATTTAAGCTTAATGTATTGCAATAAAAATATTTCAGACTGTAGAACAACTAATTTTCATAACAACAATAATATAAAATAATACCTTAAAATTAAAAATCAATATTTTTGGGTTAAACTAGTTTATACCATTACTAAAATGAGTAAATGCAAAAATAATTTATAAATAAATAAATAAACATTTATATAATACAACCAGAACTCTAAAATAACAAAATATTTACATGCTCTAAATGAAACTGTTTCAAGATCTGTACAATAAAATCTTACAGAGCTTAATATTATGGAAATGTTAAGTAAAGAAGACGAGAATTAAATCCAAAAAATATTTAAAAACAAAAGATGGAATGCCAATAAAATGATGTTGCATAATGGAAGACCAATGTGTGCTTAACTATTTACAATATATTATAATATCCTCATTCATGTATAAAATACTACAGCTAAAATCTAATGCAAATGTCACTTAAAATTAGTGATAAACAAAACAACATTTATTACAAGTCACCAAAAATACAATCAAGACAGAAACTGCAAACAAACATATTATTTATTTTGGCTTGGAATTCTATATGTTGCACTTCCTTCACGAGAAACACCACCATCATCAGGTTTTGTATCTTTGGCGGTGGGAGATTTAATTCCACTGGCAGGTCTCTCTATACTATCTTCACGCTTTGGCACAGCACTACCAGCATCTCTATCCATAATGTCTTCACGCTTTGGCACACTATCATCTGCCTCTTGATCCAAACTATCCTCATTTTTCTGAGAACCACCATCATCATCATTATTAGCACTCTTTACTGGGGATTGTTTACCTTCCTTTTCACTATCTTTTTCTTTATCAACATCAGTGGAAGGAACTCTATCTTCAGATTGATTTTCATTATTATTGTCACCTATATTCTCTGTTTCTATAGCTCTTTCATCAATTGGCGTATCTCTTTTCCTTCCATCAGGCTCATTTGAAGTAGGACCAATTTGGTCATCATCTTCCTCACCTTTAACACTAGATGTATCTTCTTTAACAGACTCATGGTCGTCAGATTTGTCAATATCATCAGCAAGTTCAGCATTTATCTCTGATTTAGTTTCATCACCAATGGCAGTATCCCTATCATCCATCACTTCTACCACGTCATTGGAAATATCTCGTTCTTTGATTTTATCAACAAAGTCTAAAGTCAGCAACCTCTCAATCAAACCATCTCCTTTGTCACTGTGAAGCCATCTGAAACAAAAAACAACAGCAGATGTTTAAAGTAGTGCAAATACCAAATGGCATACTTGCTTAAAGATATATCTGGCTCATCTGAACATAAAATGTTTGAATTGGCTTTTTCCAGTATTGTTGTTGCATTGGCTAAAACATCTCTAATAAGAGCCATTGCAATGTAAAAACGATTGAAAAAATATTTTTTTATCATATTACTTACAGTCAAAACCGGTAAAATAGCCTGATTGTTAAAAAAAATGGAAGTTTTTTTTTAATTTTATGATGTACAAACATCTTTCTTCAACAAATATGGATTAATACATTATGAGTTCATTCTTTATAAATGCATGTTTAGTAATGTTTTAACCATAGGAAATATATTTTTCATGTTTGGTTAATCAAACAAATGAACAAAAAATGAGCAAAGTATAACTTTAAAAACATGGAAATAGAAAGTTAGGTATAAATTTAGAAACAAATAGTTACAGAAGTAGATTGAAGTACACTACTTAACAAACTAGACAAAACCTCAGCATTAAGACAGTATTTTCAAATCAACTGCTATAAATGCCAGCTAAAATACATTAGGGATTAGCATAACATTTCAGTGCACATTCTGTTCAGTGTAACTTTGAAGAACTAAAGAACTCACTGTTCACATTTAAACACATATTTCTCTTCAGCATCCATTGACTCTTTAACACTAACTGTTTTCAGGAACCAACCCGAGCCAGGACCCTGCCCACTGTGACCTATCTGTACTTGTGTTGGACGGCCTACGTCCACAGCTTGTACCACAAATGAATCAGTCTGAAATACATAGACAAATGCTATAAAATGCTATAGATATTATAGAACTAAAATGCTAGTCTGTCCAACCATTTCTTTATAATTCTCCTAAAGAATACGTTTGCGTGAAAGAAAAAAATTCTCAACAGTCGCTGTCTACCATTGCCCCTTTTCCTCTGTCAATTGTTCCAAAATACTTCTAATTAATTTTTATCATTTACATTAATATATCTGGAGGAGTAAAGATTGAAGTCAGCTATTAAGGTCAGTAAAACAGTACAGTAGGTAACCTTGAAAAAAGCATGCACACATTTCATAAAATGTCATAAAATAGCCCCTCCACTTTTTTACTTCAAAACCATTCCAATAAAATTCAAACTTACTGCAAGTTTTCTATACTCCTTATCTTCATTAACAAGGGAGACCTAGAACAACTCATGTAATACATATACCTGATATACCCTCCCTGGCACTGTTCATGCGCATAACCTTGAGGCTAGGAAATAAAACATGCATAAAACTAGAGCTACTTATTGATATATACCATTCCAGATTCAAACATCTGCTCAGTGTCCTCCAAAGTGTGAACAAGGCAACGTTTTCCTGTATCACCTAATGTTCCAATCAGGTTTATATACACACTGGCATCTGTCCCAGATCCAAACCCATCACCAGTCAATATCTCCACTACATACTCTCTCACTGAAATATGAACACAAATATTTCCATTGTGTAATGTTAATACAGAATAGCAGTACATTTATACAACTGCCTGTAGTATACAACGAGTTCTGATAAGACACAGTAAGAAGGTTGTAAGCAACAAACAGTTAATGTTCCTACTTCTGTGAAAATTCTTTGAATACTCAGTTTAGGGTGTAGCAATATTTATATTAAACTTATTTGTTTTACATCCATTGTGAAACAAGTACAGTAGACATTGTATTTAGAGACCACCCAAGGGACAGCCAAAATGTGGTCACTTAATAAAGTGGTCTCTTAATAGATATCAACAAATTTATTAAAAGTTAAGTACAAATGAATGTCCAACTGAACAACCAAAACGTATAAATATCATCCTCTTTCCATTCAATGTATCTATGGTTCAAAACTCGTAAATTTAAACCACTCTATCAGCTTACTAGGCAAAACATAGTTCCCACATCTACGATATTTACCTCCCTTGTTATGAATTGTCGGCCATTTTGATAGGCAAATTTCCTTAAAAATTTATGGGGAATATAATGTTAATGCTGATAAACTAATCCAATATATAAAAAATAACTTATTCATTATGTTCATGAGGGCATTTGACTCAGTAAGTTGAATAAAAAGTGGTTGTCACATGCAAATTCTCTTGGTGTTTTCTCAATTATAACATATTTAGAAATTACTCCTATAAGGGCTTTTCAGTTTTGCCTATCAAAATGGCCGACAATTAAGAACAAGGGAGGTAAATATTGTAGATGTTGGAACTATGTATAGAACATTAAGTATGTGCAAGTGCCTAATTCTTAAATTCCCCGTATGTTATCCAATGTGACAAGGTTCATATTCTTTGAATACGCGTAGTAGCCTCGTGCTTAAAATTCAAGACTTTTCTAATCACACACGCGAAAGTAAAAGGCAAACACAGATGCACACATTTACACATGTACATAAATAGTTTTCAGTCTATAAATAACTAACTGTACTCATCACAGTAACACAAAGTAAAAATAAAAGCGGGTGAATGGGCACAAAAATTACATCTCGCATTTTTCTTCTCGGAACATCGTAATGTATAAACTCGGTGACATCGGGCAACGTAAGTTGCTTAGCAACTACGTTACATGAACTTGGTTCTTGTAGAAATTATGATCCTTAATTACCTAGTCGATTTATCACACCTAATTGTTTATTCAGTTTTTTAAAGGACAATGGGCGAATGTAGTTGTGACTCGGATGTGAAATGCCCCATGGGATTAAGTGTTTGAAAACGTTTTATGGATTATTTAACTATCTTTTTTACCTGCCAGGACTGGTTTAATGCGGTCGCTGGTCATGATTGTCAAACTATCAGTACGGATGTATATACAGATTATATAGTTCAACGTTCACATTAAAGAATTTTTGGTAACTTCTAATGAACTTGTACAGCCATTGAATAACATAGCTCTAACTAACAGTATATGTAACACACGTGACATGCACTAAACTGTAGCAAAACACACTAAAACATTAAAATAATGAAAAGCAAAGTAACAGTGTAATACAAATACACCAATACGTGTGCATACTTTGTGCAAAAAAGAAAACCAATCTGTTTAATCCAACCATATTGCTATATTTGACACCAGTAGTATTTTTGTAATGATCATTACTTTACACAACATCCTATCAATTTCATTGACAGCTTAAACGAATGTACATTGACAACAATTCTACTCCTTCAAAAGAGGCATAATCCAATAACTGATCAAGCAAGAGTTAAGGTTCCTGTCTTGAACAGTGAACATCTACTTGTACTGTTTAATTTATTCCAGAAACCCTGAACTAATTTTCCCAATATTCAACTTGCGCTCTGTACTACAAATAATTTAGATAATTTTATCATGAAATATATTTAGTTTTATGGTTCCCAAATACCGCACGCTGTATCAGCCCCAAATCATTTGTTCCAAATTTGAATACGATATCTGATGAGGATTAAAGTTATACTCCTGACAAGTAACAATTAAAATTTGTCTAAAAAGAGACATTATTCAAGTTTTGTTCTAGTTCTCTGTCACAGCACCTCGACTGTTGCCTGATGTTATTACGTCGTCATAATTATGTTGTGTATCCAATATCATTGAAGAAGTACAAAAATGATATGAAACGCGTAGCAAGCAAACATTGAGTTTGTCTTCTTTTTTCCATATTGTCATAGCCTGATGTAATTGAAATTCGTGGGTTTAAGAGTACATGTACTATATAATTCTGCGAATTACTTCACTCAAAGCATAGGAAAAATAATGGATTATTTAAGCACGAAAACTAAGTACTTCAAGCAACCATTTTTACCTTCACCAGCTGCAAGTAAGAATTTAAGCTAGATTAATTGTTAAATATTACTGTTGTAGAAAGGCAATACATCAATGAGACACAATATCTAATCAATATACATGTAATTATATATGTAACACTTAATCTGAAGACTGAATTTTGAATGAAAATCCATTTCATCATATTGTATAATATTTTTATGTCATATCACAATTGACTTACAGTGATGGTCACTTGTATTGTGCGCCAGAAAAGTTCTTTTTTACTGATAAAGGTTTATTTGTATTCTAATATGACATAAATAAAATATTGCAGTTGTGTTAATAAACTATTGATATTATCAAACTCATTTTCAGAAAACTATAAAAACTTATTTTTTTTGTTTTTAAAAATAGTCATTATAATGAAATTTAACCAGTGAAGCTATCAAGATGATAGAGATATTAGATACAAACAAACTGGGGGTAAAAGTGAAACTTATAAGCAGAAATACATGGTGACCTTCACCCTTGATTGAAACAAAAACAATTAAAAAGATAGTCAGATAAAGTTTCACGAAAGAATGTTAACAATCTCACCTCCATACCGAAGGTTTAACATTAAGAGCATTTACATGTGTGAGATCAAACATGACTTACCTGGCCATTCACTTCCCTGGATGGGTACTTCAACTGCAATATCAAAACCTGGTTTTTCCAGGGTCAACCATCTGTTGATGGGGAACTCCAAAGTAGTTTTATCCTTCATGTTTACTAACACGACCTAGAAATGATGTTAGAGAGGTCCATTAGAAGCACTTTTTCAAATGTACTATATAGCAATCACATGCAATTTAATACTGTGTATATACAGTATGCTTATTTTGTAACACTAAAAAAATATACGGCTTGGTTGGGTAACATGAATCAGACAAAAATTTAGGCATAAAAAAATCTTACTTTTTATCTACTAATGATGGTGTATTGATAACTGAAATGTATATACAATGTACATACCTTCTCCACTTGCCAAGGTTTCCCGGAGTTATCATGTTCTAACCGTATTTTGCGTATCTGACCTATGTCCTTTGGATCAAGTACCAACTGAAATTGTCAAAATTATTTAAAAGCCATACAACATACCATATCATTTTGAATATCTCACCTATAACCACTGAGAGAAGAACCAACTAAAATCCTCATAGAATTTAAATCCATAATGTAAACAATTCAATGATTGAGATTATGTTTCTTCTCTTGCAAAACAGCGTGAAATAATTATAGTAATGTTAAACATGCCAAACAAGTAACATAGAGCACACAAGTAATTGAGAAACTCTGAAAGACTAAGAGGAAGACTTACATCAAACTCATCCGTTTTTCCAGAATAGAAGTATCCAGTAGCTGTAGAACCTAGCTCAATGGGTCCGGTGTTATCAAGATCACCATATACTGTGATAGTCACATTAGAATCTGTACCACTGTCAGTATCATCACATGTTGTAACATATGCCTTCCAATCACCATCTGTATACAAGATAACCACAGTGAATTCATGAAGGTATTATTTTTCAAACAATGTTTTTCATTTGGTTTAACGCTATATTTCAATCATACATAATGGTCAGCTGACCTCATCGCTTTTCCTGGAATTAATTATCAACCAGTACTAACTTGGCATTCCGCAAGCAGCTGGTGACTATCCCACTGAATCAGAGGCGGAGGACAAATGGCCTTAGCCAACTGTCACAGAAGGGCATGACCTGCCTGGGAGTTGAACCTGAACCTTCACGGTGACAGGCCAGTGCTCTATTAACTGAGCTAACCAGCAAGGTCTTCAGAGTGTCAAAGAATCGGAATGTCATCAACTAAACTTAAACCTAAGACATAAATTGTAGTTCAAAGGTCTCTGATGAAATGTAAGTGAAGAAATGATTTAAAGAAAAGTAAAGCACCATTTCATCATGAACACATATTGTTGTCGTCTCATTATCATTCTAGTGCAAGTTTTCCAGAAACTAACAATTTGCATAATTTCACCACTCCCTACGCAGAGAAATGTACAACAAGATGATCACATCTAAGTAAGAAAATAACACATTGCCAGTAAAACACCATACAGAAACATTGGAGATTTTTTCTCCAAAACTACAGTTAAACATTTAATGTGAACAACTAAGCAGCTCTCAACTCATTGTTTTAAAACACCTCAAATCATGTGTCTAAAACAAAGTAGATGAGCAGGTTTCACAATCTGTTATGTAAATTTATGGTTCAGTTGAATGTATCAAACCTTGATATGTTTTTGTATCCTGTTCATCTTCTTCTTGATTTGTTGCTGGTAATTCTACAACATCCGTTAGTTTCAATGTAACTTCAACATCAGAATCTCCACTTCCTTCATCTAACCATCTTCCACACTCAAACACATACTGTATACTAGAATCATCTTTTTCCTTGACAACCACCTTGTCTAGCAACCAACCAGATCCTGGTCCAGATCCATCATGTGTAACTTTGACCTTGATAAGTTGGCCAAGGTCAACTGCTGGTACTTCAAATACGTCTTTCTGCAATGATCATTGTTAAGTGAATATATAGAAAAACTTGACCAATGGTCAATATAGAAATTAACTGTAAAATGTTTAAAAACAACAGCAGAAATGTTCAAGCACAACCTCATATGACCTTTCAGGTCAGACGCAGTAAATTGTAAATAATGAATACCTACCTCGCCACCTTCAAATTTGTTGTTGTTAGTCTTTGAATCCATAAGTCTACGGAGTCCAGAGTCACCTCTCTCCCCAAATATATGTATACTAACATTAGCATCAGTCCCTGCCTTAAATTCTTCTCCTGTGTATATCTCAACTTGATAATTGTAAACTGTAAGTGAAAAATATGTGTGAAATTGATACAGGTGTGTAAAACAAGCTTCCAAACGTTTATTTAAACAAGACATTCAAGCTGAATTCTGATGAAATGCTGCCTTACCATTGGTCAACTTTAAGAACGAGATCAAAAACAACCAATCAGATGCTCGACTCTTTAGCCTTGTCTCAAACTCCACTTGTATTACATCAGAAGAAGAACATGAGTTTGTTCAAGCAACTGTGATGCAAACAAAATATCACAGGGAAAATACTCTGATGCCTGACATTGAAGATAATGGCCAAGTCTGCGGTTGAACCCTCAACAATAAACATATTTAAGATATTGCATTCGAACAAAATAATAAGTAACATTCCTATCCAAGCTTTATAATCCTTATACAAAATTCTACTGGTGATTTAAATATACCACAATTCAGTGAACATACCAGGCAGAGTTCGGTAGGTATCAACTACTGGCATTTCCCTCCAGAAATCTGAGAATTTCTCCACCTGAACTGAGACACCTGCTTCCAACTCATACTCATCTCCTGTTGTTTCATTCTTTAACTTCAACTACAAAATACAAGTTGTGTTAGAATTGACTGAAGGTGATACATATGAACGCTGCTATGGGATTTCCAACCTCTTCTATAAGTGGCATCATTTCAATAAAACGCAACATGTGATGTCTCTATTTGCAAGCAGGAAACAATATTTACTTCATATAGTCACTTCGTTTTCATATTGCCATATGGGGCAAATATTGGTTACTGTCAGTACATGGTGACGTCACATGTAGACGTTTTCTGGAAATTACGTCACTAAAAGAAGACGTTGGAAATCGTACAGAGGCGCTCATATTAAGTTTACAGCCTGCTTTCTCTGATTTATGTGGGAATGGCTTGTGGAACAAAGGTAAGTTGGAAACTCAGAAAGCTTGTTAAGTCAATGAATTGTCATACATAGCAAAGATACATGAACTATTTTAATCCTATGTATATTCTGTAGTATGGCAATGTCCGAGCTATCCCATACTTTAACCAGACACTGAAGGAAATACCTGGACTACAACATCTGATTATGAAACATATATTGTATTTCTACTGACAAAGTCTGACATGAAACTTACACTCTCTATAAACCAGCTTGGCGCAATACTATAATTGTTGAACCATGGAACATCCTGCGTGTCACTGTGGAAACCAGCCCGAACTTTGTACAACTTTCCTATTTCTCCCTCTACACGCACCTGTAAACATAGTTGAACATCATCAAACAATCCATATTTGAATACAGTATGTAGCTACATTAATGTTACAACCACTGAAGCAAATATAGTTCACCTTTACATATACAGTAGACATTGCTCGATCGACCACCTGTATTAAGCAACTTTTTTATTAAACAACCACTTATATTCTGGCCCGAGCGTTTTTACTATATAAATAGTGTATATTAAACAACTTTTCTATAACGCGACCAGCGACCGCATTAAACCAGTCCCGACAGGTAAAAATGATAATCCATTAAACGACCGCATGCACTTAATCCCATTGGGCATTTCACACCTTATTCATAACTGCATTCGCGCATTGTCCTATTATTCCAGTTACTAGCCATCAAAACTTTGTCATCACTGAATTCATGACGTCACACCATGCTCAGATTCGTTTTACTGTGATGAGTAAATGTATTTATAGACTGAAAACTATTATGTACCCGTGTAAATGTGTGTGTCTGTGTTTACGCCTTTTACTTTCGCGTTAGTAAGAAAAAATTACCTCAAACATATCAGACTGTCCTTTCTTAAATCTAAAATCTTTATCGGCCCCAATTAGCACCGGCACACTGTGTCCCTTATCTCCATACAGGATTAATTCTATGGGATCATGGACATCATCATCACCGGCATCTAGTCCTGTCACACTCCAAACAGTCCATGGTTCTCCTAAAATATACACAAACATATCATCGTAACAGCTTTGTGTTAGTTACTCTATATCATCATTACAGCTTTATGTAAGTTATTCTGTCTCTTATTTCATGGTTACCAACATTTAACGGTAGCCATTAATATGTAAGACTGTGATATCTAGTTTTGTCCACATTTTAAGGGGTTATTATACTATATAGAATGTTTTTTTCGATATACTTTTTTTGTAACAAAATCAGAGTATATTCTAAGTTCACTGATAATATGCACAATATCATTGTATGAACGGATTAGGGAAAATTAAAGAACAAAAACATTTCATGAAACATTTTGGAATATTATTGAGTTACATGTACATCTAAGTTCTACTAGTGTCAAGTACGGATAGTGACGCAATGTCCATGTAGTTTATGAGGGCATAAGGAACACATCTGAAATCCCTATTTTTTACTTTTTTCCATTTTACGTTCAAATCCTTATGAATATAGCAAACAACTGAAATGAAGTACATTTTCTTGAGGTCCCAAAGGTGTTCTTGTTAAATAAGTTATACTATATCTGAAAATGTAACATATAAAACATCAGATGTACTACCTGGTGCCACTGTCTCTGGTGGTTTCTCGTCCTCATCAACTATATCTGAGAGAGGAAATTCTTGTGATACAATAGATTCATCTTCCTCTACATCCAACCAACTGTAATAAAATACATAATTTGAGTGATGATCACTTACATGTATGACTGGTATGACTGAACTGAAAGCTTCAAAAGACTGAATATATGATATGGGTAAAGACTTAAGTATCAGTCAAATTATGGTGAAACAGATGTACAATATACACAGAAATAACATCAAGAAACAATTAAATTACAATGATAAGTCCAGGAAAATCTCAATTTATGAAATTCATGGTGTGTAGAAGGCCACTGAAACGTTTTAAGTTTTTACAAAATAACCATAGAGTAATTAAAACAGTGGTATTTGCAAAGAAAATCAGTAACAACTTACTTCTCACAATTGAACACATATCTTGTCTGGCTTTGTTCTGTCTCTTTAACAATAATCTTCTCAAGGAACCAGCCAGACCCAATACCAGCACCATCATGACTGACCTTGACCTTAATCAGGTCACCAAGGTCGACAGCATTTAATTCAAACACATCACACTGGAATTTATAATTGCAAAACCTCTAATGTAACATATTCATTTAAAACTTATTAGTTTATAAATATGAAAAAGGAAACCATTTTTCTTTTTTTGCCAGCAAATAAACATTTTAATTTGTAGCACAATTTAAGAGTCTGAAGTCAAAACAACTGTCCAGTTTTTGCATATGTAATTTTTATGCCCCCTTTCGAAGACGAGAGGGCATATTGGTTTGCACATGTCGGTTGGTCGGTATGTCCGTCCGTCCGTAACCTTTTCGTTTCAGATCAATAACTCAAGAACTCCTTGACCTATCATCCTCAAACTTGGTCCACACATTCATCTTGGGTACCAGAGAAACCCTTTTGGGGTCACGGGGTCAAAGGACACAGGGGGCATAATGTTTTACAAACATCTCATGTATAATTTAATGAGCAAGTTAAATAAATCAGTATCCTTTAAAAAAATATCCAGAAATTTTCTTCATTGTAAAAAAAATGAGACAAACATGAAATTGTTTAGTCAATACTGTCTCAATTGATACCAAACAGTTAAAAAGTCATTTTGTACAAAAGTCTTTGTTTTAGCAACGTATTATATCAACTTATTGCGTCATAGGAGATGGAAACTTTCCAAATGCTGTGTAAGAAGTTTTGCTCTGTGTACATAAAATACACTGTAGTTATGTGAAGAGACGATGTAACCAAATGATTCTATGTGTCCAGTGTTCTGGATCATCTGGTGCTACATCTACACACAAATACAGTAAAACCTCACTTAAAGAACGCCTCAATAATGAGACCACCTCAAAAATTAAGTACACAATATTCAAGTCTATTTTCACTGTTTTGCTCTTTATTCAACCTAAATATTAAGACCACCTCAATAAGAAGACCATTTTTCAAGGGTCCTTAGGGTGGTCATATTACTAGGTTTTACAAGTCCTCTTAATGAAAATAAATTATTTCAGTTGCTAATGAAATATATTCAGCAAAATGTTGCCTAATATCCATTCAGTTTACTTACATTTCCTTGCTCAAATTTATCAGTGAACGTTTTTGATGTAATCAATCTTCTTAATCCAGTATCACCATGGTTACCATAGATACACAGGAAAACACTAGCATCAGTTCCTGCTTTGGATTGTGTACCAGTATATACTTCAACATGGTACTGATACAATGCTGAAAGAATAAAACATTATGCATCAAGTGATTAAGGGACCTAGAAACAGCACAAACTCCCTTTGTGCTGGAATTCTATACCATTTTCAACAGTATTTTAGTACATGTAATAAATAGTGGTCAGTTGAACTAATTATCATTCCAAGGTGACCAACCAGTACAGTAAAACCTCACTTAGAGACCACCTCAATATTAAGAACACAAATTTCGAGTCCATTTTCATTGTTTTGCTCTTTATTCAACTTCAATATTAAGACCACCTCAATAAGAGAACCAGTTTCCAAGGGTACAAAGGGTGGTCTATTGTTGAGATTTTACTGTACTAACCTTTTCTTCTGCAAGCTACTGACAACATCCTCACAAAGCATTAGAGGTAGAGGTCAAACTACATCCAATATACATGTACTAACTTCCATCAGTTGTCATGGGAACATACAACTCACCTTGGGTTGAACCTATTACCTCCAAATTGGCAGATTAATATGTTACCAACCAAGCTAACTAGGTGGGCTACAAAATATAGCTACAAGATATGTTAATTCAGGAACGGTGAGGCCTTAAATACAGATTTAGATGACAGCGAATTCATCATCAAATTGTGAATCAGTTGCAACCTCTATGTCTGAGCCACCTTAAAGCTATATCATTGTTCACAATTTAACAAGATGATAAAGTTACAACTCTTTGAACATATCTTCAAACAATATCCAGTAGACTAACAGAAAATTTCTTTTAGAAGAAAGACCAGTCATTAAATATGTTACCATTTTCACACACATGTCACTCATAGTGGATAGTGACTGTTTCCTGTAATGATGCAATGATAATGCTTCAATCTTTATTCAATGCAATATTGAGGTCAGGTGTGAACAATTTTTACACATGAATGCCGATTTATCTTCAACAAACCGATCTTAATTCATATGAATCAATCATTGATAAACACATATGAAAACAAAGTAAATAGGTTATGTGTAGGGATGTTAACGAATGGCAATTTTAGTATTCGAATATTTGGTCGACCTTTCCGAACGAATATTCAAACATTCGACCTTCTTATTTAAATATAGGCCTACAGCATGGCATGTCAATTTACACCTGTAGATATTACTTTCCTGCGTAAAATGTCATTCAATGTGATAATGCCCACTTGCATTCAGCTTTAATATTGAATTTTTTTATTATCAAATATTCAAATGCCGAATCAGTATTTGAATATTCGGACATACAAACGAATTTTCGAATATCCGAATATTCATTGACATCCCTAGTTATGCGACATGTAGTGTACATACCAGGAGAAGTTCCATCAGATTGTGTGATGGGGAATTCTCTCCAGAAATCTTCGTAACCATCAATCTTGATCCATGTTGATTGATCAATAATGTATTCTTTATCTTTTAATTCATCAGATAGTGTAAGCTGAAATACCATAGAGGTAAGACATAAAATACATCTTAAGTAGACAGCGTAAATATTGCATTATTTAACACAAACTATTGTAACAGCTTCATTACCATATCTGCATTAGGTTAGTTTTGCACAAAACCAAATGTTTGACATAAACTATTTACAAAACAAGCTCAGGAAAATGTTACTTATATTCTCGCTCACTCATATGGCATACAGAACTTTTCAAAAAGTACCCCCCCACACACACACACATTTCACTCATGTGGTGCTGTCTCTAAGATGTAACACATAACACTTGAGTTGGCGATATCATATGGTAGATACTTCCATGTGACACTTATGTAAAAGGTATTCAACACTTAGGCATAAAATATTCTCATATGCTTTTTAGAAGAAAACATAGGGCATTCATGCATGTACACTCAATGGCCAAAATTATTTTTTATCTCTTCAGGATTAAGACAATTTAAGCATCAAGAAACCATAGCAACCAAGCTATCTGACTTTAAAACTTAGCGTTTAGTAAATAAATACACAAACCTTATCAAGCTGCCAAGACGGGGATTGTGAGAAGTCATACAACCAGTCTCTGTCGGCATCATTTCCATGGAAACCAACTCTGACCTTGTAAAGGTCACCAATTTTTTTCATGACTCTGACCTGTAAAACACCAATATGGAAATAGTGAATATTGTTTGACATACAGAAACATTACTTTTCTATCTACATGTATTGATGTAGCAAGTATCTAAAAATCAAAAGAGTACCACTTAAACCCTCCATATACACTGTTCAAACAGTATTTATGTTGGTATACATATGAAGAGGATATGCCAAGCTCTTCCCTTGCAATGTGCATAAGGCGGAAACCATATATATGCAAATAAAACTAAATGGTACATCTGCAGAAAATGTGCAGTAAGTTTAAAATATCAATAAAACCCATTTTTTTATCAGTGTCACCAAGCGCTTAATTCCATGGTTTAGAGCGTATATATACTGGTATCCCGATTTTATTCTTTCGGTTATCAGTTTGACAAGTAATTTCAGCGAACCAGTCGGGCATGAACTAAAAAATACCCAATAATGAAAACTTTCTTTGAAAATGGCGAGATCGCGATTTCCAGCCGGGAGAGCGTGAGTTGGCTGTCAAATCGAGGAGTCTCCCGAAGAAGTCGGGAGAGAAGTCGGGAGAGTTCACATGTATGATGAAACACACAGTCAATGTCGTTCAATTATCTTATATATTACATATGTTACTTTCCTGCACATATCTAAAATGCTTTTTCATTCAGTAAAACACACAAAAAGAGGATTTAATGTAACGTATATTGTGTGAAGATACTTACATTGAATATGTCAGAAGATCCAGGTTTAAATTGGAATCCATCTCTTTCACCAATGATAGCAGTCTGGTGATGTCCATCACTCTGATATATAACAAGTTCTACCGGACATTGAGTACCAGAGGGGGCTTCTCCTCCTGTGATTGTCTCCACACGCCACGGGAAACCTGTAAATATTGAATATACCTGAAGGTAATAATACGTTTTATACTTGTGTATTTCATTCATAGAACCAGCAAAATATCAATCATATATCTTAACAAATTAATTCAAAATTCAATGACCCAAAAAAAATTTGAAGTTTCAACTGGTAATGTAACACTCAGTTTACAACTGTTAAAATAGCCACATACGCTTCCAGTGTGAAGGCTAAACCAAAATCAATCATTCAATAAATAAGGAAATCTGTTTTGTGATTTCTAGGCTTGTGTACTGACAGACACACAGGAGATTGTCACAAGTTCTCTCCTCTTCTGTATAACTTCTATAGTTTATGAATATAGAGTACATATACAACAAAAAGGAATGTAGAAGGGGAGAGAACTCCTGTGGACATACAGATATTTACTGAATTTGATTATGAGTAAGAAAGCATTTATCTTGTATCTAAAACAAGAGCACAGCAAGCGGATGCAGACAATCACATGCAAGTGACATTATCACTGGAATTTATACTTTCTCAGGTACAATATTTTGCATTTTTGTGGACACAGGTGACAATCAAGCTACTAAAACAGCACTTCTTCTTTTTCAAACAGGCAAGCTGAAAGCTGATATTTTAACATAAAGAATTAACAGCTCCACCATTTGAAAATGTATCTCTGAATATCTCAGAATCAGGAATTTTTAAAGATAACACACCTGTATTGTCATGAAAGTGTTAAATAAAAAAGAGCATTGAAATAGAAAAAAGACATAATTAAACCATGGTAAGTGGAAGAATTTAGCAAGGAAAAAGTCTTTAGATTCAAAAACTTGGTCAAAATTTGTACACAAAAAGTCCCCGTCAATTAAAACGTCAACAAAGATTTTGTCCGTGATATACACAATAATATTTCATGCCCATGTAAACAAAAAACGACAACGTGTTTTTATTCCAATATTTAACGATCTGTACATTTTTGGAGACAAATTCTTCCAAGTATTTGTTCTTAAATTGTATTTAATCAAATGATGTGTACTAAAATTACAGTTAACATTAATGTGGTGATTTTGTTGAGATGCAAGTCTATTATCTTTAAAGAACGATAGTTAAACGTGAATATTGACATATATACCTGGAAGATCTTCTCCCACTTCATCTTCATCACTGACCAGTATTTCAGACAACTGGAGTGTCTGTTCTACACCATTCTCTCCATCACCTTCATCTAACCATCTATAAACAACATACCACATTTATGATGGGGCGATATTGGTTATATCAAGCAGTATACAACTAGCTTTGAGTTTATAAGATAAATAAATGGATATCATCAAATACAGAAATAATAACTTACTTATTTGAGCAAACATTTTGTTAGACAACACTAGTTGAGTGACTTAAAAAAAGTATTTCCCATCGACCACACAACTATTACAGTCCAACCTGTACACAATGACCATACATTGTTCACTGTATAGATATGTTCATAAGGAAGAAAGTCTCACCAGACAAGCAAATAGTGTATTATCATTATCTAGTAGAGAATATGTCAGGATTTGTATTTACCAGTACACAGGATAAAACAGAAATAACCAACCAACAGAAATAAAGCTGCATAAAACAGACCAAGATTGGTTGGTATCACATCTTATGTCGTTCTTACAGCTAACTGCTACTGTATCTGAGTTAAACAACAAATCAGCAAACATTTCAATGAGGCATGTGTCGCCATGAACCGTCAAACATTTGTCAGGTCCTTAGATTTTCATAACATACTACAGTACCGTTACTTATCTCAAACTCACCTTTCATATCTAAATACATATCGTATAGTTGTATCCTCATTTTCCTTAATGACCACTTTGTCTAACAGCCAACCGGATCCCGGGCCTGAACCATCGTGTTTAATCTTGATTTTAGAAAGTTTACCCAGATCTACAGCACCAATTTCAAACACATCCATCTACCAATAATAGAAATAAACCCTTGCTGTTCAATACAAAGTATTTTTTCAGAAAAAAAACATCAATTTTGGGCAGTTCATCACCTGATATTGATTCAACATACAAGTATGAACATAACATTTGCATTTTCTCTTTTGCAGGGAATCAATGTAACAGAAACATGCATAATGCATATCAATTCCTTCTCTTAGACATCAACAATACGTCGACCAAGCATATAAAATGGAACTACATTGCAATGAAGGTTGTTATGGCATTCTAGACAAATCACTTGATCTCAATCATGTTGTTCTACATGCTAAATGCCACATACATATACAGGTTAGTGGTCGAGTGCCTGACTCCTGATTTATATGTCACGGGTTCAAACCCAGCCTATGGGGAGGTTGAAAATCGAAATTCATAATCACTGAAATAGGCCCAAGTACTGGTTAGTATCCCAGGAAGCAGTCATAGACAGTAAGTAATATCATTTGTAAGAACTTTAATCACAATCATTGTTATAAAATAAATTTAATCAAAGTACTTACATTCCCTTGTTCAAATTTGTTTGTGTGAGTTTTAGATGTCATCAACCTACGATACCCTGAGTCACCACATTCCCCAAATATCTGTAGATATACAGTCGCATCAGTTCCCGACTTAGACTCTTCCCCTGTATGTATGCTGACAACATACTCGTAAACTGAAAAACACCGATCATGAATCTTATATTATTCTTGGCTATGGTTAACAAAAATCTAGAGCTCTCAATGAAAGTGATTAATACCCTACAATACCACTTTGGCAGAGGAAACAAAGGCCCTTAATTCTGCAATAATATGACCGGAATCGATCAAATCACCTGCACCTACTCTTCATAGTAATCATAGGTATGGCAGTAAATGGAATCTCTGCGCAAGTGCAGAATTTTTTTTTTCGAGTGGACGAACTGTCTGCACAATGGTATCATCCCCTTGAAACTTTGTTGCCAGGTATAATAATGAGTTAGTACGGTAACAAAGTAATTTACTGCCCCAGCAATTCAGTTTACATGTGATCCCATTGGTTCAGCTCACAACATCAAATATTGGTGTATATACAATACCTTGTAATTGCTCTGGTCCTTGTACCGGAAGTTCTCTCCAGAAATCTTGGTATGATGTCACCTTCAGCCAGACACCAGCTTCAAAATTATACACCTTCATATCCAACTCATTCCTTAAAGTCAACTGTACGTGAGAAAAACAACACACCATCATTTAGTTAAAACTTATTGCAGGATTCAAATTCAAGGCCTTCTGACAGGTCAAGCTCCCATCTCTTGATCCATATGCCTTTAGACTCATCTCCACTTCAACAGAATATTATAAACACAACCGTCACATTGTTTTCGGTCTGCACCTATGGGTACCAGTACTTCTTAATTTAACATGAACTATTCCAAATTGTCCAGGAAGGAAGGATAAAGGGCTAAGATAAATCAAAGTTTGTAAAAATGACCTAGTTACCTATAAAAACGAAATAAAATAAAACCTTTGTTCTCTATTAGTGAAAAACATATGTTTAAATACACTTAAGAAATTCTCCTGTTATCATATTATTATTCAGATATGTTTTCTTACAAATACAGGTATATCATCATGTTTCGTACTAACAAAACAATAGATACCAGTATTCAGTAATAACAATTACCTTTTCCAGAAACCATGTTGGACCAGCATCAAAAGATGTAAACCAGTCTGGGTTATTATCTTCATCATGGAAACCCAGTCTGACTTTGTATATTTCACCAATATCTTCTGTAACCTGAACCTGTGAAACAAAACAAATGTCACTCAATAGAACTATACCACATCAAGTTACACTATCTATACCTACCATTCTTAACAAAATGAATGAAAGCGCTGATGAGGAATCTTAACTTGACCCCTACCTTCTCCTTAAAGTTAAAACTTTCTAAGGGGCATAACTCCTAAGATAAATGAATTAATTATTGAGTCAGTCCATATTATAACCCAAATAAAACATAAAAAAATCATCATATTGTACTGTTCAGAAAAGTTATGACCCTTGTCACATAGTAATAGACTTGCATGTATGTTAGACATCTAGTTGCCATTTTGTCCTCATTCCATGGTTTATGTTGCCGAAATTATATACATACAAAAATGAAGTATACATTTGCCAGTGTGAAAACTGAACTTAAGGCTATTCTGAAAAAAATATGCTACCAATATTTAATCGCAAAACAATATAATATATACTAACATTGAAGGTATCAGTGTTTCCCATAGTGAATCTAAACTCTGGTTCTTCTCCAATTAAATATGGCTCTGAATGGCCCTTAGCTCCATACAATACAATAGACATGGTACATCCTGTTCCCTCTCCAGCCCCTCCACCAGTTGTTGTAGTAATACTATACCTAGTACCTATAATTATAATACAATATATCATAACTACAGTGAAATATCTTTATCATACAGCCATTCAAAGGAGTTTTAAATGAAAGGTTTTGTTCAACAAACACAGAAAAACTGTATCATCAAATAAGATTGTTGTTTTATAACAATGAAACAGTTGAAACTTAATTACGTATCAATATTCTTTGTTTTTGTTCAAAGCTTATAATTTTATTTAGATAACTGCACAATGAATGAAATAGTGTCACCTTGCAGGTCAGGGCTGGGCGTCTTTGTCTCTTCTTCAGGCTCTGCTTGCGGAGTTGGCTCCCTTAGTGGTGTTGGTTCTCTAGCGGGAGTGGCCTCCCTTGCTTGAGTAGGTTCTCTTACAAGAGTGGGCTCCCTTGCTGGTGTGGGGTCTCTAGGAGGAGTTGGTTCCCTCATTTGCTCCGAGGATTTAGTGAGTTCTCTCTCAGGTGTTGTAGGTTTAACCGACACCAAGGGCACTTCAACAGGTACATCAGGGGCGTTGTTGTTAACGTTCTCATCATCAGAAGGTAACAGTGTACGTTCTATCTTACCATCTCCCTCTCCAGCATCTAACCAGCTGTAACAGGAAACACATGATTTAGATAATCTAAGATTGTATACTTAAATTACATTTTAATGCATTCTTTATTTCTTTCTTTTGCAAAGATACTGTGCAGAGAGCATATACGGTATGACATTAACTAAATAATGAAATGCACAAACGGCTTTGTCAGATGTTAAATTTTCAACTACGTAATACACTAGTTTAGTCAACAAATAAGTTCACCCAATACTAATTGTTAACTGTTCCACATTAGCAGCAATTGAGTAACAAACTTATACACATGTCACATTGTAGCGGATTCGTGGTCCAGTGGTAACGCACTGGTAACCCGGGGGTAGCAGATTCAATCCCCTGCTCCATCCATAACAGTGCTAACAGTCTTTTAGATGAGACTTTGAAAAACTGAGGTCATGTGTACGATGCTTTTCATTGGGCATGTAAAACAAACAGAGGTGTTTCTGGAACTTGGGCATCTTCTGTATCATGGACTACCCTCCGGAAATCTAAAACAACTAACATTCTTCCGGAGGCGTCGCCCATATGGGAAACCAGTTTTGACGATAAATAATCGCAAAAACACATATCACGTGTGATGTACTGACAATCACTCAATTGAGCAAGGAGATACATGTACGTACTTATTGCACAGAAAGTTCACATTCATTGATAATGTTGATTCTTGGACCACTATCCTCTCCAGATACCATCCACCACCTGTAAATTACAATAATAAAATTGATGTAATGGAGTTTATATATATGATTACCATATAGGCAAAGGTAACAGCCAACAGTGTTGCAATAGAATTTTACATTCAGATTGAAGATCTTCATACAGTCATATGGAGGCACTGATTATTCAAACTATATTTTAAGATAAAGAAATGAATAAAACCAAGAAGGTTTCTGAGAACAATTTAATTATTGCTAGAGAGTTGTTATTGTATGGAATTATATACCAATACATTTGTTACTCGAGTTGATGATTTATTGTTAATTATACGTGTACATAGTACAATTTGATGCATTAGTACTTCATCTGTAACATGATTGTACGTATATATGATAAAATACACACAGATTTAGTGTTTATCAACAATGAATGAAGAAATCAAGCAAGAAATAACATATACAAAGTACACAACCCAAAAGCATTTATAAGAAGATATATGAAAATATACACAGTTGAAATGACAAGGGTCTACATTTTTTAATGGTAATCAATGTAAACTGTTGATTAATTAATAGTGAAATAGGAAAATTTTCACCGATACACCAATAAATTGATTTGCACAATGTCAAAGGTTAAACTGTGAAACAAACGATGAGTCCAGATAGAAGAGTTTATCTTTTTTACCGTCAATTGACACCTTTTTGTTTTCCATCACATGGCCAGAATAATAATCAAGAGTATTAAGGTGGGAAAACATTTGTTGGGCCAGAAATTTCAAGTCAAAAACATATAAAACATTTTCCGTAATCAATATATAACGACAGAAATCGAGACTGAAAATGTAAAAAAAAACAGAATGATGATATTACAAATGTCAATACAATGTGTTTCAACTGTACATTTCATTTCATGATACAATAATGAAGTTCGATATTCATGAATAACAATTATGCTTACCATTTTCCATGTTTGGATGTCCAATGACAATCTTCATCAATTCTCCTAAGTCTACAGCTTCCACATCAAACACATCAACCTGCATAGATATACATGTAGCATGATACATCATTTGTTAGATAGAACAATCTCAATATGTTGTATACCAATAAGTGATTATTTTGAGAGCTGACCTCTGAGTGACGTTTAAAGTCACCACCTATACTTACATCTCAGAATTACCCAAGGAAGTGGATAACAAAGATTATTGCATAATCTATAAATAAACGCTTTCTGATTGGTCCAAGAGTTTGTTTTTTTTAGTCTGTAATATGTGATATTCACTAATTTGCACTGATATATACTGGTTTATTAATAGCAACAGGGGATCCCAGTAAGCTTACCTAATATGGCAGTTGATTTCTTACAAATGCTACAGAAACTGCCAAAGTGTATTTTCGATGACCATGATTAGTGCATTAAGTGACAGAGATCATTTCAAGTCAGCACCAAATAATTTGGAAAATGACAGGTATAAACAGTGGAAAACCCTAGGCTCATGCTCAGTTGGTTAAAGAACACTCAACACTTGGCACACTGAATCTCCTCCCTAAGACTCAGTGGAGAGCAATATCAGTACTGAGTACTGTACTGATTAACGGTTATAAAAATCTGTCACTATATGTCAGTACCAGGAACACAGTTACAAAGTTTTATGATAAACAATACAACTAAACTGTATCATTTCAATGTTACAGACATAATATAATGGTATATAGATGCACAGATTTGTAGTATAACATGTTATCAAATCTAAGGTCAGCATCAGTCTATTGTGTCCATCCAAAGTCTTGGTTCACATCATGTACTACTACAACAACAAATACCTGATTTTCTTTGAATTGATCCGAGTTCGATGTGGAATGTTTTAGTTGTCTTCTTCCTGTAGAACCCTGATCTCCATACATGTATACATATACATCATTATCTGTAGAATCTGGATTTACTGTTCCAACTTTCACTGAGACATGGTAGGTCAACACTGTAAAACAAATATATAAAAACTTAATAATTCTGTCTTCATGTTATATAAACTTCAAATACATTCAAAATCCTATTCACTGTTTAAACAAGTTCTTATAATTCTACACTTCAAATATAAAAAAAGTATAATTTTATTCCAAACTATCTCAATAATAAGACATTTTGTAATGTTAATAGTCAAAATGCCATTGACAATAGAGATATTATTGTAGGCTGGAAGTATAAGTAACTATTTTATTTCTTTATATCAAGTACGGAGAGCGTTTTAGACTACCGGTATTTCTGATTCTTTTCTGTTGTAAACCTTAATTTGGGGACGCAATCACCCTATATTTCTCAATAGATAACATAGATTTATTAACATTGTGTATGATCAACAATTAACACAAGCTACAAACCTCTTGTTTGACCTACAATGTATCTATTTACCTGGAGTTATTTATCACCTGATATAAACCACTTTGTACTTACTAAGGGAGCTACCAGTACCATCTTTCACATCTTTGATTACAATGTGACAATGGATCAAACCCATGTTTCCTGCACTCAAAGACGACACTTGACTACTTGAGCTATTCAGGCTGACTCTAACCAAACACACACTCAAGATATACAAGGGAGGACAGTTCCTTTCTTGAATGCTATTCATGACTAGATAGGGAAATGTTTCCTTATTGTTGTCATTACAATTACCAAAGTTCAACAGATGGAACAAATAATCCCTGTCTGTACTTACCTGCTGATAGTTTAATTGCAGGCCAGGGTACTGGTACTTCCTTCCAACCATCCAGTTTGTTGTCAATAGCAACCCAATCATTGAGTTCTACATAGAACACATCATGAGAATCATCATCTTCAAATGTTAACTGGAATAAGGAAATCATAAAAATGAATGGAGAGAGCAGGAAATGGCACATACAAAGTACATAGCCACCCTAAAGCACAAGGAGACATAAAAATGTCTTCAAACAAGTACAGTAAAACTTCGAAACTTCAAACAGTTTTGGCTTGAATATAGCCGATACCTCGAACAGGTTATCAAGTCATGGCGAAATCCCTTCTTATTACATATTATCTAACAATAGATCACTCAAACAGAGATAGGTCGAACACTCGAACAGGGTTTGTGGTCCCTAGATACCATTTCATTCATTGTTCACCATAGATAGGTCGAACAATACAATAATTCACACCTTTAATTGACCGCTTAATATTCTATTGTTTGTTGACGGGTAAAATTAGCAACATATATTATTCGCGCGTCATGATAATTACTTGATGGTTGTATGATGTACATGTACTATGTGACAAACAATTCAGGTGTATGAGAATAAATGAATCATTCATTTAAGTCTGTTTTTGTTTTATTTATTTTTTAATTATTATTATTATGAATAATGCTGCGACTATTGATTGACGTGCATTCAGTATGAAAACACAAACATCACACTTATGACATGCGTTCAACATGCTTAGTACACTTGCACCGGCGACAGTCAGCTCATACATAATACATGTATACCGTAGATGCTTCGAACAATAGATGGCTCAAACTAATTGCTAGGTTCGACGGCAGTTCGAGGTTTCGAAGTTTTACTGTAAACAATAACAAAATAAAAAACAGCATGCAACAAGAGTTCAATTATCCAAATGAATGAAAATTAAAAGAATATCTTCCACTATACAAAACAAATAACAAATTCATGTACATGTATAGAGGAATTATATTCTATTTCTTTTCATAGGAGTAGCTGTAAAATATGTATATTGGTCGACACTCAGGGGGACTTTCAGTTATCCATTTCAGCTATTAAGCTTCTGTGGTTGCACGCCATTAGTCTGTAGAATGCCACCATGTATGAGTTCATGGTTGCCACAAAATATCTGGTAACTATGGAGAAGTTCTACATACCTTCCTGACATACCAAGCTTTGTTCACAGACTGATCAGCAAAACCAAGTCTTACTTTCCTGAGTTCACCAATCTTCTCATCATAATGTACCTAAAACATGTAACACAATAAGCTTATGTCATTGTAAATAGAAATACACCACAGCGACCTTATGTCATTTTCGTGTAAATTTAACTTATATAAAGTTGATTAAGGATAACTACACTTTGGAAGAAGTACGTGTCGAATATTTACATCTGCGACACAGCACTTAACACCAAATTTGTGTGCATACACAGATGAGTTTTTATGTTAAATCTCTACAATGCCTACACTGTATTATATTAATTCTATTTATGTGCTTATTTCAAACCAGCCACTCAATTAATCTTTTTTCTAACTATTTTGATGTTGTTGTTGTAGAAATTTGAAACAAATATTTTTTACGAATACTCATAAGCATATGGAAATCAAAACTATAAGACTGATGCTTACCATGTACATGTATTGGCATAAAGCATTTGCAGAATTGAAAATCAAATCTAAAACAATGACCATTTTTAATAAGAAAACATGGAACAAAACTGTGACAATATTTCTGAGACTAACCTTGAAAGTATCAGTTTGTCCTATCTCGAATGGACTGCCTCGTTTAGACAGGAGTGGGATCACCTTACTCTCTGTATTCTGTCCACAGAAGATAACCACTGGATCAAGGGAACCATCTGGACCCCGGCTTCCTCCAGTTACACTCTCAATAGTCCAGGAACCATCTGTGAAAAATCAAATGAATTTTTACCATTTACATTCTTAACATGAAATAAAATATTTGAATAAGAAATCCTTCTGTATGTTTAGTTCGGAGGATGAGGGCAAAATATACATGGAAATAGATAGTGATCACTTCAGCTAGGCTACAATTCTTTTGGATTTTTCTTACTTTACCAAGTTAAAAAACAAGCACAGCTAAATGTGGCCACCTTCTATAGAGAAGTAACATTCCATAGCTTTATAGTGAAAAGAACTTATAGTCCAGTTAAATTACACTGAATGATAAAATTGTTCCAATCAGATTATACAGTACATATAACAAACCAGATCTCTTGATATCAGGAACTTCTTCAATAGGTTTGGACACTTGACTTGGTATTGTTGCAGTAAGTTTCAGTATTTCTTCTATTTCATCATTCTGTCTTGTCTTGTCACCAATCCAACTGTAACATACAAGAATCACAATAAGTTATATATACCTAAAACATGAGCACTTTTGGCAAAGTTTTAAAAAGGAAAACATTTTAAGTAATTTATTATCTTAAATTATCTAAAATTCTTATATGTCACTTTAAGGCTTGTGATATGGATGTAAATAAATCTATATGCTTCTAATCATATTTTCAAACCGAATTGCATCCCAGCGTTCTCTGATTCATTTCAGGAAGTTCTCTGTTACATGTGGAAGAACAAGTTATATAAACAGAGACACAGCTCTGGTCAAATAATTGTCATGTACATTGCATATAAACAGAACACAGTCAAAGCAATTTCCCATCCAAAATAAAATCCCCCAAAACAGCAAGTGTGTACCCTTGAAACATGAACACATGTTCATCAGCAGCAAACTGTCCCTTCTTGACAACAATTTTCTCCAGTAACCATGGTTTCCCTGGTCCCTTAGCAACCACAAGTTTCTCTAGGTTACCAAGATCCACTGCTTCTAGTTCAAACTTGTCAACCTGAATGTGTGTAAAATCATGTGTAAAATGAAGTACAAAATTTAATAATGATTAATTTTTTACTGGAATACAATGAAACTTCAGTATTAAGATATTTCAAATTTGCAAAACGAATAAATTTATTTTTTAAACTTGTTTTGTACAAAAATTGAATTATTATTAAATGCAGTCAAAATGATGTTTACATAGATTTACAATTACACCTAGAGTTCAAGTACTATTCACACAGTAAAAAAGGGATATAAAGATCTTCTATATTCAGCATATGCTATTCAAGTTAATTGCTTGAAAAAAGTTTTTAGTAAATGATTAAGTTTGGCAGATTGAGATTAACTCCTAGACTTTGATGATACAAAATGTTTTGTTCTGATGCTAATATTTATGTAGTCATGTTAAGAAGTAACATACACAGTACATCATAACCAAACACAAAAAATATGATGAAAAAGATATCAAGTAATGTGATGTTATTGACACATTGTCAACAACAGAATATCTTTCATACAGTCACCATTGTATTTACAACCTAAAACCAAAATTAAGTCAAGCAATGGCAAAACATTTCTCATAATAGTAAAACAGTACACTAGCAAATAATAAGATGGCACTTGTAACTAAAATTGAAATAGGACTAAAAAACCTGAAAATATGATTAAAAAATCACAGAAACACAATAAAATGTTAAGGCTTACAATACAATAGTAATTACATGCAGGGTATTTCGAATCAGATGTAAAGTGTTTCAATGAAATCAAATACATTAATAAAACAAGAAAATTAGTAATGTTGGTTGGAAATGAAAATCATGAAATGTGAGTGTTTGTCAACATTATCGCTGTATGTTTTAATAATCACTTTAGTCTGCATTTGTATTTATTTCAAGACATTACTTAATTGGTTTGAAACAAATATTCTTGTTAAGACGACAGGAAGTGCAAGGGAAGTAACCTTTCAGGTACTTCCTGCCATGTGCTCCAAGGGAAGCAACTGTTGAAGGTAGTGACATTGTAATATATGGGTTGCTTCCCTTGACATTAGTCAATAATTGCTGAAATAAACCAGCTTATTGAAGAAATGCAATAAGCCGCTTTACTTAAGAATGGTTGTACACAAATGGAGAGGCGGTCAACCAATGAAAACACATTGTTGCAAAATATTGACCGTCAGTCCACAATAATGGAATTCTCAACTAATTTTTAATCAACAGTATCTAGTGAATTCATCACACTGCAAAAAACAACAAAATCATCTAGGTGTGTCATTTTACTAAGACCGCTAGTCCTAGAATACTGGTAACTTGTCTCATGGTCTAACTTGCCAGTGGAATGGTACCGGGGTACCAATCTATTGCACTAAATTTTCTCTACTATTCTGTGAAGCTAGAGACAGGTCCGGTGGTCAACTGATCAACCATGAACTTTGAACAGGTCTTGCATAATCTCAGATCTGATCACAGCAATGAGTTATAATCATGGACAATAAAGTCACTAAACACAGGTAATGTCGAGGTCTATGTTTGAGAAGTTAATCTGAGAATTTTGTTTATATGATGACTTCTACTACAAATTAGTACAGAAATACATGGTATAGTCCAGAAAGACTTTCACAGTAGCTGCACCACTGAACCAGGGCAGAGAGTATGAAGTAAGGTCCGGAGACTTAAAACTTGATAGAGACATCAAGGTCAAACTTTCTAATTGTTATGGCGCCAAATTAATCAGCTAGACAACTCAGAATGCTTATATCGCTCACATTCTGTAATATTTTGTTATTGAAGGCAATTGTGGAATCAAAAACAATCCCAAAGATAAGCATTTTAAAATAGACATGTTCAAACAAACCACTGCCATATATCTGTACAAGTTTGAGCAAAATATGCAAAATAATGTTCCATTTAACATTATATGCACAGTAAGGTCCATTTCAATTTTGTATGAACTATGACATAGTTACTGTTAATATCCTGGGAACTTTTGTCATGCAAGAACATGTTAATTATAATTGTATATTATCATTCAAATCTAGCAAAACCTGACCAAACATGCTGACAATGTCAAAGATAAAAACCTGGTTTTCCATCTGCAAACAAGATACCACACTTAATGAAATCAGAATTGGACAATAAGACGATAACAATCAACTGAAATCATCACACAATTTGTAGTTTAATTTAGAATAATGGACAAAATCCTTCTCCAATAACACTCTGATCAAGTTAGACAATTCCTTTACATATGAAACCCTTAGACATGCTTTACATCTTGTTATTTCTCTAAGCCATAAGACAATCTCATGCATTTTGAGCAATTTAATTTTCTATTGCAATAGGGGTTTTTATTGCAAAACAGGTTGTAAAAGTGTGTTATAAACAGTGAAGAAACTATTCATTATTCATACCAGCCACAATCTGAAATAGTTCATTGCTGAAAGACAGGATTTTGTCCATATATGCTGAGTGACACACAGGGTCCTGACTCAAACTTTAACCAGAATACTACATACATGTAGTATACTGTTAAAAGTTTGGGCCAAAGCCTGTGGAATGATATGTCAAACAAATTCGATGAAGCTGTAAAATATCAGGGGCAGAGAAGATGGAGTTGGGTTAATATCACCTCACACCACAGATCATAGTCAGATAAGTCTTTGACTGTGCTCAACTTAATACTTTACCTGAGAAAACTCAGTCTGCAAATTAAATGCCATATATGCATGTATAAGTAATTAACTAAACCTATGAGGAAATCTGTAAAAATATCTACAAGTGAAACTTTTCATTATGTTTTTGAGCAATTAAGAAGAATTTGTCTGTAACAAGGTTTAAGTCAGAACTATCCAGAAAAATGAATGTTCAAGATACATGTAAATGTTTAGACATTTAATACATACAAGTTTCTGGTAATACTCATGTGTGATCATCCTTTTTTTAATATTTATGAATTATTTGATATTACAATGAAATTTAGCATCATTCACAATAATACCTTAATACAATGTAGTCATTGTGAATGGTCAGAAAATATATGAAAAAAATGATAGAAAAACTGGAAATCTATTCCGATGAAAATTGACTGAATTGATGATAACAGAGCATTAATTCTCAACAGAAGAAGCATATCTGCTATTATTGTTATAGTTGACTAGCTATCTTAATTGAATTTATTCAGTTATAAAATTCTTTAAACACGTTTATAGTTCATGGAATCAGTGAATTCTGGACAAAAACCTAACACATATCTATCAGTTATTACTGTTACAATGTACACTTGACAAAACATTTAAACATGACAAAGATCCATATAGAATATGACAAATAGTGTGTATGAATTGTTTATATGTATGTCAACAACTAAAAACATGCAGAAAAATAAGAACATACTTGATACATGTATTTACATTAGATATGAGAACAGTATATATACATATTTAACAATTGATAGGATAATAAATGAAAAAAGAGGCACACACATCGAGAGTAAAAAGTTATCATGCATTATTTGAGTAAAAATAAAGCATAGTGCAAGCTAACTTGATTCATTGTGCAATTGTTGCTTAGCTACATATTTCCAGTTTTCAAATATTAACAATATAACCCAGGATTTGAACTAACTATGAATAAAAATGTGAAGCTGAATTTAAACTGTTTATAATATACCTGTCCAGACTGGAATCTTTTTTGTGAATTTTTACTGTGTATAAGATGTCGTCTGCCCGAGTCAGATACCGAACCATACAACGTAACAAATACATTAGCATTTGTAGATGCGTTCATCTCTTCTTCACTAGTATAAACTTCCAGATAGTATTTAACAACTGAAATAATTATAGCATAATACTGTACCAAGCATATGACTGGAATATCATTTGTCATTGTCATGGCGAAATGTTTCTACCATCAAACAAATAGCATTATCAGTTTTATACAACCCATGCAATCACCATTCCAAGCACTTTTCAATAGCACTGGTACATTATCAGAGGCCAATAAAGCTTAGTTTTTAAAGCAAATCTCAGAATTTTGAAGCAATGACGTGAACCGTGACTATCAAAGTGTATCAATGTAGGCTTTTTGAATATGACTTTCACATACAGGATTAGTGACGTCAGGAAAATACAGCCATCTGTTATCATATAACAAATATTAATTTCAAACAAGAATATAGGTATACCAATCACGACAATTAAAATGTATACCAGAAGCCCTGAATCCCATCAAATCAGTAGAAATTCTTAGGATAAACGGAGGCCAATTAGCTCAATATATGGACAAATACTGTTCATAAATATGTCAAGATTTTCACAATGCTGACAATAGTGATCTTATTAAAATTCACAAAATAACATAATCGAATTACAATTCCTTAAGTTAAATGTTTTTGCTGTTATTTAATTTCGCAAACTATACCTACAGTGAAAATTGCTAACTTTATGAGCCTAAATCTTTTCTAGCTTTATCAGTTTTTCCAAAAAGATTATGATTGATAAAAGTTTTTGAAGATGTTTTTTACAAATACCGAACATATGACACTTACTTTCTTTATTAGCGCTATCTTGGCTAACTAGAGGTAATTCCTTGCGTATGTCCCCGCCTATCTCACCAACCCATGCTCGGAAGTCAAAGGTCAAAGATTCATGAGAACTATGCTCTTCAAGCACAATCTGTAATTCAGAATAAAGTCACAAATAAAATTCTAGCAATGATAGACAGATATTTATTGTACGGCAACAAAATATGAAATTTTGGTCCTTTGCATACACTGTTCAACATTTATAATTAGTCATTTAGGAGTTTTGGCATACTGCATCACTTATACACATGCACATATTAATAATTATTATCGTTGTTTCAACCACCATGCCTACAACAAGTCTTCATACTATCGGAAAAAAATTGTCGGACCAACAACATCTAGTTCAATGTCACGGCTTAGTGACCGATTGTGTTGAATAGTGTAATGCACACGGAGCAGTGGTAGGGTAGAGGATACGGAAAGTTGTGGGATTGAACCTTTTATAGGTCACAAACACATTTGCTCAAAAGTCATCAGTGCTGGTTTCATCACAATCAAGCTTAAATAATTTAGTTTAAATAAATATATTTACACATATGCATACAGCGTGAATTCATGAAGATACATAAGATTTTGAACAAAGGCTTTGCCCGTCTAGTAAGCTCAGTTGGTTTAGCACTGAGCTGACAACCGGGAGGTCTAGGTTCAATTCTCTGGCATGGCAAGTCATGTCCTTCTGTGACATTTGGCTATGGTCATCAACCTCCACCTCTGATTTATGTGGGGGAGTTATCAGCTGCTTGCTAAAGTCAAGTTAGTACTGGTTGATAATTAATTCCATGAAATCTGGCTAGGTCAACTGAAAGACAAGCACAAGGATGTGGTGAAAAATGGCGTTAAATCAAATACCAACAAAACAAATTGAAAGGTATTGTAAAACACATACATGTATAACAACAACATACCTTCTCTATGGTCCAGACAGCTTCAATATCCCCCTCATATCCAGAGGAAACTCGTATCTTTTCTATTTCACCCAAATCAGCAAATTGGTAATCCTATGAAGTAAAACACGGTCAACTATAGAGTTACAACTAGGACTAACTTGTGTGACAAATTTCATATACTGGTACAGTCGAGTCGAATTTTTCGGGACCGTAGAAAATAGTTTGTCTTAACGAAAATTCAACATAAACGTCGGGAGGCCTTGCTGGTGGAGTTTTGTAAAAAAGACAAGTTTGTGTAAATTGCTTAAATTGCACTATATGTACTTCTCATTAAGAACGATGTGTTTAATGATATAAATGTGTGTGTATATGTTGCCTCTTTTAATTTTAACATGATAGTTTATCTGTACCTGTTTCATGCAGAATAACACCAAACAGAAACAACGTCCTATACCAATACTTATAACAAAATGTTACATGTCTCTCATCAAAATATATTTTCAAGTATTTCATATAAAGCTACAGACAGTCAAACCAGAAGATTTCAATCAAAAGAATATCATAATGTACTTTACGAGGACTTGGCAACTTCTATTTGAACAATTCAAACAACTCTATTTAAATCAGCTTCGTTAAGATAAAGTGGATTTTCTACATTTCATCATTGAGCACAAGATAATTAATGGCTGTTTAGTGTTAAGATATAAGTTGAATACAAGTTAACCTCTCATTTACTGGAACAAGGTTTGACCAGACATCTAAATACAAGAAGACATACTAAGTAATTGTAAAGTTTGTGACATTGAAATGCTTGCAAATCTTACTAATACAAAAAGTTATAAATGTATCAGCCAGTGTAAATGTTCTTGTTAACAGAATAATATTTCTACATTCTGGACTATATTGAATTCCAGAATTTCCCAGACATTTCCATTCATTAAAACTTTTGAAATCATTGATTCATAAAATTTTGGAAACATGAAAATCTCCACTTGTACAATATCTCACTTACATAGAAATGATGGGTTTTTCCAGGTGCCAGTAAGTTTACAGGTGAATCTGGGTCATCATTATTTAGTTGTATAGGTCCCTTCACAGATTCTGTTCCATATACAACTACAGACACTTCTCCAGCCTTCTGTCCTGGTTTCAACATTGGTAATCTGTCAAGTCCAGCAGTAGTCACATGTATATTCCATTCACCATCTAGTCAATTCAACATAAAATTTAAATTCATTACCAGTATATTATAACAACACATGCAATATTGCCAATTAAGGATAATAAATAAAAGCCAAGTTTGACTGTGATGAATGCATTATGCTAATTCTATACATTCATTGGTGGGTCTGCTCCCTGGAAAACCCTTAATGGTATCCTTATGAAGAGGTGTGGGGTTTGAAACCACAACCTACCAGTGGCCGGCTCTTTTCCTCTACACTAGGATTTATGCCAAGATTTGTTATTCAGGAAAACCAAGTTCTATTTTTTTGAAGCATAATTCCATGATAGTACAACAGAAATGATTCAGAAGACAATAAACAACAAGTACTACTGCATTATGCACTTTTAAACGTTTCACCACTTTTCTAAGATGCAATAAGGAATAAAACTACATGTACTTAAATTCATACCAAAGGCCATGTTTAAATATCAAAAAGAAATAAAATAAAAAATGATTTGTATTTTCCTACAGCTTGTAAGTGATCTACACAATTATCATAATCACAGACTAAAACTAGTTACAGAGAGAGGTATACATTTTTGTTCAATACTATAAGTTATATGGATAAGTTCAAACAGTAATGTTGTACATGTATCAGTGATAGCTTACCAGACTGTGTGTATCTGGTCGGTGTAGTAAAAGAAATTGGCAGTTTAGACAAGGGCATTAACTCTGCAACCAGTTGTCTGTCATCACAGCCTGTATCCAACCATCTGAATAAGACAATAATATCTTTATGTTCACCAGAAGCAGTATGCATCAGACACATATAAAATACATCAATACATTTATCAATATGAAATTGAAGTTATATGATAAACCAAAATACATTTTCTACAATAAATATAGAGAGAGTACCAGAAAGTTATCTCAGAAGAAAAACACAAAATGTAGAGAATATAACACAGTTTTTTAAATAATTGATAAATACTGAATCTCAAACAAGCGCATTATCCACAATGAACATGTTTTATTGATAGTATTCATGTTCAAACATCAAATACACAATCTTTTCACCAAAATGCAACTGGTGAAAACTGATCCAAAATGAATAACTTGTAACAGTTACAACAACTGTACTTTTGACATTCCTGTGCTTACCTGTGACATGGGAATATTGTATCAGACTCTTCAGCGACCTTGACACTGACTGACTCACAGTACCAACCTTGACCTCTGCCCACAGCATCATGACCGATAATGACTTTTTGTATGTCACCTAGCTCTATACAGGTCAAAGTGAACGTGTCAGTCTGAAAATTACAACAGTAATTCATCACAGAAAGGAAAGAGAGGTAAAACCAGACAAGGAATATACATATGCATGTGAAGGCCTAGACATAAAACTGCATTATGACTGTGTTCAGTAACATTTTACTTTAGTGAATCACATTCAACATGCTAACAACCCAGTTGGATTGCACACTCATCTTTGTGAATTACCAGCTGAGAGTGTTCAATGGTTGCAAACATCAATGTCTAACAGTTCGTTCAGTACAAATATTGCGGGATGTTACCAAATGTTAGCAAATTAAATGAACACTAAGCTGTTGATGCATACACCTTTCCAATATTTGTATTGTTCAATATGTCAATGTATTAGTCATTTAAATATTATTCAACTAATCATCAACACATATTGTTCTCTGTGGATTTATGAAATCATCAACATTGGAAACAATTTTGTTATTGAAACTTCACAAAATTGTAACCGGAGTGTCTTGAGAGGATCCATTATCAAATATAAATGACTTTTAATAAGAATTAATGATATACCTGACCAGTCCTGAATAGATTCTCATTACTTGAGACTGTCAGTGATCTTTGACCTGAGCATCCCCACTGACCAATCAAATTGCAGAATACACTAGCCTCAGTCTCAGAAAGAGGCAGATCCCCAGTCTTGACAACAATGATGTAGATTTGCTCTAAATTAAAACAGAATATTTTTCATAGAGTAAGACAATAGCAAATGTTGCATTGTATGGTATTTCTTTAATCCTATATATATTTTATAGTTTCATACAGACTGATATCTCAAAAGTTGAATATAATATTAAAATAAATCCCAACTCCTCTTGGAGAAAATTAAGAGATATGTTTCGTTCAACTGACAACAGTACAAATTAAATCTGAGAACAATTCTCATTTCATAACAAGCTTTTATTAAAATGATCAGTAATATTTATGAAGACTGGTTCATAACACAAAAATATGCCAAGTATTAAATGGTGCATAAATTATTTTAAAGGATAACAACAACATTTTAACAATCCATTCAAGATCGAAATGCCTACCCTTTAATGGCTGTAGATCAGGTCTGTATAGAGGTAATTCAATGGAACCCTCCAGGTTTTCATTGGTCGATTCAATCCAATCATTATGTTCCAATATAAACTCTTCACCCGTATCTTGATCCTTTAATTTCAACTGCAAGTACAAACAGTCAAACATATCAATACAAAATACATTCAGTATACAGACAGGAAGTTTTCATTAATTCATACAACTGCCTGCTCATTGAAACTATAAAGTATAACAATATGGCAGCCTAAAAATCATCTTGTCATGATTGTAAATTTGTACTTCTACTGCTATTCTTTGCAGGCAATGAATGGGGGCTGGAAGAGAGCAGAAATCAATTGATCCTAATATTTGATTAACAAATGTTTAATCCTGAAAAATGACCACAGCGAAACCTCAATAATAAGGCCACCACTGATTCTGAATAGTCGGTCTTAGCTGTGAGTTGGTCTGATTATCAATGTAAAATGCATTAGAAAAACTGAGCCATGAAAATACATTTGTATAAATGAGTTGGTCTTAATTTTGAGGTCATCATTAAGTGAGGTTTTACTGTACAATACCACATGTGTCCAGCAATGCATTCATGCTACCTAGTGTACAATACCACATGTGTCCAGCATTGCATTCATGCTACCTAGTGTACAATACCACATGTGTCCAGCAATGCATTCATGCTACCTAGTGTACAATACCACATGTGTCCAGCAATGCATTCATGCTACCTAGTGTACAATACCACATGTGTCCAGCAATGCATTCATGCTACCTGATGTACAATACCACATGTGTTCAGCAATGCATTCATGCTACCTAGTGTACAATACCACATGTGTTCAGCAATGCATTCATGCTACCTAGTGTACAATACCACATGTGTCCAGCAATGCATTCATGCTACCTGATGTACAATAACTATGAGGTGTGAAATGTTACCTTAGCTAAAAACCATGCTGAACCAACATGTTTATCTTGAAAGAAAATTCTGATCTTGAATAGAAGACCGATATCTTGAACTTTGGCCTGAAATACGAGAACAATACTCATACAATATGGATATAAACAAATACCAAATACAACAGAAAATAAGCAGTGATAGGATTTCAATCACAATTCCTAATGATCACAACCAATGTCTTGTCTTCACAGAAACACTTCCTTTCCGTTCTCAAGATGTTTCCTTAAACTGACAAATTTTTTGCACTATAATTTATTTTCCAGATGAAAAACATAAAAGACGGCAAAATGCAGCAATATTATACATAGTCAGTAACAATACAATACAATACAATACAATACAATACAATATCATTTTATTGCGTTAAACATGTTACAATGTTAAAAGCAAGCAAAAATTTATACTATACAACATGTAGAAGAAATACATGGATTTTCAAAGAGCATCACAAATTTTACATCATTTTCATACATTGGTTTGATTTCTACATAAATTGGCAAAGTAAATAAATTTCCCAAGATTGCTTGTTGTTTTTGCATTTCCGCACATAAGATTCGTTAATTTTTGTATGTTTGGCCAGGGGTAATAATAACGTTTTAAGTATTGAATTCTAAGATTTCTGTAATTTGGACAGATAAGTAAGAAGTGATATTCAAGAGATCCTACTATCACACATTTCCATCCAGTCAATAGCTCACCTCAAATTTCACAAGTGAACCAGGATTAAGGTCATCTTTAGAGTTCACACAGACTGGTTCAGATTCATTTTTCAATCCACACAGAACCAGACAAACTTTCTCACTGGTACCAGAATCATTCTGTGTACCAGTCTGTAAGTAGACTGTCCATCTTCCTTTACTCTGAGCTGGTTTCTCAAAATCTCTAGGAATTGACTCCAATGTATCAATCAGAGTAGTAGAAGGCTGAATCGCTACAAAACATAGAAAGTATGATATTTTTTATCGAAACAATGTTCAATCTTTACAGAGCTTTATATTATAAATGAGGCTGCAAACATGCAGTACTACAGTGTATTATATTCAATAATTAATTTGTAAAATGATCAATGACATGATGTCACTATTGCTTTACACTGATGTTCGCTGCAGGCAAAATATATAATTTATTTCACATCATGAATCAAATATTACATTTGTGTTCATTACATTAGTCTTGTATTAATCAGTTTCAGAAAACTTGTTTATCAATTTCAGTAATCTATGACCACTCATGCAATATCTTTTAGTGAAAGCAATGTCTTTCCATACAAGTATGTTACTTGGCACCAACTTTCCATATAAGTATGTTACTAGCCACCAACTTTCCATACAAGTATGTTACTTGGCACCAACTTTCCATATAAGTATGTTACTAGCCACCAACTTTCCATACAAGTATGTTACTTGGCACCAACTTTCCATATAAGTATGTTACTAGCCACCAACTTTCCATACAAGTATGTTACTTGGCACCAACTTTCCATATAAATTGTTACTAGCCACCAACTTTCCATACAAGTATGTTACTTGGCACCAACTTTCCATATAAGTATGTTACTAGCCACCAACTTTCCATACAAGTATGTGACTTGGCACCAACTTTCCATATAAGTATGTTACTAGCCACCAACTTTCCATATAAGTATGTTACTAGCCACCAACTTTCCATACAAGTATGTTACTAGCCACCAACTTTCCTACCATTTTTACTTTCTAATTTCTGAACTGTATTTAAATTTGCTGTACAGAAGAATTAAACATCAATATTTTTTTGAGATTTTTGGAACTTTTGAAATATTTATTTGGACAGCACAAACTGTGACAGAATATGCATCATAACAACAACAGTGGAAATATCCATCCACATGAAACCATGATGTCCTGATTTTAGTATATCAGTATTTCGACCTAAAAGAAACACATAGTTTTCATACCTGCTACTGGGAACTCGGAGACTTGTGTATTACTGGACAATAACCATTGGTGACAGTATATAGTGAACTGAGATGGTGCTCTCGATCCTTCAGATATACTAACTTGTTGAACATGCCAGCGGTCTACAAAATATAATACAATCAATCATCTATTTGTTGGTGTTATTTTCAGAGATTACAATTAAGGAGCAGCAGTTTAATCATATACTTTGGTGAAATTACACAAACAATAAATATCCCTGGCAAGAAAATTTTCAGCATGATGGACAAGCCCTAAGTGTGTAGTTCACCTAAGGCCGAAGCAAAACTAATTAAGTACTTATTAATTCACATATTTTTCTGAAAAGAATTAAATAATTGAGAATGTGATAGATCTCACCTTGCCCAGCGCTTTTGAAGTTCAATTCAATATTCTTCACCCGACCAACAGACACAGCTTCCAATATGTAAATATCTGTTTGTCCAGGTTGCCATGGCAACCTATTTTTAGAAATAGCACCATTTAGTTCCTGTAAACCTGTGTCTCCATCAACACCAACTATATTGATGCTTACAGAGCCATTGTCAATTCCAGCATCTTTGTAACTTGCAGTTGTTATAGCAACAGCATACCGAAGAACTGAAATAATCAAGAACCCTTCCTGCAATTCTCAAGCCAATAAAATATAGGTTTCTGAAATCTGTATTAAACACTGACAACCAGAGGGTTATCTGAAGAACTTTTGAAGAAATACAATGGTGTTGGTTGGGAGAACTGTGTTTGCAGTTCATGTTTTACTATAAAAAAAGAAGTCCAGGTAATACAGTGTAATTACAGACATAGATGGTGTGTAAAATTCAATTATCCCACCATATTTAGAAAAATCGATCCTCACACCTTTGAATTTAACTGTGAATAAACTTATGTAAACCAATTAGACGATGTAAAATCAAGTATTAATCTGATGTCATAGAACACACAGTAGAAAGGAAGTATAATTACTGGGTAGAGATGGTGCGCCCTTTCGGATCACGGGCATTTCCCGAACAATCTGTCCATCGTCTCGATCTAATCCCAACCAACGATCTAAGTAGAAAACAAGCTCTTCATTTGTACCCGTATCATTCAATTTGACCTGAAATAAACACAATTTCATGGAAGTTTGCTAAAACACGTATATACACTCCTCACATAGCAATACTCACTTCCTATATTACAGAATTCTCACATATCAGATTGCATATAAGGAATTATGTGTAGGGAAACTAGGGAACAATATACATATATAACCTAGCAGTGAGAGTGACAGTACAGATTGTTTGTTTGTTTCATCGGGTTTAACGCCGTTTCTCAACAATATTTCAGCGGCCGGTTCACCTAACCAGTTTTTCCTGGACTGAATTCTAACCAGTACTAACTTACCCTTCCACAAGGAGCCGGCAACTTCTCCACATGTGGAGGAAAAATCAACATTTTAGTCAAATTTCAGTACAGATTGGATTATCAATACGAGTAAAATAATATCAACAAGGACACCAGCAGAGGTTGATATTTTGAGTGTTGACAATCTGTACTGTTACCCTAGCTGTCTGGTTACTTTATATAATCATACTGAACAAAATCTCAACATTTCATATAAACAGTCAAACATCTCCATTTGAGAGGGTTTTTTATAAACAAAATATAACCGAGGGATGCTTTGAATCTGTGTTTCAATTCCACTTATATTATACACTTAAAGTTTATAAAAGGGGAAGTCACTCCTACATAATGCTGCTCCTTCAAAAGAAGGTGATATTACCATGTGATTACACAATATATCACCCGCTTGGCCTATGGGAATGTTGCATAACTCGAGGTATAATACTGCAAATTTTTAAACAAGCTCTGAATATATTTACGAGCCATAAAATGAATGATGGAAACTTTTTTTAACTTGACTGTCGTTTGAGTAAAACCATATCCAAGAATCCACAAAATATTTAAATAACAATATGATAAATGCATGAAATGTACATGCACCCACAATTTATGAACACATAATCTGAGACAAAGATGGACAGACAGACTATTCTATGCAATAAGCACAGAACTATTTCTTGCTAAAAAAGTCTAGAAAATATGACGAGAGGAAATAACTGCAAACATACATAGTCAACTCTCATATCTGGATTGGCACCGGAACTATCATGTTCAAGTCGAATCTTTGAAATACGTCCAATATCACCAGTCTGAACCTGTAGGATAAAACAATACAGAATCAACCTAGATCCAATAACTTCATTGGACAGACAAACAATGGTTTAAACTAGTAATGTCATACATAGTTAAGAAATAAAACATCATTAAGTTAAACAACAGTCAAAATATTGTTTACATATACATGTACATAAAGTCCACAGTTAAGTTATTCATTCATAAGGATTTCATGTTATTCAACAACTAAACCATGAAAAATATTCTAATGTGAGAAAGGAAATAACAATATTTAACTAAACCTACAAAAAAGAAGATTCAAGAAATATTTGAGGTATCCGTAGGATGGTGTCAAATCTGGCTCAGTTAGCTGAGGTATTAGAGCACTTGGTAGTCAATCTGGAGGTCTGGGGTTCGAACCCTGTGTGAGGTATATGTTCTATGTCACAATATGACTGCAGATAACAAAGATGAAGTCATTAGCTTTCAACCTCTGTTCAAGAGGGGAGGTCGTCGGCTGCTTGGGAGAGAACAGCCACCTGCTGGTTGGTAACCCAGGAACAATAGTAAGCACAACCAGCATATAACTGAAAATGGTTGAAAACAATGCAAAGCCCATACACAACAAATATGGTTTCAGTCATACATTACTACAACAACAACTTCAAACATAATTAAAGGTGTCACAAATAACTGAGGTCTCAAACCTGAAATTGTGTTTCTGCACCTCTTGTAAAACTACTGGCAGTTGGATCCTTAGCTGACAACCTCAATTTCTCTGAATGTCCACTGGTGCCATAAACTGTGAGATATACTTTAGACGTTGTAGCTGCTCTCTCTATGTTACTTGTCTTTACAGTTACTGACCAGTTACCGGCTGAAATAGTAAAGATGTTATAAATTTGTAACGTATAAGTGAATATTTTCATGAGTCAAACATTTTGCAAATTGCTGATTTCAGACTGACCAGCTGCCGAGATTGTAGATGGTTTAATATTGAATGCAGTCATAAATAATGTATAAGTGGATATTTTTTCGTGAGTCGAAAAATTTGCGAATCATCAATTTCAGACATTTCCCTGGCAGAAATGTTTGTGAATCATCCAAATGATTATACATTGTAGTTAAGATTTTAAAGTCAAATATGCAACAAAAACAACTTTGATGGAATTCGGATTTACCAAAGTCTGTAAATAAGCTCCTATCAAACAGACATCGTTATGCTGCACTGTCAAAGGTTTAGACAAAACACAGACAGAAAATGATTAACTTTGACATAGAAAGTTTGTATACTATAGAGTAATGGACAAAATTACCAGAATTCCTGGATTCTTTTGAAGGAGGAGGATTATTTGTGTCAACAACATCTGAAAGACAAAGATGAACCAAAAATCAAAAACAGAAATATTTAATTTGATTTTTTTTCCAGGGAAGGAAACAAAACTAGTCTATATGTATACCAATAAAGAAGGAGATAATTGTTTTCTCTTTTACATATTACTACAACAGTTGTAGCCATTGAAATTTTTCTTTATATTGTAATTTTAAAAATGAGTTAACAATACAGATTTGGAAACAAAATGATACTGTTCGCAATATTAGAACTTTTGTAAAACAAAAAAAAGTTTACCGATCATTCGAAGAGTTCTCTCAGTTACACAATCATCTTCGTGTGTATCCAACCATCTTCCACATGGGAACACATACTGTAGGTTAGATTTATCTGTGTCCTTCTCCTTGACAATGACCTTGTCAACAAACACGCCTGCACCATGACCTCTACCATCATGACTTAGCACAACAGAGGTCAAATCGTCGAGGTCAACAATCTCAAACTCAAATGTATCAACCTAGAAAACATTTAAGTATAAATGTTAACTCCATCTAACTATCATTAGACATCTCTGATGTCCAAGCCACATGAGTCCTATCCCCATTAATAGTACTATATAATACTATATGAGTGCTGCTATGGGATTTACAACGTCTTCTGTAAGTGACGTCATTTCAACAAACGCAACATGTGATGTCGCAGGAAAAAATATTTACTCCATATGATCACTTCGTTTTCATATTGCAGTATAAGACAAATATAGCTTACTGTCAGTACATAGTGACGTCACATGTGACTTTTTCTGGAAATGACGTCACTTAAAGAAGAGGTTGGAAATTGTACAGCGGCGCTCATATATATCAAGCTTTTGTGTTTATTCGTGGCCTCAAGGCTTCACACAATTTCTCATTTAGAGTGAAAATAAAAACATCAGAGCTGCAGAAATTTCACCACAGTACATGTGTACAAATTTAACAATAGTTTTTTATGTGAATAAATTTGACAATATGAATGATAAAGGTAACATACAAAACAAATCAAATTTATCAGTAAATGATGTGTTGTCTAATACAAACTAGTAAACCTAAAAACTAAACAATGAAAATCGAAGAACGGATAAATGTAAACATAAACAGGAACTAGATCAATAACTTCCGAATAAATCAGAACAAATCTTTAAAACCTTTGTAGTATTCCATTTTTTGAACTTAAATGAAGAAATTCAGTACATATATACACAACTATACTTTAATTACATATTCAGGTCAGAATGCTGATTTTCAGTGTTAAGACTCATTGTTAAAAGCATTGTTGACAGTAAGTTCTATCAAAGGCAGCTATATACAATAAATCTTAAGATATAATTAATTTTCAGTAACACATGACACAAATGAAATAGTTCAAACTAGAACTATCACTGAAGGTGATGAATACCCCCGCTACAGTTATGCTGTGGACAAGAAAAAGTAACAAAGGGAAATAACTCTGTAATTCGCTAAAATAGAGTTATGGTTCTTGTACACAGCACTTCCCCTCATTGTGCTCTACCATTGTATAAAGTTTTATTAAATTCCATCCAGAAGTTTTCAAGTTATGCTCTGGACAAGGAAAATTATCATCGGCGATACAGGGCGACTCCTATATACTTCGTTTGGCGGGGTATAATAAAATTTGACTGTTGTTTTTAGTTACTCTATTTGCCCAGTAATGATTCAATAAGAGGGTTGATTATAGATTGGTAAAATGTAAACAATTACCTGTCCTCGTCTGAATTTTACTCTATTGCTAGCGCATTTATGCAGCAGTCGTTTTCCACCATCACCTTTACTACCATATATGGTAATATACATGTTAGCATCAGTAGCAGCACCCCAATGGTCACCCGTATATACCTGCACTTGGTACACAAGTACTGTAATATATAACACCAACATGCTTACAACATTATAACCAATCCGTTTTGAAAGCTTTTGTCAATCATATACAGTCAAAATGCAGTGACTTCAGCGATGCAATCACCCCCAAAATCCTTTGAAAACAACAAACAACAAATGACATTTGATAATGCCAAAATGACCCAAATGCATTACTTCCCTGATTGTAATGTATGACATCCCTTATTGCAATGTATTATCTCCCTTCTTGCAATGTACTACTTCCCTTATTGTACTGTATTACCTCCCTTCTTGCAATGTTTTACTTCCCTTATAGCAATGTTTTACTTCCCTAATTGTAATGTATTACCTCCCTTATTGCAAAGTATAACCTCCCTTATTGCAATGTATTACTTCCCTTATTGTAATGTATTACCTCCCTTACTGCGATGTATTACTTCCCTTATTGCAATGTATTACCTCCCTTATTGCAATGTATTACCTCCCTTATTGTAATGTATTACCTCCCTTATTGCAATGTATTACTTCCCTTACTGTTATGTATTACCTCCCTTCTTGTACGATGAATAGAAAACTTACACAATGGTATTGGTTTTCCTACATGGGTAACTGGTAACTCTCTACATAAATCACCATCATCCATATCACGAGCCAACCAACGATCAAAACTAAGCACTTGTTCTTCTTCTTTCTTCTCATTTGTCATCCGTACCTAATAAATAATTCACACTATTATTGTAGAGGAGGGGAGTAAAGAATATTACCTGTAAGTTCAACTGAATAATATATATAATTAAATGGGATTTTTTAATACAGCTTTTCCATTGGTTAGAAGACCCCTGTCAGTCACTTGGCCTTCAAGCTTGATGGATGGTTTTTGCACATATCAATTCTACAACTGTGATTGTCTTTGAATCATAGCTGTGAGGAGCAAGTGATTTGAAGTCAATGACTATAACCATTCGATCACAGAGGCCTCACTCAGTAAATTGGGAAGCACAAAGTTAAAAGAGCAATAGAATTAAATAAAACCAAGGACGAATGAAAACTCCAAGTGACCCTAAATTTCCCATTCAATGGCCATGAGTTAAAATGTTACAAATATTTTTTTTTCAATTTCTAGTACATGGAATTAAGGTATTATGAAAGAAGTGCTTACCTCCTGCAAGAACCATCTATTCCATTTATCATAATCCTCTCTACCAACCCGGATCTTATATAACTCTCCAATATTATCTGTCTCAAGCTACACAAATATAACAATAAAAAAAATGATACATATATAACAAGCATCAAATGTTGGAATACATACAAAAAATATCAAACATTTATCCTTCAGTTCATGTATTTGTATCAAAAATGACAAATTCAATAAATACAGTTTACGTACACCCACTGTTTTTTGATAACTTGGTTTATTTTCATTTCTTTCTAGAACTTTATCTTAAATGTGACTTAATATTCATTCATGTATAGTTAATAAAGTTCACAGGTTTACACTCATTCCCTGAAACATTAAAAAAGTTCATCATGTTTGAACCCAACCCCACTGGGCTCTAACTAAGGATCCAGGCTCATCGCACCACCTTATATTTATAAAATAAATCAGTAACGAAATACTTACTTTGAACTGATCAATATTTCCAGGTTCAAACGTTTTACTGTTAGGATCAGTGGCATACAGTGTAACTTGATCTGATTTTCCTTTATCTCCATACAATGTTATATGTACTCTACCACCGTTAGATGTTTCAGACTCGGCACCCGTAATGATCTCCAGACTGTAGTTTCTCTTACCATCTACTAAAATACAGCCATACAACATTAACTCATTGTGTAATGGGTATTTTTAGACATGTGTCTGAATCTCGTGAATATATCGAGGGTTCAGCGCAAGACTATCCTAACTCCTATGTATTTATATAGGATTTAGTATAGTCTTGCGCTGAACCCTTGTATTCAGATTTGGTGAAAAAATGAATGTATGGCAATTCCAACAATAAGAAGCTATACTGCAATACCATAAACAAACAAAGGTATTCTACTAAATAAGAAAACTCCTGATTTTTTTTGTATTTAAATATAGCTTTTAAATAAATGAATGAACTAAATACATAGGCTTTTAGGAGATTCACATACATATTATCAAATGTTAATAATTATCAAGGTATACGGACAAAATCCCTCCGGAACAAATCCCTTACCTCATTTTGCACAAGATGACAAAATCCCCTCCGTGAATTTTACAAGGTGGACAAAATCCCCTTCATGAATTTTACAAGAAGGACATAACACCCTCTGATTTTGTCCAGGGGGATTTTGTCCTACACTCACATATCAAGTCATTGCCAAGGTTATAGTTACAGTTGGACCTTGTTCATTCGACAACCTTCTATCATAATACTCAGCATCCAACGAAACCAACATCAGGTCCAGATGTATCTTCTTAAGCACATCGATTGAAATGGGCTATCAGAAACCATGAATTATTTGAAAGGAATTCGAATGAACAAGGTCCGACTGTATATAGAATACAATGTAGTAAGAAAAATGTCTTCTGAATAATGATTCTATATCCATACTGAAGTCAAACCAGAAAGGTATAGATCAGTTGATATTGAAAACTATCATAAAAAAGAAGATATGTGAAATCATTTTTATTCGCGCAGGACAAATTTTCGCGTATTTCGCGCTTGAAACGGAGCGCGAATTATTGTTATTGTCATATTGTTTATTCAAAGGCGACCGTTCTAAATGACATGTTTGATGGTGCATTATGATGACAAGTGATGCAATACTGTCTTCATTTTTTTTTCTTGAAAAAATTGAAATGCGGGAATTTACGCCTGCGCGAATTTAGGCCCGCGCGAAACTGCTTTTTTGCCGAATTTAAATGATAACTAAGTATAAATCACAAACATACCTGGTTCATTCTGTTCTTCTTCCTTTTCTTCAGACTTGTCTGAAATTCACAACAATGAAATTGTGCTAGAGGCTAGAGTAAATATCATGACAAATAAGTAAATGATAATTAATGGTTTGGAGACTTAAACAAGAAACTTATTTTACAAAAGAACTATACTTTATCTATACTATCTATACTTATCAATTCTAATTCTTTTTACATAAAGAATGATTTAGAACCTGAGCAAAGTAAGTTTGATCATTTAAGGGGCAATAGGACCCAGTCAATAAATCTGATAGAAATGCAAATAATTAACAATTAAACAGGGTATTTGTTACACAATGAATACTGTTTGTGCAACTCACATAATGCAAAGTGTTACAGTGCAATTTCATGAAAGACTTAAAGGTTTTTGCTAAACTACTGATTCAAAGGCTTTCTCTAGGGATTCAGGAAAAAGTCACTGGTCAAATTGTTTTTTCATAGTAATTGTCAATATTGGGTAAAATTAATCAGTAAATTATGTAAAATAGCACTCTTAAATGTCGAATTATGTCAGTTACTACTTCATTATGCAAGTTTACTGCTTCTATAGATACAGCAAGGCTCTTACATCATGAAGGCCCTTCAACACAATCATTCTCAAACTGGTGAGTTTAACCTAGACGAGGGAGCTCCAAAGAGAAAATGTGCAAAAACAATGTGTGAAATAGGGAATTTTCGTGGAATGTTTGGGAAAATGAAGCCTATTTGGCACTGTTTGGGAATGGGGCCCATATTTGGCCCTGTGCAACAGCTAGAAAAAGGCCTTGATTCAGTGCAAAAGTTTAGCTTCCATATCTGACAAAAGAAAGCAGTGAACAACATTCATTCATATTGTGTGAAGTCATACATGTAGCAGCACTATATATACAAAATGTAATACATATTTAACTACAACATATACATAGGACAAAGCAATAGATATCAAATATGTCAGGAAATTTTTGTGCTAACTTTTTTATAAAATAAAAAAAATATCTATGTAAAGTCACCAGCAATGATTCTATCACAAAAATTTCCTGAACAATGCAAGTGACATTTCCCATACACCAGAGTGTGAATGCATAAAGCTATAATTTTCTGCTAAGTAGTTAAGAGTAGTCTCCCATTATTCTCAAACCAAGGTTATATACATATACTGGTGCAAACAATATACATGCATATACATTGTGCTGTTTGTGAGTGAGTGTGCGGGTACTAATTATAAGAAGTACGGTACAAACCAAACATATACGTGTTTATACAATGAACACAATTTTTTACATTTCAATATACATTGTAATCTTCTACTATAACTGCATGAGTTAATATAATCATTTCATGTAATGAAACTAATGATGCCCTCGAAGTCACAAAAAGGTAACCAAATATTTTATAAAATGAATCATCAGAATTTTATTAGAAATTTTCAGTATCAAAGGAACCACTAATACTTTTTCATTTAGCCAATTTTCATGAATATGACGTAGAGGTAAAAAATATGAAAAACTATATTGTATTTCTGCCATGTGTATCTAAATTTCTTCATGCAATGTCAAAAACAGAGTATTCAGACTTCAGAAAGAGAAGGATTAGAGTCAACAAAGCATTTAGTCAAGCACTGTTTATGGTATCTACAACATCTACCAGTTCAGTCTTATTGCAAGATGTTAAGAATATACAGGAATTTCAGACTAGTGCTGCATTCATTTCTTTCCAATAGAAACATGAAACTACTTCAGTTCGAGGTAAAGAAACATTTCAAGAAGGTTACAGGAAGTGAAATTCAACTTATGCCACTTTTACTGTTAATAATAGATATGACATTGGTAGACCAGATAGTAAGAATGAGAAGAAGGGTGCCCAAACTATGTTCAGTTCTCAGATTGTAGTATATACCGGTACAGTAGACGTTGCACGAGCGACAACCTGTATGAGTGACTTTTTTATTAAACGACCAATTAGATTCCCGCAAATGGGATATTGAAACCAACTCTGAATACATTCAGCCCATTAACAATAATTAATGATTTGCAACCTAAAGAACCCAATTTGATTGAACCATTGTCATTTTAGAGCAGACAATTTCAAAAAGGTAAGTATGCAATAAAACAAACATATGCAGTGCAGATTCTCCAGCGCAACAACTGACCAATTCCAGCTGTCACTGAAAGGTTTTTGCTCTAGATAGATTAATTTGGTAGTAAAGTTTTACCAGGGAAAATTGATAATACTGTTAAAGAGGTTTTTGTACAACACAGGGTTGCTCTAAAGTGGTTGCACAGTGTACCCCCGTCCCCTTTTATCATTAATGCCGTGCACCATGGTTGTAAAAGGAGCATTTAGAGATTATACTAATACCTGTGAAGCTTCTAATACAGAGACGATGGCATAGACGCTACAAGTGTAACCAGAGGTGACCAGATTGTAAGTAAGTGCTCTAGAATACCTTAATACTTTATAAGGGACCTTCATTGCAGGTGATTCGTTTGGAAAACAAAAACTATAACAAAATTATGAAAATATTACAGATCACAAAAATCTCCTGTAAATTTGATATCTTTACAATCAAACTGATAAAATAAATATTTAGCAAACAAAATACGTCACTGAATACTATTAGACTGATGAAATATAAAATTTAAAGCATTCAGCAACAATATACAACTATATTTCTAAGTACAGGTACAAAGTAATAGCAAAAAATAACAAAAATAGTAGGATAATATTTACACTAAGACTTATACATAGCAACATTTATATTGCATATTCTAGCCATATTTAAGATGAGCATAATAGTAAGATACTGAAGCATGACAACAACGTTACAATATAACAACATAAGGACTTACACAACAATGCTTCCATCAAACACTTCTATGTTCACATGCAGGTTGTTAGTTTCACAGAGCGCTTTGTTCCAATCCAAGTTAGGAATAAATCTTTCAATCCATTTCAGAAATACTTCACAATTAAATACCAATCAATGAGATTTCAACATAACTGTATACAATGAGCATCACTTCATTTTTTCCAGGACAATGCAATCAACCAATCTCAAACACAGTAATTGTACCCTTTACATAAGAGGACTTGTGCACCATAAATATTAGACTGCTGCTCCGAGAGCAATATATTTCATAGTTCAAAATATACGATGAAATTAATGTGACCAAAGGAATCTTGATTCAAAGATATCAATGTTTTCTTTTGTAGAAATAATTTTTTTATTTCTGCTAAAATCAAATTCATGTAAAAAATCCTGTGTAGAATTTGGTTGAATACTTAAGGCCCTGGATGGTATATAATTCCACGTCATATTGGCGCCAGATACCTCTTGCAGCATAAGCCAACAAGACATAAGGTACCAGTACTTGGTACATGGTCAGGTACTAATGTTTCTAACAAGGGTTTGCCAGTAACAGGTATGGCTGACATTTCTTTATCAACAATTGTTCAAGGTTCATTGCGGGAGCTGTTAAATTGCCTTAAGTAAACACTACATATTAATTTCAACATCAAACCATGCAATCAAAACAGCAACTACTTCTTTAACATTCGGTACTATTTTCTCATCAATGTTTTGTAAGTTTTCATTAAATGATTAAAGCCAATAAAATCATTTTACTCCAAGACAACTTTTATCTCAGCACTGGGTGGACCAAAAACAAATGAATTAAGCACGTACAGAAAAGGTTTCAATATTTAAGATCGTAACAGTTTTACAATATATTATCATTATTATTAATCTTTTCTACCTACCAATTTTACAAAATGAAAAATATCATAGCAATGAACACCCACAGGGAGATGATTGAATTTTAGAATGTTAATATCGCCATTTCTTCTTTTATATAACGACACTATTCCTAAATTTTAGATGTACATGTATGTCAAACAAAAAATATTTTCATTATTGTTATAGACCAAGCCAAATTTATATTTTCATTATTGTTTTAGACAAGCCAAATTTGGAAACAGACTAAATGGGGTTAGATCACTGAAACCAAATCAGACAAACCTTACCTGGTGCAACTTTTGATGGAGATGGTTCTAAAATTCAAAATGAACTTATATTTGATTTTATATTAACTCTTTGTAAGAAATTGAAAACAAATCAACCATGTACTGACTGATAACTTTGATGATGACAGTAAATCTGAAAGAAAATTGACACAAAGATATTTGTAGCATGGATAGATCTGCCAACAAGGAAATAACTGACTGGCCAGGTTTTGTACTCTGAAAGAGTTAGACCTACATGAATTTATATGAATTAATGCAAAGTATAATCTGCTTAAGCATTGGACAAACTGCAAATGCTAAGCATTTAACTTCATTTAAATAAAACACTTCATTTGGGTTATTTACAAAAATAGTTTGCACTTCATATGAAAAAAAACCATGACAAAATGATCGAATTAAAAAACAGAAACTTTCTGTTGGGTAAGAGCAAAATAAAAACATCCAATAACAGTCTAACTCTTGTGTGATGAAATCTGTTTATTTTGCATCTAGATGATTATGATAAACTACTAACACATAGATGAAAAATACAGATAAATATTTACAATAACATTTTCATTCATGGTAAGTGGATAAAATGCAAAACTAATACATTAACATCATGCGAAAAAATCAGTAAACACACACATACCACATACATACAAGGCAATGACTCCTTCAACATAAACAACTTTTGTAATAAAAGGTGTTCAACTAGAAATAGCTTATATGAACATAAACAAATGGTTTATGGTAAGAGGATCCTAGTACTTGGAAATGTATTCATTCTTGAACTGCCTCCTCCACGGACATTTACAAACCAAGCTTCCAGTTTTCCAATTTGATAAGTTTTCTTCTTATTAAAGTATTCAGTAAGAGAAATAATTTCAATTTTAGCACAGAGGTCATTCTCACTAAGCAGACTGGTATACAATTATACAGTAAAACATATACATTGTAGTAACGGACCAGTAGAACCAGACCAGACTTAGACTATATAATCAATCGACCAATGATATCAATGATACAAATTTTGTAACATTTTAAATACAGTAAAACTGCATATAAAGATACCTCAATATTAAGACCACCTTAAAATTAAGTCCATTTTCACTGTTTTGCTCTTTATTCAACCTCAATAAGAAGACCACCTCAATAAGAAGACCAGTATTCAAGGGTCACAAGGGTGGTCTTATTATTGAGGTGTTACCGTATTTTGAGAGCTGTTTCTTGTACATTACAATGTGTAAATACATATTTAAAATACATCAGTAAAATCACACAACATATTTTGACTTCGATTATCACAGACTGAGTAAATGAAATATAAAGTGCGCTAAAATGACGAAAAAATGAATCTTTCACATGAATATCAAATATTTAAAGAGATAACTTATGACTTAAGAACTTTGGATAAATTGTGGTTAAAATACTGAACAAGGTAACTTGGGAGTATTTTGTCACGACATATAATATAAATAAAAACCATAAAATTGAAACTATGGTATTACATGTACAATGGAATATAGAACATGAGACATAAAACTAGCTATAATTCTATAATTCATTATTTACAATTACAGGCACTATGTAGGTAATTATGATAAGCTTCATGTGGCATTTACCATTAACAGTCAGCGTAATCTTCAATCTCTCAGACATTTCTGAATGTAATACATGTACCATTCTTGCGTAACAGTTACCATTAAGAAATAAATTTCTGTTAATACATGAACAAAATGAAACTTTATTTACACATGTGTTAATCCAAACTGCTACAACTGGAAGTTATAGCGTTACAGAGAATGCTGTATGAAATGATTACGAGGCCAAACACTGAATTAATACATTGCAATCGTGAAGGCACACAATTAAAATACTCAGGCTGTCAAGAAAGTAACACCACTTGACTCTAACTTAACAAATTAATTTCTTGAACTACAATTAAAAGCAAATACAAATAACAAACTGCTTATATATATAACACCATAAATGATTAATGAAATGAACCCCTTATTCTGTTTAAATAAATGTCACCAGTTTGTACCAAAACCAACTATAATACATATACAATTTTTTATAGCACATTAACAATAGGCCACAATAAATTAATTGCTAGATTAACATCCCCTATTCCCTCCTATCCCATTTTTTTGCCATTTTGTATAAAAAAAAATCATTTTTTATTGTCTTTAATAAAGTAAAAGACAGACATCTTAAAGAAAATATAAAACAGTTTTAAATCAATGAATAATAATCTAGCAATAAATTATAAGGCCTAATACATGTATGGTTAATAATATAATTAGCATTTTTCAACAAGCACATGCTTATTCACAAACAGCACAACTAATGAACAGTCATATTAAAGGTTTGCACTTCACAAAGGGAGAGTTATAAAGGGCAGTAACTCTTATCACCTACCCTTCACCATCAACGTTCTCTCTATCTTCTGGTCTTCCAAGCTTGTATCTAACCATCTGCAGATAAAAACATAAACCATTTAAATCTCTGAACCAATTGCTTTATAAGAAATAACAAGGCAATATACTACGCACATGACGACATTCAACGTTCCTGTCACATGGCCATCATACATCACATACATTATCTATATCATGAGTGTTACATTTAACAGATAACAAAGGCATGATATTTTATAAACACTCTTCCAAAATCCAGCACAATGGATGAAAAATACTTATGAAAGAAATCTAACATGAAATCATGACAATAGATCAGATTTACAGAAAGTAATTTGCATCCACAAAGAATGTAACATCTAATGCCCAAACCAATCTACATTACAGTAAACTAAACCAAACAAAACTGATTAACCCTTAATCAACATTTCATCTTCCCCAGCCTCTCTGAAAGAGAATAACAATATACAACAAAAACTGAAAACATTATACAATTGTATAAAAACTCTAACAATATTGATAAACTAAACATTCAACAATATTAAACTACTAAAAGGCTAGAGAAGCCAAAAGATTGAATTTTTACTATTGATTTCATGCATACGATTCCCAGTGAGATAATCTTAAACATATTGTAAAAATGTCAATACAGTCAGTTCAATAGCTATAATATTTTACCTATTACATGGGAACACATATTCCTCAGCAGAGTGCTCGTCCGGTTTGATAACAATTTGTTCGAGATACCAGCCCTCTCCAGCGGCTGTACCATCATGACCAATCACACAACGTTGTAGGTTACCAAGGGAAACAGCTTCAATATAAAACTCGTCTACCTGTAAATACATAAATAGTTCAACATTTAAGGGTTAATCAAGTGTTCAATACAGTATTATTACAAATATTGAAGGTTTCGAGCAAAACTATTGTAACTCAGTAGAACCAGAACAAGATTCACTTCTATCAATACTGTAAAACAAGCAACACAAGAGGATGAAGACTCCCATCTGCAGATTACTTTAACACTTAGAAATAAACTTTCCCAGAAACTGAATTGAACACAATATGTAACCTTTTGTGGATGCACGCAATGACAATCAAGCCACGACAATAGCTCTTAGTTTTTTCACAATAGACAAGCTCAATATGTCCAAATCAAACTGATCATAAAAACAATAAGCAGTTGATTTCCTACAACCTTCATGAAAAGTGCTGGAGTTTATAAAACAATCGTGATCACCATACAATATAATAGGTATGTGGTATATTTACCTGTCCTTTTCTGAACTTGTTGTCGTGCTTGGAGTTACGGAGATACCGTTTTCCCCAATCTCCTTTCTCTCCATGTACAGTGATGTATACCGGGGCATCAGTTTCTGCTTGCTCCTCCTTACCAGTATATACCGTCACCATATAATGATGGACTGAAATATACACATGATGGGCAGTATGAAAATGGGAAAAGGGAGGCATAGTGGTTAAGGGATTGAGTACCTGACTCTTGATGCAAAGGTCTAGAGTTCAAATCCTGAATTGGGCACGGTCGAACCACGCACTTCACAATCCCTAAATTTGGTGCGAGTACTGGTTATTAACCCAGCAAGCAGTCACAGACAGTGATTAATATAAATTGTTTCACAATTGATGTAAAATAAATAAGTTTCAACTAAAATGGGTACATTGTTGTTCATGCCAAATACAAGCCCTTCTGACAATGACAGTAGTAGTGGATCTGTGGTCCAGTGGTAACCAGTGGACTTGTAATCCAGGGATCGCAGGTTTGATTCCCCGCTCCATCACTGACAGTAGTAACAGTCTTTTGGACGAGACTTTGAAAAACTGAGGTCCCGCGTATGATGCTTTACATCAAGCACGTAAAAAGAACCAGGGGTCTTTCTGGAACTGGGGCATCTCCTGTATCATGCATTATCCTCCAAAAATCTTAAATGACTAACGATCTTCCGGAGGCATTGCCCATATGGGAAACCGGTGGCGACGATAAATAAACGCAAATACAACAACAGCAGTAGAAAATAATGTGTCACAGTTTTCACCTAAGGTCCAAATTAAGGGTTGTTTAACAATTAAATTTCACTGCCATCATCAATTGTGGATTAATTCATCAACATTATTTTGTGTTACAGAACTGTTACAGATTAAGACTACACCAAATATCGTCCAATCAAAATGTAGCTTACAAATAAAATTATGTCATTGCAAATGGTTCAAAAGTCTTTATTGAAATGATCAAAGATACAACTGAAGAATGACAAAATGTGGATTTAATATGTATTAAACCTAGGAGTAATCAAAAGACAGTAAAAGAATGGGTGTCGATCAATGGGTCAGTATGTGACAACAACAAATACATACCAGGTAAGGTAGTTTCTCCAGGTCTCTGTACAGGTAGTTCTCTCATAATCTCCCCATCATCTTCTTCACGAGATAACCATCTGTCAAAGTCAAACTTGACAGTCTCGTCACTATTGAGGTCCTGCATCCGCACATCTTTCACTTGCCAACTAGAATCTTTGGTTGATGATTTAGGTATCAACTCCAGACGAATCTTGAACATTTTACCTATCTTCAGTAGATTGGCCTAATGGAAAAATTGAAGAGAATAGTTAAGTCAATATTTCAATATTAGACAATGACTACTGTACATGAGAATCAAAATATGAAAAAACAATTGCCAAGCATTCCTAGAATTGACGGTGTATAGGGTAATGTATCTGCCACACAGTCTGGTGGCGGTCGGTTTGAGCCTCACCACAAGTAACATCACTGCTCCACATCAACACTTGTATATCCAGGAATAAAGATGCTAATGCTGCTTAAATTTGTAGCATTCACATTCAACTAAACACAAATTAGTATAAACATAATTATAGAGTAACAATATATGGTTACTTGACCCATACACAATTGTTTCAAACTGCATAATGCTAGACACAAACATTAACATAATCAACACTGTACCATCTCAATATATGTATCAATATTGGTAGATCTGGGGTAGGCAAATTGCTTAACGTGACCGTTGTATACAAACATTTTGTAGAACCAATATTACATTCGGCAATGTTCTGCTGCAACAGTGCTCTCTGTGAGGCAGTTTATAAATTGCCTGGCTAAGTAAGAAAGGATCATGCTTTCTAACTGCAAACCGTTTCTTGCTTATTTGTCACAAAATGCTTTGTGGTGCATGCTGTAAGCAACTTGCAGCTGATACTTTGAAACAATTCCATTGTATGAGTATCAGCAAGAACAACAAATAACAGTTTAACAAGAAATGCTGGGTACCAGCCAATGTTGTAAAGTTGGTCTCAGTATGAATATGCCTGGTACCAAAACAATATACCCCGAAATACAACTTCTGAATAGTATCGAACAATACAATAAATGTATTCGTTTGCATGATTCGAACCATAAAGTAATGATAAGAACAAAGCAATAAGAATAACATAGAATAATACTATCAAGGTAATTCTCAGTGAAAAATCTACATGTAACATAGTTTAGTCTTCACCTTAACCAAGATGTTTAGTTACTGGGTACAACATGTTAGATAAGGGAACAGGAAGACAAAATAAGAAAAGGGAATCCAATTCATACCATGGTTACTCTAATGTCTGGTAAGGGGTCTAATCATACATATAACATAAGCATGCATACCATAGGTATGGTGGAAATGGTGAAGTACAAAGTCTACTAGATATATTTGTAGAGAAAGTAACAAAAACTTTTAATATGGGATCACAAACTGGAAAAAGACGAATGAAATGTTAGGGAACCCAGTACACCATAATTATTGAAAATAATGTATATACCGTAATTACCAGTATACCAGCACATTGTACTGAATTTTTACTGGCAATAACCAACTGACTTGATAAATTTTATTGAACAATTCATCCACATTAATGCTAGACATGGCTTACAGCATCTCTATGGGATAAACTTGTAATGAACAAATTCTATCATAGCGCCACTCAAATCAAACCACAATTCATATATTTAACACACTTATAGCAATACACTTACAGTTCAACAAACAACAACATAACATTTGCATTGGCATTACATATAGAAACCGAGCCTTATTATTGTCACACAAAATCAAGCATTTACCAGTAGGTAATCATACGTTCATTACAATTTATTATCATTTACAAATTAACTGTTCAACACTCTTGTTCTTTTATAAGAAATATATTTGTTGATAACTTGGTTTGCTGAGAAGTATATAACATAAGTGTTGTGCAAAACTGAGTTTGTTTAGTACAAAATAAAATGTGTTCTGGAAAGTAAGTTGACATTTAGTCATCAAAATTTATAAAGTTTTATTAGCGTAAATGGATTTAGGACAACCACAGTTAGTTACATAGAAACCACATGGTATTATATACAGGGACATGTATGAAATATAAAACATGGACAGGACAATGGGTAAATACTAACTAGCAATTCATATTACCTTTCCATACAAGCTCCCTTCCTTCAAATGCAAAGTGAATAAACTTTACTCAAACTTTCACTTACTAACAGAAATTAGACACACGATATATCAATCCAGACTGAAGCACGCTGGCCAGACAAGGAGGCCAATAATTACAATTAAATAATCTAAATTGAGTGATTTGTCAGGTTCGTATTCTTTACTAGACAGTCAAACTTTTAAGGTATAAACAATTGACTAAAACTAGCAATGAGAGTAAAACGCAAGCATGTCATCATCTTGTACTATAACATATTGCTGACACAGCATTTTACTTTGGACCTTATAAATGAAGACTGATCACCGAATGGATTTTATTTTTAGAATATATTTCTGACATATATGTATCAGTTTGTATGTGCATGTCTGAATCTAACAAATAACATACACAATATGGCACTATATAATACAAGCAGCAGAAGACACAGTTACATTTTCACAATGCTCTGAATATTAGGTTTTCAAAAATTGTGATGACAAGGAACATCAAAATGATACCATGTTCACTTATTCTATACTGGAACAGCAGCACATTTCACTTTTGGGGAAAAGGAGTATTTGAAAAAAATATACATACTCTGAATTCATCTTCATTTCCATTTTGGAAAATAGGTCGTCCTGGTGGAGCTCCTAATACGATTGGTCCACTGTTTTCTGTAACTCCGCCTCTTTCACCATAAGCAACCAATGCAACATCTCCGCCCATCAATTCAGTCAGGGTACTCACATGAATACTCCAATCACCATCTGGAATGTAAATGATAAATAAATACCAACTTATGCAAAATACGCCATACAAAAGACTTGTATCATATGCAGTAACAATAGAACAAACAACAACGCCTACAATCAATTAAAAAGCATTTAATACGCAACTAAGGTTCAATTAAGACAAATTCTTCATAAATATGACATAAGATTTGTATTCGGAAAAAAAGTTCAGAATGAATCTATCAAGTGTTGAGACAATTTTTAAAAGTCAAAATGAAAACATTCTATGTATGTGCGATCTTGACAGTAAGCAGTCTGAACATTCAAACTTTATGTAGATTATTGAACATTTCGTAAACAACAACAAAAGCAAAACATTGTTCTTCATACATGGCAGTGGAATGTATAGAATCAAATGTCATGCTATGTAGATTCTATTTTCATTTCATCTTTCCGCAAGCATTGGTCAGTATCAGCTAAGCTTAGACAACTATGGCACAAGTTTCAGAAACACAATTCAAACATATTTATCAACTAGACATTTAAGCCATTGTAACCACAAATGATTTTCAGGTTTCAAATTGAATCTGACCAAATTTTATTATAGTTATAATCATTTCATAGCCGCATAAAATGTTAATTTCTACAAAACCCTTCTTTACACACACAAGATGTTCGAAACAGTATCATGAATTTAATGAATTACAGCAGAGTGAAGTAAAGAATTAAAAAAAAAGTTATTTCAACTCAAACATTCTGTGTATATCACTACTAGTGAGTTTCACTCAAACAAACTGACTTCATACAAACTAACAGAAGAAGTGAACACATTCTCGGTGTATGTAAACTATTAAGAGAATAAAGGCAACATATCATCATTATTTACAGACTGAGTGATCAGTAAAGAAAGTGAGAACTATAGGAGACAGAAAGTAAATTGTACTCATCTAAAAGTTTAAACACTACAAAAGTGACAGAGATTATTCTTACCAGACATCGGTGTAGATAAAGTTCAATTATGATTTCAAATTCCTTGTCTTAGGTCACCAATTTCATATTTAAGGAACAAACTTATATTTCCAATAGACACATAAAAATTATTTAAAAGATGTTTTTTTTTCAAATGCTACCCTGTTTTTATAATTATTTTCAACTGAGAATCAGTATACCCTTGTTTGTGTACAAGTATATATTTTCAATTGAAATAAATAAACAACTGTTGTATATTTTCATCAATAAGATTTTATTTTATATCTATTTTTCTACGATTGACACTAATGTCACAATGTTCATATTTTTATTTTGACCGTCAAATATAATATTTCAATATCCACACTTTAATTATTAAAGTTTATATTGACCATAAGACAACATTTAGCACACACATTATTGCATATTAATTGAATCAAAGTTTACTGAATATATCAGTCAATGCAACACAGAAATTTATCACTAACAAATATTCCACAATTTAGCACCTGAGCTTTGGACAGATACTTTACTGTCAAGAAATGCACAATCAAGTGATTAAGTGAAAAGAGGCTCAGAATAATATAGAAAGTCTATTCAAGTGTTTTTCTTTCTAATAATCCTGTCTACTTTTTTTAACAGTTTCTTTTCCAGGTGAATCTGAAACAAGAGATACTCCGGCAATAAGACACGGGAAAATCATATGTGTGCATTGTACTAATACTCTGAAAGATGGTGTTAGATCTAGAACCAATCTCATTGAAATCAGTCCCAAACTTTAGCTCCATTACTTTCCGCTGTTAGGATCTGACTACACTCCGTAAGAGGTCATGTTCATATAACCTCTCTAAAAACAGATATGCGTAACCAATGAAATTTCACCTTACACAACCGTGTTTGTCGTTCTTCGTTTATTCGGAGTTTCTGTTTATTCTGTTTTTAACGTCCTTCCTGCCGCTTCCGGTTATAAATATTTCCATAAACGAAACACCACACAAACAACACCTATCAACCAAAGAATGTCGTGTAGGAGTTGTGGTTGTGTCTATGGGCGCAGCCATATTGAAATTGACGAAAATACGTAATCAGAACGTCCTGGTGATCTACGCTCAAATAGAATTTAAGGAGTTTGTCGGAGATCGACGATTATTCTTAACTCTATACCAAAGCATTTTTCAGGCGACGATTTGATTGGCTACTCAAAGGTCACAAGAACGTGACCTGTATTGTGCAGTCATCAGATCCAGTTAGCGTATAGTATAGGAGCGTGGGACTGGAGCTGATTTTAATGAGATTGATCTAGAACAGTACATAAACAGATATTCCTGCATTTAAAGTTTGTGCCATTAAATGGACTTGCTATTGTACTGCACAGTATAATTACCATAACAGATTTTGCCAAAATGGATTAATCATGAAATGTTTAGATGAATCAACATCTACTTTTTGTACAATTGTATATTACTGTACATCTTTTGTATATGAGAGTCACATATATCTGTGATCACTGAGCTATGTACTTATGTCACTCCAAAATCTCCTTGGAAATACAGTAGTAATTAATTTTAAGCATTGTGACCAAATTTATAAGTTTGAATTCACTTATATATTGTTGAATTTCGAACATTTTTTGAAGTTACAGTAACTATGAGAATGTCTTCAGTATGTAACATAAATACATTATCTCACTTATCCCCCCGCCTCACAAAACAATAAATGCAGAAATTTATCTTTCACATACAATAAACAAAAGCATAATTATTTGATTAATAACATATTAAAATGTTCTAGTCAAACTTGTATGACAGTATGAATGCAATATGAATGCAGGTTATTCAAACTATAATGACAAAATAATTGTCAATGACCCAAAACCATTTACAGAAATTCTAACTGTGCCACAAAACATGAAGTCACTTTCAATGACAGTGATACAATATCAAGTTCAAACAACACTTAACTTTTTACAACTAATGTTAATCGTATTCATTCAGTTTCTAAACAACAACATCAAGCTTAGTCACAATACGCTCAAGTAAGAATGATTTCTGGTTCAAAATCAACGTATTTTAACTAAGTACCCATTACAATACATGTACATACTGTGATCACAGTTTGACTAGGCAGGTATTTCAAATAGGATGCAGGGATATATATACACACTGTGAGTCACACTTGTTACTTTCATAAACTGCACAATGGACTAGTCTCACAAATGATACCTGCTGGTTTTGATTTATCAGGTTCTGATTCTATAGGTGGGGAATCATTCACAACACTCTCGGATGTGTCCATTTTATCATTGTCTTTATCTAAGTCAGTATCATCAGGTATAATATCAACTTTATCAGGTGACTTATCACCTGGAATATTCTCTGTTTGGTTGGTTTGTGCGAAGTCTATCGGAGAATCTCTAGGCTCTTCAATAATATGATAATAAATACACAATAGTTTTCTTAAATTCAAGGGCTCAACGCAACACTGTCGTAACTCCTATGTATTTATAGGAGTTACAACAGTGTTGCGTTGTGCCCTCGAATTCTACTGTTGAATGTCCTTGACAACAGATATTAAGGTGACCGTAGCACATTAATATCAATGCATTCTGTTGGACCCCGATTTTTATTCATAATAGCTCCAATATGTTGTGAAACAAAGCCAAATCTTAAAACTTTTTATAGTGTTGTCTCAGTTTTCACAAAGAAATAATTTTAATTTGAACTGATATAAGGTTTTTCTGTATTACCATAAGTTATCAAACAATATGAATGCATGTGTTCATAAATCACAATGATGACCTTTTCATTGTGTGTTCATTTATCAACATAATTAACTCAAAATAAAATACTCTTTTCTGTGATGATGTTTTTCCTAACTGTTTTATAGGGCAGTAAATTTTACAACCTAAATATTTGCTGTTATTTGTGTAAGGCGCAGTATGGTAACTAAACTGCACTAAATGTTGAAATTGCCAAAATTATTCTCTAACGCTCAAGCATGTAAAGCTGTCTCGTATGTCCTAGCAATCAAATTTGTACATTTTTTCTAGCACTATAACAATCATGTTTGTAAGGGAACTCAAGTATAAAAGAGAGATTTTGAATATAACTATTGCAAGCTCTTATTCTCAAAGCTAGAAACAAGAATATGAGTTTCTTTGGTGTCCGATAAATATGCATGCTAGACTTTCATGTATTTAATATACATGTACATAAAAGACCCTAGGTAAAGAGAAGACTAATATTTGACATTCAAAGACATGATAATCACTTCCTAGGAGAACACTGTAAGATATATTGATGGATACAACTCAATACCACAATATGACAAACACTTAGTTTCATGCAATACTCGTGCATGTATAAATGATATTTCTTACTAAACAGCCAATCTTGTAAGCTACTTTAGTATATTATAAGGTAAGCATCTGCCTGAAAACATTATATATTGCATTGCATCTTTCAAGGCTTCTTAAACATACATGCAACAATATCTACTATACCAAACCCGTTACCATACAGTATGTGTGCATAGATAGATAGATTTATTTCAACATAAAATGTACAATTTACATGGCAATATAAAATTTAGACATACATTAGTAAAAACAATATGTATGAATCAATACAGCCATATCAATCAACATTAAGATGTTAAGAATAACACAAACAAGAGTTCAAGTAAAAACTCCATAGCAGTCCTCGCATCAATTTATCATAGTGTCACATTGTGCCGATTTCTTTAATGCAATGCTGACAACACTATTGTGAAGCACAAAGATGATTTGTGTTAAGACTTGAAATTCAGTCTATTCACGTTTGCAGTCACAGTTTGATATACAAAGTTTCCATAGAACCAAAGGCAGGTACTATCCATAAATTTAAAGAAAAGAGGCCTAACATTTGTTAATCATAGTTGGAAACAAAGACAGTCTTACTATTAATAAATTAAAGAAAAGAGACCTTTATTTAATCATTGTCGGAAACAAAGACAGTCTTACTATCAATAAATTTAAAGAAAAGAGACCTTTATTAATCATTGTCGGAAACAAAGGCAGTCTTACTATCAATAAATTTAAAGAAATGAGACATTTAACATTTGTTAATAATTGTATGAGGTTAATAACTTCTTTAATATTTCATAAGTAATTATTATCCATCAGTTAAGCTATGGGAATTATTACCTATTACATGAAACTATGTACACAGGAAAAATAGATGTTGGCATGATATAAACATTGTAATAAGTAGCGTAAGAAATGGTTATATACGATATTATAATATAGTGACCATCACCTTAACAACAGCAACTCAAGGAAACAATTATGAGCTGGTCTGCATGATTGGAATACACACAAAATCAAAATCATAACTTTTTTTTATCAAGAAGAAGTCCTCAATAAGTTATCAATATAAGAATTTCATGATATGATTCTCAATGCAGGAAATGAAGTGATGTCATGCAGGAAATGAAATGATGTCATGCCTAGAAATGGCTGTTGTTGAGAGGTGGTAACTACTGCTGACTGTAGTATTAAAGGTAGATACTTACCAGCATATTGTTTAACAGGACTGGGTGGGACCGGTGATTCTTCAACCTCCAAGGACGGTTGACGCCGGTATTGTTGCATTGTTTCTTCCTCAACCATATCAGTACTTTTCTTCTTAGGAATACCCCCTGAAATATAACAGGAACATTGACCTTTCAAAGTCAACAAACCAGTGAAACTATATACAGACTTACACCAAAGTATTTTTTTCTCACTTCAGACTGAGAGAAGAGAATCTTTAAAACAGGCAAGCTCACTGGCTGACTATAAGACTGTAAAAGAGGCCAACATCACGCATTTATTACTGACCATTGCCAAATGAAATAAATACATCATTTAAGGATACACAATTCAGAAGTGACATCAAAACCAAAATGGCATCAACAAAAGAGCAATCAACTACCAATCCTTCCATTTAAGTGATCAGTAACAAGATACATTTTAAATAATTAAAGAAAAATGAGTGTAAATTTTATTAGAAAATTACAATATTTACAAAAATGAGTGTAAATTTTATTAGAAAATTACAATATTTACATATTTTAAATGTGTTTATATGCTTTCGGGAACTAGAAGTAATTACACAGAAAAACCTTCACTTACATTCAATGACTTCAGGGTATACCCATATATTTCTCACACCAGTATCTATAGTTGTGTGCACTTTACCATCAGTCGTCATGCCCAAGAACAGACCTCTCTGTGTGGCTGATTGTAATGTGTAATATCCCTTATCTTTGTGCCTAAGTACCAGGAAGTGAGAATCCTCATCACGACCACCCTAAAATATACACAAACAGCGTACTGTAAGCAGAACTATACATAATATACACTTAACAAAAGTATGCACTTTTCGATGTCGTATAATTTTGTATATTGGCCATTGGCTACGTGTAGATCTTGATTCTCGGGTCTAATTTATCGATTCAAATAACATGGTACATTGAGTCAGGGTGGGCACACGCACTATTAAGACTCTTTCCAATCGGATACGGTCATAATTAAACCTGCACACTTTTGCTATGTGTATAACTAAATGTAACAAGAGCGCATACCATCGCAAAATATGCCATCGCAAAATCAACCTAAGTACCTCTGGGAAAAATATTCAAACAACTGTTTCCGAAATTTATGGAATGTATTCAATAAGAATAAAAATTGCTCTCTGACAAAGTCTGGTGAAAATTGGACAAAGAATTCTAATGTTATTGATTGGACAAGACCAATTTTAGGTAATTTCTCTATTTAAATGGCAATAACTCTGGAGTGACAAGTGCGATGTGGCTGGTTATACAACTTGTCCAAGATATTATGCCAATACACATTCTGACCATGTCTGGTGAAGATTGGACAAAGATTCTTAAGTTATTGATTGGACAACTTGCTGGACGTCGCTCAACCACCTGCCGGCCCAAACACCCGCCTGCCACAGGTGAAACTATACTACGTCGCATATAAAAATCAAACAAATTTACCAGTGATAACATATTAATCAGAATTACATAACCACAATGTACATTAAGACCATTCTTAAGAAATTAGTGAAGGCAGGGACTGGACATTTCCTAAATTTTGCCTCTTAACAAAACAAAATTCTTTCCAAAACAGTAGTCAATAATCAAAATGCAACAAAAACAATTACAGCACACCAGATGGCAGCTAATTGAGAATAATTACCCTGCAGTCGATCTTGCCATCATGCAGACGTATAAACGTGCCGGGGTTAGCTATGCTCTCAAACATTCTGATACCTCCAGTATTAACTTTGTGCACCCTGAACTGAGATAGTGGACCGCCTCGTTTACCTCTGCCTGTTAATGTAGAGTCCTCACGTACTACATTGATAGCTTGCAACTGAGATGTAGTGAGCATTATCACTCCACGGTGTCTAAATACACCCTGAAATGTAAGAGTATATTCATGTCAATTAAAATATTGACAATTGTTGAAAATTGTACAACTCATCAAAGAAAAAAAACAAACACACAACATTAGTTTGGTTGGCACACATTGCTCATGATTTTATTTGATTTTAGACAAATACTATACATTCACAAAACAATAATACACGCTAATAAATATTCATATCAAAGTAAGTTTAATATCACATCATTTCATGTATCATTGAGGACAGATACATAAGTCTAAGTCTTATAGAAATTGGAATAATCATTAAAAATATAAAAAAATATTGATTTTATGTATATTTATTTTATTTATTTATTTTATTTAATTTATTTAATTTATTTAATTTATTTAATTTATTTTATTTATACATTGTCAAGGACAGCCCATAAAAGCTTATTTCCAGTGGGGTCTTAAATAACAACATGATGCACAAATAAATAGATACACACAGGATGCGAGTAAAGAATAGCATTGGTAATGCACATTTATCTCACCTTTGAATAGACATAGAACCTTCTTGTTGGATCTTTATCTGGTATTCCTCTCACTTCACCCGGAGTACCATCAGCCCCGATTGTAAGGAATTGTAAGGGGTTCTTCACTGATTCAAATAATGTAGTACGATCTTGTTGAACTCTGACACGTAATTCACAGTAGGGGCCACCTTTACCCTGAATCATGACAATCAAATATATTTTATAAAATTAGAAACAGAGACATTGATGCATAATACTCAGCAGAATACTTTCTATTAAATCGTATCCATAATAAGTGCTGAATCCTGGAATATTTAACACATATTTCAAAATTTATATCTACTGCATTTGTCCTCATTAATGCTCCTAGTTGAGAGTCCAAGTTGGCGCTTATATTGGGGTCTGAAATATTGCTATTCCTTTTCAACTGTCCAAAAATTGTAAAATCAACCCTGACGGTCTGAATTAAGATGTGATTAATTATGACCTTGCAAACGTATTTGCAATTCACAGAAGCTGTAATTATCATAAATAGAATATAAGTGGTTTGCTATGATGTCAGTAAGCTCTATAAAACTTTGAATAAACAAAATGTCTTTTATGTTGCATAGGTCAAATGGATTTGACCTTTGCACAGAAATAAACTTTCTACAGTTTTCTATGATTCAGTTGTGTTGGAATTGTTATGTTGGCCAATGACTGACTGTACACACTTTAGCCTTACTGATCTGATGTATTAGAACATGTTTGTTTAACCTTGGTTGTGGCAAAAAAATGGGTTCTGGCAGACAAAAAAAAATAGATTTTTTACATTTCAGCCCAGGTACTTGCAAAAACAGAGTGTCTAAAAAGGGCAGATAATTTAAAAAGGACAAACAGGGTATTCAATAATATGAAATCATGGCTTAACCTGCAAATCTGTCACAATCTGGAAACTGAATCATACCTCCTTAAATAAAATATATATTTGATCCATGTAAATTGTTCATTGTCATGTAAAATTATGTAAATATAACCCAAGAACTTACAAGTCCAGTGATTCTGCCTCCATCTATAGCTAGGTGGTGAGTAGGATTGGCAGCACTGAGTAACATTGGTTTCATTGGCTTCTTTGGTATAACATTGAATATAGCTGAAATATAGATATACAGTCGACATTGTATTAAGAGACCACCCAAGGGACGGCCAAAAAGTGGTCGCTTAATAAAGTGGTCTCTTAATAGATATCAACAAATTTAACGAAGGTTAAGTACAAATGAATGTCGTACTGAACAATCAAAACGTATAAATACCATCCTCTTTCCATTCATATGTATGTATGGTATTAAACAAAGCTCGTAAATTTAAACCACTCTATCAGCTCACTAGGCAATAGAACACTGGACAAGTGCCTAATTCTTAAATTCCATGTAAGTTATCCAATATGACAAGGTTCATGTACTTTGAATAGTTTAGTTGCCTCGTGCTTTAAATTCAAGAATTTTCTTATCACCCTCACGAAATTTTCTAACTAACACAAAAGTTAAATGCAAAACACAGACACACACATTTACACCGGTACATAATAATTTTCAGTCTATAAATAAATAACTGTACAGTGTACTCATCACAGTAACACAAATCTGCGCATGGTGTGACGTCATGAATTCATGTTCAACAAGATAGTGGTAAAATTGAACCTACCATATTTATCTTTCTCATCCCCAATACCATCTACATTTAGATCTCTGTTCATTCTGAGAGACTTTCCTGTCATCACACTGAACAGGACCAATTGACAGTCTTTCTCATACCTCCATTTCTCATACTCCCACTGTAATATTCAGTAATGTTCCATGTTTATTCAATTACTTGCATTTTAAGTTACCATTCATTAAATTTTCTGCATTTGGAAATGGCACTCACAGGTTAAATTTCCTAAACTTTGATTGGTCACTCATTTGTTACATTTCTTGCATTTTATGTTACCATTCATTAAATTTCCTGCATTTAGAAATGGCACTCACAGGTTAAATTTCCTGTAGTTTGATTGGTCACTCATTCATTAAATTTCTTGCATTTTGATTTATCATTCACTCAGATATAGAAACCAAAATGTAATGTGAAACAAATATAAAACATATGGATGTGTTTATCAATCACCAGTTAAAATAATTAAATCACTCGTTATTCTGAAAACAAGGATGAACATGGACTAAGTAGCAAATGGTAGTATATGAAGATTCTTCAGACAAAGACACTGTTAATTGCAGGCAACTAATCACACATGTCAACATTTCAATACCTGACAAAATACATCTAATTTATTGAACTATTTTTTTATTACTTAAATATCCAGTTACATAAGTTCATAAATTACGGTAGTCAACGTCAGAAATCTGAGAGTCCTGATTTATTATAGATATAACACGAGAGTTCTTACATTGCGCTTCTCCAGAATATCGTCCATGTATTCATCTTGAACACGTAGTTCTCGTACAATCTTCCCATCATCTTCTCCTTCATCAAGCCATCTAAGCGGGAAAAAACTCGGTTGTTAAAGTAAAATATCACAGCAATAATCTTATCAAATTCATTACAACTATAACAACCAGTGTCATTTAGCACCTGGGTCCGTATTCACAAACATTTTAAGACTGAATCTCAGACTTAGACTTTAAAATGGTAAATTTTCATTTTGTTCCTACGTTATTGTTACACAATATATTTTGATAAAATATTGACAAAAGTGTAGAGTGGGCAACAAGAAATATTCAGGCAAAAATCTATCCGTATAAATATAATGAAAACGAAATGCTTGTAAATTTAATTTTTGCAATTTTAAAGTCTAAGTCTGAGATTCAGTCTTATAATGTTTGTGAATAGGTGCCCTGGTTTGGTTTAATAAGCGAAGAAAAATATGAAATTTCATTATATTTATCCATAATTTAATGCATATATGCCACTTACTTTCCACAGTGGAACACAAATTCCCGGTCGGCTCTGAACGGTGGTTCTCGAAGGATAACTTTATCAAGGTACCAGCCAGAACCAGCGCCGGTTCCATCATGACCGATTATAATTCTCTTCAGATGACCCAGTGATACAGCCTCCACTTCGAACGAATCCAACTAAAGTAACAATGGTACAGTATAATGCCCATAAATCCAACTAAAGTACTTCACCAACAAAATACATGTTTTTCATACCGGAAAGAAAAGTTTGATAAACATGCTCATAATAAATTTAATATAGTAATCTGCATTCTAATGGTATGGTATGGTGTGGTGTGGTGCGGTGCGGTGCGGTGCGGTGCGGTGCGGTGCGGTGCGGTGCGGTGCGGTACGGTACGGTACGGTACGGTACGGTACGGTACGGTATGGTATGGTAATATCTATCAATTAGAAAACAAGAACTGACTAGTGTATAAGCTATATTTAGTTTTACATATAAGCCTATGTCATAACCTTACTGAACTGATTCAAGTAAAGACTCCACTCCTTTATACACATAAACCATACATGCTGTCATATGCTTATTTTTAATCATATAAATGAGAATTTAGTGCAAAATAATTGTACTCAGTTTATTGAAGTATGTTATTACAACAGTCTTATGCTAAATGCTCGAAATGTTGTCAATGGTCAATTCCATACAATATACAATTGTACTTATAACATCAAGGATAAATTGAATCGACTGACTTTTCTAGGAGTTTGTGATGAAAGATACTTACCTGCCCTTGTTTGAAGTAAACTCCCTTTGTTTCAGCGTAGAGTTGCCTGACCCCTGTATCTCCTCTATCACCATACATGGTAATATAAATATTAGCATCGGTACCACCACCCCATACATCACCTGTCACCACATCCACCTGATACTTTATCACTGTAAATAAAGTCGCAGTAAAAATTGACACAGAAAAAAAATGATTAAAGTTACTGTTGTAATTCCAAGAAATACTGCAGAATCAGAAATTGACGTGTGAATGATTAATTGCTCGCCAATATTTTATTCTAATGTTGTGTTAATTTCACGTATACAGTCTTCACATTAACCCACTTGCCTGAAGCCCGGGACAAGTAAAATTAACGTCGGCTAAGTAAAAAATCTATTTTGTCTGCCTGAATGGGCAAGTAGAGTTTGTGGTCTTGTCTGACAAGCGTTTATCCAAGCTGTCACGAAAATTAATGGCATAGTATGCAATACTGGTTTTCATTTTTTGTCAATTTTGTTTGTGTAACAGCACTTTTTCATCAAGTATCGTTACCAGTCTTCGTTTTCTATTTTAACAAATCAAAACAACTATTAAAACATCATGTTTCTTCGTTATTTTGACATTGCTGTTAATTGTATTCGGGCAAGTGAAAGTGAATTCGGGCAAGTGGAAATTGCAAGCTGTCTGCCCAAATGGGCAAGTCCTTCAAAAAAATTATTGTGAAGACTGCGTATAAAAATATTCAGACATAAATCTTAGACAGCAATACAAAATTTCAGTTGACTCATTGGAGTATCTTTTCAAATTCAGGATTGATATGTTATAAAGTGTAAAAGAAGGCAATAATAGTTTCTTCGGTCTAGTGAAGACTGACTTTCTAATGGCAATCTTCAGCATACCCTAATAGATCAACATAATTGGGATCTTACATGGCAGTATGGGTTCTGTAGGACGTTTGACAGCCAGTTCCCTCGTAATTTCCTGATCATCCTCATCTCTTGCAAGCCATCGTCGACAACTGAAGTTCAATTCTTCCCCAGTGTCTAAGTCTCGCATATACACCTGTAAAAACAACAGTTGCATGACATGTCTCGGACATTGTATAGAAAAAGCAACAATAAAAGCTATGGAAATGTAAGGATTTCTAGTTCAAAGAATCAAGTATAGACAATAAAATACACAATTTTATGATTGGTAGATTTTCCCTTTCATACTGATAACGGGGATGAAAATGTTCATTGAAATGAAGAATAAAACTTCAAAAATCAGTGGTACCCCAATCACCATTAAACAAAAATACTGTTCTGCACATATCTGACAACTTCCATTTCATAACCTGTTGCCAAAAAGAAGAAAATATACCACTGTGATTAAGGAGGCGCAGGGGTCGAGGGCCTGGCTCATGATCCGAAGATCATGAGTTCGAGCCCTGCGATGAGCAGGGTTTGATCACGAACTTCACAATCCCTAAATTTGGTGCGAGTACTGGTTGTTAGCCAGGAAGCATTCATCGAGAGTGATTAATATGTTGTAAGAACTTGTTTCACAATCAATGTAAAATAAATAAGTTTTAACTGATTAAGGATTCTTTGACATAATCGTCCGAACGATGTAGCATGTCAATAAACCAACCCATCCAATAGGTCACAGTTTCGTGATTTTATTGCTATCAGAACAAATCATGTTCAACAAGATAGTGGTAAAACTCAAAACCCAGGAAAAGGATGAGATAAAATCCACAGGTTGCGAACATCCTTCATACACGTACCTCATCACAAAGCCATCCTGGGAAATCTCCAGAGTTATCATGAGCTAAACGTATTTTATAGACTGCACCTACAGTTCCAACAGAAATCTGGAAAAAAAACACAAATATGATGTTATATCTAATTTCATATTTAGTACAAAATAAGGGATGTTCCAACTGTGGATTTTTAAAAATACGGTGAGGTAACTTATCATCTACAAATAACTGGTTTGATTCTGAATTTTTCACATTGACACTCTTAAAAGAAGGACTTAAACCATCATGACAGACATGGAATGAAAGAAAATTTGCAAAAATTACTTGAAAAAAGAAGAAGTCAAATATAAGTAGAAGAGTGTGCAAGGTTAAAGCCAATACTCATAACAAACTACTCTAGATAATCTTACATCAAACATTCACGATCCAAGTCCCTCTGGCCAGAATTAACCGATGTAGTACTTGATCTCAGGTTTGTTGACGATATTGCAAGAATTAAAATTTGATTAAATGGCCATCGAAAAAGGCTGAATATTTTAGTGTCCATATCAATGTACAAGTATGAATTATAAAGACAAAGTCTTACATTGAAGTCATCAACTTGACCAGCTTGGAAATTGCCACCATCACCGTGTCCTAGAGTGACAGGACCGGAGTTACCTTTGTTACCATACACGGTAATAGTCACTTGAGCTTGTGTGCCAGCAGATGGTAAAGCATTGGTGCGAGTGGTTACCCTCCAACGTCCCTCTGTAAACAAACAAACAGGTATTATTTTGGTATTATTAGACAACATTAACAGCACTCATTAACCTTCCCGACTGTCTTCCCACATAATCGCCATTCTCATGCTAATGGAAAATGATAATTATACATATATTGGAAATTGCTCGGCATACCTGTATGAATTTGTATGAATATTCTTGCTGCCAGGATTATTTGGTCGAAAAATAACACTAAGAACAAATACATTACAAGAATTATTGATATCGGATCTTCCATGAGTTTCAATATTTTATAGAAGAACTTTGGTAACTCTTTTATTAAATGACAACTTAGAGCCTGATACAGTTCATCACACGACTCATACACCTCGTATAGACCCTGTACAGTGTATGGATCTCTATTCCCTCAATCCTCTCTGTCAATGTGAATCATTACATTGTAATACCTGTATCAAAACACAACTACCTACTGTGGATTCAAAAAAAGTTGAGAATACTATTACTGTGTTCATTCAGCCTATTAGTCATTAGTAACTTTTTTGAAGGACTTATGGGCAGACAGCTTGCAATTTCCACTTGCCCGAATTATTCACTTGCCCGAATAAAAGTAACAGCGCCGTAAAACCCCCGAAGAAACATGATGTTTTGATGGCTGTTTTGATTTGTTAAATCGGAAACGAAGACTGGTAACGATAGTTGATGGAAAAGTGCTGTTACACAATCAAAATTGACTTTTGAACTTTGCTTTTGGAACTTTTATTCAAATACTCATGGACCATTACGGGCATACAGAGTTAACAATCAAACTCAAAAAAAGGAAACCAGTAGTATTGCATACTACATCATCAATTTTTGTGACAGCTTGGATAAAAGTGAATCAGATCGGACCACAAATACGACTTGCCCGTTCGTGCAGACGAAATGAATTTTTTACTTGTCCGACGGTAATTTTACTTGTCTCGGGCTTCGGGCAAGTGGTTTATCACAAAGACTGTAGTCACTTTGATACATGTTTTCATCTCATAGATTGCCATTCTCAAGTAAATTAAAGAGGCCTACACATGGAGATTATATTACAGGGAAGTTACAATGAAAACAAGTACAGTATGTTTGTTTGGTCACATCAGCAATCAGGGTTTGCAACCATAACATTATGTACAGAAAGTTTTGGCTTTTTAAAATATAATCGAGCAATATACGGATTGTCTTATTATCAGAGAGACTGTTAAGTGCGCTTTCGCTGAACTGTCATTGGGAAATATATGTACAATATAACATTAAATCTTGCACTCAGTTTAAACTCAAGAGCTTAAACACGTTAAATATAATATAACCGCAAGTTAAACCCTGCTTTCTGCAATATTGGCTTTATTAAATCTCCATTAAAATGAGCAAAATAATGACAATTGTTATACCTGAGGGTTTATATCTGAAGTCAATAACACTTATGGTAAATGAAATCTTCTATAGAAATATATGTATGTGCTCTTAAGTAAATATTACAGTGGAAAATGGAATAAAAACTGTCAATGAATTCCAAAAAATGTATTTGTATAGCACAACAGAGGATCAATATTGTATAGGTAACCATATGAAAATGATCCTAGCAGATATCTCTCATCCTTGTATACATGTATTAAAAAACTATAAAAAAAGATACTGGTCAAAACAACTTGCCCACTTTTATGGTATTTAGAGAATGTTCACTACATTACAACAAAGTGACCTTAAGTGCTGTGTGGCGGATGTTAATTTCCCCCCCGTACTTTGTCCAAAGTGTAGTTGACCTGAATCAACTTTATATAAGTTAAATTCACACAAAAATGACGTTAGGTCGCTGTGGTGTAGTGATTAGCAGCATAACGGACCGGCAATCCGTAGACCCGGGTTCGAATCCCGGTAGCGCCACTGACCGATGTTTCGTGTTCCTCAAAACATGACTTTATTTAAACACTACACGCCATTTTGACAGATTTTATTCAATTCATCAAAACCCTAAATTTTATAGCTTACTGCGATCAAACTCAACAGGTGATGCATCCACATGCTTTATAGAAACTATGTGAAATAGTACCGGTAGGTTAGTACTTTTCAAGTGTGTCAAGTCTTCAATCATATTTTTGATACAGGTGTGTACCCAGACAGCTGGTCTAAAGGTTTCATAGTTCCAATGTTTAAGGAAGGGGATGTAGGATGTCCTACTAATTACTCTTATAAATGCAATAACAAAAATATTTCATTATTATTGAGAAACAGACTAAATCAGTGGTGAAAAAATGCATATTTTTAATGATCCCCAGTTCGAATTTCGTGATAAGTCTACAACAGATGCTATATTTATTCTGCACAGTATTATACAAAACGTTGTATCGAAAAATAAGAAACTATGGTGTGCTTTTATTGACTATGAATGTGCATTTGATACTGAAATTCATGATGGTTCATGCGTCAAGTTGATGGAATCAGGCATGAGTTGTAAAATTTGAACCTTCCTCAAAGCTATGTACACAAACATTACATCATGTGTGACATTCTCTTCTCACATGAAAATGTCCGAGTTTTTATATGTCACTATAGGCTTCAGACACGGTGAGCCATTATCAACATTATTATTCATTTCATTTATAAATGACATTACAAATTGAATGACATTGATTCTTTAATGGAAATCGATATTAATTTACTCTTCAGATATTTAATTGCAGATGGTATTGTAATGTTCACTACCAGCCCACAATGTTTACAAGCTCAAAATTAATAATATGCATACACTATTAATTGGAGTCAGAAAATTAATGTAAAAAAATAAAAGATGTGTCTTTGAAAAAAGAAAACAAGTGCATAATGAAAGATTTTAATTAATGCTTAAGTTATTGATATTGTTGATAGTTCTACTTACCTTGTTATCCATTTTACTAGCACCAACAATTTGAAATATGCAGTTAAAAAAAATTCTAATCAGGCATTGAAAACTTATAATCATATCTTCAAATAATAAAAACAAAATTGTTGAATAAATTGCTATCTACTTATGGGAAGCTTTTTCTATCAGAAACAATTATTTGAAAGATCACACAGTTCCTTAGTTTCTGTTCTTCTTTTTCTCTTTTTTTCTAACTTCTTAGGTTAAAGATTATAATAAAAGTAGTGGTTATCTATCTATGTATTGGTCTGTACAGTTTTGGTCACCATTTTGTTTGTATTTCACATTTGTAATGTGTTCCATGACTTTGTATGTATGAATGTAGACGTGTTTGTAAGTCTGTACATATGCATTGTATGTATGTATTTTATGTATGAATGTATGCGTGTTTGTAAGTTTGTACATATGCATTGTATGTATGTATGAATGTATGCGTGTTTGTAAGTTTGTACATATGCATTGTATGTATGTATTTTATGTATGAATGTATGCGTGTTTGTAAGTTTGTACATATGCATTGTATGTATGTATTTTATGTATGAGTGTATGCGTGTTTGTAAGTTTGTACATATGCATTGTATGTATGTATTGGCTCTCTTTGTGCCGTTTTGTATTATGTAACAAAAAGCATGAATGTGCTGATTCTGTTAATAAAGATATAATTACCATATATATACTATTCATAGAAAGTATTATATTAAACTGCAAGCATATCCTATCAGTGTTACCTCCTGGCTACATAGAACATATTCCATACATTAAAGATTCAATTAGCAGGACAAGCTAAATCTTTTATGTTTTGTTTCAAGTCACTAGTATTACTGCATTCCAATCATCATCACTACATGAAGTTGAACCTATCACTTAAGACTAGAGAATGTAGAAATAAAAGTGTTAATATATAGTGAATAAACAATGATGGAGAGATAAGAACAAGTCTGGATTGAGTGTGTCAAATCTCAAGCCTTACAATTTGTAGTCTAATGCCTAGGTAACATGGAGCTTTCAGGAATTTTGCAGGTCCCGTAAGGGCCAAAACCCTAAGACCCTGTGGGCAATCACATGGCATGCTGTGCGGGTTGGAACAAATTTATGTAGTTTTTAACTCATAGGGGGCGCTGTACTGCGCGCAGCTGAAAGTTCACTGACACAATTTTCATGTCTCAGTTAGGTGAGACATACTGGTGGTCCTGTACCTATAAGACTTGGGGAACCATACGGAAGTCTGTACGACTGATCGAGGCATCAGTCACTACAACAGGCTGATAGTTTGGTACAAAATACATGGCTATTATAAGTCAATATTGGTAAAGAAACAGTTACAATGAGTGTGGTGCCACATCCACTATCAGTGTTTTTTTGGGGCCTTTTTGGGTCCTTTTTGGGGCCGAAATATTCCCCTCACTCAAAAGTTGTTTTTTTCCCCCTTTTCTCAGTAAAAATTCCCCTCCTACAGCTTTTTTTTAAATTAGAGATATGTTGCCAGTATTGTTGATACTTTTAGTCAGAAAGATAGAAACATTGACCTGTAATGAGACTAACCAATCTGTTAGCATATTTACATGTTTACATCACTGCAACAAAGAAGTGTAGTGAATATAGACATATAAATGTATACTTTAAATGCACATTATTTTCACCCTATTTTCCCCTCACAACGCTATTTTCCCCTGTTTAAGGGCCCCGCCACCATTCCCCTAGAAGTGAAAAGAAACACTGAGTCTATGTCATACAACAATGTTTAACTGACTACATGTACATACTTGTTTTCACTTTTTTATCCTGCGACATTCTACTTGTCGGAACGGGTCTACGGTATTCTACACCCATCGGTATGAAGGATTCCACTCCAGCAGCCACGACGGTGTCGGGTCCATTCAATAACTTCTGTAGTCCATGAATCTACAAAACAGAGACCAAAGAAATTGTATGCAAACAAACTTGTCAAAATTTCCTTAATCTTTTTAAATGTTGAAACAATATCCGTGTACTAGGGATCAATTAATCAGGCATTTTAAAAATGGATGAATCGTTGGCACTCATACACATGTATTATCCAAAGTTAACTGTCAGCATCAATAACATAAAACAGCATCAAGTCATTGCATCGACAGCTGGTAGTTGATGCAATGTCTACTTTATCACATAACAGGGCAGATAAATATTTAACATAAATGTTTCTAAAACAATTCTGAAAGCCATTTAAATGTCTAATAATAGATGATAATTTGATGATGGGTGATAACCAGCGTGGTAGGGTTGTATTGCAAGTAAATATAGCATATTATACACTGACTTCACAAGCACGATGATTGGTTAGTGAAGGGCAGCACGAATTTCAGAAACAAAACAACATGAACATGTCGGGTTCTTAACTCTCATCAAATATTGCATATACTCTGGTACTAAGGAAGCAGGTATTGTTCATACAAAATATCCAATTTAGATACATTACCAATAAGTAAATAATAATTCAGTCTTTGCCTTTTTTAAGACCAATAGCCCATTATGGCGCCTTACTCAGTAAAATGACTAGGTAAAAACCTTTCTTACAAGTCTAAAATAATATACCACCGTCTATTCTTAAAAGTCACAATAATTACACACATTATAATGACATTATAAATCCTTATCTTAGTAACAAAATATTTGCACCAATAAAAAGCAGTGTTGCCCATTCTGACTAACATTTCTATAAGCCCAGAATTGAAGTTATTAGACTTGGGTTTCAGGCTTGTGGGTTTCAATAAAGACTGATAATTCTAGTAAAGCAAGAACATAGGCAACTGTTTCCAAGATTTACAGAAGGACATATTAACATGAAATCAATAAATCCATTTTGGGTGCATATACAGCAGTGGTAATAAGTGCCGGGAACCAGTAAAATTACCCAGTATAAACTTAAGCATCATCACCCGCATAATTAAGGGATTACTCCTCCCTGCCTAGTATTGGTGATTTCCCAGCTACTTCAAGAATTAGAGATACCCCTGATATAAGAAAAATCCTAGCTTTTCAACATTGGGAAATCCTAGCTATTCAGCATTATAAAATTACATCCCACCATTCATCCTTGGTAAGTTTTCTCACAGGAGATTATTGGATATTGATAACAGTTGCATTGACCAGCATGATGTCTCTCATAATTATAACAATGAAACAGAGGTTTAATCTCAAAACCAACAAGCATATTATCATACTTCAAAAATGTACTTACCGGTTCTCCTTCAATTGTATATAACTTTTTAACAGCAAATGGAAATATATCGCTCAATGTTATTAACACTTGTTCAAAAGTTTGAGCAGTTTTTCTATTCAGTAATACAGAATATTTCATAGACGGTTCTCCATTTTTCAACACGGTTGTTTTCTTAGGTGTGACCTTTGAATAAACTTTAGATAAATCATAGCCAGGACGGTAGTTTCCTCTTCCATGAGCACTCTTCAATTCAAAATCCTTCAGCATATTGTTTAGATATCTCATACCACTGTCCGGCCGCACATTATGCCATACTTTTTTGCGCTGTACACGATTCACATCCATGCCTTTAGCCGTGCGTTTTGAGGAACACACATAATGTCCATCATGAGTCAAATCCTCTAAGTTATGGATTCTATGTTCTCCTCTGGGAGTGTAAATAGTACGAACACCAAATGGAAGACTTTTCATCCTAACCGAAAGATCACCGGTAACCGTTGCAAGTTTTTTATAACGTCTAGGATGAATAACAACCTTAAGTGGTTGAAATTTGTAGTCATCATCTATATAGAAATAACAGGATTTGGCATTATTTGCAGCAGTTAATGAACTTCTTTTATCTTCAACAGGAGACTTTCTGCCCATGTCCACCATACTCTTTGTATCCATTTGTCGCCCAGCACCTCTCTGTAACGGAGGTAAATCTCGTTTCCTGGGTGGATTTCGTTGTTTTGTCTCGGCGGTAACTTTCGTTCCCTTACTCTTGGTAGCCTTTTCATCCTCATCCTTATTTTCACCCTGAGGGATTTTAGGCAGCCTTCTAGGCTTCTTCTGTACTGTTGCCATGGTAATCAGCTAAATGTCCTACCAATAAAAAGCATAAGGACAATCATTATTATTAACATTCTTAAATATAAATAATATAGATCTCTATGTGACTGATTATGTCACCCAACTCAAATTGAAATATAAAATGTAAATTTATGCAAGTGATTGTTGTCATTGATAAAAGCCTGGGACAACGGCCATTGTGTTACTAAGTTCTTCACATGTTCAACTGTTTAAAACTTTATCAATTCACTCAGTATTAACTGGTTAATGTTATAAAAAACTTGACCAATTGTTGAATTGTATAAGGTAAGAAAAGAAAACACTAAGCAGGGATTTCCCTGACACAGAAATCTTGAGTTTGTGACTCCCTTTTCTTTCTAGGGACTTCCATTTTCCACTTACTTTGCATCCATCCCTGGGACCCCTAAAATAAACCTTTTCAAGTATAAACCGTTTATCTGCATATCTGCGACCCTGCTAAAGATTCTAAGGAAAAAACCCTGACTAAGAGTTTTTTGTTTTTTTTGTATTTGTGTTTATTTATCGTCGCTACCGGTTTCCCATATGGGCGACGCATCCGGTAGAATGTTAGTCATTTTAGATTTTTGAAAGATAGTGCATGATATAGGAGATGCGTCAGTTCCAAAAGCACCCCTGGTTCTTTTACGTGCTCGATGTAAAGCATCATACATGGGACCTCGGTTTTTAAAGTCTCATCCGAAAGAAGTTAGTACTGTCAGTGATGGAGCAGGGAATCGTACCTGCGATTCCTGGATTACTAGTCCAGCGCGTTCCCACTGGACTACGGATCCGCTACACTAAGAGTTGTGTACAAAACTGAACATGATAACTGCCCTGCGTTCAGTTACGGCTATCAGCCCTATCGTTTCGTAATGTTTTGCAAGTTAGTTCCCGTGTGCAGCCAATGTGCTATGGAGGGCAAGGGATAAAATACAAATGTTCGCCACTGATAGCCGTAACCGAACGCAGGGCTGATGTCTGATTACCTTAAATTAAGGTAATTTGACAATATCTTATAATACTACATGCAAAGCCTAGCTGCATAAAGTTGTTAGATAGCAATACACGATAAATCATTGGATGATATGACCTGTGATGACATTTTATACTTCAGTTCTTTTATAACTTAGTTATACAAAACATAGACAGATGATTCAATAATACAAAATACACTTGAATAGTTCACATTCAGAATCATCAATGAGAAACATTATCTATTTACAATTTTGATTGGAAATGTTACATTCAAACAATAATGGATGCACTTGAGGTTATTATTTGAACATGAATAAATATTACAAGTAAATATTGTCACAGCAAAGAATATGAAATGGCATTCACTATAAAGTTTGTCAGCAAATATTAATACCAAATAATCTATATTAGCAAATACTCACTGCATAAATGTATATACATATAATCTATGACACATATATATTATTTGGTAAAGTATATGTTTCAACTTTTCTTTTATTCTAACTTTCCATAGATGTTTAAAATTGCTTCAATAATGTATTAAAATAGAGAAAGTGACCGAAGACATAAAAGTATGGGACATGAAACTGAGAAGCAAATAATAAAGGAAAGATTAAGTTGTTACAGGGAAGACCACATACACAAGATCCCCACACACAGATCCAAGGAAAGCATCAACCTTATACACATCAGGAGTTGAAGAGGTGCCAAGGCAAACATCAATGGGAAGTAAGCAATTGTCTAGCTGGCTATCAGAAGACCTCTTGCAGATGTCACATACTTGACAGCAAAATATCATATCAAAGCATAACAAACATGCTAATACATGCAGGAAAGTACCAAGTTACATGACATTCCAGAATCTGCTAAATTACAATGAAGCGAGACTGGATACAGACATTTTCCTTGCTTCCTTGTTGTAAATTTACTATGGTTTTTGAGTTACTTCAGTTGTATGCTTTTACCAGATTGTATGAAATTTTACCATACCAAAGGAATATTTACCAGACATGTCAGGTGGTGATACATTTGTCAAACTGACATTCTTTTTTTATATATCATATATCTGATCATAGAGGCTCCCAGGGAAGACTGGGCTTGCCCAACAGTGTTGCCTCTTTAAATAAAGTCGTCGTCATTATTATTATTGTTATTATTATTATTATTATTATTATTCTCACTAAGTATTGTGATAAAGAGTGTTGGTGTAAACATAGACAAATTAATCTTAACACAATGGTTAAAAATACTAATATTTGATTTCATCAAAAAATAAGACAGGCCTATAAAATGCAGGACAGTTGTGTCAACAGACCCCCTAATTTCCAATCTGTTGACCAACCAATTTACTTAAAGCAGAGATTTGAATCTACTACCAGTTTAAAATTCATAACATTATTCATCCCTATTCTCTTATCCATAGAAAAGATCATCTGTTTCTTTCTTTGAATAACTAGAATTAAAAGTTCTGACACAGAATCGTTACCAGATACTACGGAGATCTGACATGGTGTCCATTAATTATTATTAACAACATAGGAAAGATGTCATATATTTTAGGCATTTTGTGCCCAATGACCCTAGAATAAATCTAATAGGTAAAAATTATTTTTTAACAGTCCAAGTTATATCACATAAAATTGGACATCTAGTTTTACTGAGTGAACCTCTATATTGCATTCTATTTCGAATTGAATTTCAATTTCCTATTTCAGTTGAAAAATAGAAAATGAAAAATTGATAATCATCCACCTTTAAGTATTTGGATTAGTAAATACTGTAGACTAGAAGATTTAATCAATGTTTGTGATGGTATACAGGAAAGATTGTGTATTGATGTAAACATTAGTGGTCATGACAATCACAGCACTAAAATCAATTTTTAACAAAATGTGTACATGCTATGAATAGAACTCAATTCAATGGATTGAATTCATCATGGAACACTCCTATACAGAAAGTTGAATAAGGAACATTCATATACTGGTAGCATGTTATAGTATAAATGAAGGTGTAGAAAGCCACAGCAGTTCATTAAAAGTTCTTGATATGTTTTAGTATAAAGTGTATGCATATACACTGAACAAATTGTCTAAACGTCCATGTAGTAAAATACAAATTTAAAGAAAATTGTTTTATATGCCGACTTAAAATTTGGCATTCTAGTATTATACATAATACTCTATCGACTTTCACAAAGAAAATACCCATTTATCGTCATGGTTGACCATGCGTGACCATGAGTACGATTATCAACTTTTGGCACGAGGATCACGTGTACTATGTAGTAAGCAGTGAAATTCCTATCAATGCAATCCACGTTGTATGTCCAACACGAAAAACAGAAAAGATGCCGACAAAGACCGATTCGATAGTTATGACTGACTTTATAAATTAATTAATATTTTTTGTATTATTGACCACTTTTTATTAATATTTCTGGTTGCCCGTCTGTTCAATAATCGCAAATGCGTACATTTGTTTCTGTTCTTATATTTCGACGAAGTGCCTAGTGGATGTTAAGAAATTTTGTTCAGTGTATACCGTGCTTATTTTCCACATTTATCCATTATTGTACAAGAACATAATAAATTATAATATAATGCAATGAACTATAAAAAAAAGCATGTGACTTGCAGATAAGCCAGAGATCATCAAGTTAAATCAATAGTCAAGTGAGTTTTATCTATTCACTTTAGGTTCTACTCTAAAGTGCATTATAATCAATTAAAATATTTTATACATAAAAAATAGTTTTCTTGAGCTCAGTCCATATTTTACTTTTTCTGACAATATTTATACATGTACATTGTATACCTAAACATATAGTGTACAATCACCTCAGTTTTCAAAAAGTTCAAATGAACGAATAAACAATATTAACTAAAATAATCTAGAAATCATTAGATAAATATTTATCGTATGTTCATCAATCCAGAAAGAAAGGAAAAGTATGAAACAATCAGTTAAAGTATCCCATTACAATTATGGAATACTATGGTATGTATCACCAATTGCCCCCAACCGACCATATCTGATATTTTCAAACAAAGGAACCATATACGCATTAATAAACCTTTATAATTAGATTCAATGTCAATGGGTTTTCTGCCAAAACAATTATACGACATTATCTCAAAACTATTTGGAACAGTTACAGTTATACTATAAACAATCTCTAGTAAAACATTGTAATGCTTTCAAGCAACTATAACACAACATCCATTTACAGATTTAGCAACAAAACCAATGTACTGAGCAGAACTCAAACTGGTAAAATACTGAAAGTTTACAAGAAATCCATTGTCAAAAATACTGGAAAATGAGCATTTGTTTGACATAGAAGTATAAGCAATTGTAGCCCCGCATACGTGTCTCTGTACTCCCGACTTTTACATGCGTATTCGTAACAGCGACAGTATAGAGATGTGATGTCCATGGCTGGACTAAAGCAATTGCCACTCTCATGGAGTGGAGTAATGTATTTACATCAAACATGAAAACCTAATCAAGAAAACAAACCATCTGACATGTACAGTAAAACCTCAATAATAAGACCACCTATCAGACCCTTATAAACTGGTCTACTCATTAAGGTGGTCTTAATATTGAGGTTGAATAAAAAGTAAAAACAGTGAAAATGGACTTGAAATTTGTGTTCTTAATTTTGAGGTGGACTTATTATTGAGTTGGTCTCTAAGTGAGGTTTTACTGTAGCTGCTAATCCTTAATATTCAAACAAATTTAAAGGACTTACATATGAAAATGTTAATATACAGGTACCATTAAAATGTCTCTTCAATCACGAAAATAACACTTATCTAATTTTTCAATATGATAAATGGTGAAATGAGGCACTGAGAAAGCAGTTTTCAAAACAAACCAATGTTTTTAATTTCATGAACTTTAATATTTGTCACTTTGACGAAAGATATTTTTTGTTCCAGTACAAATATTGAATCTAAACTCAAATACAAAATGTATATATGTCTTTCACACGTAAAAACCTGCTATGAAACCTTTAAGTATTCCAAAAGATCAAAAGTATTAACCCTGAAGGAATGCATTTGCTTAAATGAAAACATATCAATCAATAACCTTTCAAGAACTAGGCCTAAATGTAAGCGTTGGTCACATATCTAACCTGAGAATCTCACCATTATCTTAAACACTTGATTGTAATCAGCTGCTTGCATAATTAATTTTCTTATAAAGTATTTTCTTCACTACCACTGACATTTTCTATTCTAAAGTTCAAGGATGCAATATAAACTTAACGCATTCTCGTCACATTGCTCATTGTGACAGCCGCCTTATCAACCTAAGGTTAAATTGCCTAGCAATTTAATCATTATACAACCATTATACTTTCAAGCGGATAAAAATAGACAACTATGACAACTATCAGCAGTACATTGATCCTACGTAGTATTGAATTATAAAATAAAATAATTCTAAAGTTCGACAAGTTTTTCATCTGTCGAGAATGTTACCAACACTGACAGAATTGGGAAAATAGGTTCGTAAATTGGCTAGATTGGAAAAACGCATTTACGCAAGAAATCAAAATCTCTTTCACATAGTCTATAGGCTATGTACTCAGATTCCATGTACAATTCAACCAAACTGATGTGTACTTAAACGCACCTTCCCCTTGGAAATCAAGACTGTGGAACCACATGTCAGAGCACCACAGCAGACATCCTCGAGGCATTCTAGAGGGATCTCGTCATGGAGTCATAGAGATGTGCATTGTTTTTATCTTTATAATCTACATATTTTTACCCAGCACAACAATTTTGTATTTACCACTTGTACAATGTACCATGATCCACCAGAGAGGGATTTGTGCAATAACGCTAACAAAATATGAACAGCCCATATCTAAAGGCATATTTATATTGTACAATCATTTTTAGACATTTAAATACACAAAAATGGTTAACCAGCTGCAAAAGAAAAATATGCATGTAGCCATTTGGGTGTTTTAATGTCTGGACTGGGGAAAAACACATTTGTACATTGGGAATGCCTCAAGTTTTAGATGTACCGGTAACTTTATATGGGGGAAAAGGCAAGACCAGCAGTACTGTAGCAGTTTGTGTAACTTTTCAACATAAAAGCTAAGTTTATTGAATTAAATGTATATGGAGAAAAAAATCTGCAACATTAATTAGGGTCCTCTATCCTCCACTATGGGGGCCGAATATCAGCCCCATTCCCCTACCAAATTAGTGTCTGTTTCCCCAATTCAAATTTACTTTTCCCCCTCGCAGCTAGAAAACTGAAAAATATAACTTTAACAAGAAAAATATGATCTTCTGAAAAGCAGACATAAATAGCCGAAACATGTTTGTGGTATGTTAACTGATACAAGTGCAACTTACTGTATGTTGATTATTGCAGAAAGATGTCAAACATTCCCCCCGTCTGCTTGATATTCCCCCAACCATGGGCTGCGATCCCTTTCCCCTAAAGTAGATCGAGTGACAGAGGCCCCTGTTAATACAGTTTTTATTCAACTTTCAAGTTATTTGAGTTTTCAAATTGTATTGTATTCACATTGTATGGTATATACTGTTTGCTTGTACTTTCGAGGTACTAACCAAATAACGTAACAGAAAAATAATTATCTCCATTTTCTTTTGTGTTCAGTTTCTTCTTTACAATCTCTCACAGTTAATTAATATTCTGACAATATCATTTCTTTTCCATATTTTCCTATTTGTATGCCATTTTGTTTCAATGTAGGTATTGTTGTTAAAAAAATACTGCAAAAATAGCAGCAAACAGTATAATCATATCCTATCTCCCTCAATGTAGGTATTGTTGTTAAAAAAATACTGCAAAAATAGCAGCAAACAGTATAATCATATCCTATCTCCCTAAAAAAATGACTTATTGCCCCTGCTTAAATATAAAATCACATTTATCTCCCTTTCTTGTATTTTTGTGACCACCTTGCCCTATCATATATTCAAGCATTACATTCAGTGGACATGTGCATGCATCGAAATCACAGACAACAGCTTATTATCATATGATCCCAGAAAATATATCTTGATAAAATCATGGTCATAGGTTTGAGCACTAAGACTCTTGTATTAATACTCGTCTTAGTGACAATTCCAGTCATATAAAGCTCTTTTTGTCAATAAAACGAACATGGCAAGTGTTTCGTGGGCATGTTATATAACTGTAAGATCTCGGCCACATTTTGAAAGCTTGGTTTCAGTAGGCCCTAACTTCTATAATGTTATTGTTAGGTGCAGGTCTACTCACGTGAAGATCCCGATTGTCCAAGTTAGAAAAGTTGCTTATCAATTTCGTCAAGTGTTAAAAATGAAGTCCAAACCCAACATTAAAGGCAAACAAAAAGTAACTGCTCATAAATAAAACAACCTGTACCTTAAAATCCAAGTATCATGGACTAGTCATGTCGTTTGACAGTTGTCACAGTATGTTGACATTCCAAAACACACATTTCGCGGCCATGTACTAAATACCGTTTCCAGTCACGTGACGAGCACCTAACCAAACCGAAAGTAGACCAAACTATTTTTTCTTGATGATAACACGGTTTTCAGCGTTATTTACGTTAATGTTTCGCTTTAATTTTAAGTTTGGTGGTATTTTGATGCATTTAAACCGTCTATAAATTCCAGAATCCTTAACCAATACGCACGGTATTTAGCGAGATTTCAGAATGAAAGCTTGGTAGCAACAAAATGGCGACAATAACATCAAGTGAAGCCCAATCTTTATCTACCATTCCTGTAGGTATTTCGTGCATGGCGAAGTGATAAATGTGTTATAATGCAGCCAATTTCGATAATGATTATAGCTGTCGTGTTATTTGTGTTGTAAATCAATGTTGATGAGCTGTCGACCTTACTTTGAGATTCTCCTATTCAAAGATTGACCATTTTGATTTTCATTATTTTGGGTCTTTAAATTTTGAATCTTTATTTGCTAATAAAAACTTTTCAGACAGCTGTTTACTGTATTGGATTGTGTTGACATGCACAATATACGTACAGGCCTTAATAATTGTTGTGTGTGAATGAAAATGCATGGGTTTTGTACATTTTGAAGTAGCCTGAGCAGACTCGGACTGTGCACAGTGCAGTGAACAGCTGCGTGTTGAAGTAAATAATGGTGAAGAAGTGTGCCCGATGTGGTCTTGAACCCATAACCCTATAAACATTAATACGGTAAACGATAGGTTGAAATGAAAAACAGGGAAAACATCGTTTGTAGGCAAATAATGCATATCTTACCATACTGTACTTAAATGAATGTATGAATTCTTGCTTTACAGAAGGAGCAAGGACGCATTGCACTTGCAAAACTGTTAGGATGGCCCCCATTTGATGAAGAACAAATGATGCAGAAGTCTGTTCATCTTGACTATCTGTATGACAGCTGGACATATGCTGTGGAGAAAGGATTTCCTTGGAATAAAGTAGCAGTTGTTATAACATTTGCTGACAAACTTATAAACCAAATCAAAGGTAACATGTTAGATATGGAAATATCTATTTTGTGTCAACTATTTCAGATAAGTGTTGGCAATAAAAGTATGTGACAAATCTCACTACATGTACTTTGTTTTAATAAAAGTAAGTTGATGAAAACAGTGTCTTGTCAGGTTTTCTGATAATGTTTGTGTTCTTAAGACTAACATTTCATTATGCATTTAAAAAGCAACTTGCATTGCACTAGAGCAGTTGATTCTGAATAGATTTTTCCAGTAGTATGATTGCTGTTCAATTTTGTTAGGCCATGCTCTGAAGATACTAAAAACGAAGTAAAAGAAAATGCCTAAAATCATATGTAAATTTTTTGGCTGTATAGCACTAGTGAATAGAAAGTCTTAAATTCACACGCTCTGCTGGGGTCACTCTTAAGTGTTTTTCATGTTGATGTTGAATCATATAAAAAGAAAATCTGTTTGAACCAATTCTTTCACCAATAAAAGTGTTTTACTGTAGTACATGTATGTAAAAACTAATGCAAATAATGAAATATTTTATGTATGTAATGTTTTGCAGATTGTGAGAAAATAACAGATATTCTTGGATTCTTCAATGTTAATGCTATAGAATTGTTAGAGTCCCTTGGAGAAAGAGAGTACAAAATCTTCTCATCTTTTGTATTTGAAACAATTTTACCTCATTTTAAACTTTACCAACTAGTATTTACTACTCCTAGAGACGAGCAGTCACCTATTGTAAAGGTTAATGTTGATACACCATTTGATGCTAATACATTGAAAGAAACAAAACCATTGAAAGTTTGGCAATATGAAAAACAAGTTGAAGAGATAGAGAAGAAAGAACAGGAAAGAATGAATGAACGTCTTGCAGCCAAAGAGCAAAAGATGTCTTCTTTGGACTTGGAAACAAAAACAGTATTGACAACAGCAGTTGAAACCGATAAACCTTTAGACAAGGACGTATGTATTATTTCAAAATTCTTCATGTACCCTAAAAGTGTTGAAAGTTTTCAAGCATGATGTATTGTATATTACCACTCATTTCATCAGATTTTATGTTTTAATATAAATTGTCTCACACCAGTTGTATTCTATACAAGTAAATGACAATTCTGTTGAAGCACATCAAATTAAACAAAATGATTGTAGAGCGAGTTGTAATTTAATATTTCTTCATAAAATTGGAAAGCTGTATTTTTGACATATTTCAGTCTATAGGTAATATTATAGAAGAAGTAATGAAGCAGATGACACTGTCAGCCACAGAAACTATGAAGTTTGATATAGAAAGATTGCAGAATGATTTAGAATTTAAACTAGAGAAGACAAGCTTGCCCAGACCACAAGTTTTAGGTATATAATTTTGTTATTGAACAGATCAATGTTTCCTAACAATCACAGAGTTAATTTGCACTCATTAATAGTAACCTGTTAACACTTGTAGAAGCAAAATATTATATTTAGTTTTATTGCATGTTGTCTTCCAAAACGGCACCAACTGAATTGCTTTTAATGATACATTCACTCAGAGTTAAAGTCTTCCAGGGATGCCACCCCCTTATTCTGTAAACTTTAAATATGATGTATATACATTTTGTACTATTTGTAAGCATTTGATATAATCACTCCTGTAAAATGTTTTATGTGAATGTTGTCTGTCTATATCTACTATTACTTAATTTTAGTCCTTAGGTGGTAGATTACATCACAAAGTTACCACACAGTGCCAGGTTGTACTCTGTCAAACAAATGTTATCATTTAATATATTTGCGATTCAGGTCCACCTAAACGATACAAGGTAGACAAGTTACCACAACCAGTCGCTTGTACAAAACCTGACTGCGACACTTCTTCAAATCCTGTCACTTCAATTCCTTCACAATCTCCTATAAAATCTGATACACAGTCTGTAACATTGGTATCTGCTGTAGAAAGCTAGATCTTTGCTACTTTTCAATGTTCTAATGAAATATCGCTTCTTCTCATACAGCAGGTCGAAATTGAACTTCAATTTATGAGTCTATACATATTAAAATCTTGAATCTGGTATAATTTCATCTCTTTTTCATCATATTTAAATCTTGAATCTGGTATAATTTCATCTCTTTTTCATCTGATTGGTATAGGTTCTAAGGCTAGCCATGACATTGTGTAGATATTTATAACTAATCATCATTTCTAGTGGAAATAGTAAGCAGAAGGTTCATTACATAGGTAAAATACGAACATTTATTTCTTTCACATACTGGAAGTATTGCATGGTATCAAGTACATGTACTGCTTTAGATCCGTGGAACAACTCAATATATTCATGTCTTGATGACAAGCATTAAGTTGATTTGTGAACTTTCACTTTAGTTGCACTGTAAATAGCATTCTAGTAGTTAGTAGACTAGTTATAATACAGGCTCGGGTTCAGGTTTATATCTGAAGGTAGGTATTGTTGGTTAGAATATGCTAGATAAAACTTGTGGGATTGAAGTGTTGTGACCGATTATGAAGAACTATAAATTGCACTGTGAATAAGGAAATGAGTCATATATTTTGTTGGATTTAATAATGGCAACCTTTATGTACAGTTATTGCAAACTTAAAACTCAGTACTCACAGATGACTGTTACGAATGCATCCGAGTGCATTTATTTAGATAACCATCAATTATAATACAGCTCCCAAGACTTTGATTAAAATTAATTTAAAGTTTGTCAAGAACGTATTAGTAGATTAGTATGATCCATAAAAAATGTTTGTGTAGCTTTTAACCAACAGAGAAATGTAACCTAATATACATAGTATTCATAAAGGCACATGGTGTTGCACACAAGTTGTTTGTCATGTATTATATGTTTACCATCAGGGATTGGCATAATAAAACTATGCACATACTGCATACTTAATTGATAAAGACATATGTCATGATCTTAATCATACTACATGTATTAACTTCTGTAATGATGGTAGTATATATTATGATCAATTAAATTTATTGCATGTTGCTTTGAATAGTTTAAAGCTTGTTTTGACCTACATTTTTTTCATACATGTATTAAGTGATGCATTATTTTTACAGGCCCACCACCCCGTTACTCGACACAACAGGTGAAAGTACCCTCGGGGAAGACCCCGAAGTCTCCGAAACCTAGTTCTAGAGCATCACAAAGGGGCAAAAAGAAATGAGGGATACCAACAACTGAAGACATGTGGAATATTCGGTGTTACATATCATTAAATATCATTCTTAAAAGTGAAATTTATTATTAATTTTGTATTTGTACACAAGAATTTATAGTAAATGAAAAGTTCCAAGAGTTATTAGCAATTCATTTGCACGGCAGTTGCATTTTGGTCATTGTATGCTTGTAACTAAAAAGCATCCTTAGAAAGTGCTTGACAAGACAACAATGACAGTTGCTATGTCTATAATATATCTTTGTTCTCAGCATTTCATCTCATAATGAACTAAAGTTGCATAAACATACAATAATCTGGAGGTTTTATTGTTTATAATATTTGAGGTACATATTGCCTCCCCATTCTGATGAAATCCATGCAACTCGTTTTTATCCTTCTCTTGTCTGGCTGTTTGTCTACTGTATGGATAATCTTCCCAGAGGCCTTGCACTCACTTGGGTCAGAACTGTTGAGAGAGAGAGCTGTTTGATTGTTTATCTGGTTGTATATATTCCTTATTGATACCCAGTCAGTGGCTGGGACACCACAAGACAAAAATGTGTGATTTTGTTGGGTGGTATACTGTTATTGTTTTCTATTCATAATAAAGATTTTACCTAATTATTCTGTTGCTTTCTTGTTAAGACCAACAGCTATTACGACTGCTCCACAAAAACTATACAGTAAAGAAAATGATAAAACACGACATAGATTGCACACCAAATACAAAGTGAAAACACCTTCATAACTAAAATTATCCTGAAGTTCTATACATTAATTTTGAAAACTTTCGAGCTACAGTTAGTGTTAAGCAACACATTTGCGCACACAAGTAATTTACTCTACATTTGCAATAAGGGAAAATTCTACTTGCCAAAATGCCAATAAACTACTTTACAGGTGTTGCATAGCTGGACAGAAGATGATTATGTGTGACAATCTTATCTATTTCCAACGAGGATTGTCCCATTAAATCGTGGATGATGGCTATAAAACAACAACTTCTCAATACGTATACAAAATTATATAATACAGACATGCAGCGCATATTAACGTCATAACGTTGTTTAGTAATTTTGATGTGTCAGACATTTACTCTTTCTCGAAATATTCGCCGCCATATTGTATGCATTTTTATGGCACTGCACCCAACTCGCAAACACAGATTTAAACCAGTCCTTATTTAAGACTTCTGTTAAACACTTTAATTGCATACTTGATCTCATTTTGATTTTCAAACTTTCGCTCTCGCAGACGAGACTTCAGAGCCGCAACGTAAGCAAAATCCAGGGGTTTGAGGTCGGGGTAGTATGGGGAATTATCCACTCTCTGATGTCCTAGATTGTCAAAATCTCTTATGCAACTTGGATACAAGTGCTTGCGACACATTACTTTGCTGCTCAACAGATTTCATCTTCTTCAGTGTCTCTGGGGGTCATTACGCACTCCACACAGAATCCGATGACTGTGTGGTGCGCCGCTGCTTTCCCAGCCATCGCCGTTGTTTTCAAAATTCACCATACACCAATTTGCGTAAAAATAGCGCCATGCGGAAATAACAGACGTTACATTAATGAAATTTTAAAGTATGACATCAAAATGATCAAAGAATACAATCATGTGTAACGTAATTTGGCGGAATAATGAAGTTTGGCACATATATTACAACTTGTTTAAAGCTATAGCTATTTCGGTTATCTTATCAAACGACGTGCGCCGCTCCCGTGTATGTGAGTTTCTATATTGCTACACAAAATACACAAATTTGTTTTATTTTCAAAAATGATTAATGATTAGATAGTATATGTGTGTAAAATGATTACATTGGAACGTCAAATAATTATGTTATAGACATAGTCTACGATTTAATGGGACAACCCTCGTACAATACTTTTTTCTGAAACAACATCACTGTAATGTCCGTTTATCTAAAATTTTATTATAACTGGATAATTCTGACAAAGAAAGATGAGTAGCACTTTGTAAACACATCTTGAAATTCACACTTCAACTTCAGTCACTGTTTTAAGAACATGCACTGTAATAAGTCCAGCCAATCAACGTAAAATGTGATGAAATAAATATCCTATGGCACGTATCGATCAAAATTCGAATCTGAAGTCGAAGTACTCTGGATCGAAATAATGTACTCGTACGTAACCATCTTCACCACCACTGCTATAGCTGTAATGAAAATACAATGTTTGTTAATAAATATCTCAAGAAATAAGGATTTTTTTATCAATACGTAAAAAAACCGGTCTCCCTAATTAGCGACAAGAAGCGTCCAGAAGCAACAAGAAAATAAAAAAAAGTATTTATCCCAAAAAAACAGGTGTAGACTACATTTTGGTTTAATAATTATTTCATCAAAACATGTCATCATAAATGAGCACTCAATTTAGCTTCATCTAACTCAGGACAGAAGAGCTTAAGACTACTCAAATCTTGGTATAGTTTGATCCTAGAGGTGAAAGCATTCTCCCCTCAATAACAATATCAGCTCATATATCCGATTTAAGTTACAAAGTTTGTTCTACACTTACACAGACATACAATGTCAAAAATCAAAATCTGTGAAAGAAGCAGACATCTTCGTTTAAGCGATATATTAATAAAGTTTAGGATTAAGGACACTACCTTTTGCCATCTGGATGGAAGGCAAGACTGTTAATCGGACCGAAATGTCCCTTAACTCTTCCAAATTCTTCCTCAAAGATCAGGTGATAGAATCTGGCATCAAATTTGCCAATTCTAGTATTAGTGGTTGTCACCTCCATAGCTTCCTGGCCACCACCCAACACAACCTGAAATCATATTCAATAAAACGTGAAATACCAAAGAATGAAGTTGGTGCTGTGTTCTGTGCAACAGGGTTCCCACTCTTTTCCCAGAAAAATATTCAAGGACTTTTCAAGGATATTTTCACAAAATTCAAGGCCCAAATCAGCATTTGTACTGCTTTTTTGTTCATTCAACATGTCTTTCAAATTTACTAATTCCAAGAACATTTAACTTCTAAACTTCAAATTATGAACTTATATACAAGGAAATGTTAAACTCACTTCGACGCGAGTTTTCCAAGGCTTGCAAAGCCGCTATTTTTTATCTTTTTAAAGTAATTTTTAAAGCACACAATAATATTGCGAGTGTCCAGAAAATACAAAATTCCCAACTTTCCCATTTTTTGCTCTTATTTTTAAATTGAAGCACTTTTCCAGGCCTGGAAAATGACATGAAAAAATCAAGGAGTTTTCCAGTTTTCCAGGAAGCGTGGGAACCCTGGTGCAAGTACCTGGTCACTAGGCAATCATGTGAGAGCAGTGAAACATTCTTCAAAATGCAAAGGACTAACTTGCTTCTATCAGAGTCTTTTTGACCTTATATTACAAAGCCATTTTTTTCTTGCATTCAGAGGAAGATTCCAGCTATTAAAATGAGTTACAGCAGATGGTATACACTAACTGTTACATTTTCTAACAGAAATATTTTCTAGTTTTATTTAATACTACAAATATTAAAATTTAATGTCAACTTTTCTTTTTATAGCATTTCCAATATCTACAACACTAAAGGAAAGTCAACTACAAAATGAGGCCGTCGCCTCAGAAACGCTTACTCAAATGTACATGAATTCTAAAAAAAAGTGGAAAAAACCTAATTTACACAACACTTGTATAACATTTTGACATTCATTTAATTCTATCAAAGTTAAGACATCAAAATATTTCCAAGAAAGAGTTTTTGATGTCTAAATGTTCATTGGGAAATACAAGTCATAAATAACGTCACTAAGACAGGTTTTGTTATACGAGGGCTGTTTAAAAAGTTCGCGGAAAAGTGCTGTCATATTTTTATAAAAATCTCGAAAGTGATGAAAACTTAAATTCATGTTGGTGAGAATATTGTGTTTTAGTGTACAAAAATGATCATTTTGAAAATGACCCAAGTGAGCCTTGACTTTTGGAGTTTAGTGGAACCCCTGTTATTTTTCGAGGGTTGATAGGTGAAGAAAGTGTATTATGTTCCATGTGGAGTATTTTGAATAGGACTGAGTATGCCCATTGATGTAGTACTGTATGCATGATTTTTGTAACGACATCAAGATGTTGTGATGACGTTGGGCCGTGATACGGGATATGCCCTTTAGTAAACCTTCATATTTTTATTTTATCTGAAGTGATTTGTAATTTGTAATGATTTTCATGTGTGTGATATATTAACACATCGTAATATATAATTTCATAAAATTTCAACCAGTAATAAAAACATGACTACACTTTTCCACGAACTATTTGAACACCCCTCGTAGAAGTGCTCAAATACTTAAAAAGTAAAGTTATTCTAGACACATAGTGACTTACATGATCTTGTACGGGTGACACAGCTGCTGAATTCACATTACGCTCAGTTTTGTATGTCTTCATATGCCGCAATGACGCAGTATCAAACAACTGAAAATATCACAATACTTGAGAGAACAACAAAACACAGAAATCGTTTAGCATAATAATACTTTTCAGACTTCAAAAACACTTGGAAGCAGCAAAATGCCAAATGAAATGAACTACTTAGAATATACATGTATCTCCATAATAAATGACAATAACAACAAACCTTTGCTGTAGTATCCTTGGATGCAGACATCAACATAGAAGTGTCCAATGATAGCTGGAGATCATTGATCTGTTTTGAATGTTCCTTTACTAAATGTATTTTCTCACCAGACTGAAATACCCAACTTTCAATTTAGTAAGAACAGTGAAAACAGTGTATTTCAGATAATTAAACAATTTGCTCAATACATTATAAACAAGAGATGTTTGTAAAACATTATGCCCCCCATGTGACCCCAAAATCAATAGGGTTCCTCTGCTACCCAAGATGAATGTGTGGACCAAGTCTGAGGACGATAGGTCAAGGGATTCTCGAGTTATTGATCGGAAACAAAAAGGTTACGGACCGATGGACATGTGCAAACCAATATGCCCTCTCTTTTTTGAAGGGGGGCATAATTAATCAGTGTGACAGATGGAATTTGAATACTAGGTGAAGTGCAAAATAAAAGAGTGAATAGAATAGCATACATATGAAGTAGAAGAGTTTTTTCTTAAACACCTACAAAGGCTTATCCACAATGCAATGAAAAATGGATCTTAGCATTACCTTTACATCATACTGGCATATTTCCCCAGATTCTAATCCAGCGATGATGTATTCCTCATATGGGCCCCACACAGCAGATGTGATCTTGGGCCCAGTAACTGGTATAACCATACATGGCTCCATATTTTCTGTAACAACATATTGAAATTGTTATCCAAACAATTAAGGCTAAATTGAGCTAAACAATATCATGTGATTTTTAAGAATAATCCTTCATTTACAGATGAATGCCACAGGTTTGTTTATAATTATCATTTAATCTGTTACTATTAGTAACCTAAAAAAAGCAATCATTTGGTTGGTTTGAGTTTAATCCCTTCTTTAATAAAATTTAACTATATAAAATATGGTAATCAGTTGACCAAACCAGTGCGCTTGGTTCATTTACAAGGATGTCGGCCTTGGCAATAATTATGTCCATGATAGCAACATCTTCCTAGCTATAAAACTATTTCAAATACTATCGTTTTATAAAGTGTCAATTTGTAATTATCAGACACTAGTCTTTTCCCTGGATCAATCAACTTACTCATCTGTGCTGGATCATTGATATCAAATATGTGAATCTCACAAGGATGACCCATGGTTTTATCTGTACTGTACATAATGAGATTTCCACTGTATGAGAATCCACAAGTTCTCACGGCATTCTTCACATCAAGTGTATTCAAGTTTTTCCCTGAAAAAATACCAGGCTCATGAAATGAGTATTGACCCAACTGAATGAATACGTTATTTATTAGAATCTAGTACTCGAAGGTACTAAATGGTATAGAAATTAATTTTATTTCAAAAACATTTTATTTTAAAAGTACAAATACATGGTATTCTGAAGTGAAGAATGCTCATCATTGTTTGTGTAATAATTCAGAGATGATTCACCTTCACTGACAATTTTAACACGAGTACCAGGCAACAATTCCCTGCCAACTGGGGTTTATTTTTTCCCTGATTTCCAGATGGTAGAGGGTTGAGTGCGTGTGACATGAATGTTTATAGCAGCCTAGGTTATTTAAGTTTTTACATTGACAATTTGGACCAGTCCGAATAAATTATTACTAGTCCCCACAAGATGCAGATTGAAAGGTAGAGGTATTGCAATAGAGGAAGGTTAATTTTAGAAGCAGGGGGTGGTATTTTAAAAAAGACTCGACCAATATTTAAGAGCGAGTGTTTGCTGTCTGCCCACCTATCTGCCACAAATGCATTATATTGTGCTCGAAATATTTTTGGTCCTTGATTATTCTAGTCTTCGTGAAGAGAAATATTGCTTAAAAGAAGTGTTATTTTCCTTTAAAAATGCCTACCAACTTTTCCTAATAACATGCTCGAAAATAGTATAAGCTTACCTGTCTCGCAATCCCATAGTTTACAAGAGTTATCTGCACTGCCTGTCAATACTTTTGTGGTGTCCCCTGTAGGTAAGTTAAGGACAAAAACAATAACATGCATTCAGCATTAAGCAAAATTACCATTTTTCTACCATACAAAACATACAAATGGATCTACTGAAAAACATCACACAGCAAATACAAATTTATCTTTACATAATTATATCACACACTGTTCCATCATGATCAAGTATGAAATCCAACAAATACACACAGCTTTTTGAGAAACCGTTATTACCATAAAAATTAAAATTTGTGAATGGCAAACAGGCAAATCTTATTAAAAAAAACACCTATTTAACAAATAGATCATTAAATAACACTTCTACATCATAGAAGTGATTGCTTAAAACAGAACATTCTGAGACATGTATTCAATATTCGAATCATGCGCACTTTTTGCACAGTACATTTTGCTGGGAAAACCACTTATTCATCATAACACTATTAAGTTTATTCATAAAGCTAAAGACTGTGTTTTATTCTACATTCTTCTAAGAAAGGATACAGTTGACATCAATACACCAGACTGCTCCATTATGTCCTTTAAAAGATCCAAGTCTTTCTCCATTCAGGGAATACCAAACATTTGGCTGATTGTCCTTAGCAGCTGAGAATATCAGATCCCCCTCTCTACTGTACTTTATCTGCGTGATAGCACGCTCATGTCCATGCAGTAAAATAGGTTTCTGGAAAAGCAATTGAGATGCATAATGAGCATTTTGTAAGGATATTATTATTAACAATTAACTAAAATGAAATTTCTTTGACAATGTCTGCTTAATTGTTATTTAGAGTCTGCTGACAAATTATGGAATTATTCATTGAACCAACAGATTCCTCAAAATTGGACATCTGTAGTTTTCGATGTCAATTTTCTTGCAATTAATAATACAATGTAATAGCACTAAATAGAAATGTATCAATAATATTATATGTTAATAAATAAGTGATTTGATATTGGCCCTGTTATTTGTCCGAGGGCAGTCGTATTGGCACGAGGCCAAAGGCCGAGGGCCAATACGACTGTCCCGAGGACAAATAACTGGGCCAATGTCAAATCACTTATTTATTGACAATTTTATTAAATAACTTCATGTACTTATAAATAAAGGATTCAAAGTTTAAACACTAAATTTATTAAAAAAATTTATAACATATAACAAAGAACAACTCTTAAAATAAAATGGCTGCCGTTTCCGAATTTCCAGCTGCGAATCTTTATCACTTTTTGGCCCTGTTTAATTAGCCAATCAAATTCTTTAAAATGCGGGCCAATATCAATATCAGTTAGCGGCCCCGGGCCGAAAAGTGATATTGGTATTGGCACTGTTATAGAGGAGGCCTTAACATGAGATGTTAATCCAATCAGTCCAATAGTAACACCTTTTTCTATAACACCCATTAGCACCTTTTTCTTACATATATTGGGGGAGAAATGACTAAGGGAGAAATGACCTGGGTGAGAAACGTCTAGGGGAGAAACGTCTAGGGTGAGAAAAAGCTGGATAACCCTGGTTTGAGTCCCACATAAGGTGTTTCCCATTGATTTACTTCGATATTATCTTAAAGTGTATGTTCTACTTCTAGTCTAAAATGCAGAACCTTTTTAGTTTTGTTGAATATTCAAAGGTAAATTTGACATTCCCAAATACTAATAAAACAACACTTAAATGATCAGCTATGACATAAAATTTCGATGGCTTAAGCCGCTTTTGGTAGATGTCAACAGTCATAACTGGAAAAGTGTGAAAACTGAAAAGGCCGAATTGACAATATGGAAAAGTGTAGGTCGCATCCTGGCATTGAGTCACACCATAAAATAAACCATGAACTCAACGTGATGAATGATTAACAGATAATTATTAATAAGATATCGGAGATAATACTTCACCATATTGTTTATTTAATCGGCAAATCCATAAATTGTGAAATTGTGCATGTGTTGCGCTGACCGGAAGTGGAAATGAACTAAAACGTAATATCGACATTATCGTGGTAATCACTAACGGGGCTAGACTATTTTACGGTCCCTCTCGGTAAATACCGGTCTCCTAATATATTGGAAAACTAGGCAAAGTGTATAATGGAAGCGACCTCTAGTTCACTTTTAATAAATATTTTAAGTTACTGTGCCTATGTATTCATGTTATCTGTTAACAAAAACCTCCATTTTGTGTCTAACATATGAATTTATATTGTAAATATTATTAATAGAAAATGAAATTTTTAATTCTTTCAAGTTTTCAAAGTGTATGTCTGTAGTAAAGACTCATAAATAACACATTCATAACTGTCGGAATTAGTGTGATATTATTAGAAAGAATAATTTCGAGATCAATACATCGTGCAATATTAGTTTGATCCATGCAAATGCAAATGCGTATGACTTATTTCCAGCAGCGCGACACGCCACATGACGTCTGATAAGGCCGTAAAGTAAGTTACACAAGCGAAGCATGTATCACGTACTTTAAGGCAGTGGGCCAAGGAATGTGTTATGTAACTGACGCAGTTGGAGTCAATCTCCTTCAGATTATGGACCCCATAAATAGGGTCATTGGTCACCATGCTTAAACATGGGCGGCCCTAACGCCAATTATCTAACGACAGTCTTACCTCTAATTTGACGTAATATATCACCGATCACAGTTTCTTATACAGTAACATGTCATTGAATGATCTTTGCAATAAATTCATAATCCCTAAGGTATGATTAGACCGAGAATATATGTACTGCTTTGTCGGTTGGAAACATTCACGTAAAATATTATATAATCGAAGCTGGTACCAATGTATACATATATTGTATAATTATATATACTGATTCTATATATGTACATATATTAGCTTTCTATATTGTATTATTATATATACTGAATCTATATATGTACATATATTAGCTTTCTATATTGTATTATTATATATACATATATTGGTCTCAGTTCGAAAGCTAGTTTCACATAAAAAATAACGGTAAAACAATTATAAATATCTGTATTGATGCTTCACGCCATATATTTAAATTTAGTGAAAATTCACGGATTATTGAATATGTGCAAAAAGTCGGATACATTTGATCTGCAGATTTTAGTGTGATTTTGTTACCCTCCTATACAACAGTAATATATAAACGGAATCTTCTCATGACTCGCATAGTTGATTTATCTGCAATTTGGTATTAATTGAGTTAACTCATGGACGCAAGTGACGTGAAACTCGGTTCATAATAATAGCAGCAGCGTATCAAGCGTTTATTGATTTCACATACATGTAGTTTCAATGTTGGTATGAATAGTAATGAATTCACTCGTATTAATTTTGTATTTGTAATAATTAAACGTTTATAATAGTAAATTCTATTGAAATATGTAAAAAGTCGCTACATTTTGCCATTTAATCGCAACATTTTGCTCTGTAATCGCAACATTTTGCCTTTAATTCGCAATTTTTTTCTACATTACGCATTTTAGGCACTTGCTAAATTTTTCTACAATTTGCCCCCTTAATCGACGTTTTTTGTTACCTTTAGCCAGCGGACAAAGTGTCGTATTTCAACGTTTACAATATTAATATTATACATTTTGCCCCCCCCCTTAATAGACGTATTTTACCGGACAAAGTGTAGTACAATATTAAATTTTATTGAAATGAGCAAAAAGACGCAACATTTTGCTACATTTTGCTAAAATTCACAGTTGATGTAGGCAATGAATGTTTACAGTGTCACCCAAGACTTCAGCATATTAATTAAATGTACACAATTGAGCAACATAGCATGCCAAAATTGGTTGAAAAAATGTTTCAGATCATGACGCATTATCAAAACATGATGTTTATCTTTTTTTATTTATCTTTTTTTTTTACATTGGCTTTAGACAAATGCCCATTAAATTTGGGAGACTATTTGCCATGGGAAAATAAGCCAGAATAACGACAGTGTTACAAACAGCTTGAAAACAATTGGACAGTACCGGTACTGAAATACATTTCCATTACGTTTATGTTACGTGTATTGTTATAGGTGAGAGAAAGGTTTTGTGTAGTTTGCGTATGCTCCCGGGACACAAACATTAAATGTTGAGACGTAAAATCCTGAACTTAGATATTATACTTTTGCTAATATCTATTTCATTAAGCTGTAGATTTTAACGCAATATAAAAATCCAAGTTGTTTAATTCAAACAACAGCTTTTCTCAGAAACGCTATTGCATTTAATGCTTATTTAAAATTATTGGACAGAGAAATGTACCTGAATATCGTCAGATCTGTTTTTTTGAAAGCCGTTATAAAGTTATTAAGCAATCGTATATGTGTGTTTTTGGTATTTGTTCATTTCTGCTTCGCGCGGATCTTGCTCCGTTTGTTTCCTTATCTTAATTGTATAAGGATTAGCCGTCGAGCTTATCAGTGCCTTTGTAGACTTATTTATGTTCGTGTCTTACAGAGACGAATACCGCATGATCCGTATATGGTCGCACGGTCATGATACGTCCGTCATGATATCCCGAGTCTGAAATCTCCGTTAAATTCCGGAAATTTTTGGTAATTTCCATTACATTCCTGCAATTTTCGGTTATCACCGTTTTATAGTTAGTGACCTCCCCTAATTATTAAGGGACGTCACTCTTCAGACTAAAATTTTAAGTCTTTCAGAGTGACCTCCCCTGATAATAAAGGGACGTCACTCTGAAAAACTTGAAGTTGAAGTTTTTCTGATTGACCTCCCCTGATTTTAAAGGGAAGTCACTCTTCCTATTTAAATTTTTCAGAGTTTCCTCCCCTGATTATAAGGGGACGTCACTCTTCCGACTTGAATTTTAAGTTTTTCAGATTGTCCTCCCCTGATTATAAAGGGAAGTCACTCTTCCTATTTAAATTTTAAGTTTTTCAGATTGACCTCCCCTGATTATAAGGGGAAGTCACTCTTCCTATTTAAATTTTAAGATTTCAGAGTTTCCTCCCCTGATTATAAAGGGACGTCACTATTCCGACTTAAATTTTAAGTTTTTCAGAGTGACCTCCCCGGATTATAAAGGGACGTCACTCTTCAGACATAAATTTTAGGTTTTTCAGAGTGACCTCCCCTGATAATAAAGGGACGTCACTCTTCCAACTTAAATTTAATTTTTTTAGAGTGACCTCCCCTGATTATACAGGGAAGTCATTCATAAGAATATTCATGAAAACATCAAAGGGCCATAACCCAGAGAAAAATAACTTGAGCATAACGAAACGACAATGATGCACAACTACAGTTCATGCTTATCAATCCTGTGAAGTTTGGCTGAGATCCAACCAGCCGTATTGGAGATGAAGTGCAGACAAGCTATAAGACATAATAATAAGGGAACAAAAACTACTGTAACACAGAGGATTGTCACTACTGTTTACTTCAGTAAAGTCTACAAGTCCATAACATGTATTGTTTGATACAAACAACTGTAACAGTACACACCAACATCAAGGATGAATTGACAGATTGAAGACTGATCAACAATGAACATACAATGTATACAATACAGGTACTATGTGAATGAAGTGATAACATTGATAAGCATGCACTAAAATATATAGATTAACACAAAACTATGAAAGCACTTAAACAGAATAAACCTGTATTTTTTGGTTCGAAGTTGAATGAACACGAGCATTAAAATCGAAAATTAACATACATGTACATGTTTATAAAATACCATTCATGAAAAAAATACCAATGATGGAGTGGTTTGGCTTTGTCGTGTTAATCAACATTTGTAAACAAATAAAACAGTAATAAAAATTTCGAGGGTACAGTGCAAGACTATACCAACTCCTATATAAATACATAGGAGTTAGTATATATATATATACACGGCGCTGACAGCGTATATGTCGTCCAAACTCATTTCCCCTTCATGCGCCTCGTGACCATTTTTGCTCACGGCTTGACTTGAAATTTTTTATCTCTTGATGTCTGCAAGTTACTAGAAATTGACAATTGATCTTCACACATGATTCAATAAATATTGAACAGATTACATGTGTGCTAGTATTAATATTCAAAATGATAGATTTTTTAAGGTTTTACCAAATTTCAGTTCGATCAATTCCATGAGATCAGACGCTTGAAAATAAAAATTAGAGTGCAAAGTAACAATATATACTTCCTACATTTAAACTAATGAAAAGATCATATATGTTTGTGTGAAAGGTAGAAAGAAGCCGTTTTATTGTGATAAAAATTGAGATTATTGTAACCAAGAGGTAGGGACTGAATTTATCAAGTCAGGTATTTGACAACTAAGTTCTGGAACTGAAGACGTTTCTTTCAATTGCTATGAATCTCAATACAGAGATGGAGGATAGTGCAAAGCTTTGTATGCAAGGCAAGCTAGTGGCCAAATAACAATAAACTAATTTCTAACAATGTGTACATCCTAATAGGCTCAAATTCAAAATATTTCAGTACAAGTTTATCCATACTTGATTGGACCAGAGTATTTCTGAATCATTTTCCTGTGAAACCAGTGCTGCTGCCTTATAAGGGGCATGAGTGTTACCAAGGAAATGTTTGAACAAACAATTCTACGTTGACAAGCCGGCATCTGATCCATTCCTCTAATGCTCCCCGTTTGGTATTTCACATCAGTTCACAATTATCAAATATTTCTATCTCTGATATGAGAAAACTCGAGTCTATACTCAAATCCCGAATCCCAGTAGCGCCATTGACCGATTTTTCGTGTTCCTCTCAAAACATGACTTTATACATCATCTTTGTCTTAAAGACATCCGAGGACTTCCACAGCACACTCATTCTGATATGGTCACTGGTCTCCTTGGTGTCACGTCCTTACAAGCATACCGTGACTTACAAGAGATCTAACCAGACTGATTGAGTGACAAAACTCTTCAACTACAGATTCTTCCAGCATCAAATATAAGACTACAATCAACATTTTGTATTCATGAAAGATATTGAACAGGATCTTTTAAATACAACTTGCATAATTTTTGGCTTATAAGTTACAAAGGAAAAACATTTGCAAAAGAAATAATTCTAAATATAATGAAAGGACTAATAGACAATTAAAAAGTACAACAGACATTGAACTTTTTGAACTGGTACATTACACACTAATTGTATGCAATGTTTGGAAAGTGGGGAAAGACCGACCTGACTGTCTCGGAGTGATAACATTTCTCATAAAAAATATGCTGTACAACTAGACATATTGCTTCTTCCTTCAGAGATGAACTATTGCATTTTTTGCTCGAGTTGACTGTATTGTGAAAACGAAATATTTTGTCAATGAGCGTAACTTTTTATCCTGCTCTCAGCAATTTCTTACACTGTGTAACCAGAGACAAACTGTGTGCTTACCTACTTGGCTGAGTGGACTACAATTGAATGAGATATATGGAGTCATTGGTATACATTTATGAAGTTTTGATAGAAATGGCAAATTGTTGAGACCACTTTACCAGTACTACATACCACCATCTCCTTACATGTTAAGATTCTAATTTTCATTGCCTTGGAACTATAATACCATATGTGAGGTCAAACGTTAATATGATATGATACGAGTTATGTGTCAGAGGCTGAATTTTCTTTTTTTTCTATTCTCCTGGTAATATATTCGGGTTTTTTTCTTCTACATGATGTAAATATTTTATTTTTTTGCTACCTGTATGTTTATCTGCATAAATTATTTGTTATGTAAACTATATAACTCCAGAAAATACAGGCAATAAATAAAGCAATAAATATGTGATAGATATTACAAAAATCAGAACCTGTTTTGCAAGATTTAGAAGTTCATGTCATACCCTTATGATAGACTAGGGAAGGCATTATAGAATCGACAGAGAAGATCAATATTGTCAATACAGCGAGTGTATTGTTGAGGACAATTTTATATTCTACTTGTATGCCCATTGTATTCAAGTCTACGAGTTAAATATATTCCTAGGTTTTATGATGAATACCTAACACTTTATTTGTATACCATGCTTTTAAACTTAAGAAATGATTGTACATGTATCTCTGACTAATATTGTACAAGTATCTGAAGATTTGTAGGAGCTAATACATAGCAAGGCAACACTATTATACTGTTGTATATTTCTTTATGTATTTAATGTTGTCATACATGATTTTTAAATTGTGTGACCTGCAACACCTATTGTAATGATAATATATGCTTTGATGTACAAGTGATTGGACTGGAAGCTATTATATCATAATAAATATTCTATTCTATAGCTTCTTTGGAATTGGTCATAGTGTGCCAAAAATCACCAATCACAATAATGATGGTGTTTGATAATACTATAAACTCAATTCCATCTAATACAATAGATTATACAAACAAATAAATACAGTCAAATGCTCTGATACAAAATTTGATTTATACATGTAGTACAAGAAATAAAAACATGAAATTTTGAGTTCAGTCAAACATCCTGCAATGGAAGCCATATATATATAAAGCAGTACATCACCCCATAAACAAAAATCACTATTTGATTCAAGAACCAGACCAAACGTCTCCAACATTATATGCTTATCAGTTAAATGTAAAAGGTAGGATTCCGAATAACATTGGGAAAGGATGTACAAGTATAAATCGAAAACATAGAAATTTGTTTAAAATTCACTTGATTAACAAAAGGGAAAATCATTCTGGTTAGTGTTATCAGAACAAAGCAATTCAGAAGTACAATGCATCAATATACATCAGAACATTCATATGACTTCAATTATAATCAACTTGCATGACAAAAACTTTATTCATCAGTGTAACTCTGATCAGCAAGAATGAAGTAAAAATAACACTTTTTTATAAAAATACATAAAATTCAATGTAATCTATTTCAATTAAAGTACGCATTTTGGTTTTTGATTTCTACAACAATATAAAAGTCAATGCTTCAGTAGACTAGATAAAATAACTGAGACAACTTATCCCAGTTTTTACAAGTATAATTCATATGTTGCTGCAGACATTCCTGATAGATCTTTCATAAGTTCTACAGAAATTGATAATACATGAACCATTGTCAGAGAAATCATTTTAAAAATATCTTGACCAAGCACCTATTGGGTAATGTCCACTGTACATCCGAGCATCCAAAGACCTACAAGTAGGGTGAATGATAGCGTGAGAGTGTATTTTCTCATCTCAAAAGAGGGTTTCCGCTTGCAAAATAGAAAATGAGATTTTTCCACTGATTTTGGCATAGTTTAGTGTTAGAATTTGTTTTGAAGTAATTTTTAAGGATATTCAGTTTTTCGGAATGTGTATGCAACTGTGCTTTGCATATGTGTTGCTACACCCCTTGCAGTACCAAAGTTGAGTTTGTGACGAAATCAGACAACATATTAACACCATACTTAATATTATTGTATTTAAATCTTCTGTGCTTGTACATAAATCCTACTCGTTATTTATCAATCTGGTTATATACACAGGCATGAGAATGCAAAATTTCAAAAGCTCCTGGCTTTAAGCATCTAAGATGGCTTAAATTGTCTCAAAAACAGCCCTTGCAAGCGTCAAATTCGCGAATTTCCGCGATTCCACTGAAAATTCTAATGCCTGTATACATGAGATATGACATTCTGCCATTCAAACAGCAACATACACGAGGTACAAAATAGATTTGCATGTTTTTTAAGAAAGTGAATAAAGATGAATGTACAATGTATTCAACAGAGAACTATGTTGAAAAATAATGCATTCTATCTTAATGCGTTCGTAAAATGCATAATACTTTTTATAAAAGCTAAAAAAATTGTGCTTAACCAAGAAATGAAAGACAAGATTGAAGAAGTCAATTATAACATAATTTATATCCTAACACACTGTGAACCAAACTTATACGATGAGTCGCATAAGATCAGTTACCAGTTGCACATAAACTCTATCAGGTCTGGATGTGCATTACAAAACAACAGCATTCAATACTATCCCACACTACCAATGCATCATTTGGAATAAAAATCTTACAATTTTATTTAATTCAATCAAACCAACAAATGCACATTTACTGGAAGTTGAATCAGTTTGTGTTTCGTCTATCAAGATAAGTTTTTTATTGTATTATTACTAAATTTCAATTATATTGGATACAATATATCGATGCATTGGAAATGTAGGAGAGTACCGGTATATAACTGCAAGAGGGCCATCATGGCTCTGAATGGCTCACCTGAGTATATGTAAATGTTTGTCACTTCATTCATAAAGACAGACATTTCTGACCAGGGCCCGTATTCACACAACGTTTTAAGACTGAGTCTCAGGCTTAGTAAATTTTCATTTTGTTCCTACGTTATCGTTACACAACATATTTTGATAAAACATGGCAAAAGTGTAGAGTGAGTAACAAGAAACATTCAGGCAAGAATTTATCTGTTTAAATATTATGAAAACGAAATGCTTGTAAATTTAATTTTTGCAATTTAAGTCCAAGTCTGAGATTCAATCTTAAAACGTTTGTGAATACGGGCCAAGCTTTCATGTATATCAGGAACAAAATATGGCCCCTATAGTGTAAACAAGGTTATTTCATCATATGAACTAACAACTTAGTTTTAGGCCCCAAATAACCCAGTTTCAAACTCGATCTATATTTATTAAGACAAATATTCTGACCAGGTTTAATCATTATTGGGACTAAATTATGGCCACTACAGTGTTAAGATGACGGACACAGGGTGATCACGAAAGCTCACTTTAAGAACTTTGTGCTCAGGTGAGCTAAAAAATATATGTAATAAGAAAAGAAGATCTTTAAATTGTGTTGTCTATAAGACATGCCATTCAAATTAAGAAATTCCTATCATAGATACACAAGATGATGCAATCAAGTTTAAAATAATTTGAAAATTGTAAAAAAAAGTAATTGTATGATAAACAATAGATATTAATTTATGGTACACTGTTATGTTATGTTAAAATGTCTGAAGTTTTGGTACTAGCCAATTGACGTTTGCATTGGAAGCACACTTTATATATACAATGCATGATAAATGAATACTTTTTACACACTAATTTATTATCATACATGAATCTTGAAAGCAGATAACACAAGCATTTTTTGTGATACATAAATGCAATAAATGGCAATAAAAGCATATAGCAATTACTTATCAGATGAGTAAACGCAATCATTGCTGTTTGTTAGTTTAAGTTATTCATCTAAAGTAGGAAAATAGAAAAGCATAATAAAAGCATAATTAAGTTTAGTACATGACAGAAGTATTCAGCAATACAAAACTATAAACTATATCAAAAAGTTCTGTTGTATTTTCTATTAAAATATTTAAACTTTTAACAATATAACCTTAGACTATACTGGTATGATAAAATGGATTACCATTATACCAATATCATTAATTATAAAGATTTCATGCTTTGGTTATTTCTACCGATGAAAACTATAACATCATGCAAATAAATGTCTATACTTAAACACAGACAAGTAATTAGCCACTATTTCTATAAATACAAAATTAAGGTCATTTATCAAGGTTGATTTTCAGAATTATTTGATGAAGGATTCCGATTGGATGAATTATTGGTCGTGGGCGAGTTCTGCTTCTCGGTAGAGTTTGAAGCTGCTGAGTTCGAGCCTTCGGCTCCTCCAGACTTTCCATTAACCCTATTGTTGGGGTCATCAGTTCTACAGGTATTGTAGGAACCACAATGTTGACACTTCAGACCAATTACATGAAACAGTACTTCGCTTTCCTGAAATACACATAAAATAAGATAAACAAAACAGCATCTTTAGCACCTGAGCAATTTTGACTTGTTTGCCAAAATTAACAAAGGTTTATACACACACATGTACAGTGTAATCTGAGAAAAACTGGAGTCAGAGAAAAACACAATTCTGTCTAAACTGAACAAATGTTCCAGTCACAAGGTTCTCCTTCTTTATTTCAATGTTACTAATTATGACAATACCAGGATCTGAGAATTTCAAATAGCAAACGTTAATAGTTAATTTTGGCTCAATTTACATAACTGTGCACTAATTACACTTTAATACCAAACAATCAAATAATTGATTATGCTGATGTTTGATCAGTGTGATCTTTGAAAAATGACTGAAGGCATTAGTCACATGGTGAACGCTGCATGCCCTTATTCTCAATTTTAATTGACACTGATATCAGACAGAGATTATAATTATCCAAGAAAAGTTTTAATCACTCATTATATGATTCTAAACTCATTGTATCTCATTTAGTAATAAAAATGTTTTAAATATTTAGTGGATTTTATCAACTTAAGCGATCATCATGATTTGTACATACAGTAGAACTTTGAAACTTAAAACAGTTATTGACACAATAGATAGCTCAAACATGTTATTAAGTGCCTGTAACTCTGTTTTCTCAGATAATACCGTATATCTAATAAAACCATAATATTAAAAGGATACCTATATGCAAGCCAAACAAAACTTAACAGTTGGCAACACACAAACATGGTTATGATTCCTTCAAATGGCTAAGCTGTCCTCTGATCAAACCATATAATCCAAACTACTCAGCAGTGCTAACATTTTGCAATATTCAAATTATCTTCCCTGGGGGTCAATAGAATATAGAGCAGAAACCATGTTGTAAAGAACAAATAGATGGCTAACGAAGCCTAAATGGAATGGGGGACATAAATTAACTGTTTAAATGATTTGCAAACCTTGTGACAATCTCTACAAAGAATAAACACAATAAAGTCTTTGTATTCATCCGGCATCTTGGTGTTAGCTACTTCATCATCCAGGACTTTCCAGGCTTTCTTCATATCAACAAGGCTTTCTCCACATGTAGGACAAGCATAGTTCCTACAGAAAACAATATCATTTGTTGTTGTACTAATGCAAGAAGGGTATATACAACTGACAAGTTATTGCAAGAAAAGAATAAACAATTAAAAATTTGCTATTACATGTAGAAATATGTTTTCAATTTTAAAGATATTTTCATGTTAAAATTTGCTGTAAGAAAGATACATATTTATGCTGTAAAAGATACTGTATTTAAAGAAAGATATTTACACTTTGAAAGTTGTTGTAAGAAGGGTATTTGCAGTTGAAAAGTTGCAAACCACCATGCTTTACAATATTCCCTTTTTATACAAAAATATTAAAGTTTACTAACTCATTACAACAGGATTAAAGTCAATGAACAATGAGCTTACCCTGTTTTCATACAATTCTCAAGGCACACACTGAAAATATAAATACCCTTATAATACCAATGTTTAACAAGTTATGAGTTTAACAAGTTGGTCAAGTTGTATATAATAAAATAACATGCAGTTGTTGGGAAAGGTATAAAGGAACATAATGTAGGTAAAGTAGGGTAAATACTATCAACAAAACAAAAAAACATGGTTGCACAACAATGGTCATCAAAGTTGCAATATTGTCAGATTGCAGCTCTCGAATATGTGCTTATGTGCATACTTTTTTGCCATGGCAAACAGTGTTTTTTGGCAAGTTCATTTTAGCATTCATTGTAAAACACAAGCTATAATAAAACTTTCTAGTGAGATTTATGCAAAATTTCAGACTAGTTCTAAAGATGTGGTTTAAACAATTGTTGATCAATAGGAGGCAAGAAGTAGATGAGTAGTAATCACTGAAGTCGTGGCAAAAGAGCTAAAAATGCGCAAAAGATGACATGTATTGGTTCAAAAACTAGTACATGGCAAATATGTTGTATTGGTAAGAAAAGTAGAAAAAGTCAATGGAATTAAAGGGTGAAAGACTCATTACCGATGTATAAGATGACCACATTGAGGGATATGTGCATCAGTCCTAGAAGTATGGAGATCCTCTAAACATACAGCACAATTCCTACGAGAACTATCCTCAATACACTGAAATGCAAACAAAGTTATCCTTCAATGCAAAATAATTATCCCTATTTCATTCTCACATATTTTTTTTCAAAACAGAGAAGCAATTAAGATGATAACTCAATTCAATGCGTCAGAATATTTCAGTAACACTTTATAAACACACTTCTGTTAAAATATGAATTATAAGTCATCAACAAGTATTGTAAAACAGTTAGCTATTTACGATGTATTTCCACATGGATTCAATTCAATCGAAGTCAATACTCCTGATATGCTAATTGGAAAGGCTGTCAAACATGACTTGCTATCATGATCAATATATCTTTATTAAATGCTAATAATCAACTGGACATCAGGTAAATCAATAACAGCAGTTTAATTGCAGGTGGCTGTTGGTTGAAGGATAGAGTACCAGACTCCTGATCTCAAGATTGCTAATTCGAATCCTGTGTTGAGTGGGGTTTGATACAGAAATTCACAATGTCTGAATCTGGCACCAGTAATGATTGTAAATCAGGAAGCTGTCAGCGAGAGTGCTAAGTACAAGTTGTAAGAACTCCTTCACAGTCAATGTAAAGTAAATCAACTATTAGTAGAAAGTGTCTACAGCAATGCCATTCATGTGAACTCCCAGATTTGACAGCCAACTCACGCTCTCCTGGCCGGGAGCCGCGATTTCCTGATTTTCGAAGTAAACAACGTAAATTTTTGTTATGGGGTATATTTTAGTTCATTCCCGACTGGTTCACTGAAACTACCTGTCAAACTGATAACCGAAAGTGTAAAATCAATTATTAAAGTTTCACACGTTTTTATTGTATTCAGACGTGACAATTGGCAATAAAATTGTTAAATGGCGACTCTATTAAAGGGATGACCCCCAGATTACGAGTCAATTCGCAGAATATTGCTATTAACAGCTTATGATACAGGTGAAGATATGATATTGACAAAATTTCAGCCATGCAAAATAATCTCCCGTTTTGAATCTCAATCTCCCGCTATTCGAGGTGTAATCTCCCGATTTGCCTTCAGAAAAGGTTCACATGTATGCAATGCTGGTAGCTACAAACCTTGTGTTTGCCCTTTAGTGTTATTGCTAAACACATATCACATTTTTCACAGTGGAAGAATTTTTCTTGACCTCCAATCCTGAAAAATAATATGAAATAAAATGAACATGTATTGAGGATAGTTCTCGTAGGAATAAATCAGTAAATGATCATATTGTGATAGTCTTCAGGAAATAAAATGTCCTCAGAATATAATGAAAGCTTGTGATTGATATCACATAAATAAATTTGCAAAGATACCAGCATAATTAATACATGTATAAGCAAACTTTTGGCATTATTGAAGATAATCAGTCAGAAAAAAATAACTTTAACAACATCTCTGTAAATAGACTAAACTAGGACAAAATCTAGTCTAAAATCAACATTTTTTCACATGCACAGTTTTGCAGGTTAGTTGATACATTCTGTATATAATCGGATATCCCATAGCCGAAATAGTTCTACATCCATAAATTTCTGCAGTGATGGAAAAATTGACATTATCACGAGTGATATTATTGCAACATGGACATTACACATTCTAATACATGGGGAATACTGTTGCTTACAAGCTTAAACGGAACAGATTATCGCTATCACAAAAATGCAATTCTGTTATAATTATTACGTATAGTAAATTTTCAGTACTAAATTGTTTTCAAATGCAATTTATAGGAGTGGTACCTGCACAGACCGCATCCATCACAGTGGAACTGTCCTTTTTCCTCGTCATCAAATAGTCGACATTTAGCACAGAAATATTTCCCAAACTCTATGCCACAACTTCCGCAGTTTTTTCTCACCTACAATTGAATAACATTCTTGTTATAAGCAACACATGTATACACTGTACTGTAAAGTACTGCAATTATGACCACCTGAAGTACAGACCGAAGGTGACCATATTGTAGAATTTCAATGACAACTCCTATGGTACCATTAGGTACAAAGACAACACTCAAATCAGCAAACAATCATTACTTTACAAGTAACCGAATGCATAATAAATGATAAATACACACCTAATATATAATAAATATTGTTTTATCTTTAAGAACTTTTCTTACAGACAGCAGCTTCATTTTAACAATGAACATCAAGCAACATTAGAATTGACAGATGTTATCTTTTTACCACAATATTATACATCATTAATCTTTAAATGAAATTTAACTCATTTAAAATGTGCCCGTACATGATTTAATATGCATGTATTTAAAGATGTATCTGGCTCATCTGAACATAAAATGTTTGAATTGGCTTCATCCAGTAATGTTGTTGCATTGGCTAAAACATCTCTAATAAGAACCATTGCAATGTTTAACCAATTGAAAATATTTTTTTTTACCATATTACTGACAGACAAAACTTGTAAAATCTCCTGATTGTTAAAAAACTGGAAGCTTTTTTAATTTTTTTATGATGTACAAACATCTTTTTTCACCAAATACGGATCAATACATTATGAGTTCATTCTTTGTTAATGCACGTTTATTGATGTTTTAACTATAGGAAATATATTTTTCGAGTTTGTTTCGGTAAAAAAATGAACAAAAAATGAGCATAATATATCTTTAAATGAAAGATGTTTATCAACATGCACAAACCTCCTGAATCACAGCACATTGCAAACACTTTATTTGCTTAACTTCCTTGCGTTTTATCTCATGATTTTCCTTTTCATCATGACACACTCGACATGGATAAATTTTCTTGCAGCAAGGTGACTGAAACAGACAAGGGGAAAAATAAAGTAACAAACAAAACCCCACCCTCTCGCAGATATGTTTTTGATGGAACTTAATAATCGATGCAATTTTTGGACAAAATTCGGGTTTGGGGGATGTTGTGTAAAGAATATATTGACAGACGATGCACGACAGACAGCCATGGATCACAGGTGAGCTAAAAAGCATGGTCACTCCAGGCAAAGTATCTTATCCATTAATGTGAAATAAAACAAGAGTTGTATGTACGACAGCACGCTAGACTATTCAACCGCTTTGTCAGTAATCTGAGGCGTGTTTTTTAGAGGTAGGACAAATATAATTCTACCTAGCCCTACGTAGGGAAAGTAGCGGTGACAATTGTTTTGTCTTTTATTACATCTTTTTGAATATCTGATAACAATTATTTCTATATTATGACCAGTTCAGTTGAAGAAATAAACTTTTTTTAAGATTTAGTTTGAGTTATCATCATCACATGGGATTTACCCATAAAGTGTATGCACATTCGTCTGATGTCAAATTATGACCTATTGTACTTCTAACATAAACATTGTTTATAAACAAATTTTAAGGAATATATCAATGTAGGCTTGATCTGGAAAAAACAAAATGCTTTTATTTTGCAAACTTTAGGCCCAAGTATTTCATTCCCTTCCATAAATTATTGAATTGATTACAAATATTTTAAGAAAATTTTAATAAATTCAGTAATATCAGGTGTTTTCACATAAATTATCACTAAATCTGTCTCTATTACACATGATGCTCAAAAAACTGCGTTTCACAGACGCTTTCAAAATACATAGATAAATACATGATAAGGAAATTGAAAGCGCCCGGCTGATGTAGAGTGAAAAGCACACAATTCTGTTCGACTGTCACATGTCCAATGGACATAACAGGGGGCCAAGTTTTATTGTACTTGCTTCCACTGTATGGGTAGTAAACAAGAGGAAATCGACCATAAATTGATGTATTGCACTTGAATTTAATATTAAGAATAGAAAAAGGTCACTCCACAGCCAACTAGGGGACCAGGCCCCCCCCCCCTGGCCCCCGGTGGATCCGGGCCTACTTAACCCTCGACCAGAGATTTTGATATATCACAGATCATGAAAACTTCAGTACAAAAAGGGGAATAATTCTGTCAAAATAGGAACATCCTCTGACCTTTAAATACGATTCCAAACAGTTTCAGTTAATTGTCTATCATATATATCATGCAAATGTATCACACTTAACATAAAACACTTAATCTGGATTTTCTAAGTATAAAAACAGGATAATTTTGACAAAATGGTTGTTTATATTGTTTATCATTTCAAAGTATTGTTTTACTGTCACTGTCATACATAGGTCCGGTTACAAGACATGAGATGATAAAGCTAAGTGCCTGGTTACTGGTACTGGGGTAGGCTAAATATGTGACTAGCCACTGCCTTCAAGAAAACATATTGAAAGGTTCTGTTGCAGCATAGGCATATCTATTCTATAAACTGAATGTCAGCTAAGCTGTTCAGTAACATATCTAAATACGTTCTTGACTACAAATAAACATGTCATTTCATAACCAGATACATGCATGGCATACCAGAAACATTTGGCCACAGACCAAAAAAAAACAAAATAAAATAAAGCCTACTAGATGGTTTTGATAAAAACAATGGACTTAAATTGCTAACGTACAATAAAACTGCATTTCCTTGAGTAATGTTCACAACCGTATTTATCGAGGTCATTGGATTTTTTTTCCGAGTTTTCAGTCATGATTAAAAAAACTTTTTGTAGACCTATCGCTTATGACATTACAAAAAACAACATTGAAAAAATATAAAAGACGTGCATTTAATGTTATTTAAAAGGCAAAATATGACATGTTATTTGTCTTCTACGGAGAAATAAATTAAATCAAAATAATAATTGACGTTTAAAATATTTGTATTTTGTTAACGTTATAAACATACGGTGTTGGAATAACTATCTGCTTTAGTAAATGGTCCGATCTACTATGTTGACCTGCTGATGGTACTAAGGCTGTCGTTTAAGGATACTGTTGTGTTATTGTTAGTAGATTATTACATAGGAAAGAATACATAAAATACAAATGCCATTAAAGTGCATAAAACATGACTGTGTGCACTCGTAGGACATAACGCAGGGGCGGCTCCAGAATTTGGTCTTAGGGGGGGCGTAACTTTTTGGTCTTTTATTGGTTTTGCTCAAGCCTTATAAAACGGCAATGACTGCGTTTTATATTTTTGATTTTAAGTTATTGAACATGAAACCAATTCAGAATCGCTTATTTGAAAATCTTATAATTAAAGATCTCGGTATATTTTCATATTTATACTCGGACATACAAGTAAGGTTGGGGACTTTTAGGGCGGTCAGAAATATCCCATCTAAGTACTAAGTGGCAAGGATGAGCATTAAATTAATAACACTGATTATCCTAAAAATTAAAAGTATGTGTATGTCCTTGCTATAGCATGGTGGCATATTTCTGCCACCAGTTAACTACTAAATTAACTAGATAATTATGTGGTTATCACGTTAAAGAAACTAGATAACTACTTAATTAACTAGATAATTATGTGGTTCACTAGATTTATAAGTTTTGTGATAAATTGTCATACCAGATAAATATCTTAACAGGAATAATTGTCTAATATAAGTATTAATTGCTGGCATCTTGCATTATGGCAGAGATATGGTATGCCATCATCATGAATGATTGTTCTCTGCTGGAGGTGCAGGGATATGGATTGTTTTTGCATTGTCTGTCTGTATACCTTTCTGTCCATCCTTCTGAAGCAATATCTAAGACATAGGTTGGTTTTTGTTTTTGAGAACTTGGAACAAATGTTCACCACTACAGGTGAATGCAGACATGCAACTTTCACTCAGATTGACTATGGATTACAAGAGTTATGACCCTTAGAACTGGTGTTTTTATGGGGTACCTCATTTCTGTTCAATATCTTCAGTATACAATGACATCCAATGGCAGGCAAGATAACTTGACCAAATTGGTATATGCAGCATCCTTGAAAACTTGAGGTCTAGCCTTAACTACTTAAAATAGCAATATGGCTTCTATGCAACTAGTTATTGTGACCCAACTTGGTGCAAACATGTCCTCAAAGAATTGGGCTCATTGTCAATGTCAGATATGAGGTCAAAGACATTGTTATTAAAATTGGAAAATGGCATTTGCTTAATGATTAAACTTCAGAGACACAGAGATCAGTGTTTTTTGTAAGTTGTGTTGCTTGTGTCAATGTCAGTGAGGTTGTTACTTAATTATAGCATACATGACAATGGATGAATTAAATTGATAACTGGCCTGGGGTCAAGGTCATTGTAACAAAATATAGAAAAATGGCTTCTGCAAGGTCATGTATGGGGTCAAGGTCATTCTTAAAAACAGAAAATGACTGCATTTGCTTGTTTGTGCTCTATTACTTCAGTTTGGAATGAGATGTATTAACCAAAATTGGTACATATGCATGTAGCATCCTTGGAAAATTTGGGCCAATGTTCAAATGGTGGGGGTCAATGGCATTGTTACCAAGAATAGGACACAGCTTCAGATAAAAGACTCCAGTTAGGAATAATATATTTTGACCCAATAGGGTTCATGGAGTACAAGGGGTCAATGTCATGGTCAGATATTGACATTGGGTTATGGGCAAGGTCATTATTACTAAAACTAGAAAAAGACTTCTGCTTAATAACTTCAGAGTCACGAAGACCAAGGTTTCAGGCAGTTGGGTTGCTTTGTTCAAGGTCAAATGACTGCTGTAATTAATAAAAATAGATAAAAGGTTTTAGCTCAACTACTAATGTTTGAAATAAATAATGTTCAATAAACATGGATAAAGCATTTCAGCTAAATAACTTCAAAGATGAATGAGATACTGAGACATAAGTGCCACCCATTTTGATAAAATTATTTTGCTTTCTACTGGCAGAGAATGATTTTTAAGGTGATATGTTTGTTAGTTTTTTTATTTGACTGTGCTTTTACTATGAGTAAAATGTCAATTGTTTCAGCTATAGCATGACTAACACGCATATAGATATGTTATACATAGATAAAATAAATCATATAATATGCTGATCTAATTCAAAACTTATATCCTAGGCTCAGTACCTCAGTATGTATGTAAATAATTATTAGTAGTAAAAATATGTCATTGATACTTTTTAAATGTCTCCTTGCCCTGAACCCATTTGGTTAGAGATATCAGTTTAAGGAATTCACGTGTTGATGTTGAATTGAAAGCGTTATAAATTCACAGGATAATCTAGAGTCTCATTGTATCATATTCTTGCATATTTTGTATTATGGAAATGCTTTTTGAATGCGAGAAATCAAACTATTAATTTAAGAATTCATTAAACCATTATAAATTATTTTATGGAAGATCAATTATCAATTAATTCATCCCAATCTTAGCTGTGTTATTGTATTATAAGTTATCTCAGGGTTTTTTCAGCTGTTTTTATAGCTGTTATTCGACTATATTCCCAATGATAACAAGTATTTGAATTTGAATGAAAAATTCCCAATAAATCTGAAGAAAAAGTTTTGGTTCAATTAAATCAAAAATGGAAAAAGTTGGAGGCTTTCCCTCACAGGCAGTTTATATATTATACAGAAATTGTTGATTAATTGCTACATCCATTAATTTTATTCCTAAAATTTTGCTTGTAATTTCTAGACCTTTTTCCCAATTTCTAAGATTAACGTGCACACAACCAATTTGAAGGGTGTTGGTCAGCTTCCCAAAATAAACCCTATATCTGTTTGCATCCTTTCAGATGATGTCAGTATGAGCAAAATACTGGAAAAGCCTGCAAGAAAACTTTTCTTGGCTGACCTTTGTAAATGTGAGGAAGTCACAGAGCCTGGCCATTCATTTGTGTGGTCAACTTGTTTATCTGGACATGCTGTAAAGTTTTATGTGGTCACAGTACAGGGGGTTGTTGTAGAGGTAAATATTGTTGCTTTTTTACCTAAAGATGTTTATTTAGGAGAAATGCTGCAACTCGACATTGGCATTAACATTAGGTTCAATGGAATTATTACAAATTGGTACTACAGTAGTACCTCACTTAAAGTCCACCTCAATAATAAGACCATCTCATGATTAGGAACTCATGACATTAGTCCATTTTCACTATTTTGCTCTTTATTCAATCTCAATATTAAGACCACCTCAATAATAAGACCAGTTTTCAAGTGTCCCAAGGGTGGTCGCATTATTGAGGTTTCACTGTATATTTATTCTGAAGACATAATCGTGAAATGCTGTTTCATGCGCATGACTAGCTCCCATTTCATGTCCACTGTATTGGTGGTCACCATTGATTTAAGCCAAATCAAGACCATGTTAAAACCTTATCTTTGCGCACTGATCAATTACTTCAATCGTGCCAGTAACTCACCAGCCTGACGGAACTGTCAGTACTTTGCTTTGTGTTTGTAACGAAGCTTCTTTTTTTTGCGCTATTTCATTGACACTTGTGAACTGTTTTCAAATTGACCTTGTGTACAATAAATATATATTGAATATGAATGCACATTGTAGTTTGTAAAATGCTAGATACAATATTTTACATATACATGTACATATAGTTGCTTAGTTACAACTAAAACAACATGAGATATTTACAGCTATGACACAATTTAACTATTGTTTAAATGTTACTTGACAAGGACCCCCAGTATGTAATTTACTGATTGTAGACTCAACATGATGGTGATAGTATATTGTTGGATGATGGAACTGCTGTTGCTGTTGTGAAAGGATGCTCAAAGATGCAATTCCAGACTTCAAAACAAACTAAAGGTGCAGAATATATATATCATGTTCAGTTAAGAATGCTTGTCAAAACATGTTCTTTGTTGACATGGGCACAAAATATTATTATGTTTATATCCTGGACAATATTGATCGATGGTATGTTAATTTACGGGAAGTTTTTGTGTACAAATTTGACTTTTTGAAGTCAAAAGACTTAATTCATGGATATTTCTTCCACAAAGCATGGTTTAAACATGTATATTTTTTTGCTCTTTTATTTAACATTTTCATAAATAAATACAGGTATACAAAGTATTATCTTTAATGATACATTATGTATTTGTTATTGATTTATACTGAAGTTACTCGCGTAAAATCGAGTTAGTTTTCATAATGAAATTACCAAAAAATTATTGCTGCATATTTTAGTATTGATATTTTAGGACAGTATGTGATGGTTGCTGCCCAGTTACAGAAGTCTGGACCATGCCCACAACTTCGTGTTATCAAGTTGCAGAATCTCAGTGAAAACATTTTGATGACAACCATATGGCCCTTAGAAGTCATTGATGGAATTCTGCAAAATCAAGACATAACATGAATACAAACAATGTGCATTTTATTGTGCGATACAAGTTGTATACATCAACATGATCACATTGATTGTGAAGGAACTTTGTGACCTGTCTGTATGATATGGTCGATAACTGACATCACGTATAAATGTATGATGGATGGGTGCTCAAATTTTCATTGCGAGTTATTCTAACAATGGTCATATGCTTGAGTGACATGATGAATTAGATTTTATTTGATAAAAAACATGTTCTAATAAAATTTATCTTTGAGACCGTTTTGTGTTATGTTGTTATTTGTTGGAATGTTCCTAGCTGAGCTGTTTACTAAGTGTGCCAGATACACACATTGAGTGTGACCTGAGTCATACATTGAGTGTGCCAGAGTCATATATTGAGTGTGCCAGAGTCATACATTGAGTGTGCCAGAGTCTTACATTGAGTGTGCCCAGAGTCATATATTGAGTGTGCCAGAGTCATATATTGAGTGTGCCAGAGTCATATATTGAGTGTGCCCAGAGTCATACATTGAGTGTGCCAGAGTCATACATTGATTGTGCCCAGAGTCATATATTGAGTGTGCCAGAGTCATACATTGAATGTGCCCAGAGTCATATATTGAGTGTGCCAGAGTCTTACATTGAGTGTGCCAGAGTCATATATTGAGTGTGCCCAGAGTCATATATTGAGTGTGCCAGAGTCATATATTGAGTGTGCCAGAGTCATATATTGAGTGTGCCCAGAGTCATATATTGAGTGTGCCAGAGTCATATATTGAGTGTGCCCAGAGTCATATATTGAGTGTGCCAGAGTCATACATTGAGTGTGCCAGATACATACATTGAGTGTGCCCAGAGTCATATATTGAGTGTGCCCAGAGTCATATATTGAGTGTGCCCAGAGTCATATATTGAGTGTGCCCAGAGTCATACATTGAGTGTGCCAGAGTCATATATTGAGTGTGCCAGAGTCATATATTGAGTGTGCTAGAGTCATATATTGAGTGTGCCAGAGTCATACATTGAGTGTGCCAGAGTCATACATTGAGTGTGCCAGAGTCATATATTGAGTGTGCCAGAGTCATATATTGAGTGTGCCAGAGTCATACATTGAGTGTGCCAGAGTCATATATTGAGTGTGCCAGAGTCATATATTGAGTGTGCCCAGAGTCATATATTGAGTGTGCCAGAGTCATATATTGAGTGTGCCCAGAGTCATATATTGAGTGTGCCCAGAGTCATATATTGAGTGTGCCAGAGTCATATATTGAGTGTGCCCAGAGTCATACATTGAGTGTGCCAGAGTCATATATTGATTGTGCCCAGAGTCATATATTGAGTGTGCCAGAGTCATATATTGAGTGTGCCAGAGTCGTATATTGAGTGTGCCCAGAGTCACATATTGAGTGTGCCCAGAGTCATACATTGAGTGTGCCAGAGTCATATATTGAGTGTGCCCAGAGTCACATATTGAGTGTGCCAGAGTCGTATATTGAGTGTGCCAGAGTCATACATTGAGTGTGCCCAGAGTCATATATTGAGTGCCAGAGTCATACATGAGTGTGCCAGAGTCATATATTGAGTGTGTCAGATACATGCATTGAGTGTGCCCAGAGTCATACATTGAGTGTGCCCAGAGTCATACATTGAGTGTGCTAGAGTCATACATTGAGTGTACCAGAGTCATACATTGAGTGTGCTAGAGTCATACATTGAGTGTGCTAGAGTCATACATTGAGTGTGCCAGAGTCATACACTGAGTGTGCCAGAGTCTTACATTGAGTGTGCCCAGAGTCATATATTGAGTGTGCCAGAGTCATACATTGAGTGTGCCAGAGTCATATATTGAGTGTGCCCAGAGTCATACATTGAGTGTGCCAGAGTCATACATTGCGTGTGCCAGAGTCATACATTGAGTGTGCCAGAGCCATACATTGAGTGTGCCAGAGTCATACATTGAGTGTACCAGAGTCATACACTGAGTGTGCCAGATACATGCATTGAGTGTGCCAGAGTCATACATTGAGTGTGCCAGAAACATGCATTGAGTGTTCCAGAGTCATACATTGAGTGTGCCAGAAACATGCATTGCCTGTTACAGATCAATGCATTGAGTGCCAGATCCATGCATTGAGTGTGCCAGAGTCATACATTGAGTATGCCAGAGTCATACATTGAGTGTACCAGATACATACATTGAGTATGCCAGAGTCATACATTGAGTGTGCCAGATACATCCATGAGTGTGTCAGATACATGCATTGAGTGTGCCAGGGTCATACAGTGAGTGTGCCAGATACATGCAGTGAGTGTGCCAGAAACATGCAGTGAGTGTGCCAGATGCATGCATTGAGTGTGCCAGATACATGCATTGAGTGTGCCAGATACATGCATTGAGTGTGCCAGAGTCATGCATTGAGTGTGCCAGATTCATGCATTGAGTGTGCCAGAGTCATGCATTGAGTGTGCCAGAGTCATGCATTGAGTGTGCCAGAGTCATGCATTGAGTGTGCCAGAGTCATGCATTGAGTGTGCCAGAGTCATGCATTGAGTGTGCCAGAGTCATGCATTGAGTGTGCCAGAGTCATGCATTGAGTGTGCCAGAGTCATGCATTGAGTGTGCCAGATACATGCATTGAGTGTGCCAGAGTCATGCATTGAGTGTGCCAGAGTCATGCATTGAGTGTGCCAGAGTCATGCATTGAGTGTGCCAGAGTCATGCATTGAGTGTGCCAGAGTCATGCATTGAGTGTGCCAGAGTCATGCATTGAGTGTGCCAGATACATGCATTGAGTGTGCCAGAGTCATGCATTGAGTGTGCCAGAGTCATACATTGAGTGTGCCAGATACATGCATTGAGTGTGCCAGAGTCATGCATTGAGTGTGCCAGATCCATGGAGTGTGCCAGATACATGCATTGAGTGTGCCAGAGTCATGCAGTGAGTGTGCTAGAGTCATGCAGTGAGTGTGCTATAGCCATACAGCGAGTATACCAGAGTCATGCAGTATGTGTGCTATAGTCATGCAGTGAGTGTGCTATAGTCATACAGTGAGTGTGCTATAGTCATACGGTGAGTGTGCTATAGTCATACAGTAAATATGCTATAGTCATGCGGTGAGTGTGCTATAGTCATACAGTAAATGTGCTACAGTCATGCAGTGAATGTGGTTGAGTCATACATTGACTGTGCCTGATACATGCATTGAGTGTGCCTGATACATGCATTGAGTGTGCCAGATACATGCATTGAGTGTGCCAGAGTCACACATTGAGTGTGCCTGATACATGCATTGAGTGTGCCAGAGTCACACATTGAGTGTGCCTGATACATGCATTGAGTGTGCCAGGGTCTTACAGTGAGTGTGCCTGATACATGCATTGAGTGTGCCAGGGTCTTACAGTGAGTGTGCCTGATACATGCAGTGAGTGTGCCTGATACATGCATTGAGTGTACCAGGGTCATACAGTGAGTGTGCCTGATACATGCAGTGAGTGTGCCTGATACATGCATTGAGTGTACCAGGGTCATACATTGAGTGTGCCTGATACATGCATTGAGTGTGCCAGATACATGCATTGAGTGTACCAGGGTCATAAATTGAGTGTGCCAGATACATGCATTGAGTGTGCCTGATACATGCATTGAGTGTGCCAGGGTCTTACAGTGAGTGTGCCTGATACATGCATTGAGTGTGCCAGATACATGCATTGAGTGTGCCAGGGTCTTACAGTGAGTGTGCCTGATACATGCAGTGAGTGTGCCAGATACATGCATTGAGTGTGCCTGATACATGCATTGAGTGTGCCAGATACATGCATTGAGTGTGCCAGATACATGCATTGAGTGTGCCAGATACATGCATTGAGTGTGCCAGATACATGCATTGAGTGTGCCAGGGTCATACAGTGAGTGTGCCAGATACATGCAGTGAGTGTGCCAGAAACATGCAGTGAGTGTGCCAGATACATGCATTGAGTGTGCCACATACATGCATTGAGTGGGCCTGATACATGCATTGATTGTGCCAGATACACACACTGAGTGTGCCAGATACATGCATTGAGTGTGCCAGAAACATGCATCGAGTGTGCCAGATCCATGCATTGAGTGTGCCAGATCCATGCATTGAGTGTGCCAGATACATGCATTGAGTGTGCCAGAGTCATACATTGAGTGTGCCAGATACATGCATTGAGTGTGCCAGAGTCATGCATTGAGTGTGCCAGAGTCATGCATTGAGTGTGCCAGAGTCATGCATTGAGTGTGCCAGAGTCGTGCATTGAGTGTGCCAGAGTCATGCATTGAGTGTGCCAGAGTCATGCATTGAGTGTGCCAGAGTCATGCATTGAGTGTGCCAGAGTCATGCATTGAGTGTGCCAGATACATGCATTGAGTGTGCCAGAGTCATGCATTGAGTGTGCCAGAGTCATACATTGAGTGTGCAGATACATGCATTGAGTGTGCCAGAGTCATGCATTGAGTGTGCCAGATCCATGGAGTGTGCCAGATACATGCATTGAGTGTGCCAGGGTCATGCAGTGAGTGTGCTAGAGTCATGCAGTGAGTGTGCTATAGCCATACAGCGAGTATACCAGAGTCATGCAGTATGTGTGCTATAGTCATGCAGTGAGTGTGCTATAGTCATACAGTGAGTGTGCTATAGTCATACGGTGAGTGTGCTATAGTCATACAGTAAATATGCTATAGTCATGCGGTGAGTGTGCTATAGTCATACAGTAAATGTGCTACAGTCATGCAGTGAATGTGGTTGAGTCTTACAGTGAGTGTGCTACAGTCATGCAGTGAGTGTGGTTGAGTCCTACAGTGAGTGTGCTATAGTCTTACAGTAAGTGCGCTACTGTCATGCAGTGAGTGTGGTTGAGTCCTACAGTGAGAGTGCTATAGTCATACAGTAAGTGTGCTACAGTCATGCAGTGAATGTGGTTGAGTCGTACAGTGAGTGTGCTATAGTCATACAGTAAGTGTGCTAGAGTCGTGCAGTGAGTGTGCCAATGTCATGCAGTGAGTGTGCTAGAGTCATGCATTGAGTGGGCTATAGTCATGTAGTGAGTGTTCTAGAGTCATGTAGTAAGTTTGCTATAGTCATACAGTGAGTGTGATGTAGTTATGCAGTGAGTGCTATGGTCATACCGTGAGTGTGCTATAGTCATACAGTGAGTGTGCTATAGTCATATAGCGAGTGTGCTATACTCATACAGTGAGTGTGCTATAGTCATATAACGAGTGTGCTATACTCATACAGTGAGTGTGCTATAGTCATTCAGTGAGTGTGCTATATTCATACAGTGAGTGTGCTACAGTCATGCAGTGCGTGCAATATTCATGTAGTGAGTGTTCTAGAGTCATACAGTGAGAGTGCTATAGTCATACAGTGAGTGTGCTAGAGTCATACAGTGAATGTGCTATAGTCATGCAGTGAGTGTGCTATAGTCATGCAGTGAGTGTGCTATAGTCATACGGTGCGTGTGCTATAGTCATACAGTAAATATGCTATAGTCATGCAGTAGGTGTGCTATAGTCATGCAGTGAGTGTGCTACAGTCATACAGTGAGTGTGCTATAGTCATACAGTAAATGGGCTACAGTCATGCAGTGAATGTGGTTGAGTCTTACAGTGAGTGTGCTACAGTCATGCAGTGAGTGTGGTTGAGTCCTACAGTGAGTGTGCTATAGTCTTACAGTAAGTGTGCTACTGTCATGCAGTGAGTGTGGTTGAGTCCTACAGTGAGTGTGCTATAGTCATACAGTAAGTGTGCTACAGTCATGCAGTGAATGTGGTTGAGTCGTACAGTGAGTGTGCTACAGTCATGCAGTGAGTGTGCTATAGACATACAGTAAGTGTGCTACAGTCATGCAGTGAATGTGGTTGAGTCTTACAGCGAGTGTGCTATAGCCATGCAGTGAGTGTGCTATATACATACAGTAAGTGTGCTGCAGTCATGCAGTGAGTGTGCTATAGTCATGCAGTAAATGGCTATAGGCATGCAGTGAGTGTGCTACATCCATGCAGTGAGTGTGCCTTAGACATACAGTAAGTGTGCTGCAGTCATGCAGTGAATGTGGTTGAGTCTTACAGTAAGTGTGCTACAGTCATGCAGTGAGTGTGCTATAGACATACAGTAAGTGTGCTACAGTTATGCAGTGAGTGTGGTCGAGTCCTACAGTGAGTGTGCTATAGTCTTGCAGTGTGTGTGGTTGAGTCTTACAGCGAGTGTTCTATAGCCATGCAGTGAGTGTGCTATATACATACAGTAAGTATGTTGCAGTCATGCAGTGAGTGTGCTATAGTCATTCAGTGAGTGTGCTATAGACATACAGTAAATGGCTATAGTCATGCAGTGAGTGTGCTACAGTCATGCAGTGAGTGTGCTATAGACATACAGTAAATGGCTATAGTCATGCAGTGAGTGTGGTTGAGTCTTACAGTAAGTGTGCTACAGTCATGCAGTGAGTGTGCTATAGACATACAGTAAGTGTGCTACAGTCATGCAGCGAGTGTGGTCGAGTCCTACAGTGAGTGTGCTATAGTCATGCAGTGAGTGTGCTATAGTCATACATTGAGTGTGGTCGAGTCATGTAGTGAGTGTGCTAGAGTCATACATTCAGGGCTTTTATTATGCTTGTGTTGTGCATAAAACCGAGAATTTATAAAAGATACTTTTTTTGTTATCATTTTTGTCATTCAAACATTTTGAAGCATGTGTAGTTGTGCACCTGGGGTTTCATGTTTGGTCATTAACTTACCCTTATCTGTCAAGTTGTTGTTGTTGTTGTAATTCTTTCACGCTATACGTAGTAGGTATGGTCTCGATGTGCACGACTACGAAGAATATTGTTGTCATCACTCTAGGTACTTCTATCTCTGTGCTTTAATACTTGTTACTATTAATTAAGTTGATTGGACGTTTTTCAAGGAAAATTGTTAGATTGATCTAAATAAATCTTTTTGTTTGCTTTATGAAATTTTGGAAAACGGATACTGTTTTTGTGCAGAATAGTCAATGTCTTTTATTACCCCAACCAAGACTGACAAATTGATATTTGAACCGTCAATCTTGTGGTTGTGTAGTATCTCTTCAATGGATCTGAGCATTTCTATTCTCTCTGATGAAAACCTGTTACATTCAAAGACGAAATGTTTGACTGTCTCAGGCACACCACAGTCCAAACAGCTACCATCCTGCGTTGGATCAATCTTTGACCAGTGGTTATTAAGTTTTGTGTGGCCACTTATTAGTTGATTGGTAGTACTGAATGTCTTCCTGTCTTCATCACCAACACATGATCTTTTCCCAGCACTATCATATACCTCTTGTATCCATTCCATCTTGTCTGCAAGTAAATATCTGTAATTCCATTTGAGCCATATTTTTTCTTTCATTTTTTCAATAACTTCCTTTGCATCTCTCATGCCAATCTCTTCTTCTTCATCATTTTTTGCTTCCATTGCAGCTGCTTTTGCTTCTTTATCTGCTAGTTCATTTCCAGAAATATTTCTATGGCCTGGTACCCAGTGGATATTGATGTCGTTACCATTTTGTTCCATTGTCATGAGATTTTTCTTTGAATTAATGATGGATTCAATTTTGTATTTTGGTATGGTGTGGCTGAATGTTGCTACAATGGCGCCTTGACAGTCTGTAAAGAAGTGAACATTTTTGTTTTGAAGATTTGGTAGGTCAGATAGGAATTGCAAAGCAATTTCTATTCCTACAATCTCTCCTGCGTAATTGTTACTGTTTTGTCCAACCTTTTGTCTCAAAAGAATTGGAATGCAGTTATATCCTTCCAGATATATGGCCGCTCCTGCTCCTGTTGGACCTGGGTTACCCAAAGCAGAACCATCTGTGAAAACTAGCACGTCATTTGTATTGCATTTGTTGATAATATCTGTTATATTTACTACTTGTATATCCCTGTCTTCTTTTAATTGCTCAGAGTTGATGCATGTCTTGATACGTGACAGACCTAGAGATGATTTTTGATATAGAAATTCCTGTTCTATATTTTCCAACTTGATGTTTCCTCTAACTTCATTAAATCTGTTCATAAGTAACTCAAATGTGTAGGTTTTTTCGACATTACATGGCTTATAATCCAGTCGTTGAATTCTTCTTTTAAAGGGTCTTTCGTGGTTTTCTCCCCTATTCGTACTATTTCTTGTACTTGCCTTAATTTCATGTGCAATTGTAGCGGAAGGCAGTTTGTAAGCACCTCTAACGTATCTGTACTAGTGCTATTTATGGTATCTGTACTAGTGCTATTTATGCATCCCGTGGCTTTTAGCATGGCTCTGCGCTGGACAGCTCCAAACTCTTTTGTGTACCGATCTGAAGCTGTAACTAAGACCGCTGCACCATAGTCCATTATTGGAAGTACCAAACTTTTGTACAAATGCATGTATATAGATTGTGAGCAACCAATTTGTACCAATAAATCTGTCCAACATGTTTAAGGCTCTGTAAGCAGATGCACTTTTGTCTTTGATATGTTTGGCGAATTTAAAGTCCTCATCTATTGTTATACCTAATAACTTCGTGTGTGTTTGAACAGTAATTTTCTTGTTTCCGAGTGTTATTGAGGAAGGAGCTATTTCCTCTTTGGTCTTTCCGAATACGATTGCATGAGTTTTTTCTGGAGCAATATTCATATTCCACATCTTGCACCATTAGTCAATATTGATAAAATCTAAATTGGTTTTGTCAATCACTTGCTTCCAGCTATGATCACTGTTCCATATACTAATGTCATCAGCAAATTCTGCATGGTGTCCTTGTATATCTGTCAAACAGTCACTTGTGTAAAGATTGCACAGAGTGGGACTGAGCACTGAGCCTTGTGGAATTCCTACTTTTGATGTTAGTAATGTTGATGTGAATTCATTTATTTTGAGATAAAATTTTCTGTCTGACAGATAATCTTTCAGATACAACCACAGCCTACCATTTACATTTTTATCTTTTGCTTTTTTCAGGAGTCCTGCTCTCCACACCCGTTCAAAACATGATTCATAATCCATAACCACTAGAATCAATTTTTCTTTGTTACTGATTTTTTCTTGTATAGACTGCACAATTCGTAGGACTGTTTGGGTACACGATTTCTTTTTTCTATATGCATATTGGTATTGAGACTGTTCTCTGATTCTAATTTCCAACACAATCTTTTGCAGATAATTCTTTCCATTAATTTGCCAATGATGCTCTCAAGAGTAATAGGTCTGTATGATCTTACTTCATTGTAGCTAGATTTACCTGGCTTAGGCATCATGATTTTTGGATCTTTCTTAAAGCTGTTTGGAAGTTTGCCATATTTCCAACATTTCTGAAATATGTAATGGAGAGCTCTGATAATATCTTTGCCACCTTTTTGTAACATAATGCCAAGGACTTTTTCCTCCGGACTGGGTGCACTATTTGTATTGGACTCTCTAAGTGCTGATTCCACTTCCCCCTCTAGTATGTCACTATTTTCTGGATCACAAGTTTTTTCATATTTGTTGTCAATGATACTGCTTTTTTCAACTTTTTCTATGTTCACAACTTCTTTTTCTATCTGATGATACAAATCTGGATATGATTCTTTAACATCAAGTGATTCTTTACCGTACTTTTCCTTCATTTCCATAAAAATGTCTTTGTCAGATATGGCTAGAGTACCATCCTGTCTTTGTATAGGTTGTACAATACCTCTTGCTTCATTCTTCCTGACGTTATTGACAGTGCTCCAAAATTTGTTTGGTTTTCCAGGATTTAAATCACTAATCATCTGAATGAAGTAGTTTGATTTAGCTAATGTTACCTCGTACAAAAACTTTTCTCTAATGTCCTCTAATTTTTTCATATTACAGGGATCCGAACGTTTTTGAAAGTGTTGTTTTGCTGTCTTAAATTGTTTAAGCAGCAGTGTAAGTTTCTCATTCCAGTGTCCCTTGCTATGAGAGCAGATCTTCTTTTTAGGAATATTTGTTTCTGAAACTCTGTGTATAACATCTACAAAACTGTTGTAATCATCATTTATATCTGTATCAGGACTTCTTTCTTCTAACCATTGCTTGATTTCCTCATGACATGTTGCTTGATAATTGTTCCAATCTGTTGCTTTAAAATTCCATTTCTCAATCAATTGCCATGTGTCTTTTTCTCCCAAATCAAATGATACTAAGTTGTGATCTGAATTCATAACTATTTCTTGTTTTACTTTCCAATTATTGATGACTGGTGCCAACTCCTTGCTGATGATTGTAAGATCTATTATTTTATCTTTTCTAGTTGGTTGATTATTGTTTAGCACTAACAATTCAGTACATTGTAGGTAATTATTTAAAACATTTCCTAGTTTATTAGCGTTGCAGTCATTCCAATATGGATGATGGGCATTAAAATCTCCAACCACAATAACTGGCAAGTCTTGTTTGGATACAATGTCTAATACCTTGAACAGATCCAACATCATAATGACGTTGTTTGGTGGGATATATACTGATCCTAGAAGAAACTGTGTTTTATCATTGTATATGTTGCACCAAACTGCTTCTACAGAATCCCTGTTAAGGTCACTTCTCACAAATGTTTTTATCAATTAATAATCCAACTCCACCACATCTGTTAGCTGTGCTTTCTGTACTTATCCATTGCCATTTTTAATTCAAAGAATCTTTGATTTATCTTTGATTTTACTGTCTGGATGCCATATTTCTGATAGCGCTATGATATTTATATTCTGCTTCTTTATAGCGTTCTCAACATAACAGAAGGAGGTATTGAATGATCTCACATTTGCATATGCAATTCTCATTTTCAAGATTTGAGTAGTGAACAATATTGAATTCAGAAGATTTCAATGATAGTTACAAATTTATACTATTATAACACTGGCAATGTATTGATGATTCCAGTTTATGACAACAAATTCACTAATGCAAATTTACATTTATATAAACACCATAAACATAAAAAAAAACAAAAAAACTATATATATTATGTTCTATGATCTGTTGTGTAGTCTAGTTTTCAGCGTAGTATAAGTTGGACACCTAGAATATTCTGCTGTATGTTTTCCTTGACAATTTGTGCACTTGGTATCCTTATTGCAGTTTCCTGTTATTGTATGATTTTCTCCGCACCTTTCACATCTGCATTGATTTGTGCAGATTTTAGCAATGTGACTGTACTGTTGACAGTTATAACACCTTGTTGGGATATTTCTCTTACTTTGGTATGGATGAATGGAAGCTTTCCTTCCTTCTATTGTGATTGTTGTCTGAAATAGTTTCTCTAGGTCTTTGAATGATGTGCAATGGACAATAACTATATACAATGGCTTATTTGTATCCCTATATCTTAGTCTCCTGCACTTTGTTTGTATTCCCGTAAACTGATGTATAATCTCCTGTAAATCTTCCTCTGATAAGTATGGTGAAATGTTCTTTATAGCACACTTAGATTCTGGTGAATTATAATGTACATTCACTTTATTTAACTTATTACCAAAAGCTTCCTCTGGCCAGTCACTCAGAAGTTTTTGAGTATCCTCTTTGCAATTAGTATACACTGCCACACCCCCATGTGAGAGTGGATATGCGTATTTCACACCCACACCCTTATTCTTTGATATTTCTGTCTTTATACGTCTGCTATTCTGATAGTTCTTGGGAAACTTTATACCGTCTATAATGACAAAATTGTCCAATTTTATTGACGGGGAGAGGGTATGTCTTTTGTCCTCCACTATCTGGGCTCTTTGTTGTTCTTGTTTTGTTGTCAATATGTTTTGTTTACCGTGAATTTTATCACTGTCTACCCTAACGTTTTGTTTCACTTTAAGATCCAGGCCAGAACTGACTGTAGATGACAATTGACTATGTCCTAAGTCAATAACTTCAGCTTTGGGATAACTAAATGTTGTCCGAGTTGTTTTCTCCTCTAAATTCTTCACAAATTTAATTGTCTGAGATGATTTGCTCTCCAATTTATTATCTTCCTTAATCCAAGGCGAGTTATTCAAGACACATATAGCACATGGAAAGAAAATTTTGTATTTAGCAATTTTTTTTGCACTAACGGTATCAATAAATGTGTACTCAAGATGCCACCATCCACTACATAAATCACACTGAATCCACGGTTTCTCCAGATATTTCTGAACTGGTGGACACACTTTTTTACAGGACATGCAATATGTTTCTTCGTCTAAAATTTCCTCCGTATTATTCTCTGTTGAACTTGAACTTGAAGCAGTATGTTTATCCTTCAATTCCTTAGTTGGTGTTGTTAACGATTTCTTTATAATTTTGCGCTTACCCCTCATCTTACTGCAGAAAATTATGATATGCAAAAAACGTTCTTACCATTTCGCATCCACCAACTATCAAACAATTTCGCCATGTATTAACAGCAATCCAGTAACTTCATTCAAACATTCGTCAAACCTGTACTTCTTGAAAACCTTGACATTTTCTTGCCAGCTGATTTCCGTATCCTTACCTCAAACGAACCGCAAGATGCAAATTGATATACAACTGGTTAATCGTGCGCGATTTGAATAAAAACTATATCGTTGTATTTGCAATCGCAAAATCTATCTTTATGAATATTTCAAATATCACCCCCTATCTGCGCCCCTCCCCTAACTGCGCCGCCATCTTTGTTTTTCTTGTAGTCTCGCGAGTTTTAATGGCACATGACCCAAACCGTGGGAAAATAATGATGTCATCACAGTTAGTGTGTAAAACAAAAATACGAGTCAAAATGCGTCCAAAACATGTTATTATAAACATTTTTACCTTCACCGCCTACTTTTACATGTTTTTTCTTAATACCAAAAAAATCCATCCAAATGTCCCTATTAAACTCGTAACTCGGCGAAAAAATGCCGAGATCGGCACGTCTGCATTGTTTATTATTGATGTGAGTGCTAATTTCGTCACCACTTAATGACGTCACACAAAAGGCGCAGTTAGGTTCACAAAATGGCGGCAAGTAATTTTTCGTCGCGTCTGCATTTTGACTGTTTTTGTTTAAATGCTTTCTTAATATTGTCGCATATCTCTTCACCGATTGATTGAAATTGGATGTGAGTAATCGGCAAATACATTATTTTTACTGTATATCGACAATTCAAGTTCCGATTCGCAGACAAAGCTTAGGGAGGCGGAGATCGGGGTGTCGAGGATACAAACTTGAGCCTATTTTACTAATTTTTGCATTTATTAATTATTTTTAATAAGCGGATGCAAAAGTAAACAACTTTCCTTGGTGACGTCACTTTCCCTTTTATGCTGTCAAGTTAAAGACTAACACTTTCATTGATTTATCATTGCTTTATCGATAATCTAACATATTTTTTGTGAATCTGACATTTGAGTAGCTCTGACGTATCTATAAATTGTTCTCGTCTTGTTCAGTTTGATATGTTAATTCCTTGTTACGTAATAGTTAGTATATTTTAAGTAAAATCTTATTGATTAAGAAGGGGCGGAGCGAGCGTTGCGAGCAAGCCCTCTTCTTAACCAATAAGATTTTACTTAATATTTACTAACTGACTTAGAATGTAACCTACATTTTGATTCGCCGATACGCATGCAAATTTCAACGCGCAATCTGGAACATGTGTGTATTAACGCTCACACAGATTCGCAGTAGGCGGAGCTTAAAAAGCCCGCGAAAAGTCGAAATACTTAATGAATAAGCGTAGGAGCCGTTCTGTCATTTCATTGGCTGAAAATGTAGGTTGTATTCTAAATTGGTGTATATGTTGAATATTAGTATGTGAGTGAGTAGATGAGTACATGGCATGTTGTTTGTTTATTTTAATTACTTATTAAAAGTAAACTAAACACGTATTGTTTTGTTGTCACTGTGACGTAGATTTAACAAAACACGCGTCCATCAACATGACCTCGCGTGACCCGATAAGATCGTCATTTTTTTGTAAAATTCCACACTTCTCTGATTAATATCAAAAACACTAATTAACTCACACATTTAAGACAAATACCATTAAAAAGGAAATTTAATTTGCAATCTAAAGATGTACATATTTATAATATGTTATAAAAATGCTGTCTTGGAAACTTTTCAAGTTAAAGACTAACACCTTCATTGATTTATCATTGCTTTATCGATAATCTAACAGAATTATGGGCTTATCAGGGGTTGCTATTGTTAAATTTGGCTTAGATATTGATATATACTTGACCTTCAATGACACACTTAGATGGATGATTGTTATTTCTTTACAGAAAATGAGACCAGGGCCAGAAATAGAAGTATTTCATGGCACAGTGAAATATTCGGGCGCTGATATCAGTGATAGCTCTACTGGGACTGTAAAATGGAAGACCGGATCGCTGATAATTGAAAAAGATGATCTTAATGGTTGGAAGATAAAACTGATCTTTGCCTGCTCAGACAATCCTTGTCTGACTATGCCTGTTAGTTTTCATTTAATGTTAATTTTGTTTCAGTTGTTCCCCTAGGTGCTGAATCAAGGGTCATTTTGATAATTTTTGACAGGAATTTACCAGTTTATGGCCAAAATACATATAATTTAAAGAAAAAATATCCTTCAGTCAGAATCCTAAGGTTCAAAATATGGCTTAATGGAAATTGCAGGTGTCAAAGGGTCAACTCCATGATCCAATGGAACCCAAAAGTTTTCTTATAATATCAAGTTTATTTTTCATATAATACCAATTTTAGTTTTCATTTTAATGTATCGTTTGGTGTTCATTTGAATGAACATTTAGGTTTCCTATAATGTATTATGTAAGGATGAGTTGTTTTGAAATAAAAAGTTTAGTTTTCATTGAATGTACTTTATGTGATGTAAAGTGAAGGCCGAACCACTCGTTTTATGTAACTCAGTGGCCGAACCACTCGTTTTATGTAACTCAGTGGCCTTATATTTTCATTTTCAGTTGACATCACATACTCTGGTAAATAATACCTGTAATGACGCTGGTGTGTTTATTGATTTGAAGCGTTCTATTGGAAGTACTACGGTAATATCCTTGTACTATAGGAGTGACCACAAGAGAAACATTCATGTACTCAAAGATCTTCTTAGTAAAGTTGAGAGATCTAAACCAGCAGGTAGGTTGTTTATTTTAATTTTGTAAATGCTTTAGTAAATGGTCCGATCTACTATGTTGACCTGCTGATGGTACTAAGGCTGTCGTTTAAGGATACTGTTGTGTTATTGTTAGTAGATTATTACGTAGGAAAGAATACATAAAATACAAATGCTATTAAACTATTAAAGTGCATAAAGCATGTCTTGAGTCCACTCGTACGGACATAACGCAGTGGCGGATCCAGGATTTGGTCTTAGGCAGGCGCGTAGCTAGGCTACGCACGTATGCACGTGCGTAAAATAATTTTAGACAGGTCGAAAAAATAAAAATGAAATAAATGCGAAAAACGCAATAAAAATGTACACTGGGAGTTAAGGGGGGTGAGGTGCAGACTACTGGAAATTCTTGATTTTTTGTCTTTCATTAATACATTTATATCTTTTGCACGGTCAAATAGGACCACATTCTATGTTGTAAAATATACTCGAAAAGACACCATAGACCGTTCCAATTACAACAAAAATCCCGGGGGAGCATGCCCCCGGACCCCCCTAGCAGAGTGCGTAAAGTCAATTTGGGCTCAGCTACGTGCCTGTTAGGGGGGCGTAACTTTTTGGTCTTTTATTGGTTTTGCTCAAGCCTTATAAAACGGCAATGACCAATTCAGAATCGCTTATTTGAAAATCTTATAATGAAAGATCTCGGTATATTTTCATATTAAATTTATACTCGGACATACATGTACGGTTGGGTACTTTTAGGGGGGTCAGAAATATCCCACCTAAGAACAATTATAAGACAATTCAATCAAAATGTTCACTTTTATTTTTATATTTGATCCATTGCAAGTGAAAATAAAGATTAATTAAACAGTTTCACCGTCTAGATATAAAACAAATCAACCTCAAATACAGAAATGGGGGATTTATTTACAACAATCCGCAAATATATTGAACTCTTGGAAGCAAAATGTGTCATCTTCATTACTTTAAAAACAATAAAAACTTCAACACCTTGTGTATCTGTGTATTCTATAGTCATACTGAAATGACAATAAAGCTTTAACAATGTACTTTAAAAGAAATGAAAATAAATTTAGGTCATTTATATTAGTCAAAATAACAACATTTCAAACAATTTCAATCGGAAAGTCATTTTCTATTTAAAATTATACATTGTTATTACCATTCAAATGGTTAGTTTTACGTATCAAACACAAATTTAATTATCCTTTTCAAACTATTCGAAATAAAATGTCAATATCCGGAAATTACCGGAGAGTAACGACATCGGCCGACATTCGAAGTTTTCGCGGGAAATGGATAGGGATGCGCTACCTTAAATTAATAACACTGATTATCCTAAGTGGTGTAATACAAAAATTAAAAGTATGTGTATGTCCTTGCTATAGTATGGTGGCATATTTCTGCCACCAGTTAACTACTAAATTAACTAGATAATTATGTGGTTATCACGTTAAAGAAACTAGATAACTACTTAATTAACTAGATGATTATGAGGTTAACTAGATCTATAAGTATCTTGATAAATTGTCATACCAGATAAATATCTTAATAGGAATAATTGTCTAATATAAGTATTAATTGCTGGCATCTTACTTTATGGCAGGAATATGGTATGCCATCATCATGAATGATTGTTCTCTGCTGGAGGTGTAGGGATATGGATTGTTTTTGCATTGTCTGTCTGTATATCTTTCTGTCCATCCGTCTGAAGCAATAGCTAAGATATGGGTTGGTTATTGTTTTGGAGAACTTGATACAAATTTTCACCACTACAGGTGAATGCAGACATGCAACTTTCACTCAGATTGACTATGGATTACAAGAGTTGTGGCCCTTAGAACTGGTGTTTTTATAGGGTACCTCATATCTGTTCAATAACTTCAGTATACAATGACATCCAATGGCAGGCAAGATAACTTGACCAAATTGGTACATGTATATGCAGTATCCTTGAAAACTTGCGGTCTAGCCTTAAATACTTAAAATAGCAATATGGCTTCTATGCAATTAGTTATTGTGACCCAACTTGGTGCAAACATGTCCTCAAATAATTGGGCCCCTTGTCAATGCCGGATATGAGGTCAATGTCATTGTAATTAAAATTGTAAAATGGCGTTTGCTTAATAACTTCAGAGACACAGAGATCATTGTTTTTTGTAAGTTGTGGTACGTGTCAATGTCAGTGAGGTTGTTACTTGATTATAGCATACATGACATTGGATGAATTAAGTTGATAACTGGCCAGGGATCAAGGTCATTGTAACAAAATATAGAAAAATGGCTTCTGCAAGGTCATGTATGGGGTCAAGGTCATTATTAAAAACATAAAATGACTGCATTTGCTTGTTTGTGATCTATTACTTCAGTTTGGAATGAGATGTATTAACCAAAATTGGTACATATGCATGTAGCATCCTTGGAAAATGTGGTCAATGTTCAAATGGCGGGGGTCAATGGCATTGTTACCAAGAATTGGACACAGCTTCAGATAAAAAACTCCAGTTAGGAATAATATGTTTTGACCCAATAGGGTTCATGGAGTACAAGGGGTCAATGTCAAGGTTAGATATTGACATTGGGTTATGGGCAAGGTCATTATTACTAAAACTAGAAAAAGACTTCTGCTTAATAACTTCAGAGTCACGAAGACCAATGTTTCAGGAGGGTCGTCAAGTTGGTTACTTATTCCCTATTCCCTATTCGTTACCTATTCCCTATTCCCTATTCGTTACCTATTCGTTACCTATTCCCTATTCCCTATTCGTTACCTATTCGTTACCTATTCCCTATTCCCTATTCGTTACCTATTCGTTACTTATTCCCTATTCCCTATTCGTTACCTATTCGCTTTTTCTACATTGCATCTTTTAAATGATTTCTTTTCATGTCCCTGGTGTTAGCTCGAGGTTTGTAGATATGAAAAAACCTTGTTAGCGCATATGTACCAGTTTCTGCGCTCGGCTGATACCCTGTTACCTATTCGTTACCTATTCGTTACTTATTCGTTCCCTATTCGCTTTTTCTACATGGACCCTTTTGAATGATTCCTTTTCAGGTCTCTGGTGTTAGTTCTGGATTTGTAGAGTTGAAAAAACCTTGTTAGCGCATATGTACCAGTTTCTGCGGTCGACTGATACCCTGTTACCTATTCGTTACCTATTCGTTCCCTATTCGTTCCCTATTCGCTTTTTCTACATTGACCCTTTTGAATGATTTCTTTTCAGGTATCTGGTGTTAGTTCTAGGTTTGTTGATATGAAAAAACCTTGTCAGCGCACATGTACCAGTTTCTGCGGTCAACTGATACCCTGTTACCTATTCGTTACCTATTCGTTACCTATTCGTTCCCTATTCGTTCCCTATTCGCTTTTTCTACATTGACCCTTTTGAATGATTTCTTTTCAGGTATCTGGTGTTAGTTCTAGGTTTGTTGATATGAAAAAACCGTGTTAGCGCATATGTACCAATTCTGCGCTCGACTGATACCCTGTTTCCTATTCGTTACCTATTCGTTCCCTATTCGTTCCCTATTCGTTCCCTATTCGCTTTTTCTACATTGACCCTTTTGAATGATTTCTTTTGCAGGTCTCTGGTGTTAGTTCTAGGTTTGTTGATATGAAAAAAACCGTGTCAGCGCATATGTACCAATTCTGCGCTCGACTGATACCCTGTTACCTATTCGTTCCCTATTCGCTTTTTCTACATTGACCCTTTTGAATGATTTATTTTCAGGTCTCTGGTGTTAGTTCTAGGTTTGTTGATATGAAAAACCTTGTTAGCGCATATGTACCAGTTTCTGCGGTCGACTGATACCCTGTTACCTATTCATTACCTATTCGTTCCCTATTCGTTCCCTATTCGCTTTTTCTACATTGACCCTTTTGAATGATTTCTTTTCAGGTCTCTGTTGTTAGTTCTAGGTTTGTAGATATGAAAAAACCTTGTTAGTGCATATGTTCCAATTCTGCGCTCGACTGATACCCGTTACCTATTCATTACCTATTCGTTCCCTATTCGTTCCCTATTCGCCTTTTCTACATTGACCCTTTTGAATGATTTCTTTTCAGGTCTCTGGTGTTAGTTCTAGGTTTGTTGATATGAAAAAACCGTGTTAGCGCTTATGTACCAGTTTCTGCGTTTGACTGATACCCTGTTACCTATTCGTTACTTATTCGTTCCCTATTCGCCTTTTCTACATTGCATCTTTTAAATAATTTCTTTTCATGTCCCTGGTGTTAGCTCGAGGTTTGTAGAGTTGAAAAAACCTTGTTACCGGGATTGATTTGACGCTCGCAAGGGCCGTTTTTGAGACAATTTAAACCGTCTTAGATGCTTAAAGCCATGAGATTCAGCGGCCCCCGGGACCCCTTGCCGAATTTTCAGCTGATTTGAAATTTTGCATTCTCATGAATAAACACTTCTACTTAAAAATGTAAATACTATAATCAAATATTTCACTGAAGCGATCAATAATTTATGAAAGTTGCAACATTCAGTTGTTTATTGTAAACAAATCTAAAATGCATTATGAGGGTGCGTTCTTCAAAAAGTAAGCAATTTGTTGATGGTTATGCAGTGCATATGTATTATATGAAATGCATAAAATTGCTTCTGATTTTCATCTTTAAAGTTGTTAAGCATTGGTCTGGTGAATTTTATTACATGAACGTAATCATATAACTATGTAACAAAGAACAGCTAGACATGAACAGACCGTGAAATTTTAAATTGTTGTTGATGTGCCGACAAATAGTGTAAGGTGTGGGAAAGCTCCCATATTAAGCAACATTTTACGATACAATAATAACCATGAGGTCGATTAAGCACATACTTATATACACATATAAATTAGATTTGAAATATCACCTCCTATATGCATCTAGCGTGTCGAATTTAAAACTACGAACATTTAATGTTATGCGGTTTTAAGTACATGTCACTTATTACTATATATGATATTTGTTTTTTACAGGCAATTGAACATCTTCGTTGTCATAATTGGATTAACATCTCATATAATACTGAATACTTTATTAAATGTTGAAAGATAAATGCTTACTTCAACCTACGACGATTTATTTCAAACTAAATTGTGTAATATATGACTTATTCCGATGTATTTTTATTGTTGTTCAATAACACTTAGTAAGTAACTTTCACGTTGACAAAATGTATATAAACATGTATGTGTTGTAGACGATTTACATTGTACAAGTATTAATAAAATGTCTCTGTTCTGTTCTGTTCATATAATGTTGTTTGCTTAAAGACTAATTTTATTACCCCCCAACATGACGATAGCACTTTAATCTATGGTAATTTATTTGTGAAAAAAATGTATTACAATTCCTATTCTTCATGATTTTAACTTAAACTTCTTGATTATATTTTATGTGAAAGATATGTATAATAGTATGTGAATTGTAGTATTAGTACATAACATTCCAATATAACATAATATAATATTTTATTTACATTTACCAATTTCATTATTTTTCTATTGAAAAATTATGTCTCAATACAAGGTGTGAAATGTGATACATTTCAACCAACTGTTTGTCATCCATGTGTATTTTCACACATTTGTGTTAAGTAATTGACTTACATCAAAGGTGTAAAGATAACTTGTCAATTACTTCCAAATACTTTTATTTTTTCAGTCATAATATCGTGTTGTTAATTTCTTGTATCCTAAAAGTCAGTCAATGAAAATATAAAGATCCCATATCGTGCGTTATTACATGTACTGAGTACTAAAATGTCAATATATATTATTGATTAAAACGTATACTGAAGAAAACAGATACAGTTTTGTTTGCAAATATATTATGATACATGTAATATTCGAAAGTAAAATATACACAACTACATACATACTGATACATCAAGATGAATGCTACAGCCCTTGGCAATTTCATCATGCTGGCTAAACACAGCGGGGTGGCTAATTAAGTCGCGAATGATAATGATAATGATTATGAGACGTTAAAGTGGCGTATATATAATCGGTTATAGCATGGAGCCAATATCGATCAGATCTGGGGAATCTTGCGATGAGCCAGAAAGTTGGTCATGAGTGTGCCTGTGACACGCATATCAACATTCAATTTTGGTCCTGAGTTGGACCCGTTTTATCAATATTCGTACGAACGAGCGTTCGTACGATACGAAATGTTCGTAAGAATTTTCTTATCAAAATGTGTCCGTATACATGTATGACTGCGATCTTACGAATAAGAATGTTCGTGCGCACAGTTAATCAGTACACGCTCTTCTTGGGGATGCCAAACTAGACGTATCTCACGTCGTCTCTCAGTCGTCTGTTGAGAAACAAAAATATAACCGCCTATCCATCTGTTGTCAGTAGGCAAACAAACTTCTCAGAGGAAGACGAGCAAACTTCGGTGGATAGCTGCTTAAAAGTACTGGTACAATGTAACAGAACACTGAACAGTATTCAGTTAGATATGTCGGCGGATATGCCTACCCACTAAAAGCCTATTTATTAAAGAGGAGGTTTGCTATTTCATGTCTGATGACTAAGATGCGAATAAACAGGGGCTGGTCATAAGAGGTTCGAACTGAAATATGAAAGTACTGTAGTGGTGTGGCGCTTGATGAGGTGTTCGAACTCACGCCACCCCCCTCTACCCCTGCATGACGCTCTACAAACAGTAGTAACCAGTTGACTGTATCATCCCACACCAATGCTCTCCTCCCACTTACGTCACTACACTTTTGCTACCTTCATATAAATGGAGGTGGATGTGCACCCAGTGTTGGGTTCGACCCACCTCTCACAAGGTGCTCTACCGTTTCGTCACACTCCACTACACAGCTTAAGAAACAGTATAGTGAGTGGTATTCTATGCTCAGAAGGATGAAAACTTGCTTAAATAGTTTATTATTTTCTTGAGTTTTCACGATCTTGAAGATCTAATTTATTGAGGATTTAATACTTAATTGTAAGTCAAATATCATTGAGGATGTCATTCAGCTGGTGATGTTAATGATGCAGACTATTATTAAAGAAATGTGAAATGCTGCTTACATTATATTATGCTTATATTCCATTTACAATTCCACATACACACTATTCTTATTCCATCTTCAAATTACCTTTTAATTGTTAGGAGTTTTACTTTGTTCGATTGACTACTGTATCAGCTAGTATGTATGGAATCATCTTTATAAGATAACAATATATACTTATTAATATATCCCCCCCCCCCCAGTAATGCCAGACAAGTTCATGTGATATGAAGTAGATGACTGGATTAAAAAGTTCATAACTGTTGTTGATTAATGTGAAATCATGATTAATGATATTTGTTACGAACGTTACGAATGCCTAAAACCACCGAGTAGCATTTTCGTTATAACTAACGAATTCGTAGCGTCTGCATGCGTACGGAAATATTGATATAACGCTCTTGCGATCGTAAGAACGTCGTAAGAAAATCTTACGAAACTTTTGTGCGTAAAAACGTTGATAAAACGGGCCCATAAATAATGATCGTGTTTTGGTGGAAATATGATATCCATTGGTCGTTGTTGAATGATCGTCTCCAAACAGTGAAAGTCTATTCCGATCAAAACATGTATGTCATACCATTTCAATCACATTCATTGAGAAATATTTAATTAATTACAATGAAATAAGCATTTTAGTCACACAATCAATCTTCCAATCCCGCTTCGTAAATACTGACAAGCGTTTATCAGGTAGATCGAGCAAGAATAGTCGCCCCTGACAAATGTTATACTAGGGCATCAATGGAAATATACGTAGAACGATAAAATAACAGTCATTGTATATGCTGGAACTTCTTTTAAACAAAATACAAGCAGCAGATTGTAGATATCGAAAATACTAGCATTTTCCTTATATTTAAGATAAAAGTTAAGACTGCTAAGAGGTACCTTACAGTTAAGGAGAAAAATAAACAATAACTTAAGATAATATGCTTTGTGAATACCACTTAAGATTTTTCTTGAAATCTAAGGAAGAAATGCAAGAAAAATCTTAAATTTAATGGAAATCTTAGGATCTAAGATAAATTTTCAACTTAAGATGTGTATTGAAAACGGGCCCTGGTACTATAAGGGGTGTTTTTGGCCCCAAATCAGTCGAGCGCAGAAACTGGTACATGTGCGCTAACAAGGTTATTTCAACTCTACAAACCTCGAACTTACACCCGAGAACTGAAAAGAAATCATTCAAAAGGGTCCATGTAGAAAATGCGAATAGGTAACGAATAGGTAACGAATAGGTAACAGGGTATCAGTCGAGCGCAGAAACTGGTACATATACGCTAACAAGGTTTTTTCAACTCTACAAACCTCTAGCTAACACCAGGGACATGAAAAGAAATCATTCAAAAGGGTCA